>OU343062.1:14679641-15879641 GCA_910593695.2 Ocypus olens
GGACGGCCCTGGTAAGTCCCTCTTTGTGGTCAAAGAGAGGTGCAGCGTCGTGATGATCAGTGGCGTCTTGTAGATGTGGCCACGTGGTGGCACGGCCCCGGCGATTCCTCATTTGGTGGAGGCTCGGCTGCTAGAGGCGGTGTCGGTGGCAGAACAGTGACGATTACTGTGGTGATGGCTGTAGTGGTGATGGCTGAGGCTATACTTGAGAGACGGCGGTACGATGGTGGTTATTGCTGCTGCAACAACTGGATGATTCGTGGCGACGGGCGTCGTTTCCTCGAAATACCTGCAATGGTGATGCTGGCTTCATCGGTTGCGAGGTCTACTCGGGTATACCGAGACTAATGCCCGGTTACACCAACAACTCTAGTTAAGTTAGGTAACTCGGATTTATCTTCTAATCCGGATTAAAATGAGAAGCGTTGCACCGACGTATTATAAAGCGAAGTTAGCAAACATGAGATTAGACCCGACAACATTGTATATTTTGACATCGACTCTATCGGATTGGCCCGCGGCCTGCTAGTCCGCGTGTTCGACAACAACACTGCAGTCGCCCACTAATGGGAATACTAAATTATTTGATTAATGTCAAAACTGACAATAGAAAGGCGCGAAAGGTCTGGAAATTTTACTCCAGCTGAAAAGCAACTATTGCTTGAAGTTGTGCAGAAATATTTCAAAATTCTGGAGAACAAAAGAACTGATGGGGTTACCGTCAAGAAGAAAGCGGAGGCTTGGTAACATGTGGCATCCGATTTCAATGCCTCATCTAACCAATGCAGCTGAAACATACCTGTTTCCTATTAATCTTAATAATAAATATCTTTAATTATATTTGCTAGTTACCGTACCACGTTTATTCACAAATATCAACTCAACTCAACGTCAAATTAAACTTTACCCGCCGAAATATCTGTGGTTAGATAACCCATGTTTACTAACTCAGGTTAGGGGTAAAATTGGTTTGTGCACCTGAAAAAGCTCTAATTTCGGATTACATAACTCGAGTGACATAACTCGTCACTAATTCAGGTTGGTGCAACCGGGCATAAGACGTTCCTGTCGGAGCTCCTCAGATGCGCGGCGAATATCATCGCGCTGGCGTAGAATTTTTATCTTAACTCGAAGATGATGGATCTGCTCTTCGAAACTTGGCTGCTCAAAGGCTATCGCTTCGTCAGCCTTCATCTCTGTGTCCTTCTTAGTTCCTCAGGTCGTCGGCATAGACTCAGCCTAGAGTTGGGCGACACTGTAGTACTACGGAGTACAAAAACTGCGAAAGGGCGCAATTAAACTAGTCGACTGTCCAATATCGAGGACCATTTTTTGGATGTCCTCTCCGTACTTACTTTTTTAATAATAACAATAATGGTTCTTTATTTTGTAATAATAAGATATTTACAAAAATGTACTATATCTAATTTAAAATAAGAAAAATAAAGTGCTTTAAAGTTTGGAATGTTTGACACTAAATTTTGGACACTCTGTATAATTCATATCAATCAAACTTGGTTAACGGGACTATCAAATCTTATTTAATAAGTACCTTGTATGATTTTATTAACAAGGCACTATTTTTATTTTTTAAACCAATGGTGCAGAACTGATCTTTTTAGTTTTTTTCACGAAATCGATTTCAATAAAATTATAGGAGTATGTAGGAGACCATAAAAGGTATCCAAATAAGCAATAAAATATACAATATGTTATCTTAAAAAATATATCATCATGACGTCACACTTTTTTGGGACACCCTGTAAAAATTCCTGAAATGTATTCTAGGATGCAAATTTATTCTGAAAAATATCAAAATTCCAACTTAATTGGTAAATGAGCTATAGAAGACGGGAGGTGAAATGCAGCACCCTATATATGAGCAATCGTAAAAACCCTTAAAAAAGAAAAGTCGATTTTTCAAGATGCTGTGGCATGATATAAATATATCTTGATGCATGTTTTAGTAGATTTTACGGGATAAAAATGATGTAAAAGTTGTGGGTTAAAAGTCAATTTATAAACTTTTTGAATTTTTTTCGGGTCTAAATGACCTTGAATGGCCTTAGAAAAAATTGGTCAAATAGGTAATTGGATTGACTATTTTCATGATTTTTTTCAGATTTTTTCATAAACGCGTTTGTCAGTAAAGAAATAATGTAAAAAAAAAACGTTTTTTAACCCCCAGAGAGGCCGGAGGGAGTTGTTAGCTCACTGACCATGGTGATCTTATTTTTACATCCTAAAACACCCTCTTATGGGGTAAATTAAAAAATCTAAGGATAGGGGCATTTTAATTATATTAAACGTAGGTACCCTTTGCTTCAAAATTATTACATACAGGGTTGGGATAAAGTATGGAACCAAGTAAATATCTTTAAAACAAAAAGGGCTACATTTATGAAACTTTGCAGGCAAGTATAAGGACACAACGCATCTGATGCCATATTTTTTGTTACTACTGTACTTCCTGTTTCACCGGAAATACCGTCAACATTTTTAATTTAAATAGGACACCCTGTATATTTTTACATTTTCGAATAGATACTTTTCCAACAATTGCAATGATGTATGGTCAGGTGGGTGTGTGACTTGTAGTTTTTTAAATATTAAATAAAATAATTCTACATCGAGTTGGCTTTTTACATCTTTTTACACTGTTTTCTGATAAAACAATTTCGTGTTTTTACGTTTTCTGTAATTGACAGATAGTATCCATGTAAAATATTAACATTGTTGTTCAATTTTGGGTGACCTAACTGAACGTGAAAAAATTACTTTGTTAATGATGGTTAGTTTTGGAGATTGATAGAGATCTCCACAAGATGCATGCAATATTTTTAATACAACATTCCCTGAGAGCAATTCTAATATTTATAAATCAAAATTTTTAAGGATTGAACAAAATTGTTATGAAATTCGCAAATTTCATTTTTTATTATTTTATTTATTATTAAAAAAACAAGTCCAAACCATATATCATTGTAATTGTTGAAAAGGTGTCTATTTGAAAATGTAATAATATACAGGGGTCCCAATTAAATTAAAAAAGTTGAGGGTATTTTCCGATGAAACCGGAAGTACAGTAGTAACAAAAAAATATGGCGTCAGATGCGTTATGTGTCATTATACTTGCCTGCAAAGTTTCATAAATTTAGCCCTTTTTGTTTTAAAGATATTTACTTGGTTCCATACTTTATCCCAACCCTGTATATCCGGAAATATCTAATCTTCAATAATTCAATAAAACAACTGACCTATATCTTTCGCACCTGAAAACAAATCCAAATCACTCGAAAAATGGACTGAAAAAAACTGTTAAATATTGCCATTGAGTAATGACTCGTTAGCGCAATTTTTAATTAGTATTGGAAAATGAATGAATAGTTTGTAATTAATTTAGTTCCTAGAACTGGAAATTAAGGAAAATTAAATAAATTACCTCGATTACAACATAAAATGCAGGAATGTTTTGCTATTTTTCGGTTTTCTGCAAGATTGACGAAATAGTCCGCCTGGATAAATAAAATGTAATTATTAGTGTTAAAAATTCAATCACCTTAATCTGTAATCACTGTCACAGAAGGAATTTATTTGATATATTCATTCATTTATCCATCTTTAGCTTGTAAGAGAAAGTTAATTTAGTTAAAAGGAAAAGAAGAAAACAAATTAACGGCGGTGTTAGAATGTAATAATTTATTTATAAATCTTAGTGAAATTCAACAAAATAAATTTATATTACTGGTTAACCTCAGAGTTTCTTTTTCTAATCCAGGCACCATCGGAATGCGGAATTTAGTCAATAACTGAACAGCTTAAAGACCTCAATAAGACCTATTTCAAATCCAGAGTAAACAAAATTAATATTGTTTGGTATTCAGTCTATTGGTTTGCCACTTGGCACCGATTTCATTCTTGATTAAGTCGGATATCGAACAAAAACAAAAATTTTATTCAAGAGTTAAACAATTTGTGCAAAGTTAATCAGTTAAGAAATTCACCAAAGCGTCTCTTGGATAAAAAAATTATTACAAATTCTATTTTCATCGAATCCGAGAAAGTACCGTATGGGAACATACATTTATATAAATAAAATAATTCTTACGATTTTTTTGACACACCACATATATTATTATTCTTATTAATTATTAGTGTTGCTATAATACGTTGTGATTAAACAATACAAATTTGTTGCATCGAAAAAAAATTAATTTTTTTTCTGCTTCCCTTTAACAACGGCCTCTGCAGTAGTTGTCGATGCAAGTTTAAATGTTAATATTTTCTTATCGAATAGAGAATAAGTTAGCTTATATTCCCCCAGCATGGGCACTGGAAACAAGTTGTGATTTATCGGCACTGATTCTATCATAATCGTGTATCTTTTCTAAAAAAAATATATCTAATTACTGAACAACCTTTTTCTAATCGAAAAACAAAAACGCACTGGTAGATAGGGAGGGTACCCTCCCATTGAGTCTTTGAGAAAATTTGCATATCCAAAAAAATCTTCTTTATAGAACTGCTCAAATGTAGTTCCTCTACTGATCGGAACCTGGATAAATTGATTGTTTCTTAAATGATAGAAATCTACCTGAAACTTAAAATAAATTAGATGTAACTTTGTAAATTAACATTAAAGGATAACGTACCCAAAAATCGTTTGTTATAGTTTTCTTACTAACAAACTCGAGTTTAGTATGATACGCAGTTCTGTTATAATAGACAAAAGCGAACGTAAGGCTCTTGTAATAATCTTTGTTAAAATCCTCTACCCATACTCGGCTCCTCGAGCCACGAAATTTGTAATTTTTACTAAGCTGGAAATAAAATTTAAACTCAAAACCAGAACATACAATTATAAATCAATAATAATGATTTTTATCCAAAAAACGGGTGTAATCAGCAAATTACTGCGGTCATTTGAGGGAAGTAATGTTCATTACTCACTAGTGAGAGAATTATTCGGACTCATGGAATGATTAGATCCTTCGTAAGATTTTTGAAATAATTCAAATTGACACCTCGTACGTCAAAATTTCCTGTCAAAATTTTATAAACATTATTTCAATGTTTAATGCAATTACAGACAATTTTGGATAAAATGTGATATACTCATTAATCCCTTAAGAAAATTACTTAAACTTTTTCTTGCGGGACTAATTACGTACATTCCACATTCGTATAATAAAAAACTATTCATAGCAGTGGCGGCTCGTCAGGGGAGGCAGGTGAGGCTTTGCCTCACCATTAATTTCCTATATTATAAAAATATAATTTTTTTGAATAAATTTGACTTTAACCCTTTTAGTGCCGGGCGAAATAGAGGTACCTGTGTGAGAAAACCCGGCCGAATTTCACAGTTTTACAAGGGTTCGGGAAAATGCTTATAAAAACCAAACGAGAAACGATATTCACATGATTCGAAAAGCTGCGTATTATAGATGAAATACAGAACTAAACAATGACACTAGTTTTTTTACACTCATTTGAGAATTATAGAAAAAACAAAGGTATATATGTTTATAAATGAAGTAAAAGTTTAGTTCTCTCGTACAAAACGTATGTGCACATACAAACAGCCATCTTTTCACCATAATTTTATATGGGTCAATTATTATGAAGCATATACTTTGTATTTCCAATATATTTTGTAACAAGACAAACAATATTACATAACAAAAATAAAACATAACTTGAAGATACATAGGCGCCAGGCGGATTATCTCTTTCGAAATATGTAATTGTTATCGGTAAGCGCTACGAGGCGCGGGCCGATATATCGGCTCTGGCACTTCTCGCCAGTGTAGCAGGAGCCGATATATCGGCTCCCGGCACTCAAAGGGTTAATATTGATAATTAATTATATAGTGACTATAAATGGATGTATTAACGGAATGCTTCCGATTTGCAATGATTAGAGTTAGCGCGCCCAACCGGAATTTATGCAACCTAATATGCCTCCATACAGTTTATCGCATTCCTTATCATTCCGATATTGAAGGCGAGCCTCAGAGGCTTCTCATTGGTCGGAAATCACCCGCGTGGTAGAGAGAGAACGTCGCGGTACTCTCCATTGTCAGCTGTGTTAAGGCAGCTTCACAACAACCCGGGAACTGGAACGATAACTGGAACGGGAAAGACGATATACCTCGCTTGTTGTTCCCGTTACCGGAAATTAATTATTAGGTGGGTATGTCAATATGAAAATCATATTTAATGTGTTCAAGCCCCCGAATTGCAATCGACTTGAAACTTACTCAAAATTTATTCCAAATTGATTTCGTTAAGAAAAACTATATTCGCACCATTTCTAGATTTTTTAATTTTAAAATTTTTATGCGGTCAGAGAGTAAAATTGAAAAAAAAATTGAACCAATTTAGGAGACCCAAAATAAATATAAAAGGAATTTCTATCGACTTGAAACATTCCAAAATTTCTCAAAATTAATTCCAAATTGATTTCTTAAAAATGGTGATGTGGCCATCATGTTACTTTCTCCGACTTGATGGTATCATTCATATTTACGCTTCCATGGTTTATTTTCAATTTAAATCATATTTTAAATGTTCATCGAACGTTTCGTAGACTCGGATAAAACTGACGTTTAAAACGTCAAAATTATGAAAGATCGAAAAATGTACTTGAAATTCAAAAACTCAGTTTACTCAAAAACTAAAGAGATTTCGAAAAAAACTTATTCTTCATAAATTGTTCATTTTGGTATTCTCTACAATTTTTATTAACATAAATTTGCTGTAACTATCAGCGTTTCATAATTGTATACCAAAAATGAAAAAAAAATAATAAATGTTTTTCTCGAATAACAATGATTTTATGAAAAATGTTTTCAAACAAAATAATCGCATTTCTTTATTGTCTTCAATATTTGTTTAAATTTTTTTGTGATATTTTTTATATTTAAGAAAATATTGGCAAAAAACAAAAAACAGTTAAGGTAAACACCCACTTCCGGTGTACGAAATTTTACCAAAAGCTTTTCAGTTCTTCGGATTATCAAATAAAACTTATGTTCAAAGTTTCATATCAATTGGTCTATTAGTTTTTGAGATACAGCGCGCACAGACAGACACACACACACACACACACACACACAGACACACACACACACACACACACACACAGACACAAAAAATTTTTTTCCAGAAATTGTTGAAATGGCATCTAGGGACCCCAAAACGGATATTTCCGTAAAAAAAATTTTTGAAAAAAAAATCACGATCACAATACTTTCTCGTACTTCGTAACGGAGAAAGTAAAAAAACTGTATTCGCACTATTTCTAGATTTTTGGAAATTTTGATATGGTGGAAGTGTAAAATTGAAAAAAAATTGAGCCAATTTAGGATACCCAAAATAAATATAAAAAGCAATTTCTATCGACTTGAAACTTTCCAAAATTACTCAAAATTCATTCCACATTGATTTCTTAGAAAAACTGTATTCGCACAATTTCTAGATTTTTGGAAATTTTGATATAGCGGAAGTGTAAAATTGAAAAAAAATTGAACCAATTTAGGAGACCCAAAATAAATACAGGGTGTATTTGAAATAACGAACAGGCATTAAGGGCACATACACAAAATATTTGTGAACCCATTTCCGTCAAAATTTATTCGCATTTTTTTTTTCAATTTTCCTAATTTTTCGAGGTTTTTTAAACATTTTGAGAACCGATGCTTTTCTCATTTAATTAGGTCTGCATGGAATGCGCGTTTGTTTATTTAAAACGCGAGATACGATTTCTTGCCTCCGAAATTTGAAGTGTTATCGCAACGTTTTCATTTTTGTAAAAGATAAATAGTCCTCTAGTTCATTGATGCTTAAAGAGCACTCAGATATTTTCTACGCGCTTGTTGTAATTCGATATCTAAAGCCGATTCCGTTTAAAAATTAGGTCACATTACCACTGCCCCCAAACATGTTGCGTATTTTCACTCATTAACTTTAATAATTAATTGCGGGCTTTTTGTTTCAGTTATAAACAAAATAATTGCGAATATTGTTTAAAAATAATATAATCTCTTTGTGATTACGAGCCTGTTCGTTATTTCAAATACACCCTGTATAAAAACAATTTCTATCGACTTGAAACTTTCCAAAATTATTTAAAATTCATTCCAAATTGATTTCTTAAAAAAACTATATTCGCACCATTTCTAGATTTTTGAAAATTTTTATGAGGTCGGAGTGTAAAATTGAAAAAAAAAATTGAACCAATTTAGGAGACCCAAAATAAATATAAAAACCATTGATATGGCGGAAGTGTAAAATTGAAAAAAAATTGAGCCAATTTAGGATACCCAAAATAAATATAAAAAGCAATTTCTATCGACTTGAAACTTTCCAAAATTACTCAAAATTCATTCCAAATTGATTTCTTAGAAAAACTGTATTCGCACCATTTCTAGATTTTCGGAAATTTTGATATGGTGAAAGAGTAAAATTGAAAAAAAATTAAACCAATTTAGGAGACCCAAAATAAATATGAAAAAATTCTATCGACTTAAAACTTTTCAAAATTACTCAAAATTAATTTCAAATTAATTTCTTAGAAAAACTTTAAGTTAAATAATTTGTATTTTAGTTAACTAATTTATATGTATTAAATTATTATAATGTATATATTATATCACATGCAATTGCCCTGTAACTGGCCTCTTAGTCTGTTGGGTTTGAAATAAATAAATAAAAACTGTATTTGCACCATTTCTAGATTTTTTGAAATTTTGATGTGGTGTAAAATTGAAAAAAAAACAATTTAACCAATTTTGGAGATTTAAAATAAATATAAAAGCAATTGCTATCGACTTGAAACTTTCCAAAATCACTCAAAATTCATTCGAAATTGATTTCTTAAAACGCCACATTCATAACGTTACTGGATTTTTAAAATTTTGATATGCTCAGTGTGTAAAACTGTAAAAAATTAAACAAATTTTGTAGACTAAAAATAAATATAAAAACATTTGCTATCGACTTCAAACTTTCCAAATTAACTCAAAATTCATTCCAAATTGATATTTTAAAAAACTATATTTGCAGCATTTAGATTTTTGGAAATTTTAATATGCTCAGTGTGAAAAATTGTAAGACTCAAAATAAATATAAATACAATTGCTATAGACTTGAAACTTTTCAAAATTCATTCCAAATTGATTTCTTAAAAAAAACTGTATTCGCACCAATTCTAGATTTTTGGAAATTTCGATGTGATCAGAGTGTAAAGTTGTAAAAAATAGAACCAATCTTGGACAAGCGACAATGGCATAACAATTAAATAAAATACCAAAAAACACTATTTTGCTATGGCGAGGTTTTGTGGTTAATATTCGGTATATTAAGGTGTTGGGGGGGGGGGGGGGGGGCTCAAGCCCGATAGCCCCGCCTGCATGGTTTGACAAATGTAGTTGGCTAACAGGTACAGTAATTAGAAATACATTATTTTGTTGACCTTGCATAATGTTTTCAAATAGCAATAAGTCAAAAATAGGGCGTCCTATTGATAAGCATTCCAAAAGTAAAGATCATATATCATCAAATTGTAAATTTCATATCTTAGGTAAACAAATTATAGGTAATGATTTAAGTACGGCTCGGCAAATTCAAATCGAAACATAAGAACGTGAAGGAAAATACGATTTTAAAAAGATGTGTGGGTAATATTAAATGTGTGCCTCACCAAACCAAAACCTGACGAGCCGCCACTGATTCATAGGTTTTGATCCTGACAGCTGTCTTTCCGCCAATATAGTACTTATTATGTAATTTGTCACTTTAAAACACTTGCTAAAGTTAAAATAAATTTTAATGTTATTATTAACTTTATACTCATACTTACTTCGACAGCTTCTGCTGTAAGTGCAAATAGCAGGTACACTATTAGTATTGACATGTTAGTCTACCCAAACAAATTGTTGCATACGATTTGCAATTCCTATATATGTCAACGAAAGGTATTATTATTGTGATGAGATAAACAAATAAATCGATTTTTAATGTTTAGAGCCGTATACAAACTAAATTTTAATGATTCTATTCATAACAGTAATCGAATTGTCATTTGCTGTGATGTTTTAATAAATAAGGTCAAAAGGTATAAGTCATAGACCCTAAAATTTCAGGGGCAACAAAAATTGTTGTACAACGAGGGCTATTAACTATTATGTTATATTATATTATATAATATCATATTATATTATAATATTACAGTCTGGCCGCGCTATGAAGGCATCTAAGGTGCTATTTACAACCTTTTGAAAACCACTCATTTATACATAGAAGCCGATAGTGCACCAACAGCTAGCAATTAAAGTGTAAACATCTGTGAGTGTAAAGTAACAAAATATCCCATCAGTTCTGATGAGAGCGGCCCTTCGACCCTTCGTTAATCCTCAGACGCCTTCATAGCGCGGCCAGAGTATATCAGTTTTTTTTGAGAAAACGGCTAGTCGTAGAGAGTTGAAACAAAAAAAAATTATTACAAAAGCCATTTTGAAGAATCGAATGATGATATTGTTATTTCCTTGATATTAACACAAAATGCAAAAATTGCATTTTTTTAAATTTTCAACATTTTAACTTTTGAACTGACGAGATTTGCCAAATTCTTTTGGCAAAGTCTTATATTCATCCAAAAGATGTAGATAGAACAAAAAAAATTGCTCTTCAATTGTTTGTCGGGTTTCTTCTCTTGAATGGATGACCAAATTTCGCAAATTCTTCCAGCAAAATGTTGTACTCATCGAATAGATGCAGATAAGACCAAAAAAATAAATTTGTCCTCTAATCGTTTTCTGGTTTCTGGGAATAACTCTTGAATGGATGACCAAACTTGGTAAACTCTTCCAGCAAAGTGTTGTACTCGTCGAATAGATGCAAATAAGACCAAAAAATTAAATTTGCCATTTAATAGTTTTCTGGTCTTTGAGGATAACTCTTAAACGGATAAACAGATATTGAAAATTATTTCAGCAAGTATTGCACTCACCGTGTGTATATGAAAAAATGGTGATGTGGCCATCATGTTACTTTCTCCGACTTGATGGTATCATTTATATTTACGTTTTCATGGTTTATTTTCAATTTAAATCATATTTTAAGTGTGCATCGAACGTTTTATAGACTCGGATAAAACTGACGTTTAAAACGTCAAAATTATGAAAGATGGAAAAATGTACTTCAAATTCAAAAACACAGTTTACTCAAAAACTAAAGAGATTTCGAAAAAACTTATTCTTCATAAATTGTTCATTTTGGTATTCTCTACAATTACTATTAACATACATTTGCTGTAACTATTAGCGTTTCATAATTGTATATCAAAAATAAAATAAAAAATAATAATTTTTTTTTATCGAATAGCAATGATTTTATGAAAAATATTTGCTTACCAAAGATGTTCGTTTCTTTTTTGTCTTCAATATTTGCTTAAATATTTTTGTGATATTTTTCATATTTAGGAAAATATTGGAAAAAAACAAAAAACAGTTAAGGTAAACACCCACTTCCGGTGTACGAAATTTTACCAAAAGCTTTTCAGTTCTTCGGATTATCAAATAAAACTTTTGTCTAAAGTTTCATATCAATTGGTGTATTCGTTTTTGAGATACAGCGCGCACAGACACACACACAGACACACACACACAGACACAAATTTTTTTTTTCCAGAAATTGTTGAAATGGCATCTAGGGACCCCAAAACGGATATTTCCGTAAAAAAAATTTTTGAAAAAAAAAACACGATCACAATACTTTCTCGTACTTCGTAACGGAGAAAGTAAAAATATTATTATTGCTCAATTGTTCTGGGATTTTGAGAAGATAGCTCTTGAACAAAATGGTCGATTTTAAAAATTCCTCTTGAAAAGTATTGTACTCATCGAATCAATGTACAAAACCAAAAACAATCATTTGTCTTCAATAGTTTTTTTTTTATGATAACTTGTGAAAGGATGACCAAATTTGGCAAATTCTTTCAGCAACGTATCGTACTCGCCGAATAGATGCAGATAAGACATCAAATTAAGTTGTTTTCTGTTGTTTTGAGGGTAACTCTTGAACGAAAGGATAGATTTTGCAAATTCTTTCGGTACTCATTGAAGAGATAAGATCAAAAAATAATTTCCGTTTTAATCAAAAATAAGTTTCAAATTCTTAAAGTATTGCACTCATTAAGGAGATGTAGATAAGGTTACAAAATACAATTCATCGTTTAATTGATTTCGGTGGACGAAGATTTAATGCGGGCTATTTTTCGATTTTTTTTTTTAGTGCTTCTGCAACAAGTAACGGTTTTCAATGATAGATTTTTCTTTCCTTAAAATGGGGGCGGTGAGATATATTGTGTATGCTAAGTGGCTCTACAATCAACATTTTCCACGAGACGCCACTGCCGCTAAGAGTCGTTTGCTGCGAATTGAGCCGCGTTTTGTCGAATTGTTACTCCCATAGTCTTTATTATTTGAAAAAAAGATGTCGTCCTCCGTTGAATAAACAAATAGTAATATAAGTCACGATTTGCACGACTTCAGTGCTGCTATTTATTATCTTCGGTGCTATCCTCCCGATCATATTGTTAAAAATCTCTTCCACATTTTGGGAGAATCCACCAAAGCAACGTGTTCCAGTAAATTCACATTGGACAGATCTTTATACCTATAAATTGGTAATTCCACTAGTTTTCACCGATGCAAAAAAATCGAGGTCCTTGGATTTTTCAAAACTTTGGGAGATGGATTGTAGTATTGAAGAACTAAGTTTTCTCAAACAGCTTCCCAGGTATTAAACTTACAATTTATCGAATTACGATTTTTGAAAGATCAGCATTTTCACGAAAATTTATAATTTCCAATTTTTAAACCTACGTAACTTTTTCGATCTGAAGACTTTGAGTTGAAAATTTGCGAGTATACTTCGGATATGTTTTTAAAGATTGCCGAAATACCAATTTTCAAGCATACATAACTTTTTTTGAATGCTTATTTTCAGCTGAAATTCAATTCTATGAATGTTTTTGAAAAACTTCTGTAAGTTTGGTGCCAAAAAATTGAGAGAAACCCGAAATACAATGGTTCAAATATAGGTATTTTGTCGAAAATCGCTAAAACTGACATGTTCAAAACCACTTCACTTTTTTCTACCTGAATATTTTGAGCTCAAATTTGGAGAAACTACTCTTGAAATGTTCCAAAAGAACCCCTGAATTTTTTGTGCCAGGGAATTAAGGGATGCCAAAAACGATCATTGCTAAAATTCCCATGATTAAGCCTACGTAACATTTTTCTATCTGAATGTTTTGATCTGAAATTTAAAGAATATATTCCTCTAGTGTTCCCAAGGAATCCCTGAAAATTTGGTACCAGGTGTTTTAGAGTCGGTAAAGATAGAGCAACGAGAATATCGATTGAATTTTTGTGAAAATAAAGTTTCAACATGTAATCATTTTTAATTAATTTATGGATGATTTTTTGTTTGTTTTCAAATCAATTATACCGGGTGTGGCACTTAAGACGCCTCGGACCATAGCTCCTTTACGATAAAAGCTATCGAAAAAAATCTAAGAACAAAGTGGTGCATAGTTACCGTCGCTATGTTTTAAAAATATTTCTAATCATCAGTGGCGTGCCGTACTCCAGTGGCGTACCAAACTTATGTTTTTTTAAATGGAATGCCCTATTTTTTATTGCAGATTTGGAAAGTGCTCGATGAGTACTTATTTTTTTATCTAACATGTTATACCCTTCACTTTAGCGGTTTCGCTGTTATAACCCCTTCTTTCAAAATTGCGCCCCATTTTTGAGATTTTTTTGTAGAGAAACTAATTGACGCCGGCGCCTAAATTTTGAATTGAGGTACAGGTTAAGACCTCGTATACCTTCACATATTTTTTTTTCGGGTAATTTATGGAAAAAAAATAATTTTTGATTGATCTTCGTATGTTGTCATTTTTTCCGAAAATTTCAAATGGCACCCCCCTAAAAAAATTACGGCGTTGTACAGCCAAAACTCTAAATTTTTCATTGGTGTAAAAAAAATTACACATTGCATAACAAAATTTCGGAGAAAAAAGGAATTTCATCGCAAATGTCGGGAAACGTTTTCCGTTCCCAAGTGTGCCATGAGAAAACAAAAGATTGGTAATTGTCAAAGTACCAAAACAAATACACAAATACGGTCAACATAATAGTATGTACCTATTTATTCAACATGATATGAAAAATGCAGATTAAGAAAATTTAACAACTTAAACTAAATGTTCGAAATGACGACCTTCCTGCTGGAGGCATAACCGCAACTTCTGGTGATATACCGCAGTTCATTATTTTCGGTAATAACTGCCTTCTTTCTAACTCTCCTTGGCCGTTTCACACTTCCCGTAGTAGTAAATCTCTCCAACACTTTTTGAAACGCACGTTCATTTGGATGTGCCCTGTGCGGATATCTCGCAGCGTACACTCGTGATGCCAAGAAACAATTCTTGTTACATTCTCCAAGAATAAATATCATGTCAACCATTTCCTCTTGAGTTCGGAACATTTTTAGAACGTTTATCAAAAATGACTTATGGCTGCTACTGACGTCTAATAATTTACTTTGACAATTACCAATCTTTTGTTTTCTCATGGCACACTTGGGAACGGAAAACATTTCCCGACATTTGCGATGAAATTCCTTTTTTCTCCGAAATTTTGTTATGCAATGTGTATTTTTTTTTACACCAATGAAAAATTTAGAGTTTTGGCTGTACAACGCCGTAATTTTTTTAGGGGGGTGCCATTTGAAATTTTCGGAAAAAATGACAACATGCGAAGATCAATCAAAAATTATTTTTTTGCCATAAATTACCCGAAAAAAAATTATGTGAAGGTATACGAGGTCTTAACCTGTACCTCAATTCAAAATTTAGGCGCCGGCTTCAATTAGTTTCTCTATAAAAAAATCTCAAAAATGGGGCGCAATTTTGAAAGAAGGGGTTATAACAGCGAAACCGCTAAAGTGAAGGGTATAACATGTTAGATAAAAAAATAAGTACTCGTCGAGCACTTTCCAAATATGCAATAAAAAATAGGGCATTCCATTTAAAAAAACATAAGTTTGGTACGCCACTGGAGTACGGCACGCCACTGATGATTAGAAATATTTTTAAAACATAGCGACGGTAACTATGCACCACTTTGTTCTTAGATTTTTTTCGATAGCTTTTATCGTAAAGGAGCTATGGTCCGAGGCGTCTTAAGTGCCACACCCGGTATATTTAAGGTTGCACTCTTTCTCTCATCATCTATACGAGTAATTTTTATATGTAATGTATTATTTCCTCTTGGTATAAAATAATAGTGTTTCCTGGTTTGTGGTATGGTCTTGCCATCTTTGGCTCAGTGCTTTTTGGCAACATTTAACATCCTCATCCATCTATAAATTAATTATTTCTCTGTAATAAAAACATACTTAAAAAAATGTTTCTACTCACTGAATACTTTTCAGCTCTTTTGATAATTCATACATTTCCAGTGGTGTAGTAATTTGATTTTCGGGAGAATTCCTTAAGCAATAGCGCATAACGGTACTTTTTTCAGTTCCACCCACACCATCACTTGAGGTTTTCCCGTGGCTCGTTGCGAAAAAGTTATATGATTTGACATTTATTCCAAAATCATTTTCATGGCAGCATTTAATGGCTAAATGATTACTTGATACAAATGAGTGATAACATTTCTAATTCAGTCAAAATCGGGTCAGAAATAAAATTTCTATATTAATAAAGCAAACTTACTTATTTTTATTTTAAGTTGGCGCTCCATCGAAGAAATATCTAATTTCTTTGATCCACGGATATTCATTCTTCAAAGCATTTGTCATTTTTTCTAAAAAAAAGCTTAAACGGTGTAAGCAAAATGATCTTTGGTATCACTTATAATACAGTAGCTCATCCTCTGTAATTCATTGGAGTCTGTCTTCTTGTAATATATGACGAATCGATGAGCTGTTGCTTGCGCGTTGTTGTAATAAAATGCTTGGACTGAATTCTGAATGATGAATGAGTAGTTTTCAACAGTAATCTAACAATAAGCAAGAGTGATCCAGACGCTAATAATTTCCTAGGAAAAATCAGACACGAGTTAGATTCGAGAAGACAATTGGCCGAACAGAAAGTTTGCACTTCATAATTTGAAAAATTCAATTTAGTGACACCAAGTGTCAGACTTGTATTAATCTGCGCCACAATAATTGTAGTAAAAATGAGCTTACCAAGATTTTGAGAAATTCCCATGAATACTATTATTGATGAAAGCACTAACATATAACCCGAAAATACAAACAGATCGAATTCAGGAGCAAACTATTTAATGGTCCGGCAATAAACGACGTTTTATACGTTATAGAAAAGGTAGCAACGCGTTGCGAGGCAATACTAACATGATGGATTATCTGATTAGATACCACCCAGGGTGAATTGCCATGCATAACATGCAGCGTGGTCTGTTACGCATCGTAATTAGAATTTTATTGGATCATGTCATCTACATTATTCGATTTCATTGGTGAATGAGGGCAATTGTCCGAGAAATCCATGACTATAATACATCTACCGAAGGTAACATTTTTTTTGCATTGTTCAAAAAAACTTTTCTTTGAATCAGCTATAAAATGATGAATACTCAAATTCCATATTTCAGTTACCAATGTCTTTTTAAAATCTTCCAACTTTTCTGTGATACCACTAAGACACGCTCTACTACCCTCATTGACCCAGCATTTATAAGTGATATTTTCTTTTTCATAAGTGCAGCTATCATCAATATTTTGTCTATCATCTCTTGCCTGCGACATTCACTACATCTATGTAGCATACATTAAATATTATTAGTGCTACAGAACGAGATTTCAAGAAGGTCCCTGTATTTGAAGTCCGTATTCCAAGAAGATAGCTTTAATTTTATATTTTCATGTTCTTCGAAAACACAAATTGTATGGCTTCCAGGATCTCCAGCTATAATACATTCACGAAGACGAAGAGCAGCAAAATTTAAAAAAAAATGATAGAATATCGAAACGATGACGGTAATCCTTAGTAAAATGAATGTAGAGATCATGACCAGTATAAAGTAGTAACTTTTTTTGAACACATATTTTCTTCCCAGAAGATTCAACAATTGTAACGTATTCCCTTTGACTTTCTCCGTTACGAAGTACGTGAAAGTATTGTGATCGTGATTTTTTTTTCAAACAATTTTTTTACGGATATATCCATTTTGGGGTCCCTAGATGCCATTTCAACAATTTCTGGAATTTCTTTTTGTGTCTGTGTGTGTGTGTGTGTTTGTGTGTGTCTTTGTGTGTGTCTGTGTGTGTGTCTGTGCGCGCTGTATCTCAAAAACTAATAGAGCAATTGATATGAAACTTTAAACATACGTCTTATTTGATAATCCGAAGAACTAAAAAGCTTTTGGTAAAATTTCGTACACCGGAAGTGGGTATTTACCTCTTTTTTTGTTTTTTGCCAATATTTTCTTATAAATATATGAAAAATATCACAAAACATTTAAACAAATATTGAAGACAACAAAGAAATTAGCTTATTTTGTTTGAAAACATTTTTCATAAAATCATTGTTATTCGAGAAAAAAATGTATTTTTTTTTCATTTTTGGTTTATAATTATGAAACGATAATAGTTACAGCAAATTTATGTTAATAATAATTGTAGAGAATGCCAAAATGAACAACTTATAAAGAATAAGTTTTTTTCGAAATCTCTTTAGTTTTTGAGTAAACTGAGTTTTTGAATTTAAAGTTTATTTTTTCTTTTATAATTTTGACGTTTTGAACGTCAGTTATATGCGAGTCTACAAAATAAAATATGATTTAAAATTTAAATAAACCATGAAAGTGTAAATATAAATGATGATACCATCGGAGAAAGTAACATAATGGCCACATCACCATTTTTTTCAAATGTATTGTATTCAAGAAAAAGTGCAAATTGTGGTGACAGTTCCCGTGAAGTACGGGACATGTATACCATCAAATGTTCTGCATTTATTCATGCTATTATTTCTATTTTCATTAATAGAAACCACAGATCAACTGCGAAGCAACCATTATTTTCGTAATAATTATCATTTTTATTGTATTATTTTTTCTGGTTTTATGAATGCAAAAAAATAAATGACAGCATAACTGCATGCAGAAATGTTTACTTTTCAAAAAATATATTTACATGTTTACTCTAAAATGATCAGGGAAGATAATATTTCAATATAAAGAAATGACCATTGTAAATCCAATGTTCCGTTTTGTTTATCTACACCCTGTATACAAAAAACTAAATGTTTTATATGTAATGATAATTGGAATATGATGATGACCTCCGTTTCTATAAACCTGAATACTCGTTTGTAATACTATATAAGGATACATTTTCTATTTGGTAATTTCTCGATAGCGACTTAATGTTGAAACTAGAAATAATAAATATAAAATTTTGTAAAACAAACGTGTGTTTAATTAGTTTTTATTACATTTACATAAATGTAATGCGGCTATTATGCATCTTTTTCCGATTTGATGGTATTATCGGGCTATATTTTGTGATATTTTAAGAACAGTGTGCAACGAACTTCAATATTTCGGCATATTTGGCGGAGCATTTACCGTTTTGCGATGTCTGTGACTGAGGAGGTAGCGGGGTGAGATCGCGTGGCGCGCTAATAATTATTTTCGTGATGATGAAACGGAACGAGCGTAAGGCGAGCGCGGATTATGGTCCCTGAATCCGGCCCTGATATTCAGTTGAATAAAGAGAGCAGTACGAAATATATAAGGAGTTGTGATCAGGGCCGGATTAAGGTACAACGGGGCCCTAGGCAAATTTATCCCTAGGGCCCTGTTACAAATCGTTTCTTTGTATTTCCTTATTTTTATGATTATTGCTCTACCCTAGTAATCCATCTCAATTTGTAAACACGATTTTACTACGAAATACATTTCCATACCAAAGGAGCTTAACAACTATTCAACAGAGCTTAATGTTTATGATTTTATTAGGGTAGAGCAATTTCAAATAGCCGTCCGTCCTCCTTGCGCAGCGGGGAAGTGTAGTTTGGTCATTCGAAATAATTAAAATTCCATTACGCCAGAATTGGCGTAATATATGGATTATGGTTCTAGGAAAACTCTATTATTACCACTCCATCCCACTCTTAATTTAAAATGCATCCCCCAATATTCGAATGACCAATCACAACGTTTTCCCCCATAATGTATCAAAAATTGTGTTCAAAAAATACCTTTTGGCAATCCAAAAGGAAGGCATTCGTGTTCCGACACTTAAACTAAAAACATCATTTCTTCTGTGTTAAAAACGACCGTGCTGTATATATGTTGTAAATATTCTGAATATACAAATAAGTGCAACGAAGTGTTTTATTACTACACATAAAAAATTCGCCTAGAGTGGTGATATCTTACCAGTGAGATAGCTTATTAAAATTAAACACACCACGCCGCAACAGGCCCCTTCTAAGAATGAAACCAAACTCATTAAATCTAATATATAAAATTTTCGTGTCACAGTGTTTGTAACAAAACTCCTTCGAAACGGCTTGACCGATTCTTATGAAATTTTGTGTGTATATTGAGCAGGTCTGAGAATAGGACGTAAACTATTTTTAATACCCCTAAATGATAGGGGTGGTCCACCGCAAATTTTTAATTTTTATTTTTTGGACAAAATTTTTAATTTTTATTTTTTTATGATTCGGCATTAAAAAATACATACAACCTTAAATTTTCACCCTTCTACCACCAACCCCTATTTTTTAATAGCGATTTTAGTACTTTAATAATTTTCTACTCTCGGCGATCGACCGCTCGATCAGTTATTCCTTTTCCATTGTTTGCGCCGACGGTTATTAATGGGTTTTAATGGGCTTACCCTGTAGATTCGTATCGATAAATGTAAATAAATAAGTAGCTGAAATTATAAAAAAAATATAAACAAAATATTAACAGCAAATGCTGCACTGAACTCAATTGCAACACTTGCATCCGATGAACAATTAAGTCGGCTTTAAATACATAAATTGGTGATAACGATTGATTTATAATACGCGCGCCATCTCTTGGTGGTTGGAATGTCGCTCGCGGTGGTGTTACGAATGAAAATATTCTGCGGAAGATTCTGTGCGCGGTTGAGAATTTTTTTAATAATTTTGCCATTTAGTTCAAATTCGTTGATTATTAAAAAAAATATGAATTTTTGAAGCAATAATTGCACGTTAAAGCGATCATAAATTTTAAAAATTCAAAAAAAAAAATTTCAACTGCCGATACATGTTTTTATTAGTAACAATACACTTCTTGCATTCTTTAGCTTTAATAATTTTGTTATTTAGTTCAAATCCGTTGATTATTAAAAAAGTTATGAATTTTTGAAGCAATAATTGCACGTTAAAGCGATTATGAATTTCAAAAATTCTAAAAAAATATTTCAACTCGCGATACATGTTTTTATTAGTAACAATACACTTCTTACATTCTTTAACTTTAATGATTTTGTTATTTAGTTCAAATCCGTTGATTATTAAAAAAGTTATGAATTTTTGAAGCAATAATTGCACGTTAAAGCGATCATGAATTTTAAAAATTCTAAAAAAAATATTTCAACTGCCGATATATGTTTTTATTAGTAACAATACACTTCTTACATTCTTTAGCTTTAATAATTTTGTTATTTAGTTCAAATCCGTTGATTATTAAAAAAGTTATGAATTTTTGAAGCAATAATTGCACGTTAAAGCGATTATGAATTTCAAAAATTCTAAAAAAATATTTCAACTCGCGATACATGTTTTTATAGTAATAATACACTTCTTACATTCTTTAACTTTAATGATTTTGGTATTTAGTTCAAATCCGTTGATTATTAAAAAAGTTATGAATTTTTGAAGCAATAATTGCACGTTAAAGCGATCATGAATTTTAAAAATTCTAAAAAAAATATTTCAACTGGCGATAGATGTTTTTATTATTAACAATACACTTCTTACATTCTTAAGCTTTAATAATTTTGTTATTTAGTTCAAATCCGTTGATTATTAACAAAATTATGAATTTTTGAAGCAATAATTGCATGTGAAAGCGATCGTGAATTTCAAAAATTAGAGCCTAAACCGTTTTCGGCCATTATCGTCACCACTTTATTTGCTTAATTTCAATGGGCCACACACGGACGACGGCGCAGCGCAGTGGAGCCGTCGTTCGTCACCAGTAATAAGCCACGTATTGACGACGACGCAGCACAGCGGAGCCGTCGTTCGTCACCAGTTTATTTGCTTAATTTTTAAGGGTTACGCACGGACGACGGCGCAGCGCAGCGGAGCCGTCGTTCGTCACCAGTTTATTTGCTTAATTTTAATGAGCGTCACCAGTAATTAGCTACATATTGACGACGGCGCTTCACAGCGGAGCCGTCGTTCGTCACCAGTTACCTTGCTTAATTTTTAAGGGCTACGCACGGACGACGGCGCAGCGCAGCGGAGCCGTCGTCTGTCACCAGTTATCTGCCTTAATATATATGGACCATTCGCGGTCGATGGCGCAGTGTAGCGGAGCCGTGGTTCGTCACCCTTGCTTAATTTTTAAGGTCTACGCACCAGTTTATTTGCTTAATTTTAATGGGCCACACACGGACGTCGTCGTCACCAGTTATCTGCCTTAATATATATAAATATATATGGACCATGCACGGACGACAGCGCAGCGCAGCGGAGCCGTCGTTCGTCACCAGTTACCTTGCTTGATTTTAAAGGACTACGCACGGACGACGGCGCAGCGCAGTAGTTACTTTGCTCAATTCATGATTCTGGTATCGATTTTAATACGTTGGCAGAAAATAAAACGAAGAATGTTGTGTATAATAGAGCATTACAATAATAAACACTATGTTTTTGAATATTTTCTTTTTATGAATTATACCAATTCGAATTCAATATTCATAGTTAAGACAGGACAACGTCTGTCGGGTCAGCTAGTATGATATAAAGATAGTTTCATTGGAAAAAAAAATTCAAATCGCAATGCCTCGTTGGGGGGGGGGGGGTGGCAGTGAGTAGGGCTCCTGCTTGCCTCGTGGTCGTGGGTTCGAATCCCATCCGCGCGGTCACTTTTTTCGGAACGAAAAAGGGCCGTGCGGGACCATGGATATTTAGTGTATGTCCCTTTCATCATTATAAATGATTATTATACAAATTGTCGGGTGTGGCAGAATGCCCTAGTTGGCTATGTCAATTCCCAAATCATCCGCGCTTCCTTAACCCGAATTCCTGTCCACCATCTTTCTTTAAAAAAATGACATTGAAATACAAAATCATGCTTTTCTTACTTTGGAGTTTACAAAATCGGCAATTAAAGATTTGTGAGTAATTTCGTTGAATAACTGTTTTTCAATATTTAATAAAGCTATATCTATGAGTTTATCTTGATTTATTGTACTGCGGAGATAAGTTTAAATTATTTCCAGAGATGAAAATGATCTTTCCCCGCTTGCGTTACTAACGGCTAAGGTTAAATATATCCTGATAAATTTGGAAAAGTAGAAGTCAATTAATTTTCGATGATAAAACTATGTATTTTTCCGTCGTATGTAACATAAAATCGTCTGTCATAAAACTTTGAAGTTGAATTAATTCGTTTAAATTTAGATCATTGTCGTACACATCCAAATGTTCAATAAAATAATCAATTTTTCACCTCAGTTAGAACAATGAATTTTTACATTCTCCGTTACGAAGTACGAGAAAGTATTGTGATCGGGAAAATGTTTTCAATTTTTTTTTACGGAAATATCCTTTTTGGGGTCCCTAGAAAATTGATGATTTTAACAATTTTTGGAAAACAAAAATGTTTGTGTCTGTCAGTGTGTGTGTGTGTGTGCGCGCGCGCTTTTTCTCAAAAACTGATACAGCAATTATCATGAAACTTTTAACATAAGTTTTATTTGGCTTTTGGTAAAATTTCGATTTTCAAATAAGCATTATTCAGAACCGGAAACAAACTTTCATAAAATTAGGTAATCAATGATAAGGGTTTGATATAAAAGAATAACCATGTCCGTTAAGAACCTAATTGTTCAGATAATCATCAAATCCAAAATTTACAAGTTTCAACTTACAAAAATAAAAAAAATATTTTTCAAAACCTGTCTTAAATACAAACTTCCAACTTTAACAGCATTATTGGCGAATAATTGGACTTTAATTTTGTAAAAAAATCAAAGAACGTTAATGATTTAGTTTTCTAGATAACCTATGCTCAGTTCAAATCAAAAGAATTGATTTTTTTAAACCATCTTAATCATTGGCACACATCCACTGAAACTGTAACACGTTTTTACTTTCTCCGTTACGAAGTACGAGAAAGTATTGTGATCGTGTTTTTTTTTTCAAAAATTTTTTTTACGGAAATATCCGTTTTGGGGTCCCTAGATACCCTAGGTCCCTTCAACAATTTCTGGAAAAAAAATTTTTGAGTCTGTGTGTGTGTGTGTGTGTGTGTGTGTGTGTGTGTGTGTGTGTGTGTGTGTGTGTGTGTGTGTCTGTCTGTGCGCGCTATATCTCAAAAACTAATAGACCAATTGATATGAAACTTTGAACATAAGTTTTATTTGATAATCCGAAGAACTGAAAAGCTTTTGGTAAAATTTCGTACACCGGAAGTGGGTGTTTACCTTAACTGTTTTTTGTTTTTTGCCAATATTTTCTTAAATATGAAAAATATCACAAAAACATTTAAACAAATATTGAAGACAATAAAGAAATGCGATTATTTTGTTTGAAACATTTTTCATATTTATTCGAGAAAAAAAATTATTATTTTTTTTCATTTTTGGTATACAATTATAACACGCTAATAGTTACAGCAAATTTATGTTAATAATAATTGTAGAGAATGCCAAAATGAACAATTTATGAAGAATAAGTTTTTTCGAAATCTCTTTAGTTTTTGAGTAAACTGAGTTTTTGAATTTGAAGTACATTTTTACATCTTTCATAATTTTGACGTTTTAAACGTGAGTTTTACCCGAGTCTACGAAACGTTCGATGCACACTTAAAATATGATTTAAATTGAAAATAAACCATGGAAGCGTAAATATAAATGATACCATCAAGCGGAGAAAGTAACATGATGGTCACATCACCATTTTTTATTTTTAGCCCCAAATTTTCGGTATTTGGTCCAAATTTTGTTTTTTTTTGTCCTGTATTTTAAATTTTTCAATTTTCAATTTTAGTTTCTGTTCGAAAACTTACTTTGAGCTACAGGGTACTTTTGAAAGTGAAAATGGCAAACAATTTTTTCTTTGCTTGAATTTTTTTTATCTGCATTTTTAGATCTGTGGCCTGTAATTTCATTTTTTTCAAAGTTTCAAAACTTTGAAACTTTTGGCCTAAATATTCTTTATTTTGGCCTGCTTTTTTCAATTTTTTTTGTCCCAAATTTTCAGTATTTGGTATAATTTTCTGTTTTCTTGGCCCATATTTTAGATTTTTTTATTTTCAATTTGAGTTTCTGTTCAGAAACTTACTCTGAGCTACAGGGTTATTTTGAAGGTGAAAACGGAAAACTATTTTTCCTTTACTTGATTTTTTTTTGTCTGCATTTTTGGATCTCTGGCCTGTAACTTCGTTTTCTATTCCAAATTTTTGATTTTTGACCTAAATAGTCTTTATTTTGGCCTAAATATTCTTTATTTTGGCGTGAAAATTTAGGTTGCGTGTTAAAAGTTTCGATTTTTTGGTCTGTATTTTTGATATTTAGGTCCTAATTGTTGGTTTATGTTTTAGCTTTTTGGTGTTATACTCGTATTTTAAATGTTCTAATCTGAATTATTGATTTTTATGCGCGGTATTTTCGAGTTTTTTGGTCGGTTTTTGATTTTTTGCCCTTTACTTTTTAACCTGAATTATTGTTTTTTATTTAATTTTCGAGTTTCTGGTCGGAAACTTATTTTGAGCCAAAGAATTATTTTAGGGGCTAGATAAATATTTTTTCTTTTACTTGAATTTACAATATTTTGGTCTGCATTTCTTTGGTCCATATTTTAGATCTTTACCCCAATTTGCTTCAATTTATTCCAAATTTTTAATTTTTTTTGCCTAAATAATCTTTATTTTGGACAACATTTTCGATGTGTTTGTTGAAATTTTCGATGTTTTAGTTTGCGTTTTTTTTTTATGTTTAAGCCATAGTTTTCGATATTTGGATTTTTTTGGGCCTGTGTTTTAGTTTTATTGTTTAATTATTGATTTCTATCAGCGAATTTTTGATTGGCGAATATTTTAGATTTTTAACCTAAAGCAGCGATTTTTTAATGTTTTGCCAGTATTTTCAAGGTTTTGGTCTAATCGTCAAATCGGAGAAAGTAACATGATGGCCACATCACCATTTTTTTTTTCTTCTCATTTTTGGTTTATAATTATGAAACGATAATAGTTACAGCAAATTTATGATAGATAATGCCAAAATGAACAACTTATAAAGAATAAGTTTTCAAAATCTCTTTAGTTTTTGAGTAAACTGAGTTTTTGAATTTGAAGTATAATTTTTCCATCTTTCACAATTTTGACGTTTTAAACGTCAGTTTCATCCGAGTTTGCGCAACGCTCGATGTACATTTAAAATATGATTTAAATAGAAAATAAACCATGAAAGTGTAAATATAAATGATGATACCATCGGAGAAAGTAACATGATAGCCACATCACCTTTTTTTTATTTTATTTTATTTTAATGTTGTACTGTTTATCTCCCGGCATACGTGACAATAAAGAATTATTATTATTATTGTTATTATTATTATTATTGGGCTTTAATATTACATAAAACAATCAAGCAATGTTAATTATTTCGTCTTCTAAATAATCAAATTCAAAAAATGGTCATTTTTAAAGCTCTAAACGGAAAAAGTTTTGATTTTCCAAAAATTGATTTAAATACAGATTTTCAGCTTAACCAATAATTGGGATTTAGTAGTTATAAAAATCAAACTTTGTTAATCATTGAATTAAATCAAAATTAAACCCAAGAACGATCATTTTTAAAGCCTAAAAATCCAGAGTGTATTGATTTAAAAAAAAACTGACGTAAATACAGACTCCCAACTTTAACATCATTATTGGCGAATCACTCTAGAAAAACCAAACAACACTAATTATTTACTTTTCAAGATAATTACCATCAAAAACCCAAGAATTGCGATTTTCAATGTTCAAATATCGAAAAAGTATTGATTTTTCAAAATCTGACTTAAATGCAGACTTGGAACTGTAATAACATTATTGGGGAATCATTGGGCTTTAATATTATAAATAAATCAAGCCATGTTAATTATTTAGTTTTTGAAATAATCAAAATCAAACTCAATAATGATAATTTTTAAAGCTCAAAAATCGAAAAAGTATTTATTTTTCAATAACTGACAAATGCAGACTTATAACTTTAACAGCATTTTTGCGGAATAATTGGGTTTTAATATTTTAGAAAAATCAAAGCACATTAATTATTTAATTTTGTAGATAATTACTGTCAAACCCAATAATTTCCATTTTCAAAGCTCAAATATAGTATTAATTTTTCAAAAACTGACGTAAATGCAGACTTAACATTATTGGCATATAATTGAGCTTTTTCGCCAAAAAAATCAAACCATGTTTATTAAGTTTTCTAGATAAATTAAAATTGCAGAGAATGTCAAAATTAAAAACTTGTAAACAGCACGTTTTTTCGAAATCTCTTCAGTTTTTGAGTAAACTGACTATTAGAATTTGGTCGGAGAAAGTAACATGATGGCCACATCGCCATTATTTGTTTATGTTGTTATACGATTCCGATTGTCTACCAAATTCACAAATTTTTATTTTTGTGTGTGTGAGATTAATCGGAAAACAAAATGGGGCCCCCGAATTTTTGCGGGGCCCTAGTCAACTGCCTAGTTTGCCTAGGCGGTAATCCGGCCCTGTAGCGGGGCGAGATCGCGTGGCGAGCTTATAATTATTTTCTTGCCGCGGAACGGATTATGATGAAACGGAACGAGCGGGAGGCGAGCGCGGATTATGGTACCTGAATCCGACCCTGATATTCAGCTGAATAAAGAGAGCAGTACGAAATAGATAAGGAGTTGTGATCGAGGCGATCGGCCCACTTTGGTCGTCCCCCGCACCGATCCTCTTCTGGTCTTGCACTGGTGCGAGGCACTTGCCGCCTTAAAGTGTTTTACAATACCGGCTCTTAAGTTTATTAACTCGATCGATTTAATGAAAACACATAACGAGAAGTTTTACTTTTAATCAATAATTCCATTTAGTCAATTAATATTGTCTTTAACTTAATATTAACTTGTTTACTTCGTTCTGCCTTACAAATTGCCAAGACACTCATTTACTAACAACTGAAACAACTAACTTTAGAATCCACAATACGTCCAAACATGTTTGAGGCTGTGGACCACATTAACCTAATACTTGAAATAAATACAATTTTATCAATTATACCATATAAATCATCAGAAACGAACCAGTATCTAAACCGAAAATTATACTCGTGTTTCTTAATATTATTTCTAACAGCAGCTTTCATGGTAACAACTTGGTACAAGTACATATTATATAATATCAAAGCCTTCTTCATATTGTCTGCCATAAGAATAGTGATAACATTTATGAACGTGTTACTAATAAGTAACTCAATGATTAAAGTAAATGAATTTAATCAATTCTTAAAAAACATCAAACTTATCGATTCCTACCTCAAGATCAAACCATACAAATTGCGAGTGGAAAATATAGTTACTGTTTTAATAAATATCCTTTTCCTGCTGCATTGCTGTATTAAGATAAGTACAACGCCTCCATCTATAAATTATTGGATAAATTTATGTGCATTTGTAAGTGATTACTATTTGGTATCTGTTTGTATGCTGCAGTGTTATTTGATTGGTGTAATTATTCAAAAATTTGACGCTGTACATTTAGTATTGGAACATTTGGAACGTAGGCATAATCATAAAGTTGGAAATTTAAAATATGTTAGTCGAAAAACATATGATAACAGTTTGATGGCTCGAGTTATCATTTCTCATAAGAAAGTTTTGGATTTAATCTCCGAATTTAATAATATTTTTGGATGGAACATATTCTTGAGAATGGTTTCCTATATTGTGTACAACTTGGTTACCGTAATAACTTTTTTTAACAACGACGACAATCCTCTCACCCTTGATATTCGAGTAGTGATTGGTATTAATTTAATCTTAGCTGGCGTAAGTATTTTAATCAAATTTTTATGTTAACTGATTGAGGTTGGCGGCACTTACTTCGAGATACATGTTTAATTAAATAAAACACACTTTAACTTACAATTAGTGTGATATTAATTAAGTAAAAAATATAAAAACAATTGCCATCGACTTGAAACTTTCCAAAACAACTGACAACACATGTGATTCTACATTTCCGTAAAAATTAGAACTGCATTGTTTCTAAATTTTAGAATATTTCAATGTGAATAGAGATGAAATTAAAAAAAAAAATGCAATAAATTCGTCGACGCGAAAAAAATATAAAAACAATTGCCATCGTCTTGAAACATTCCAAAACAACTGACAACACATGTGATTTCATATTTCCGTAAAAATTAGAAATGCATTGTTTCTAAATTTTAGAATATTTCAATGTGAAAGCAGATAAAATTTAGAAAAAAATTGCAATAAATTCGTCGACGCGAGAAAAATATAAAAGCAATTGCCATCGACTTGAAACTTTCCAAAACAACTGACAACACATGTGATTCTACATTTCCGTAAAAATTAGAACTGCATTGTTTCTAAATTTTAGAATATTTCAATGTGAAAGCAGATAAAATTTAGAAAAAAATTGCAATAAATTCGTCGACGCGAGAAAAATATAAAAGCAATTGCCATCGACTTGAAACTTTCCAAAACAACTGACAACACATGTGATTCTACATTTCCGTAAAAATTAGAACTGCATTGTTTCTAAATTTTAGAATATTTCAATGTGAATGGAGATGAAATTTAAAAAAAAAATGCAATAAATTCGTCGACGCGAAAAAAATATAAAAACAATTGCCATCGACTTGAAACTTTCCAAAATAACTGATATTACATGTGATTCTACATTTCCGTAAAAATTAGAAATGCATAGTTTCTAAATTTTAGAATATTTCAATGTGAAAGCAGATAAAATTTAGAAAAAAATTGCAATAAATTCGTCGACGCGAAAAAATATAAAAATAATTGCCATCGACTTGAAACTTTCCAAAACAACTGACAACACAAGTGATTCTACAAACCGCAACTGTTTTCCATTTTTCTGTCGAATTTGAAAAATGCAAATTCAGAAAAAACAAACGGGCGTTGTATTGATATTTTCTTACAATTTAGGAAATTGATCTTCTAGATTTTTTTATGGTATCAGATAGCAGTATCTATCCTAAGTAACTTTGGATTTTTCTAAGCTCGTAGCAACTGTTTTCCTATTTTTTGCTGAATTTTAAAAATTCAACTTCAGAAAAAACAAGCGGACGTTGAATTGATATTTTCTTACAATTTAGGAAATTGACCTTTTAGATTTTTTTATGGTATCACAAAGTAGTATCTATCCTAAGTAACTTTGGATTTTTCTAAGCTCGTAGCAACTGTTTTCCTATTTTTTGCCCAATTTTAAAAATTCAACTTCAGAAAAAACAAATGGGCGTTGTATTGATATTTTCTTACAATTTAGGAAATTGACCTTTTAGATTTTTTTATATTATCACATAGTACTATCTATCCTAAATAACTTTGGATTTTTCTAAGCTCGTAGCAACTGTTTTTCTATTTTTAGCCGAATTTTAAAAATTCAACTTCAGAAAAAACAAGCGGACGTTGAATTGATATTTTCTTACAATTTAGGAAATTGACCTTTTAGATTTTTTTATGGTATCACATAGTAGTATCTGTCCTAAATAACTTTGGATTTTTCTAAGCTCATAGCAACTGTTTTTCCATGTTTTGCGGAATTTTAAAAATTCAACTTCAGAAAAAACAAGCGGACGTTGAATTGATATTTTCTGACAATTTAGGAAATTGACATTTTAGATTTTTTTATGGTATCACATAGTAGTATCTATCCTAAGTAACTTTAGATTTTTCTAAGCTCGTAGCAACTGTTTTTCCTATTTTTTGCCGAATTTGAAAAATTCAACTTCAGAAAAAACAAGCGGACGTTGAATTGATATTTTCTTACAATTTAGGAAATTGACCTTTTAGATTTTTTATGGTATCACATAGTAGTATCTATCCTAAGTAACTTTGGATTTTTTTAAGCTCGTAGCAACTGTTTTCCTATTTTTTGCCGAATTTTAAAAATTCAACTTTAGAAAAAACAAACGGGCGTTGTATTGATATTTTCTTACAATTTAGGCAATTGACCTTTTAGATTTTTTTATGGTATCACAAAGTAGTATCTATCCTAAGTAACTTTGTATTTTTCTAAGCTCGTAGCAACTGTTTTCCTATTTTTAGCCGAATTTGAAAAATTCAACTTCAGAAAAAACAAGCGGACGTTGAATTAATATTTTCTTAGAATTTAGGAAACTGACCTTTTGGATTTTTTTTATATTATCACATAGTAGTATCTATCCTAAGTAACTTTGGATTTTTCTAAGCTCGTAACAACTGTTTTCCTAATTTTTGCCGAATTTGAGAAATTCAACTTCAGAAAAAACAAACGGGCGTTGAATTGATATTTTCTTACAATTTAGGAAATTGACCTTTTAGATTTTTTTATGGTATCACATGGTAGTATCTATCCTAAGTAACTTTGGATTTTTCTAAGCTCGTAACAACTGTTTTCCTAATTTTTGCCGAATTTGAGAAATTCAACTTCAGAAAAAACAAACGGGCGTTGAATTGATATTTTCTTACAATTTAGGAAATTGACCTTTTAGATTTTGTTATGGTATCACATAGTAGTATCTATCCTAACTAACTTTGGATTTTTCTAAGCTCGTAGCAATTGTTTTTCTATTTTTTGCCGAATTTTAAAAATTCAACTTTAGAAAAAACGAACGGGCGTTGAATTGATATTTTCTTACAATTTAGGAAATTGACCTTTTAGATTTTTTTATGGTATCACATAGTAGTATCTATCCTAAGTAACTTTGGACTTTTCTAAGCTCGTAACAACTGTTTTCCTAATTTTTGCCGAATTTGAGAAATTCAACTTCAGAAAAAACAAACGGGCGTTGAATTGATATTTTCTTACAATTTAGGAAATTGACCTTTTAGATTTTGTTATGGTATCACATAGTAGTATCTATCCTAACTAACTTTGGATTTTTCTAAGCTCGTAGCAATTGTTTTTCTATTTTTTGCCGAATTTTAAAAATTCAACTTTAGAAAAAACGAACGGGCGTTGAATTGATATTTTCTTACAATTTAGGAAATTGACCTTTTAGATTTTTTTATGGTATCACATAGTAGTATCTATCCTAAGTAACTTTGGACTTTTCTAAGCTCGTAGCAACTGTTTTCCCATTTTTTGCAGCAGAATTTGAAAAATACTAGTTTCACCCTATTGCGTCATTTTCTAGGGAAATTTATTTATTTTAAAATTCTCTTAAAAATACCATCAAAAATTAGAATTTTAAACATTCAGTGTTTATTTGCAAGAATTAATATCTATTTCACATTACTATCCTAAAACATTTTATATTGTTGTGCTGATGTATAATATTTGTTTTTTTTTTATTTTTCAGATTCAACTTGTTGCCATTGTAGTAAAATCTCAAACATTATTAAACCATCAACAAACTGTTTGTGATAAAGCCGACGACTTATTTATTGCTGTGATGGATCAACCTGAGTTAAGTAAGCAAGCAATGATTTTGTCACATCAGGCCACAAGTCGATTTTCTAAGATTTCAGCAGCCACATTTTTTGATGTTAGCTACAGTACGCTTTTCGCAGTTTTCAATTTGTTTGTAACTTATGTGATTGCTGCAGTTCAATTAATAGCACCAAATGGATGCTAACTACGAATTAAGAAATTATTAACAGGAATTCGTTTACGAATGATGATACACCAATTCATTGACGAATACAAGTGCTAAGTACTCCTGTCCTTGGACGCAGTGTCTCTCTTCACAAACATACCATCCCTGTGATGTTATTAAACAACATTGCAACTTTAACTTAGTCTCGTTCAGAGACACAATTAACCTTTTTCTTTAAATAACAATTTTTACCCGAAGTTTTTAGGCACTCCTATGGGTTATTGCCTTTCCTCTTGGGATTTTTTAAAGCGCAAGCGACGGCCTTGAGTTGGCTCTGCACCACCTTGAACTAACACCTCATGTTCCTAGACTACGGTGCCGGTTAGGTGAAGGCTGTTCCTAGTAGACATAGGCAGAAGGCTGAACTGAAATAATAAACACAAAATTATAGCAAAGTGTTTACAAATGTAACAATAGTATTTACATCAGGATAGCCTTTACGGCCGTAGCCAGAAAATTTTTGAGACGAGGTAGTCAGACCGAGTCGAATAATACTGGCAAGGCTGTAAAGGCCCTGACGGACGTGTACTGTATAATAGTTTTTTTTCTACTTTGGTTTAACAATCGACCTTTTGTTATATCAAAAATAGTTTAATAATGAGATTTTTATTTTACAGTTTTGCTTATTATTAAACTATTTATGGTAACATTTTAGTTGTTGCGATTGGCAGTACTTAAATGTGACATATGCCGACATCAAAATGTAAATTTGCCGTTAAGCCTAGATTTTTTAAACTTGTCGTAATCTTTACGAAAATGTCAGCGGTGTCATTTATAGTACCGGGTATCCACAAAGGGTATGGGGCATTTGTAAATTCGATAAAAGAAAAAATACAATTCAGAAAAGATATTTCTTTATTTCAAAAAATTTTAGATAAAGTTTGGGAAAATTACGTGCGAAAGATTATGTGGTCTAAATGTTGACCCTTGCGCTGCTGGCACTCCTCTAACCGAAAACGGAAATTTTCCACTACGTATCTACACATCTCTCTGGGAAGGGCGGCCATTTCGGTGCGAATGTTGTTCTTCAATTGGAGTAAATTTTGTGGTTTGTTTTGATAAACCTTCTCTTAAAAAAATAATCCAGGGGTGTAAGGTCGGGGCTTCTCGGAGGCCAGTTGATGGTGCCTCGACGAGAGATCACTTTTTCAGGGAAAAGTTGATTGACAACCTGAAGTGATTGATTTGGGGTGTGGCAAGTGGCCCCATCTTGTTAAAACCATGTTTACACATTGAAACCTTCAAACACCTGCAGTTGTGGAACCAAGAAGTTCCTTAACATGTCGCAATACCGCTCACGGTTTACGGTAAGTGGTCGTCTGCGACCATGGCAGCCCAAACAATAACTTTTGGGCCATAAAGTGGTTGTTCATGTTTCTACCTTAGATTTTCGTTGCCCCAGTAGCGGCTGTTCTGCTTATTTACGTGTCAGTATCAGTATCGTCCTTCGGTGCATTCCGTACATTAAATTCGGCCAGATATAACCGCTGAGCTGTGACTATGGAATCACCATTGCGATAATAGGCGCGTATGCAAAAAGCAGGATGGTTTCCAGGGTAAACTTCCATGGCTAATAAATCTCCAAAGCGCATCCTTACCACGCCCCTCCAAACCGCGCTGTTACTGAACATGCGCAGATACAAATACCCCATACCCTTTGTGGACACCTTGTATATTATCAAGGGTGGCAAGTGGGGACCCCTTAGCGGAGGTACCCATATTTACCCGAGACCGGTAGCACTAACGCTCGAGATGCTTATAATATTTTTTGCCCGATCGATTGGTTAATTAATGAATTAAAACATTTTTTTAATGACACTCCGAAAATGTGAATTCTGTCAAGTCGGCTAGTGCCCTTTGGTGTGCCATGATTTTTTATATTTAAAAATTTAAGTTGGCACGCATGTTAGGAATTGACATACAAAATGTCAGATCTTTCTAAAAGTCACAGTTATTCCATGGTCGCAATGGTTTACAGCAACCAACAAAAAACGTTTCTAGTTGAAAGTTATTTCCGAAATGGGACTAAAGTGAACGGAAATTGAGTGTATTCATTTGACGCACCTTTGGCTGAGTTTCAGGAAGAATTTCCTAACGTTCTCACTATTTATGATGAATTTAAAAATACCAACCTTGTAAATTAAAGAAAATGACCGATCGAGCAAAAAAAATAAATGTTTATAATGTGTTATTAAGTTTTTCAATAATTTCTTTTGGGTACATGTTTGCAGTGCTCCTCCCCCCTTTAAAACTTACTGGATCCGGCCGTGTCATAACTTAACTCTTAACTCTTAACGGGGGGTTAATGATAAGAGGTTGTTTACATAATAAAAAAGACTGTCCGTAAAGCAACATTTAAGAAGAAGATGTTACAAAAAGTATTTACATGATGATACAGAAAGTATTAACGTACCACGTGTGAATTATTTTGATGACCACAAGACAAGAGAGCATCTACAACAAGGGGTTTGCCAATGGATCCCCAAGAAATTTAGAGGGCTCCATACAATCGACGCCCTACTCTACTCGCGCCTCCCGAGGGTGGCGGTAGTGGAACGGCAAAGTCGATGTCACGTATTCAGAACAAGTAAAATCCAGACCAGGGGTATGACAACTTGACAAGAGATATGAGAAACAGGGCATAAGAAATCGAGCTTTACGCCGCTAATATTGGATGGCGCCACCATAAAAATTCGATGGATTTCTGTAAATTATGTTTGTTGCTAACATTAGACGGCGCTTTTCCGGTAAAATGTATCTACATGCCGCGTAAGTCCCGGTGTTACCTACTTGAAACGTAGAATGTCAGTGCGGAAATCAAGGACGAATAAAACAATCATTTCTTATTTTAGCCTCATAGCACAATATGTACAAAATATATGTGTACATCACCCGATGAAACGTTATTAACAAGGTAAATATTGGTAAACAAAATCACTATGTTTTACTATTTATATTAAGTAGAATAAATATTATACAACTTGCCCAAGTAGTTTTGTTCACATTCTCAAAAGGAGAATGCACAAAACTTGTGGAAGTATAATGTTTAAGTAATATAAATTGTAAAACAAGTAAAACCAAGTGTTTTTGATTACCAATATTTAACTTATTTTAGTGTAGTACGAAAGAATATACACACACACACACGTATCGATTGTGTGCATGTGTTGGTGCTAGTTCACGCTGCTATTCACAGATAGCACTTATCGAGTCCAATTTATCAACATGCCTTGTCGCTTCCTGTTATTCCATGATCCAGACCAGAGCCCTGCAGAAGCGGGTTTTCAAAAGCCCAGCCCGGCCCGGCCCGGCCCGACAGTGAAAATTTAAAACCCGGCCCGGCCCGGCCTGATGAAACGAAAATTGCTGCCCAGAGCTGAATATTTAAAGCCCGGCCCGGCCCGGCCCGTCCCCGAAAAAGGTTAAATTAAATTATCCATCGGAAAGCCCGGCCCGGCCCGGAGATTGAAAAATACGCCAAAGCCCGGCTCATGCAGGCCTCTGATCCAGACTATCCAAGCGGTTCGGCATGAAGGCAGGCAGCTATTGTTACGTATTAGTAGCAGCACTTCTCGGAATATTACTTCGGTGAAAATTACCCGAAAACCCTTCTCCACACGTCCACTCGCAGCAGGAAGCTTAGCTCCCAATTATTTTGCACTGGCAGGCGCACCACTACAAATTATCTCGTTTGGTAATTTAAATAATGCGGAATGTATGTCAATTTTGAGTAGGAACAATGGCTAACTTATAAATTCAAATCTTGTGAACACTGCTTTTTGTTTAGACTTTAGTGATCCTTTTTTTATAAACCATTATTAAAAAACATTGAAAACCAGAGAATAGCGTTTTGATTATACTGAACATTTATACCTTTTTTGATCCATATTATTTGTGTCCAGTGCGTCGGCGTTCGGGTACTGCACTCTTGCGGCCACGGCCGAATTCTAAGCGTGATTTTAAACAAATCGATTATGTCCAGTACTTAGTGCGTTCCACTATCAGCAAATATTAGAAAATTATAGTTATTTCAAAAACGCTTAAGTTTGGGTATACACATAGTAGAGGTGAGCGAAATGACTACTTTTTGTGAGTCGACTCGTGAAAAAGACTCATGGCGTCGTGCAGCGAGTCGTGCGGCTCGTAAAATTGAAATTAATAGTGCAAATAACAGATCTATTATAAACTGCAATGATTTATGTAGTAAAGTGTTTCATAACAATTGTGCAAAACTAAAAGACTATGAACAGAAGTTACTGAGTTCCAAAAACTGCAACTTACTTTGGTTTTGTGATATGTGCAAGAAGCAACAACAGGACATTAGATCTCTACTACATGGCTTTAATGAACTTAAAAGTGTTGTGGAAAAACAATCGTTGGACCTGCAGGTACTTCAAGAATCTGTATTAAGTTTAACAGAAATATCTTCTAACAATCGTAATCTTATTGGGAATACAAACGAAATAAAAAGCAGTCCAAAACAAAACTGCATCATTTTAATACTAAGAGCGACATCCATGAACCAATAGGTGAATCAACACAAAACACGAATCAAATAAATCAAATAGATGATAATTCTGTAATTGCGATTAATCCCGCAGAAAATGATAATACAGTAGAGCGAAACAACAATAACGATGACAGCAGTGACGCAACTGAATCCGATACAAGTCTCGAAACGGTAGTAAACAGAAAAAATTTAAACGTAACAGGAATGTTCTTATTGGAACTTCGACAGAAGATAATGATATAATAGCGACTGCTGCAAGAAAAGAGAGAGTATGGATACACGCTTCAAGATTCGATATTAAATGTTCGGAAGAAAATAATGGGCCCTATTCTGTTTTTATCACGGTGATAACTTTACGCCGTGAAAATTTATCACATCGTTTTCGATCGAACGGCAAATTGGTATTCCGTTTCTAACGTGATAAAGTAAGTGTGACAAAACTGTAAAATCGAAGCAAGTGAACTAATAACGGCATGCTTTCGCCATTTTTCAAATTTGCGCGGGAAAATCAGTACCGAGTGCACTTGAAGCGAACTGTAATTAAGTTAATTTTGAAAAATTATGGAATTGAAAACTACTGATCACCATCTAATATTGGTGTGTTGATTCGAAACACTCACAAATTTGTTGTTTTTAAAACAAATATTCTAAATTCACATTTCGGCGTCTCAAATGGATTGCTAAATTCCGTAAATGTCGTTAAAATTGCAGCAAATAATAATTTTCAGCTGCTGCTTCTTGTTCCCGCAGCAATAATAAAGCGAAATAAAGACCATATTCACAATTTTATGGTTAACACACACTTATCACCTGCTCCGAACTCGGTGATAAAACTGAACCTTACTTTTCGACTGACGTCATTCGAAACTCGATCGGTGATAGAAACAGAATCGGAAACTTGCGTGAAGTGAAAAGTTTTCGATGATAATCGAAAACTTTTCGAAAGTGATAAAAACAGAATAGGGCCCATTATAGACTTCGTTAAGAAAAAAACTGAAATTGTTAAGATAAGCTCTACTAAATTACAATCAAGGAGTAACTATGTTACTTATAGCTCCTTTAAAATTGGTGTTTCGAAGGAATTTGAAGAGACACTATTGGACCCGAAAATTTGGCCGCAAGGGGCGGCTATAAGTAAATTTTAGTTTTTTCGGTGGAAATCAGTCACATTGCCCCAATCGACGACAAAAATAATTCAATATGAAGATTGCTCAACTAAACCCCCAATCAGTGGCAAATAAACTTGACAAAATGTATGTGTTTTTACAGTTTCACAAGGTTGACATACTATGCCTGTCAGAGCACTGGCTCACAGAAAATACCGGGTGACCCAGGGTTCTGTAAAAGCCCCATAACTTATTTGCTATTTGAGATATCGACTTCTAGTTTTCTTGAACTGATACCCACATTTATTCTACATATTTTAAAAATATGTATGTTTTTGTACAGGGTGTCCCAATATACATAACAGACCAAAGTTATGTTTTTCTAAATGGAACACCCTATATTTTATACTTTATTTTCAACCCTCTTGAGAAGCTGATAAATATAGTATAAGATAGTATGGGTCTATTATGGACGGTTGGTTAGTTATGGGCAAATTTGTGGCAAAAACAAGAACACATTGAAAAAGTTGCAGAAGCGCTCCTAGCAATGCTAGCGTCGTTTTTTATACACTAAAGAATTTTTCACATCATGAAGAATAATACAAATTGGCTTTGGTTCTTTTTTGTTCATACTGCTATACAGGGTGTCAACATACGCAAAATAATGGATAACTATTTTTTTTCAAATGGAACACCCTGTATATCTTGCCACCAATGCATGGAATTTTTAATAAGCTTTCCAATGATGTACAATTTGTGTAATGAAATATTAAGGATTGTTGAGATTTATCCTTAAAAACATTTTTCTTTTGTCACCTCCTGCTCATTTTTGGATTTTCAGCCAAAACTATGCATTTTCTGAAAAAATAATAAGAGACCAAAGTTGTAGAGCGGAAAATTTTAGATCGATATAGGTGTTTCGACTTTGCCAATAATGCGTGCATTGCCCGCCAGAGTGCGCAAAATCGTAACCGTACATGCATTTTAGCGTTTTTCTCAAATTTTTTGTTAATTAATTGCACTATACTTTATTTTCCACGTCCTTTGCAGGAAAACGGGTAATTATAGAATTATTTAAATGACCTACATCGATTGAAAATGTTCCGCTCTACAACTCTTAAAAGTAGAAATTTTCGCCCAAAATGCATAGTTTTCGCTAAAAATGCAAAAAACCATTGAAAAACGCAAAAATTGATATATACATTTTCAAGTTGAATTTTTAGGGAAAACTATGCATTTTTGGCAAAAAATGCTTCTATTAAGAGTTGTAGAGTGGAACATTTTCAATCGATATGGGCTATTTTAATTTCCCTATAATATTTCGTTTTTCCGCTAGAGGGTGCGGAAAATAAAGTATAGTACAATTTGTAAATACAAAATTTGAAAGGAAAACGCTAAAATGCATATACGGTCACCATTTTGCGCGCTCTGGCGGGCAATGCACGCATTATCTTAAAAGTTGAAAGACCTATGTCGATCGGAAATTTTTCGCTCTACAACTTTGGTCTCTTATAATTTTTCCTGAAAATGCATAGTTTTGGCTGAAAATCCACAAATCAGCAGAAGGTGACAAAAGAAATATGTTTTTATTGATAAATCTCAAGAATCCCTAATATTTTGTTATACAAACTGTATATCATTGGAAAGCTTATTAAAAATGCCATAGATTGGTGGCAATTTATACAGGATGTTCCATTTGAAAAAAAATAGTTTTCCATTGTTTTGTGTATGTTGACACCCTGTATAGCACTATGAATAAAAGAGAACCAAAGCCGATGTGTATTAGTCTTTATGATGTGGGAAATTTTTTAGTGTATAAATAATGATGCTATCTTTGGTAGGAACGCTTCTGCAATGCTTTCAATGTGTACATGTTTTTGCCACAAATTTGCCCATAACTAACCAATCGTCCATAATAGACCCATACTATCTTATACTATTTTTATCAGCTTCTCAAGAGGGTTGAAAATAAAGTATAAAATATAGGGTGTTCCATTTAAAAAAACATAACTTTGTTCTGTTATGTATATTGGGACACCCTGTACAAAAACATACTTATTTTTAAAATATGCAGGATAAGTGTCGGTACCAGTTCAAGAAAACTAGAAGTCGATATCTCAAATAGCAAATAAGTTATGGGGCTTTTACAGATCCCTGGGTCACCCGGTATATTCTAAGCGTATATAGACGTCCAGAAGGAAATGCGGATATTTTCTTTAATGTTTTAATAGATGTTTTGAATACATGTAACTCGTTGTGCAGCAACATCATACTTTGTGGCGATCTAAATATTAATTTTCTAGTTGATTCCGCTAATAAACAATCTCTACGTGAGATACTAACTTACTTTCAATTGGAATTAACATCACACGATCCAACTAGAATCCATATAAATAAAAATAATAAAATGGCAGTATCTAAACTTGATTATTTACTTGTCAGTTCAGATACGGTATGCAATACAGAAATAATACAAGCAAACTTTGGTGACCATTTAGCGCTTATTGGTTCCATCAATTACAACACTGATGTACAAATTACGAATAATATCGAATATGCATGGTATAAGAATTTTTCAGACAATTCGTTAGAAAGCTTAAGGATATTCTTGAGTAGTAATAATAGTTTGTCGAAAGTATTCAATATAAATGATATTAATGGTATGTTCAATGAATTTATAGATACTATTCAATGGGCTATAAACTATGTTTGCCCTACGGTTAAAAAAAGATGTAGAGAACATCATGGTCACAAATGGGTAAATGCAATGATTATTTCAGTAGGCAATGAACTAAAAGATTTGTTTATGGCTGTCAAAACATTTGAACGATAACCAAGATATAAATATTTTATACAATCAAAAGAAAATAGAATATAAATCTTTGATTTATAATACTAAACAAAAATATGATAAAAACATAATTGATTGTTCCACAAATAAATCAAAGACCGTGAGGAATTTAGAAAAAAGTAATCTTGGTACTAATAAACAAATTACAGCAAATTTTAAAAACTGGCTCTAGTATAAGCGATCCTAACAGGGCCGATCCTACCGGGGGGCTGGAGCGTGCATGGCACGCGGGCGGCTGTTAGGGAGGCGGCGAAACCGACGAAGCCCGCGGACCACCAATAGAGGGTTCGCTGTGTCCGAAATCTGTACAATTTAGTCGCCGGCCGATCGCCGATCGCCTGGACCCCTGCCTGAAGTGCATCCGATTTTTAACCGGATAACGATTTTGCCAAAGAAGCGGAAGAAGTGTCGCAAAGCATCTGAAATGCGTGTAAGATAAAAACGGCGGATGTCCAATTATGAGTTATGCGATGAAGTGTTTTGGATCCTAGGGAAAAATTTAGAATTGACTTTTATTTTGAAATTTTGGGCATCGATATTAATTTGATATCCGAACCTTCTGAACTGTTAGAAAATTGCTGCTCTTTGTTTAAAATTTTGCTAGTATTTCATTCGAATATCTAAGAAAATGTTGTATGGATTTAGATTTAAAATTCCAGGTAACCGAAAACGGAAAATTGATAAAAGATTTAGATGGAATGGAACTCTTGAAAGAATTATTATCTTTTAAAGAACTATTTTTTAATCATTCCCAATTAAAACCATAAGACATTTGAAATAATTTAATAAGCCAAGTTACCCAAGTGTTCCCCTCCGATTTGAATGAAATTTGGTATATTTGTAGAGGGGGCCAAAATATTCGATACGTGTTTTTTTTTGTTTCGACTAAAAGACATGTTTATGGGGGTGAACTCGCCCCTCAAAACTCAACCAAATTTTTGTTTTTTGGCTATAACTTCTCAACAAATCATGATAGCGTAATTTTGTAAATGTAGAAAATTTCAAAGCCTATCCTCTGGTGTAATAAAAAATTAAAACAAATATAGGTAGTTATAAAACTCAATTTTCGTATTTTCCGCTAGTGAACATAAAACTTTGTTTAGTGGAAAAGTTTTATTTAGAAGAAATATATGAGTAAATATTTGGATTCCACGTTTGAAAAATATTATTAAACTAGTTTTGGTCATCGTCGTTTATGTCTTTATATATGATTTTTTTAACGAATATCATTATTGCAGCAATTATAAGCCATACACACATTTTTTTACACAAGTGGATTGAATTTGAAATGTACATTTACAAAATTTGTTCAGAACTTATAACCAAAAAAAAAAAAAAATATGGCTGATTTTCGTGGCGCGAGTTCACCCCCTTTAACCGAATCAAAAAAAATACGTATCGCATATTTTGGCCCCTCTACAAATCCACCAAATTTTATTAAAATCGGAGAAGAACACTTGGGTTAGTTCCCTTGTTGGTTCCTTGTTTTCAAAATTTCAGTATTAGTCTAAGAATATTTTTAACAATACCGATCGCTGTGGCATCCGGCGAAAGGAGTTTTTCTAAATTAAAATTAATTACAAATTATTTACGGTCAACTATATCAAAAGAGCGATTTGCTAATTTAGCTATAATAATTTCTATTGAAAATGAGATCGGTGAAACAGATATTTCAATTGTAATTGATGAATTTGCAACAAAAAAATCGCGAAAAGTATTGTTTTAGAATTTAGATTAACTCTGAATAGCGTTCGAATAGTCGATCTTCTTGCCACTGAACTGAAGGTTTGATTATAATCTACTCTTCTTTGCGAAAAACGTTTGATCGCCAATAATATGGCCTTGAATTTGCCGATCGATCCATTGGCGTTTGTTTTTACTTTGTGGCGTCGTTGCAGGCGTCTGGTTCCTCGAAGGTCGTCGGTATGAGCATCACATAATGCTGAAAATACTGTGGAGCTTTAATATCCACTCGGTTGCCTAGTTTTCGCTAGTCTCACCAGCATTATCTTCTTTATTGACTTCCGGCATTTCTAAAATTGTCCAATCACTGTCACTGTCATCGGGCTTCCAGAATTCTATTTTCTCGTCTTTTTTTAATCGTTCAGGTCAGTAGGAGGCTTCGCCTCTTCAACTTCGTTGCTTCCTGGGGGTATTATAACTTTAATTTTTCTTCGAAGATGACGTTCTTGAATCTGTAGAGCTTGTTGTCCTCTTCACTATAGATCCTGTACCCGTCGTCGTTATTTTAGCCGATTTAAGGGTACAGTCTACATTGCATAGAAAAAAGGAGATTTTCGGTATTTTTTTTTAGACAACTAATAAAGTTTTTAACTTGAATGTTTTCGCCAGATATTTAATAAGCCTTTAAGTACAAATTGTGATTTTTTTTTATAGTCTTATATAAAAATTAAATATTTTGTCACATCGTCGAAGTTCCATCAAAATGGAAAAAAGTTCATTTTTTAACTTTTTTGCGGCTCGTTTTCTTGCAATCAATAAATATTCTTTTTAATTCATGCTACATAACGTTGAGGGTATTTCCTTTAGACTATTTGAGAAAAATTTCAGATCGATTTCTGCATCCGTCTGCGCGCAGTCAATTCCACCAATTAAAAAAAAAACACTGTTCTGAGAAAAACGCGTTTGACAATCCCCGCCACTGCTTTGTACACGTGGCGCGCTTAGGCCCATTTCCATTTGAAATATCAACTTGCCGTTTGAACACAATATTCTATACACCTGTAACTTCCAAAAAATGCAAAATAAAAAAAAGATTTTTTGAATCTAACAAAGTAGACGGTACCCTTAATGGCCTTCGGATCCATGTTTGTCCTTTGCTCCTTCGATATGAATAGACACGATTTCAGCAATTTTAAACAATGTTGCAAACCATACCATAACTCGAAAGTTGATGTTCGTTTGACCTGTCCTGTTAAGGACAAGGAAGGAGATTTATTAAATTGTCAATTATTGGATTATATAAGTAAAAAACAAATATTATCCGAAAGGCAGCATGGTTTTAGAAACGGGAGATCCACAACAACGGCAACCTTAAATTTTACTGAACAATGCCTTACCGCGTTTAATGATAATGAATTGGTCCAAGCGACTTTCCTAAATTTACAAAAGGCGTTTGACAGAATGAGCCATTAAATACTCCTCCAAAAGCTATATTTCCACGACTTTCATCACACGAGCTGTAAGTTAATTACAACTTATCTATCAAACAGATCCCAAGTAGTTAAATTAAAAAATAAAATATCAGCAGAGTACTTTACTAACAGAGGGGTACCGCAAGGATCAAAGCTCTGGCCGGTACTCTTTTTGTTATATATAAATGATATATGTCGTTATGTGGGAGAAAATAATATTTTTCTATTTGCGGATGATACAACGTTGATAAATCGTGGGAAATCGTTGGAAAATGTTAATAACATGAGTCAAAATATAAACACACAGGCTAAAGATTGTCTCATGGCTAATCAGTTATTAGTGAATAGTAATAAGACGGTGCATATGCTATTTAATTTAAAAAATATAAATCAAAGTTTCGCCAATGAGGTCAAATTTCTGGGGTTCCACCCAGCTTACTTGGAAAAAACATACTTGTGAAATAGGGAAAAAAGTTCATAAATACTTGTTTCTACTCAGGCAACTTTCCAAAGCGGTCATGTACGAAGCTCTAAAATCGGCGTATCTATCACTCATCGAATCCTATACCCTTTACGGTATTATACTATGGGGCCATTCGTCTGGAGTAACCCAAGTATTTGCTGCTCAAAGAAAAGCCATTAGAATTATTAATAACTTGACTTACTCGGAAGACTGTAGACAATATTTTGTAAAAATGAAAGTCCTTACATTGCCTTGCATATACATAATGGAGTGTCTTACCTATATACACTATAATGCAGATTTTTTTTTTTTTTTTTTTTTTAATAAACAGTTTATTTCTATGGATGTATACAATGGTGATACATATTAGAACAGTCAGTAGAAAGTTTAACATAAATGGTAAGTATCTAACATAATAATAAGTACTAATAAGTACTTAAAAATTCTTTAAAGATTCATATGAAAAGAATCATGACGTAAACAAATACAAGACTAGAAATGCCAGCCAAATTCGGCCTATTTACAACAGACTCAAACGCACACAAAACAGTACCCGATTTCACGCTATAAAGTTGTACAATGTTCTACCTGATAGTTATAAGAAACTATCTACTACCTCTTTCAAAAGCAGTATAAAAAGTCTTCTAACTTCTAAGGCGTTCTACTCAATAAAGGAGTATTTAGATCACTTTAGCTAATTGTATTTGATGTTTTTCTGTTCCTTTCTTGACGTATGTACCTGTGGGCATTAATAAATATATTATTATTATATTATTATTAAGGATGTAGGTACCTGTTTGTATCATCTCAGCCCAAAGTACCTGAGGAATGTTTCCATGCACGTACATCATTGCTCTAGCAGTTTACACTACCGTACGATTTTGCTTCTCACTGGACTCGTTTTGTTCCGGAGTGGAGGGCATTATAAGACGTTGAACAATACCTTTCTTGTGTAGACTGGTCCTCGTCTGTTTTTTGTTAAACTCCTTGCCATTATCACTAGGCAGCTCCCGACTGTTTCTGCCTCAACTAGGAACTGGCTCGGTTTTTAAGAAATTTTGGATTTCTGTCCTGTCCTGAATTTTGTGTAATCATCCTTGAAAAGTACAAAATAACGATAGCCAGGCCTCGATTCTTGAAATGGACTGCAGGCATCCGTGTGAATTCGCTCTAAATGCAACCCTCACATGGTTCACTATGCATTTCTACGTTCATGTCAAGCTTCCTGCTCAGAAGCGATTTCACATAGTGCTTGTTCTGATGTCCGAATCGTTCATGGCACAACCCTTACTCACTGCATTGACCTCATTTGATAGGGTTCGAATTTCTCACGACCAACTTGAACAGTCCTCTATGACGAGCCCCCTCTAATTGTTCGCTAGGAAGTTGCGGACTTCAGCTGATGAATCGTTCATGGCACAACTGCAACAGGTTTCCCTTACTCACTGCATTCACCTCATTTGATAGGGTTCAAACTTCTCACGGTCACCTTACACCGTCTTCTATGACGAGCTCTCTCCAATTATTGACTAAGAAGTTGCAGACTTCAGCAGATGAATTGGCTGTACTTATCCTGGACTCCAAGCACGGAGAACAGATTCCTCTTGATTCGGGGCATGCACCAAACTTCAGCCAAGGTAATTTTGTACCATTTCTGCCCCAACTTCTACACGTATTCCGATGGCGATTTTCTCACTATTTGCAGTGGTCACTGTGTGTTCAGTTGAAAAAGACTCGAAAGTTGCATATCAGATCGACTGATCTTCGTTGCTGCGATAAATTCTTCGATAATTGCAGGTGAGAGCTTCCTGCTTGGTGGATTCAGCTCCCTTGGTCCGTAAGGCCCTTTTATATGGGCATAGTTGCTTGATTAAGCTATCCACGATTCACTTTTTGCCCAACGCATCCAACTGGATTAAAAAAAAATACTCCTCTGGCAATGTATTCAGAATTGTAAAATGCAAAAATACATCTGGCAGTCCCAGATTACTTGCAGATTCTTTAGTCATTTCTTCTTTCAATTCAGACCAAACATATTTCAAATTTGAAATATGTGTATACGCTCTGACTTGATATTTTTCTGCTTTAAAACTTTAAAAAATATTACTTATCTTAATTTAGTCTTAAATAAGACCCCCACGCCCCAAGAAATCTTTTACTGCATGTGAGGGGGCGGCCAACTCATTATTTGTACGCGGGCGGCCAAGGGTCTAGGATGGGCCCTGGATCCTAAGGAGGTGGCCAATAAATTTGCATCACATTTTATAAACAAGGTAAGCACAAAATTAAATGCTCATTTTGGAAATAATTTTTCAAGTCAGTGCACAGTGTCACGGTCTGTCTCAAATAGTTTTTTTTCTTTAAGCCGCTAGATCGCTCAGAAGTTTTGAGAGTCATAGCTACATTAAAAAACAAAAGCAGTTGTGGTCCCGATGGTATACCATCGCGAATCATCAAGGCTATTGCTGAAACAGTAGTGGATCATTTGGTCTACATTATAAATGAGTGCGTAGACCAAGCAATTTTTCCCGACGCCCTTAAAATTTCAACAATTGTACCTATTCCTAAAAAAGGTGATGCCAACGAATTGAATGACTTTATACCAATTGCACTAACAAACGTAATTACTAAAATATTTGAAAAAATTATTGTCGAAAAAATGATTATGTTCCTGGAGAGATATAATGTTATCACAAAATCACAACACGGCTATTGCTCGGGGCGTTCCACTGAAACAGCCGCACATGACTTTTTAGAGTTTATCAATAAACAGCTTGATGATGGTAAGTTTGTATGTGGATTGTTCTTTGATATGTCCATTGCCTTCGATTGTTTACAACCCTCATTTATAAAAAATAAATTATATGCAATTGGTTTTAGGGGAAAGTTCCTTGACTTCATAATATCGTACTTAACCAATCGAAAAATTGTGGTCCGAGTTAACAGAAATATTTTTCCAGAATATGATGTTACTTTAGTAGTACCTCAGGGGTCAATTTTGAGACCATTGCTTTTCATTTTATTTACTAATGACTTACCGCAAAGCATTAGTGAAGATATCAAAGTGATGTATGCTGATGACACCTCTATCGCTATATCATCTGCATCATATGAAGCTATGTGCGCTACTATCTCCATTATATCCAAGGATATTAAAACTTGGTGTGATGCTAATAATATGATACTGAGTGAAAACAAAACAGTATTCATGCATTTTCAAATACTTAAAGGTACCCTTAATGCAACAAGCAATAATTCGGTTAATTTTTCTAACACTACACGATTCCTTGGTTTACATCTTGATAGAAATCTTAATTGGATTGAACATGTTACACGGGTACGTTCAATAATTAACAAAAGTTATTATGCAATTTTGAAACTAAAAAGCACTCTTGGTACAATGGAATTAATTACGATTTACTATTCTCTCGTATATTCGCACTTATCTTGTAATGTTGTACTTTGGAGAAACTCTGTTCAGTCCGCTAAAATTTTTATTTCGCAAAAGCGAATACTTAGATTAATATTTAATTTGGGATTTCAAACGTCCTGCAAAGAATATTTTCAAAAATATAAAATACTCACATTTCCTTGTATTTATCTTTATCGGTGTTTGATTTTAGTTAAAACAAATTGGAATTATTATGAGAAAATTTCTTCTAACCATTCACACCACACAAGAAATGCTAATATGCCAAGGGTTACTGCACATATGTCCGCAAAATACGAAAAATCGCCATCATACTCAAGCGCTAAATATTTTGCTAAATTACCAAAGGGCTTTGCCAATTAAAAATTCTAAGAAAATGATGATGTGGCCATCATGTTACTTTCTCCGACTTTATATTTACGTTTTCATGGGTTTATTTTCAATTGAAATCATATTTTAAATGTACATCGAGCGTTGCGTAAACTCGGATGAAACTGACGTTTAAAACGTCAAAATCATGAAAGATGTAAAAATTATACTTCAAATTCAAAAACTCGGTTTACTCAAGAACTAACGAGATTTCGAAAAAAACTTATTCTTTAGAAGTTGTTCATTTTGGCATTCTGTACAATTATTATTCACATAATTTTTCTGTAACTATTATCGTTTTATAATTATAAACCAAAAATTAAAAAAATAATAATAATTTTTTTTCTCGAATAAAAATGATTTTATGAAAAATGTTTTCAAGCAAAAGCTGTTCATTTCTTTGTTGTCTTCAAGGATTGTTTGAATGTTTTTGTGATATTTTTCATATTTAAGAAAATATTGGCAAAAAACAAAAAACAGTTTAGGTAAACGCCCACTTCCGGTGTACGAAATTTTACCAAAAGCTTTTCAGTTCTTCAGATTATCAAATAAGATGGATGTTCAAAGTTTCATATCAATTGCTCTATTAGTTTTTGAGATACAGCGCACACAGCAGACACACACACACACACACACACACACACACAGACACAAAAATATTTTTTTTCCAAAAATTGTTGAAATGGCATCTAGGGACCCCAAAACGGATATTTCCGTAAAAAAAATTTTGAAAAAAAAATCACGATCACAATACTTTCTCGTACTTCGTAACGGAGAAAGTAAAAACCATCAAATTTTTCTTGAGTAATAAAGCGTATTATTCTATTAATGAATATTTGAATGATGATTTGAAAAACATACTTGTCTATTGTAATTGTATAATTTGTATTGTAATAATGTAATTATTGTATTGTAATAGTAATGTAATTAGTAATTAATTATTGACGTGTACACTCATTTTTTTTTGACAAAAGTACTAATAAATATCTATCTATCTATAAAATTTGTTATAATAAAACACTTTTAACTTTGTTTATATATTTATTTTTGTGACTTAAGTTTCGGTAATACAATTACCATTTTCAAACAAGAAGTGTTTTAAAAACCGATTTACAAAGGTATATATACAGGTAAGATACAGATAAAAACTAATTACACAAGGGCTTTTAAACCATCTACAAAATTAAATAATTGTATTTTTAACCATAAATCGCCCATACCAAATTTTGAAAAGTCAGGAATATATAAATTAACCTGCACAGACTGTAAAGGAGTGTATATTAGACAAACTGGTCGAAAATTCAGTACTAGACTTAAAGAACACCAACGATCTTTCCGCCTCATGCAACTTGATAAATCAACTTTTGCCACACACCTTCTAAATGAAAACCATTCTTTTGGCGCGGATGTACACGCGGAGAATTAAGTCTTGCACGATTTTAGTGACCGCGCGCCCTTAAAGTTTCCGACAGAAATGCGATAGTCGCCCTTACATACAACGGTTACCTGCCGTAATGGGTGCAATAAAATCTCACAATTTAGTATTTCCATATTTGAATGAAATTACAGTTGTGAATGTGGTCCGCCGAAAAAGTAGCGTTTTAGGTCACTTGTAAAAATTATAACCGCAATAACACTTACCGCAACGTTAAGGGCTTTGGAGTTAGCGCTATTCCAGGGCTTATAATAGGGAAGAATTTATAATAACTTGTTTCATTATTTTTTGTAAAATATTATATAGGGATGGGCAATATTTCACGTATCTGTGATTTTTCACTGGTATTGAAAAATATCTGTGATTTTTCACTGGTATTGAAAAATCACAGTTCACTACTGTTACTAATAGGCGAATTTCGCTTCTACTTAAAATTACTGCTACTTAATATCACTTAAACTGTGATTGTTACTTAAAACATAACTGTAAGAAGACAGTACAAGGCCATTTCTAAATGTTATTTAATATTCATTACTTTATTCTCCCATGTTTGCAGGGTATTGTATTTGAATTTGGAATAAATATCCTTAATTTTAACCCTTTATATTTTTTCACCCCTTTCAAAAAAGTTTTTTTTTCAATTTTGCAATCTGCCATAATTAAACAAAAATGCTTATTTTTATCACTAATAGAAGTACTTTAATAATCAAGAGTAAAAAAAACGTTACGGGCACTCTTTCAACAAAAAAAAAATTCTCGGTTGCAGAAATCCACATTTCGCGATATTAATCTCCATTTTTTAAAAAGTTTGCAATCAGCCATAACTAAATAAAAATTCTTATTCTTATCACTAATAAAGGTACTTTCATAATCAAAAGTCAAAGAAACGTTACGAATACTCCTTCAACCCAGAAAAAAATCATTTTCACAATGTGGATTTCTGCGATTTACGGAGAATTGTTTTTTGTTGAAGGAGTGCCCGTAACGTTTTTTTTTTTACTCTTGATTATTAAAGTACTTGCATTAGTAATAAGAATAAGTATTTTTATTTATTTATGGCGGATTGCAAACTTAAAAAAAAAACTTTTTTGAAAGGGGTGAAAAATATAAAGGGTTGATTCTTTTTGTGTTATTAATTTAGACCTTTCCTAATGGTATGGTTAACTTTTTTTTTTAATTGCTTTTCTTTTCTACGAGGTATGAATTTTTAAAATCTATTGCAGGATCTACGACACCCGTTTCAGTCGCAGGTATAATATCAAAAGGAACAACAGGTGGACAAATATTAGCAGAATTATATCAAAAACATTTTTGAGAAACCATTAACAATTTCAGAAGGTGTTACGAAGTTTACTAACCCTGATCACAGTTGAAAATCACTGATATTAGAAACTAGCAATCACAGGTAGCAACGTGATTCAAAAGTAGCAGTTTTGCGCATCTCTAATATTATGTGCATTTTATAAACTAAATCGGATATAAAATGTCGTAACAACGTTATCGTGGGAATAAACACAATTTGTTTAGCGGTTTTAAAAAGTATTACATAATACAATTACAAAAATTGGTATGTTTTTGTTAATTTAAGGTGCAAAAAGGTTCTGCGGCATATAATACTCAAGATTAGATTTTTACCAAATTTCATTAATAAATATATTATTTAAAATTTTAAAAATATAAACTTAAAGTTAATACTTTGTATAATTCCCTTCAATTTTTAATTACTTCCCTTAGACGTCTAGGCATGGAATTAACTAAATTGTTACAATAATTTAATGTGTCAATTCCCTTCCAAATGTCATTGACATGGTTTGGCAAATAAATTCTTTTGTTTTTGGGGGTTGAATGTCCTGTCATCATCCCATGAATTAACCATTTTAGCCCACATATTTTCTATTGGGTTTAAGTCAGGGGATTTAGCAGGCCAATCAATGACTTCAATTAAAGGAAATTCTGCGAACCAGTATTTAATCAATGTTGACGTGTGCACCGCACTATTATCCTGTACAAATGCTAATTTACCATCATTTGCATATAATAAAGGTAAAAGATATTTTCCAGCAAATCGCGATACACTTTACTGTTAATTTTTTCATTGATTGGTACTAAATCCCCTGTACCATGAGATGACATCCAACCCCAGTAGGCACAAGAAATCCTGTCATACTTGTTAATTTATTTAATAATGTTGAATAGAATACTTTTTCATCCGAAAATACTACATTCTCAAAATCTCTGTATAAATTACAAACGGTGAACTCCATTCTTTTCATCGCGTGAGTTTCTTTAAAGTCTAATTTTCTTGCAGGAACCCGACTCCTTGCTTTAAAATTTTAATTGCTGTTTTTGAACAACAATTAATATTTGTTCTTTCCAGCAGCTGTCCTGCTGCAATCGGCCATCTTCATCATTCGTCGATACCTTCAATTCGTAAAATGGCAAAATTTTATTTTGAAAAAGTGTATATAATTTTTACATAAATAAACTGCGGCGCAGTCACTCATATTTTAATTCTTTTATGTCTCAATCGGGACAGACTTCAAGTATTAAGATTCATAATATAAATATTATTTTACTTACATCTCGATTTAGAGTAGCAGCAATTTCTGCTGCACTGATGCCACTTTGCCACATTCCAATTAATCTGCCTCTTTCGAGCTTGGTTGTTTCTTTTGACATAATTTTAGAATGAACTTCACTATTCAAAATAACTATACGAATGATTACGAACAAATGATGGTATTTAAATAACAAAATCTTTAAATAAACCAGATAATATTTCACAGAATCGAGAAATTGAATTTCCCTGACCTAATTTGATTAGAACGTCTTTGTTTGAAGGGTAGAGAGAAAATAGCGGATTATATCTAATGTCACTAATGGTTTGATGTCGGATTTTACAAACATTCACATTCACAATTTAAGTCGCGGTTCAATGTTCTGTGAAATCCAAATTGTCATTTAATGCAGTGTTATAACATATTTATTATTGGATTATAAAACACAGTGTTATTTTGTTTATAAAATTTAAAAATCATATAACCATAGGTTTTATATTTATAATCCAGTGGTAAATATCTTATAACTCGGTGTTATGTGATAATTTGTATTCCACAAAACATTGAATGTGTTTTAAATTTTAACACCGGCTTTCGTAACTCCGACTTAAATAAATGTTTGTGAAATTCACTGTTAATTTAATAATATATACCAAGGCCCAAATAACGGTCTTGTCGGTCATTAGGGTCGGAATCTGGTCGGGTAAGGTATGTCCTACTCAGGTAGACATTGTCAATACGATTCATAAAAATCGTCCAGTTGTGTCGTTAAGGGCGCATTTCAAACGAGAGCAGGCAAGACTTAATTCTCCGCGTGTACTTTCCGTTATACATGTTGCAAAGAAAGGTCAAAAAATGGATTTACTAGAGTCCCTGGAAATTCTCAAAATGCGCGCTAATCCGGAAATCCCTATACTGAACGACCAGCTTGACCTAATTTACACCCCTATTTTCAAAGCCCTTGTGTAATTAGTTTTTATCTGTATCTTACCTGTATATATACCTTTGTAAATCGGTTTTTAAAACACTTCTTGTTTGAAAATGGTAATTGTATTACCGAAACTTAAGTCACAAAAATAAATATATAAGTTATACAAAACAAAGTTAAAAGTGTTTTATTATAATATTTAAAATGTATAACGAAGTAGAAGCCTCCAGCATAAACAATATTATAAAATTTGTTTTGGTTTTGTATGTTCGGAACGTAATTTTTCACTTCTTTTATAACTGTAGCGCAGACGGTTTCAAAAACGCCGCATTTTGTATAAACGTAACGGAAATTTACAAATTCGTGTAATGAATGCTCCGTTTGACAGCCACAGCCACTGCCACCGTCTAGTTTGTATTAGCGCTAGCCAATCAGCGTCCTGCATTCGAGTTGTATTTTCAAGGATCAGTTGTATTTTCAGTGCCAGCCAATCAGCGACCCAAATTTGAGTATTATTTCAAATCAGTTATATTCTCAAGTATAACCTGTTTGATTGTGCGCTCTTGATCAATTTCTTATAGTGTCGTAGAAAAATGTTGAGTTGCATATAATTCTAAGGAACTGCATGAAAATACTCAATATGGTGTTGAATATGGATGTTAAAGTGAGTTTGATGAGTTGCGGAAGTGCGAAGCTTCCTCAGTTTTCTCATAGTGGTGAATCAAAAGGAGATACCTTCATGTGGATACAAGAATTCTTGAATAAATAAAGAACACGTCTAGATTTAAGAATTATTTATAACCTATTGTACACCGGCGTTATTTGTTTTAGTTTAGTGATAAAGCGTGCACACTTTTGTAATCATTTGTTAAATGTCTTATTACACGAAATGGTGTATTCTTCATTAATATGAGTGTTAAGCAAAAGGCACCCACAAGGTTGTACCTTTCAGTAATAGCGGGTAAGCATTACTTTTACCCTTAAATTGTTTGTGGGAATATTATGTAAGCAATTCACAAAAATTAAATTCTAAGCAAACTTCAAATTCAAAATGGATTCTTGATTTTTTTATGTAATCTAACCAGCTTTGAAGAAAAACGATTGAATGCAAAGTATATTTTATTTTTCGACATTTATACTAGAGATGGACGAAATTACTCTTTTTGTGAATCAACTCGATTGACTCTGTATGTCGGGAAAAAAGTGATGAGCAAAAATAAGATCCCACTTCCAAAAATGTTGAAGAGCAAAAAAATAAAGTCCTCACATACTCATTTCAACAAATCACTGCTGTTAACCTTGTTTATTTGGCAAAAAGTCGACTCATTCTTAAAAAAATATTTTCCTCTTAAATTGTTGACAAACAAACAAAAAAGTCCTCGGTGACAAAAATTTATATTTTAACACGCTAACAAAAACTGTTACAAACATTCATGACTGATTTTGAGTCACTTGACTACTCGACTCATTTCCATGAATCGACTCACTCATGAGTTACTTATCTCTAATTTATACATTTAGCCTAACTTTTCTTCAGTAATGCTATATGTGCGAGTACTGTTTTCTACAGATGTCGTTACTTTACGGCAACTAAAATATCTCGCGTAAGGGTCTAGCTCTAGCGTAATTGCGTCCTTATTTTTGAGGAAAAACTAATTTGGTTCAATGGATTTTATTACTAAAGAATCAATCTATGTCACTGTAGTAAAACATTTGGAATTTTTAGCGTTTATTTAAATTTTATTTAATGTTGAAAATACCTATTTTTTAACACTTTTTCAGAGATACTTATAAAAAATGTAATTCTTTAGTAACCAACATTCATCCTTTATGTAACCCTGTGTAAAAGTATTATTACTTAAATTTTTTCCATGACACCACTATCAGTAAAGAGCCGAGTGCCAAAAACGCTTAATTTTTCGAACGGGTCGAACAGCGAAATTATTTTGAAACGTTGTCCTCGCAAATGTTTTCTAGCTTTAGAAATAGGTAATAGTCACCAGGTATCAGTGCTGGACTGTAGGATGAATGTGAAAGCCGATTCGCTAATTACTTCTCGACTTTTCGAGCTTCGTGTAGAATGTTGCAATTGCAGTAAAGCAGCATTATCTTTTGACGACCCGTATATTTTCTGTAATCGTAATATCTTTATTCCTATATTCAAACGAGATTCCCTCAGCATCCCAAAATATTATAACCGTTAGTTTTCCTGAAGAATTAAATGATGTCACAGGTTTCTCATTATATTTAAAGCGTTAGAAAAATATGAAAACAATTGGCAAAAACTGAAAAGATTTCAAATTTACTAAAAATTCATTCTAGTATATGTCTGATATAAAATGTCGAAACAATTCTTCAAGACAATTTGCCAAACATTGGAAAAAATACTAAAACAATTTTCAAAAACTAGAAAATTTTTGAATTTACTCAAAATTGATTCTACAGGGTGTCTTATTTTAAATAGCCACCACAAATATCTCGAAACCTGAGCAGCATGGCAAAAAATGTGACTTTGGGGCAATTTTCAAGGTCAAACGAAGATCAACTTTGATTTTTCAAATGGAACCCTCTATTTATTCTTGCGGGATCGTATTCTACGGGAAAAAATACAAACTTTTTGTAGGAAACGTTTTTTTTAAATGCTTTTTTAAGAGTTTTTTTACGAATATTTTTCGTCATGTTGTTTGAAATCTTAGATGAATCCAGGCTGTGATTCATGCATGACCCTCGGCATTAGCGTTACCCAATGTGCACCACGTAGAGGTTGCCGATGGGATATTGCACATCATTGGCACTGAAAAGGACCGATGGTTTCAGTGGCTGGAGGTTCAATCTCGATCTTAGATCAAATGCTCAATCAAGTGTCCATCCTCGTCAATGCACTTCTGTACCCACTGGCGAAAGTTTACTTGAACATTTCGAAGGGTTTGGATGGCAATTGCTCTAAATGCAGCCCCAATCCTCTCCTTCGTGTTCTGCCTTGTTGTCAGAACTTCAGCAAATACTTTCTCCTTGACTAGTCCCCAGAGGAAAAAGTCAAGGGGAGTAAGATCCTTCTGCCGAGGGTAATGCATGAATCACAGCCTGGATTCATCTGAGATTTCAAACAACATGACGGAAAAATTCGTGAAAAAAGTCTTTAAAAAGGCATTACAAAAAAAACGTTTCCTACAAAAAGTTTGTATTTTTTCCTGTAGAATACGATCCCTCAATAATAAATAGGGGGTTATAATTGAAAAATCAAAGTTGACCTTCGTTTGACCTTGAAAATTACTGCCAAGGTCAACAGCATATGTCCCCTCTCCGAATTCTACAACTTTTATCTGAAACATTTTTTGCCATGTTGCGCTCAGGTTTCGAGATATTTGGGGTGGCAATTTAAAATGGGGCACCCTGTATAGTCAAATTATGATAAAGTGCTGTTCACTGAAACGAAGATCGGAATATTCAAATAATAAGTATCCTTTTAATAATAATAATAATAATAATAAATTGTCTTTATTGCGAGAAAAAAAAATAAAGTACAAGAAATATCATGGCAGAGTAGGCGAAGTTCAGTGAGGTAGTAACCTCTTACTGCTCTTCCACTTAACCTACTTTTATAAATGTATGTTTACGTCATTGGTATACAGGGTGTAGTGGAACAAAACGAAACATAGGATTTTCAATGTTAATTTCTTTATACTGGAATATTATCTTCCCTGATCATTTTAGAAGAAACATGTAAATAAATGTTTTGTAGAGTAAAAATTCCTGCATGCAGTTATGCTATTATTTATTTTTTAGCATTCATAGAAACCTTAAAAAATGATAAAATAAAAATGATCCTTTTCACTTAAAAAAAAATTAAGGCTTTATTTAATATTCGAACGCTTAAAAATGCTCTTGCTTGGGTTTGATAGTAATTATCTGGAAAATTAAATGATTAACATGCTTGGATTTTTCAAGAATTTCGAATCTCAATTATTTAAGGTCAGGTTTTGAAAAATCAAAGCTTCTTCGATTTTTGAGCTTTAAAAATGGCCATTTTTGGCGATTTGTGTCTGTGTGTATGTGTGTGTATCTGTCTGTTTCTGCGCGCTGTATCTCAAGAACTAATGGAGCAATTGATATGAAACTTTGAACATACGTCTTATTTCATAATCCGAAGAACCGAAAAGCTTTTGGTAAAATTTCGTACACTGGAAGTGAGTGTTTTTGTTCGTTTCCAATATTTTTTTAATACTAAGACAAACACTGAATACAACAAATAAATGAAATTTTGTTTGAAAATATTTTTCATAAAATTATTGTTATTCGAGAAAAAAAAAAGTATATTTTATTATTTTTGGTTTATAATTATGAAACGATAATAGTTACAGTAAATTTATGTTAATAATAATTGTAGAAAATGCCAAAATAAACAATAAGTTTTTTTCGAAATCTCTTTAGTTTTTGAGTAAACTGGCTATTAGGATTTGAAGTATAATTTGTCATTTTCATCTTTCATAATTTTGAGATTTTAAACGTCAGTTTCATCGATTCCACAAAAAACTCGATGTTTGCCTAAAATGTGATTTAAATTTAAAATAAACCATGAAATCGGAGAAAGTAACATGACCACATCACCATTTTTTTTGTTGTTGAAAAAATGATTTTTTTGAAAAATATTATTTGTTTGTTGTCTTATTAATATGCACTAATTTTTCCCAGAAATTAAACCTAATCGTTTTTCTAAATATTTCCTTAAATGTAAGATGTCTGCATTTGTTTGTTGTAATTTAATAATTTTTTTTCGAAAAAAATGATTTGATGAAAAATATTTTCAAACAAAACATGTTCATTTCTTAGCCGTCTTCAATATTTAGTTAAATGGTTTCGTAATAGTAGTAATGATCTTTATTCAGACTACATTTATAGTGACTATACATAACATACATAACAAAAGTGGTGTTAGTCCGTCTGGGCTATCGACCTGCGGTCTTTCCGCCCTGTCTTGAATCTAGGGTGTCTGAGGTTGGTAAGGGTTTCGTAATATTTTCCATATTTAAGAAAATATTGGAAAAAAACAAAAAACGGTTAAGGTAAACACCCACTTTCGGCGTTTGTTCAAAGTTTCATGTCAATTGCTGTTCTAGTTTTTGAGATACAGCGCACGCGCATACACACACACAGACACAAAATTTTTTTTTTCAAAAATTGTTAAAATGGCATCTAGGGACCCCAAAAAGGATTATTTCCGTGAAAACAAAATTCACGATCACTACTTCGTAACGGAGAAAGTAAAAATTCATTGTCCTCGCGGGGCTCAAAAATGTAACTACAAATAACGTTTATTCTTTTATTGACCATTTGGATGTTTACTACAATGATTTAAATTTAAACGAATTAATTCAACTTCAAAGTTTTATGACAGACGAATTTATGTTACATACGACGGAAAAAAATACATAGTTTTGTCATTGAAAATCAATTGACTTCTACTTTTCAAAATATATCAATATTAATCAGGATATATTAAACCTTACCCATTAGTAACGCAAGCGGGGAAAGATAATTTTTATCTCTGAAATTAAAAATTATCTCCGCAGTACAATAAATCAAGATAAATTTACAGATTTAGCTTTATTAAATATTGAAAAAATCAAATTGGTGCTCTTTTTACTTTGGAGTACAAAATCAGCAATTACAGATTCGTGGTTAATTTCGTTGAATAACTGATTCAATTAAATTAACCACGAATCTTTAATTGCCGATTTTATAAACTCCAAAGTAAGAAAAGCACCAATTTGATTTTGTGTTACTTGTATTTGTGATTTTGTATTTCAATGTGTCATTGCAATTGGATTTTTATATAATATAAATATTTAATTAGTTTGGATTCATTCTTAGAAGAGACCCCAGGGATAAATTTGCCTAGGGCCCCATTGTGCCTTAATCAGGCACTGCCCAGTGAGAATCCAATCTCGGACCAATTATTGAATAATCATACATATAAATTATCCAGGAATTTGAGATTTTTGTATTAAGTGTCCATTTGGAGAGCGATTTCGCATTTGCGAAATCAAGAATTGCGTAGTTGTTCGCGACATTCCTCCAAAAAGAAAAAAAATAACAAACTGTTTAGACGTAATAATCACTGTAATGTGAACTAAGTGTTAAGTATTCTATTTATTGCAGATATCTATTATCACCACTTGAAATGCATAGAAAATGCATTATCAAATACTAAACTAAAAAAAAAATCGACCTGTTATTCATTTTCTGTTCACCTACGTGTGATTTATGTAATCCTAACAATAAAATATAATTGGATTGTGTACTACGTTTTTTCAACGTAATGCACACAAATTTACCTCGATAATTTATCACATAATAATAGATGCGATAACAGAAAATCGATAATTAATAGGGTAGCTTGACATTGACAACAATGTTTTGCATTGTCATAATCGATAACAGAAAAACGGTAATTAGGTGAGTAGCTTTTAAGGTTATAAAAACATGATGTTCATGACGTTATGTCACTGTCATTAAGTTTTAATTTTTACAATTACTCTTATAGCAAACCAAACTATTCAGCTTGTAATAAACCATAACTTTTCCTAATCCTTATTATTATTTCATTCGATAAATTATCTACCCAAATATACCGCGAGCTTGGATGAATTATCAAAAACACATTTTTTTCGTACCTTTTACCTTTTAGTAATTCATCTCGACATAACATTTGTTGTCAACTGGTTATTAACCTCGAGCTGAAGCTCTCGGTTAATAACCAGACAACAAATGTTATTGTCTCGTTAAATTTCTAGGTAACAAGGTACTCAAAAAACGATTTTTTGATAATTAACCTCGATCTAGGTATATTACTACCGATAATTTATTCACAAAAATGATTATAACTGATTTAACTTGCAAACGTTCAATTACAATTATAAATATTTATCGATTTGGATTCTTCAGGAAATTGAACGTTTTTTTACTACACTTACAGACCTCCCGCATATCAAACAGAACACAATCTTACAAGGAGAGGATCAGATGTGTGACTCACCGATTTGATCCATCTTTGGCACACGTGTAGCTCATGACTAGGAGTGTAACAGGTGTAAGTAATAGGGCGCACTATTCAGCCGTTTTCGAAAGAAAAATTGATTCATTCTAAAATTAAGATATTTAAATACACATGGATTTATAAAAACTATAAAAAGAAAATGAATGAAACCAACTTCAACAATGGGAGTTCGATCCTTTGACCTTCCGACTACGAATCGGAGGTTTTATCGATGCGCCAAAAGGTCGGTATATGTTTGTTAACGCAAAAGGTATATAAACATACGAATGAATAACAAATTAAAAAACCATTTTTTCTCGAAAACGGCTGAATAGTGCGCCCTATTACTTGCACAAGTTACACTCCTAGTTATGACCTACACGTGTGCCACAGATGGATCACATCGGCGAGTCACACATCATTTTGGGATAGCGTGCTATAGAAATCGATTAATAATAACAAATCATTTTTCAATACTACGATACAGTGACGGTTCGCGGGTTTTTTTCTGGTATGGCCGAGGAACAAGAGGTGGTAATACAGATAGGTGCGGTCACGCAGCCAGCCGTCTCTGCAACTGACCCTACCTATCTACCTCTTGTTCCTCGGCCGTACCAGAAAAAACCACGCGAACCGTCACTGCTACGATAACATCGATTTATCAAATCAAGTGCAAAACTTAAAATGGCGTCGGCATTCAAACATTGAGTAGGAATTTCACTACAGGGCCATCTATTAACAATTCAACGAACTAACACCTACTGGTGCGCTCTCTGAGAGCGGAGTCTAGAGGAGATCAAAAATACAAAATTAACGAGCAAAACAAAGATTGGTGCTAAGCGACTAATTTTACTATGGAGTAACCATCTGTATTAATCTGTGGTTTAGACCTGCTGCGGGGGATTTTATGGTGACCCGTAACGACCCTTTTAAGCAGTGTCTGGGTCATGTAGCAACAATGACCTCGTGAAGTGTGTGAGAGAGAGTTATGTTTGGTTGATTTGATTTTGTTGTATTCACGTTGTACAAGATGAAAAAGAAAATATATTTAATGTATTTCCCGTTCGTATTATTCTTCTTCTTTTTCTTTATCGGGTATCCTCCCCTCTTCCTTAGGTCCGGCCAGGAAGGTGCTAAAGATGACTACGATATCCTTTTCTTCGTCCCCTGGTTCCAGTTTCGCCAGGTTTTTCTCTCCTTGAGATTCTTCTCGCTTCTTCCTACAGTTTCCCGTTTAGAGGGATTGAGTCTTTCTCAATCTGATGCCAAAGGCTAGTTAGGTCTTATATGCAGGGGCGGCTAGTCATATAGAGCCAAGGAGCCATGGCACTACCTCTAGTTTCCATCTTAGCAAGAATTTTTAATTAAATAGAGTTTTACACTATTTCGTCATTTTAAATGTTAAAACAATACCTGCAAAAGTTTAATGAGGAGAGAAAAATCTAAATCTAATGAAACGCCGCGCGCCTTTAACCGTGCCAATTTACTTCAGGCACGACGTTTCATTATAAAATTGGCTGCGGCGCTGTTGTACGCGGTTGGGGGCAACGCGTTCTGAACGTGCATTTGGAGCCAAATAAATTCTGACTCATCTCGTGCACGTCACACCGACGACACTTGTCGTAGTTTCCGCGCCATACATGATGAGTAAAATTAGTTCATTACGGAATAAGCATTTTTGCTCAAGTACTATCGAGTAAATAAATTAAACAATTAGGTAGGGCTCTGTCTGATTTGATTACTGTAAAAAATACTGTGGGATATGTCAAAGATTTTCTAGAATATCAAAAATACAATATTTCTGGATGTATTTGATAAGTTTGAAGCTAATTTTTTAAATCATAAAATGCAAATTATATTTTTCTAAAAATCAATTTTCGAGTGCTGACATTTTGTTTCCAGTGGGTGTATGTCCATCATTTTCCGGTATGTCAAAAATGCAATATTTATGGATGGATTTGAGAAGTTTAAAGCTAGTTCCGGTAGTCGGATTTTTTTTAGAATTTTTAAATCACAAGATGCAAATTCTGTTTTTCTAAAACTCAAGTTTCGAGTGCTGACATTTTGTTTCCAGTGCGGGTATGTCGATCGTTTTCCAGTATGTTAAAAATACTATATTTCAGGATGCATTTGAGTAGTTTGAAGCTAATTCTGGTAGTCACTATTTTTTTAGAATTTTTTAAATCGCAAGATGCAAATTCTGTTTTTTCTAAAAATCAAGTTTCGATGGCTGATATTTTGTTTCCAGCGGGGGTATGTCAATCATATTCCAGTATGTCAAAAATACAATATTGCTGGATGCATTTGAGAAGTTTGAAGCCAATTCTGGAAATCACTATTTCTTTCTAAAAATCAAGTTTCGATGGCTGATATTTTGTTTCCAGGGGGGGTATGTCGATCATATTCCAGTATGTCAAAAATACAATATTTCTGGATGCATTTGAGAAGTTTGAAGCTAATTCTGGCAGTCAATATTTTTTTAGATTTTTTTAAATCACAAGATGCAAATTTCGTTTTTCTAAAAATTAAGTTTCGAATGTTGACATTTTGTTTCCAGTGCGAGTACGTCGATCATATTCCAGTATGTCAAAAATACAATATTTCTGGATGCATTTGAGAAGTTTGAAGCTAGTTCTGGCAGTCAATTTTTTTTTTTGTTTTTTTTTTTAAATCACAAGATGCAAATTTCGTTTTTCTAAAAATCAAGTTTCGAGTGTTGACATTTTGTTTCCAGTGCGAGTACGTCGATCATATTCCAGTATGTCAAAAATACAATATTTCTGGATGAATTTGGGAAGTTTGAAGCTAATTCTGGAAGTCACTATTTCTTTAGAATTGTTTAAATCACAAGATGAAAATTTTGTTTCGTTTTTCTAAAAATCAAGTTTCGAGTGTTGACATTTTGTTTCCAGTGCGAGTACGTCGATCATATTCCAGTATCCAGTATGTCAAAAATACAATATTTTTGGATGCATTTGAAAAGTTTGAAGCTAATTCTGGAAGTCACTATTTCTTTAGAATTGTTTAAATCACAACATGAAAATTCTGTTTTTTTTCTAAAAATTAAGTTTCGATGGCTGATATTTTGTTTCCAGCGGGGGTATGTCGATCATTCTCCAGTTTATCATAAATACAATATTTCTGGATGGATTTGAGAAGTTTTAAGCTAATTCGAGCAGTCACTATTTTTTTAGATTTTTTTAAATCACAAGATCCAAATTCTGTTTTTTTCTAAAAATCAAGTTTTGAGTGCTGACATTTTGTTTCCAGTGCGGGTATGTCGATCGTTTTCCAGTATGTTAAAAATACTATATTTCAGGATGTATTTGAGTAGTCTGAAGGTAATTCTGGTAGTCACTATTTTTTTAGAATTTTTTAAATCGCAAGGTGCAAATTCTGTTTTTTCTAAAAATCAAGTTTTGATGGCGAACATTTTGTTTCCAGCGGGGATATGTCAATAATTTTCCAGTTTGTCAAAAATACAATATTTCTGGATGCATTTCAGAAGTTTGAAGCCAATTCTGGAAATCACTATTTCTTTAGAATTTTTTAACTCACAAGATGAAATTTCTGTTTTTTTCTAAAAATCAAGTTTCGATGGTTGATATTTTGTTTCCAGCGGGGGTATGTCGATCATTTTTCAGTCTGTCATAAATACAATATTTCTGGATGGATTTGAGAAGTTTTATGCTAATTCTAGCAGTCACTATTTTTTTAGATTTTTTTTAAATCACAAGATGCAAATTTTGTTTTTCTAAAAATCAAGTTTCGAGTGTTGACATTTTGTTTCCAGTGCGAGTACGTCGATCATATTCCAGTATGTCAAAAATACAATATTTCTGGATGAATTTGGGAAGTTTGAAGCTAATTCTGGAAGTCACTATTTCTTTAGAATTGTTTAAATCACAAGATGAAAATTTTGTTTCGTTTTTCTAAAAATCAAGTTTCGAGTGTTGACATTTTGTTTCCAGTGCGAGTACGTCGATCATATTTCAGTATGTCAAAAATACAATATTTCTGGATGCATTTGAGCAGTTTGAAGCTAATTCTGGAAGTCACTATTTCTTTAGAATTGTTTAAATCACAATATGAAAATTCTGTTTTTTTCTAAAAATCAAGTTTCGATGGCTGATATTTTGTTTCCAGTGGGGGTTTGTCGATCATATTCCAGTATGTCAAAAATACAATATTTCTGGATGCATTAGAGAAGTTTGAAGCTAATTCTGGAAGTCACTATTTCTTTAGAATTGTTTAAATCACAAGATGAAAATTCTGTTTTTTTCTAAAAATCAAGTTTCGATGGCTGATATTTTGTTTCCAGCGGGGGTTTGTCGATCATATTTCAGTCTGTCAAAAATACAATATTTCTGGATGCATTAGAGAAGTTTGAAGCTAATTCTGGAAGTCACTATTTCTTTAGAATTGTTTAAATCACAAGATGAAAATTCTGTTTTTTTCTAAAAATCAAGTTTCGATGGCTGATATTTTGTTTCCAGCGGGGGTTTGTCGATCATATTCCAGTCTGTCAAAAATACAATATTTCTGGATGCATTAGAGAAGTTTGAAGCTAATTCTGGAAGTCACTATTTCTTTAGAATTGTTTAAATCACAAGATGAAAATTCTGTTTTTTTCTAAAAATCAAGTTTCGATGGCTGATATTTTGTTTCCAGCGGGGGTTTGTCGATCATATTCCAGTCTGTCAAAAATACAATATTTCTGGATGCATTAGAGAAGTTTGAAGCTAATTCTGGAAGTCACTATTTCTTTAGAATTGTTTAAATCACAAGATGAAATTTCTGTTTTTTTTCTAAAAATCAAGTTTCGATGGCTGATATTTTGTTTCCAGCGGGGGTATGTCGATCATATTCCAGTATGTCAAAAATACAATATTTCTGGATGCATTAGAGAAGTTTGAAGCTAATTCTGGAAGTCACTATTTCTTTAGAATTGTTTAAATCACAAGATGAAAATTCTGTTTTTTTCTAAAAATCAAGTTTCGATGGCTGATATTTTGTTTCCAGCGGGGGTTTGTCGATCATATTCCAGTCTGTCAAAAATACAATATTTCTGGATGCATTAGAGAAGTTTGAAGCTAATTCTGGAAGTCACTATTTCTTTAGAATTGTTTAAATCACAAGATGAAAATTCTGTTTTTTTCTAAAAATCAAGTTTCGATGGCTGATATTTTGTTTCCAGCGGGGGTTTGTCGATCATATTCCAGTCTGTCAAAAATACAATATTTCTGGATGCATTAGAGAAGTTTGAAGCTAATTCTGGAAGTCACTATTTCTTTAGAATTGTTTAAATCACAAGATGAAAATTCTGTTTTTTTCTAAAAATCAAGTTTCGATGGCTGATATTTTGTTTCCAGCGGGGGTTTGTCGATCATATTTCAGTCTGTCAAAAATACAATATTTCTGGATGCATTAGAGAAGTTTGAAGCTAATTCTGGAAGTCACTATTTCTTTAGAATTGTTTAAATCACAAGATGAAAATTCTGTTTTTTTCTAAAAATCAAGTTTCGATGGCTGATATTTTGTTTCCAGCGGGGGTTTGTCGATCATATTCCAGTATGTCAAAAATACAATATTTCTGGATGCATTAGAGAAGTTTGAAGCTAATTCTGGAAGTCACTATTTCTTTAGAATTGTTTAAATCACAAGATGAAAATTCTGTTTTTTTCTAAAAATCAAGTTTCGATGGCTGATATTTTGTTTCCAGCGGGGGTTTGTCGATCATATTTCAGTCTGTCAAAAATACAATATTTCTGGATGCATTAGAGAAGTTTGAAGCTAATTCTGGAAGTCACTATTTCTTTAGAATTGTTTAAATCACAAGATGAAAATTCTGTTTTTTTCTAAAAATCAAGTTTCGATGGCTGATATTTTGTTTCCAGCGGGGGTTTGTCGATCATATTTCAGTCTGTCAAAAATACAATATTTCTGGATGCATTAGAGAAGTTTGAAGCTAATTCTGGAAGTCACTATTTCTTTAGAATTGTTTAAATCACAAGATGAAAATTCTGTTTTTTTCTAAAAATCAAGTTTCGATGGCTGATATTTTGTTTCCAGCGGGGGTTTGTCGATCATATTCCAGTCTGTCAAAAATACAATATTTCTGGATGCATTAGAGAAGTTTGAAGCTAATTCTGGAAGTCACTATTTCTTTAGAATTGTTTAAATCACAAGATGAAAATTCTGTTTTTTTCTAAAAATCAAGTTTCGATGGCTGATATTTTGTTTCCAGCGGGGGTTTGTCGATCATATTCCAGTCTGTCAAAAATACAATATTTCTGGATGCATTAGAGAAGTTTGAAGCTAATTCTGGAAGTCACTATTTCTTTAGAATTGTTTAAATCACAAGATGAAAATTCTGTTTTTTTCTAAAAATCAAGTTTCGATGGCTGATATTTTGTTTCCAGCGGGGGTTTGTCGATCATATTCCAGTCTGTCAAAAATACAATATTTCTGGATGCATTAGAGAAGTTTGAAGCTAATTCTGGAAGTCACTATTTCTTTAGAATTGTTTAAATCACAAGATGAAATTTCTGTTTTTTTTCTAAAAATCAAGTTTCGATGGCTGATATTTTGTTTCCAGCGGGGGTTTGTCGATCATATTCCAGTATGTCAAAAATACAATATTTCTGGATGCATTAGAGAAGTTTGAAGCTAATTCTGGAAGTCACTATTTCTTTAGAATTGTTTAAATCACAAGATGAAAATTCTGTTTTTTTCTAAAAATCAAGTTTCGATGGCTGATATTTTGTTTCCAGCGGGGGTTTGTCGATCATATTCCAGTCTGTCAAAAATACAATATTTCTGGATGCATTAGAGAAGTTTGAAGCTAATTCTGGAAGTCACTATTTCTTTAGAATTGTTTAAATCACAAGATGAAATTTCTGTTTTTTTCTAAAAATCAAGTTTCGATGGCTGATATTTTGTTTCCAGCGGGGGTATGTCGATCATATTCCAGTATGTCAAAAATACAATATTTCTGGATGCATTTGAGAAGTTTGAAGCTAATTCTGGAAGTCACTATTTCTTTAGAATTGTTTAAATCACAAGATGAAAATTCTGTTTTTTTCTAAAAATCAAGTTTCGATGGCTGATATATTGTTTCCAGCAGGGGTTTGTCGATCATATTCCAGTCTGTCAAAAATACAATATTTCTGGATGCATTAGAGAAGTTTGAAGCTAATTCTGGAAGTCACTATTTCTTTAGAATTGTTTAAATCACAAGATGAAATTTCTGTTTTTTTCTAAAAATCAAGTTTCGATGGCTGATATTTTGTTTCCAGCGGGGGTTTGTCGATCATATTCCAGTCTGTCAAAAATACAATATTTCTGGATGCATTAGAGAAGTTTGAAGCTAATTCTGGAAGTCACTATTTCTTTAGAATTGTTTAAATCACAAGATGAAAATTCTGTTTTTTTCTAAAAATCAAGTTTCGATGGCTGATATTTTGTTTCCAGCGGGGGTTTGTCGATCATATTCCAGTCTGTCAAAAATACAATATTTCTGGATGCATTAGAGAAGTTTGAAGCTAATTCTGGAAGTCACTATTTCTTTAGAATTGTTTAAATCACAAGATGAAATTTCTGTTTTTTTTCTAAAAATCAAGTTTCGATGGCTGATATTTTGTTTCCAGCGGGGGTATGTCGATCATATTCCAGTATGTCAAAAATACAATATTTCTGGATGCATTAGAGAAGTTTGAAGCTAATTCTGGAAGTCACTATTTCTTTAGAATTGTTTAAATCACAAGATGAAAATTCTGTTTTTTTCTAAAAATCAAGTTTCGATGGCTGATATTTTGTTTCCAGCGGGGGTTTGTCGATCATATTCCAGTCTGTCAAAAATACAATATTTCTGGATGCATTAGAGAAGTTTGAAGCTAATTCTGGAAGTCACTATTTCTTTAGAATTGTTTAAATCACAAGATGAAAATTCTGTTTTTTTCTAAAAATCAAATTTCGATGGCTGATATTTTGTTTCCAGCGGGGGTTTGTCGATCATATTCCAGTCTGTCAAAAATACAATATTTCTGGATGCATTAGAGAAGTTTGAAGCTAATTCTGGAAGTCACTATTTCTTTAGAATTGTTTAAATCACAAGATGAAAATTCTGTTTTTTTCTAAAAATCAAGTTTCGATGGCTGATATTTTGTTTCCAGCGGGGGTTTGTCGATCATATTTCAGTCTGTCAAAAATACAATATTTCTGGATGCATTAGAGAAGTTTGAAGCTAATTCTGGAAGTCACTATTTCTTTAGAATTGTTTAAATCACAAGATGAAAATTCTGTTTTTTTCTAAAAATCAAGTTTCGATGGCTGATATTTTGTTTCCAGCGGGGGTTTGTCGATCATATTCCAGTATGTCAAAAATACAATATTTCTGGATGCATTAGAGAAGTTTGAAGCTAATTCTGGAAGTCACTATTTCTTTAGAATTGTTTAAATCACAAGATGAAAATTCTGTTTTTTTCTAAAAATCAAGTTTCGATGGCTGATATTTTGTTTCCAGCGGGGGTTTGTCGATCATATTTCAGTCTGTCAAAAATACAATATTTCTGGATGCATTAGAGAAGTTTGAAGCTAATTCTGGAAGTCACTATTTCTTTAGAATTGTTTAAATCACAAGATGAAAATTCTGTTTTTTTCTAAAAATCAAGTTTCGATGGCTGATATTTTGTTTCCAGCGGGGGTTTGTCGATCATATTTCAGTCTGTCAAAAATACAATATTTCTGGATGCATTAGAGAAGTTTGAAGCTAATTCTGGAAGTCACTATTTCTTTAGAATTGTTTAAATCACAAGATGAAAATTCTGTTTTTTTCTAAAAATCAAGTTTCGATGGCTGATATTTTGTTTCCAGCGGGGGTTTGTCGATCATATTCCAGTCTGTCAAAAATACAATATTTCTGGATGCATTAGAGAAGTTTGAAGCTAATTCTGGAAGTCACTATTTCTTTAGAATTGTTTAAATCACAAGATGAAAATTCTGTTTTTTTCTAAAAATCAAGTTTCGATGGCTGATATTTTGTTTCCAGCGGGGGTTTGTCGATCATATTCCAGTCTGTCAAAAATACAATATTTCTGGATGCATTAGAGAAGTTTGAAGCTAATTCTGGAAGTCACTATTTCTTTAGAATTGTTTAAATCACAAGATGAAAATTCTGTTTTTTTCTAAAAATCAAGTTTCGATGGCTGATATTTTGTTTCCAGCGGGGGTTTGTCGATCATATTCCAGTCTGTCAAAAATACAATATTTCTGGATGCATTAGAGAAGTTTGAAGCTAATTCTGGAAGTCACTATTTCTTTAGAATTGTTTAAATCACAAGATGAAATTTCTGTTTTTTTTCTAAAAATCAAGTTTCGATGGCTGATATTTTGTTTCCAGCGGGGGTTTGTCGATCATATTCCAGTATGTCAAAAATACAATATTTCTGGATGCATTAGAGAAGTTTGAAGCTAATTCTGGAAGTCACTATTTCTTTAGAATTGTTTAAATCACAAGATGAAAATTCTGTTTTTTTCTAAAAATCAAGTTTCGATGGCTGATATTTTGTTTCCAGCGGGGGTTTGTCGATCATATTCCAGTCTGTCAAAAATACAATATTTCTGGATGCATTAGAGAAGTTTGAAGCTAATTCTGGAAGTCACTATTTCTTTAGAATTGTTTAAATCACAAGATGAAATTTCTGTTTTTTTCTAAAAATCAAGTTTCGATGGCTGATATTTTGTTTCCAGCGGGGGTATGTCGATCATATTCCAGTATGTCAAAAATACAATATTTCTGGATGCATTTGAGAAGTTTGAAGCTAATTCTGGAAGTCACTATTTCTTTAGAATTGTTTAAATCACAAGATGAAAATTCTGTTTTTTTCTAAAAATCAAGTTTCGATGGCTGATATATTGTTTCCAGCAGGGGTTTGTCGATCATATTCCAGTCTGTCAAAAATACAATATTTCTGGATGCATTAGAGAAGTTTGAAGCTAATTCTGGAAGTCACTATTTCTTTAGAATTGTTTAAATCACAAGATGAAATTTCTGTTTTTTTCTAAAAATCAAGTTTCGATGGCTGATATTTTGTTTCCAGCGGGGGTATGTCGATCATATTCCAGTATGTCAAAAATACAATATTTCTGGATGCATTTGAGAAGTTTGAAGCTAGTTCTGGCAGTCAATATTTTTTTTTGGTTTTTTTTTTAAATCACAAGATGCAAATTTCGTCTTTCTAAAAATCAAGTTTCGAGTGTTGACATTTTGTTTCCAGTGCGAGTACGTCGATCATATTCCAGTATGTCAAAAATACAATATTTCTGGATGCATTTGAGAAGTTTGAAGCTAGTTCTGGCAGTCAATATTTTTTTTTGGTTTTTTTTTTAAATCACAAGATGCAAATTTCGTCTTTCTAAAAATCAAGTTTCGAGTGTTGACATTTTGTTTCCAGTGCGAGTACGTCGATCATATTCCAGTATGTCAAAAATACAATATTTCTGGATGAATTTGGGAAGTTTGAAGCTAATTCTGGAAGTCACTATTTCTTTAGAATTGTTTAAATCACAAGATGAAAATTTTGTTTCGTTTTTCTAAAAATCAAGTTTCGAGTGTTGACATTTTGTTTCCAGTGCGAGTACGTCGATCATATTTCAGTATGTCAAAAATACAATATTTCTGGATGCATTTGAGCAGTTTGAAGCTAATTCTGGAAGTCACTATTTCTTTAGAATTGTTTAAATCACAAGATGAAATTTCTGTTTTTTTCTAAAAATCAAGTTTCGATGGCTGATATTTTGTTTCCAGCGGGGGTATGTCGATCATATTCCAGTATGTCAAAAATACAATATTTCTGGATGCATTTGAGAAGTTTGAAGCTAATTCTGGAAGTCACTATTTCTTTAGAATTGTTTAAATCACAAGATGAAAATTCTGTTTTTTTCTAAAAATCAAGTTTCGATGGCTGATATATTGTTTCCAGCAGGGGTTTGTCGATCATATTCCAGTCTGTCAAAAATACAATATTTCTGGATGCATTAGAGAAGTTTGAAGCTAATTCTGGAAGTCACTATTTCTTTAGAATTGTTTAAATCACAAGATGAAATTTCTGTTTTTTTTCTAAAAATCAAGTTTCGATGGCTGATATTTTGTTTCCAGCGGGGGTTTGTCGATCATATTCCAGTCTGTCAAAAATACAATATTTCTGGATGCATTAGAGAAGTTTGAAGCTAATTCTGGAAGTCACTATTTCTTTAGAATTGTTTAAATCACAAGATGAAATTTCTGTTTTTTTTCTAAAAATCAAGTTTCGATGGCTGATATTTTGTTTCCAGCGGGGGTTTGTCGATCATATTCCAGTATGTCAATAATACAATATTTCTGGATGCATTTGAAAAGTTTGAAGCTAATTCTGGCAGTCACTATTTTTTTAGATTTTTTTAAATCACAAGATCCAAATTCTGTTTTTTTCTAAAAATCAAGTTTTGAGTGCTGACATTTTGTTTCCAGTGCGGGTATGTCGATCGTTTTCCAGTATGTTAAAAATACTATATTTCAGGATGTATTTGAGTAGTCTGAAGGTAATTCTGGTAGTCACTATTTTTTTAGAATTTTTTAAATCGCAAGGTGCAAATTCTGTTTTTTCTAAAAATCAAGTTTCGATGGTTGATATTTTGTTTCCAGCGGGGGTATGTCGATCATTTTTCAGTCTGTCATAAATACAATATTTCTGGATGGATTTGAGAAGTTTGATGCTAATTCTAGCAGTCACTATTTTTTTAGATTTTTTTTAAATCACAAGATGCAAATTTTGTTTTTCTAAAAATCAAGTTTCGAGTGTTGACATTTTGTTTCCAGTGCGAGTACGTCGATCATATTCCAATATGTAAAAAATATAATATTTCTGGATGCATTTGAGAAGTTTGAAGCTAATTCTGGAAGTCACTATTTCTTTAGAATTGTTTAAATCACAAGATGAAAATTCTGTTTTTTTCTAAAAATCAAGTTTCGATGGCTGATATTTTGTTTCCAGCGGGGGTTTGTCGATCATATTCCAGTCTGTCAAAAATACAATATTTCTGGATGCATTAGAGAAGTTTGAAGCTAATTCTGGAAGTCACTATTTCTTTAGAATTGTTTAAATCACAAGATGAAAATTCTGTATTTTTCTAAAAATCAAGTTTCGATGGCTGATATTTTGTTTCCAGTGGGGGTAGGTCGATCATTTTCCAGTCTGTCATAAATACAATATTTCTGGATGCATTTGAGAAGTTTGAAGCTAATTCTGGAAGTCACTATTTCTTTAGAATTGTTTAAATCACAAGATGAAAATTCTGTATTTTTCTAAAAATCAAGTTTCGATGGCTGATATTTTGTTTCCAGTGGGGGTAGGTCGATCATTTTCCAGTCTGTCATAAATACAATATTTCTGGATGCATTTGAGAAGTTTGAAGCTAATTCTGGCAGTCACTATTTTTTTAGTTTTTTTTAAATCACAAGATGCAAATTTCGTTTTTCTAAAAATCAAGTTTCGGGTATTGACATTTTGTTTCCAGTACGTCTATCATTTTTCCGTATGTCAAAAATACAATATTTCTAGATGGATTTGAGAAGTTTGAAGCAGTCAGGCAGTCACTCTTTGTTGATGCAATAGCTTCCAGCTTTAGTGCGTCGATTTCGAAAATTCATAAATACGAAGGAAAAAGTTTAATCGAGATATACACTTGAAAAAACAATTGGCTTTAAGGGTGTAAGGAAGAAAACGTATTTTTTGTTCTCCATGTGTTTTGTTTGGAGGCTACGTCGACGAAGAACGGTATTGCAGATTTAGTGCACATCTGCGACAAAATCAAAGGTACATATAAATAATATTTTCACTCTTTCTTCAAAAAGGAGACGGGGGATATATTGTATGCTGAGTGGCTCTATCACCAAAATGTTTCACGAGCCGCCACTGCTTATATGGCCTCATACTCGACTGTTTTTTTTCCGTCCATTTCCCCTGCTTATATTCACTCCTCTTCTGGTAGACTGTGACGCCCTCCAGTTGTGGGTAGGGACGGCCAAACGATTTATTCCACAAAACTAAAATTTATTTTTCTTTATAGCTAATTTGGCATCATTCACCGCCGGTTCAGTTTTCGCATGGACATCTTCATCACTACCCCGCCTGAACGGAAGCGTGGATCCCGCACACAACCCCCTGAGCCATCCAACAACGGAGTTCGAAGACTCATGGATAGCCTCGATAATGCCAATCGGCGCCATCTGCAGCACCTTCCTGGCTGGTATAGCATCAGACACGTTGGGCAGGAAAAAGGCTTTAATCCTCGAAACCGTCCCACTATTCATAGGCTTCGCAACGATAGCCTTCGCACACCAAGTCTGGCACTTTTACCTGGCCAGATTTTTATGTGGACTAGCCATCGGTGGACTCTTCGTGACCCTTCCGAATTACGTAGCGGAGATTTCGGAGAAAAATAATAGAGGAACCCTTTCCTGCTTCATGATTGTTAGCATAACCTTAGGTAATTTACTGATTTACTCGATAGGTCCATATTTGGAAATCAAATACTCGAGTTTGATTTGTTTGATTGCACCCACGGTGTTCTTCGTGATGTTTACTGCGTACGCACCGGAAAGTCCGTATTATTTGATTGCTAAAAGTGATACTGAAGGCGCTGAAGAGGTTTTGGGTGCTTTACGCGGGAGAAGTCACTTGGAGGTGATGGGGGAATTCGAGGAGATGGAAAGGGTGGTGAAGGAAGCATACGCGGGCAAGACCGGGGTTTTAGATGTTTTTAAAAGTAGGTCGAATTTAAGGAGGGTCTTTATTACTTTCGGGCTAATGACGTTTCAACAGTTTTCAGGCGTTAATGCCATTCTATTCTACCTTCAAAAAATATTCGATTCATCAGGCAGCACGATGCCAGCTGAACAAGCTTCGATTATCATTGCAGTCGTGCAATTTATCTCTTCATTAGTGGCCCCAGCAGTTGTCGAGCGGTCAGGGAGAAGACTTTTGTTATTCGTTTCAGGTTTTGGAACTTTAATTCCATTAATAGTTATCGGCGTATTTTTTCACGTAAAAAATAATGGTGGAAACTACGAAGCAATTAATTACTTGCCGATTTTGAGCTTGGTGGTGTACATATTCAGTTACAGCTGCGGTTTAGGCCCGATTCCTTTTACAATTTTGGGCGAGATCTTCGCTCCGAATGTGAAAGCCGCAGCTTCAACCATCTCCATTGCTTTATGTTTTGTTTTCACTTTCACCACAACCGTCTGTTTCCCTTTACTGTTATCATTAATCGGGGAAGCCCAATCGTTTTGGTTTTTCGCTATCTTTTGCGCCCTCAGTGTAATCTTTGTTTACTTCTATGTGCCGGAGACGAAGGGAAAGAGTTTGAGCGAGATTCAAGATATGTTGAAATGATATTAGATTGATAAGAGGGGTGGGAAACTACAGAAATACCTCTAATCGATTAGACATGTATTTATGTGTATCAGTGGCGGCTGGTGGCGCACGGCCACGGTAGTAGAGGTGGTAATACAATGTGCAGATCGATTAACTTATTCAGCCAGTGAGTCGAATTCTATTAGCGCGGTAGTCCGTTGCGTGACTGCCGACCTTCGGAGGAGGGTGGGGAGAGGCACTGGCTGGCCGTACCAGGAGTCACGCCGCCAGCCGCCACTGATGTATATTTATTTGCTAATTATTGTATTATAAAAAAGTCTGAATAAAGATATCGATGTAGATAAAAGTTTTGATTGGAGACCAGGGCATGATGTAATTATACATGGTGTGTACAGATCGACGCGTTTTCTTTCTAAAATCGTCCCTTTTTGTCAGATTTTAGTTAATTAATTAAATAATACTAATAACAGTAATGTATACAAAGTAATCTGAAAGTTTTATGAACAAAGGAAATACTTCAGGATATTTGAAAACATGAAATGTTTTATTTGAAATGTTAAATAATTTTATGATCGATCATAAATAATTGAGTTTCAATGAAAATTCACAACAGTTACGCAGATATATTCATTTATTGTCATACTTACAGCAAAATCTATCTATACCAAAATATTTACAATACATAGTTCAAATGTGGATCACAATGTGACGGGTGCTTTAATTTTTGCAACATTTCTTCTTCATCGAGCCATTACTCATCTCTTTCAGTAGTCAATAATGTTACCCACTGGCGCAGCCAAGGGGGGGGGGCTGCCGGGCTATAGCCCCCCCCCCCCCCAAGCCAATTGATAAAGTTGTAACTTTATAATTTAATTTGGATCAAAAAAAAATCTTCGATACGGCCCAAAACACCGCATGTGTTTTTGTCGCCGCGGCGCGAAAGCGACCCGACGCACCGATGCCGATGTGTCCCTCTTGAAACTGGTGTGGTTCCTTTATTTATGAGACATTAGCGGGTCGAACATTTCTGGCCGAAAATTTAAAGTACCCGCAAATTTTGTACATCCCTACCATACGACGATGATTTCCGATGTTTCAGTTGGAGGCCGTCGCGGCACACTGCAGTGTGGGCAAACGCATGAAAGCTGGCCAAACGGGTCTAAAATAATGACGGATTATGTTCGCAGCACTTGTAATCCCCTAAATCTAATTGAGTCATAATTCTAAACTATTAAAGCGTATTGGACTGTTTTAACTGATGATTTTCAAACAATCACTGATGTACTCGCTACGTCGTTCCTACATCATCTAAACCTCGAGACACCTACAAGTGGTGGGAGAAGAATCACTTACTCATGGGGTGTGTCCACCCGAAACTAACTTTCCTTGCCCCGCAGAGGGGTAAAAATATTTTTCGGCCAGGGATGACGCTCCCGACATTAGCCGTATTGTCTGTCACCTAACATTGTGTTACTTATGTCTTTCACTTCCATGTTTCCGAATTTACAAATTTATTTTATTTGTGTATGTAAAAAAACATTAGTGATCTGATTAACGGACAAGTTAATAGTGCAGTTTTATTATTAGAAGAGAACAAGTGTGTAGTGTATTTTTTTGAGCATAGACGTTTTGTGTAAGAATTTAAATACAATTTAATTATCAGGGTAAGTTTAATTCACAATAATCAATAATCAATCAACACATTGCTAGTGCATTAACTATATTACATTGCTACTAGAGCTAGACTGCGAATATTCCATATTCAATCTTATCATGTTTGATACAAAGGATTTTTGATCATTGTATATATCCAGTATGTGGATACATACAAACAGCTAGAGGTGGATCGAATATTATATTTTTACAGTAGGAATACAATGAATTTATTTTAACTTATTTTGCTTATAAAATATATAATGATTATTTTGGTTATATTATGAAATTGCAAATTTCAAAACGAACGGTATAATAATAATTAGGAGACATTTTCCTGGCATATTTTGTAACTATCCACACACTCTATGTGGAAAATTTCTACCCTATAAAAATACCATCGTTTTTTTTGGAAAATTTATTAAGATGTAAGTGAGCTGTAAGTAATTAAGATTTATTAATTTTAGATCTGAGGGTTCACGATGAGTGGATTAAAGAGAAAAGCTAAAAACACAATTCAGTCATATTTTTCAACAACTCAGAAAAAACGCGCAATGGACAAAGTGAGTAATTCAAGTACCTTGCCGGCGAATGAACAAAATTCAGATCATCATTTAAATGATTTGGGTGCTGCTTCAACTACAAATCTAATCAACATCCCAATAATTGTAGCAATTTAATAATTTGTGGCGACTTTAACCTCCCAAATATAGTATGGAATAATGGTACATGTACTCAATCTAACCCTAGTGCTGATATTGTAATTAATTGTTATAATTTTTTAAACGCCTCTCAAATGAATAACATCCCGAATTCTCGAGGAGTATTTCTTGACTTGTGTTTCTCCACGGACCAAAACACATCGGTTTCTTCTGCGCACGATATCCTCCTTCCAACCAGTTTACATCATCATGCATACAGTATTACATTGTCGGTTGATGACGTAGACAAAATTGTTACTTCCGAAAAGAAATATTTGTTTAATTTAGCGAATTATCATTTAATAAACACTCACTTTAACTCAATAGACTGGGATTTTATCTTATCCAATTCTGACTTGGACTCTACTGTGGATAAATTTTACAGCATTATTCATGCAGCTATTGACAAATTCGTGCCTTACAAGTATATTTACCATAACACAACATCGTATGCCCGATGGATGTCAAATGAATTAATTTCATTAATTCGCAAAAAAAAGGCGGCTCATGCAAAATATAAAAAAAGTGGTTTGTATGATGATTATTACGCATTCTCGTACCTTCGCGAGAATTGCAAACTATCAAGCAAATTATGTTATGAGAAATATTTATCTACGGTGGAAGCTTCTCTGAATTCAAACCCTAAGAATTTTTGGCAATATGCAAAAGAACTTAAAAAAGAAGATGGTTACCCCAATGCGATGTGTTATAATAATTTAACAGCAAATAATGGAGCTGAAATAGTTAACTTTTTCTCTGATTACTTTTCTTCAGTTTACGCCCCACTAAATGACTCTTCTGATATGCATAACGATAGTCATCTTAATCTAGTTAATGATAGCCCTTTAGTAATCACTCTGCAAGAGGTGTTTAACTCAATTTTAAGTCTTAAACCTTCTCATACTTATGGACCTGATCAAGTTTCTAGCTATTTTATTCAAAATTGTATTTATTCGCTTTGCTATCCAATCCACAGTATGTTCTCCAAGTCTTTAACACTAGGTATAATGCCATCCCAGTGGAAAACTACTTATATTATTCCAATATATAAAGCAGGCTTGAGACAACTCATAGAAAACTACCGTGGTGTAGCCATTCAATCAGTCATACCTAAAATGCTGGACAAGATAGTGGCTGGTCAGTGGTTCTCAAAACATTTTTTATCAAGGAATCAACATGGCTTTATACCTGGCCGGTCCACAGCCTCGAATCTTTTGGAATATAAACAGTTTTTATCAAATGCCTTGGAAACGCGTAATCAAATTGATACAATCTACACCGATTTTTCCAAGGCGTTCGATAGAATTGATTGTAATATATTAATTAATAAACTGGAAACTTATGGTTTTAATAGCAATACTTTAAAATGGCTCTCCTCTTTTTTAACAAACCGTTGGCAATATGTCCGAATTAAAAATTACATATCAGACCCAATAAATGTAACTTCTGGTGTATCTCAAGGGTCACACTGTGGAGCAGTTTTATTTATTTTATTTATTAACGATATTCAAGGCATCATTAAAAACAGTGAGTTTCTCTTGTACGCCGACGATCTAAAGATATTTAAAACAATTGTTACCCATAATGACTGTCAGAAGATGCAGGAAGATATCGATCGTTTAAACGAGTTGTGCTCTAATAATAATTTAATATTAAATGTGAAGAAATGCTTTTCAATGTCTACATCTGGAAGCAAAAAACAAATTGACTTTACATATTCCATTGGATCATATAACCTTATAAAAGTAGATACTGTAAAAGATTTAGGTGTTACTTTCGACTCCAAGTTTACATTTAACTCTCATATATTAAATATTAGTAGGAAAGCACTGCGAATGTGGGGGTATGTTTGGAACATTAGTAAGAATTTAAATGCTCTTTGTATAAAAACTCTTTTTTGTTCACTGGTGCGGTCCCATTTAGAATACGCCTCAGTCGTATGGACACCATACACTCATACAAACATAAACAGATTGGAAATGGTCCAAAAGAAATTCTTAAGATGTATGGAATATAAGATTGGTTGGGAACATATACCTGGAGAATACGAGGCGATCATGGACAATTTCAAGATAATCAAGCTCGAGGACCGTAGAAAAATATTGGATTTATGTTTTCTGCAGAAGGTTATAAATGGAACAATGGATTCCCCGAATCTAGTGGACCAACTCACCCTCCATGTCCCTCAGCGAAGCACACGATCCAACATCGTATTTCACGTCAATACTTATAGAACCGAATCGGGCCAACATAATTCCCTAGCCCGCTTGATGGACCTGGCCAACGAATATTATAAATATCACTGGTTTGACCTATTCAACAGTGCAACCGCAGGTTTTAAACACAAATTGTTTGTTCATTTATAAAACCACTATCATAATACGCACATGTTGTTCAAATTTATGTTGTATTTTTTATTTTTTTTTTGTTTAAGTAATCTATTTGAATTGTTGTTAATTTCATGTAAAAGGTGTTATACCGTGAATAAACATATTATTATTATTATTATTATTAAATCAAACCTTGACAAAAACGGTTAATGTTGAAATAAATTTGCATGATATTGCTGTTTATATTAATAAAACTCTAAGTGATGAACAAAAAATCGAGGTACTTGATAATTTGTGGGAGCCTCCAGCAAAATATGTTTATCCTTCAACTACATTTGGGAAGCAAAACCGACGTTTCCAAGCTATTTGGCAGCAATCGAATAAATGGCTTGCATACTCAGCAGTTGAAGACGGGGCATATTGTAAATATTGTCCATTTTTTTCGCAAAGAGAGGTCGGACATACCAGTTCACAAGAGACAGGAAAACTTGTAAAACTACCATATAGGAATTGGAAAAATGCCTTGGAATCGTTTAATTTGCATGCCAAGTGCAATTATCATGCTCTTTCAATTCTTCGATTCGAAAATTTGAAATGTGTACAGTCGGGAAAGCAATTATGTATAAGGAAGCAAATTAATTCTGCTGAATTGCAACAAATAAATGAAAATCGGGTTAAACTGGGACCCATAATTAAAACTGTAATTTTATGTGGACGAAATGGCTGGCCATTGCGAGGACACCGGGATTTTGGACCTCTTAACCTAAACGATGAGCCCCAAAAAAATGAGGGCACTTTTCGTGCGCTTTTAAAATTTAGATTAGATGCAGGTGATGAAATTTTAAAAAACCACTTAATTACATGCAAAAAAAATGCAGCTTATATCAGTTGGGACATTCAAAACCAAATTATAGATTGCTGCAATACAGTTATATTAAAAAAGCTTGTATCTAATATAAACAATGCTAGATGTTTCACTATTTTGGCAGATGAAACGACAGATATTGCATGCGTGGAACAATTTTCACTTTGTGTACGATGATACAGAACAAAAAATATTTGAACATTTTTTACAATTTGTGCCTGTTACGTCTACCACAGGAGAATCTTTAGCAACAGCGATTGTTAAAAATTTAAAATCGTTTGGAGTGGATTTACAGTTCTTACGAGGGCAAGGTTATGACGGTGCTGCATCTATGTCCGGAAAATTTAATGGTGTTCAAGCGCATATAACGAAAGATTTTCCCACATCTATTTATGTTCATTGTGTGTCTCACTGCTTAAACTTGGCTATATCAAACGCCACCGATATTCAAGATATTAGGAATTGCATTGGAACAGTGGAGAAAATCTACACATTTTTTGAAACCCCGAAACGCAATCACGTGTTGTTAACCAAGATCAATGAATTATTGCCTGAATGTAAGCGACAAGATATCAAAAAAATGTGTCCTACTAGATGGGTTGACAGACATGACGCGATTATGGTTATGGTGGAACTATTTGAACCAGTAGTCTATGCTTTGGAAGAAATTTGCCAATGGGCCGACAGGGATGCGTCTTCCAGTGCAAATCTAATATTAAGCACCATAAATAAATCAAACTTTTTAGTGTCTTTGCTAGTATTAGAAAACATATTTAGTTTAAGTTTGCCGCTTAGTAAATTACTTCAAATGGTTAATATAGATCTCAGCAAAGCATTGGATCATGTAACTAATTTAGAATCTCTCTTAAAAAGAATTCGGGTAAATGCAACGGAGGAATTTAGGGGTATATTTGATAACGCGAAATCAAAAATGGCTCGTATTTTTTCATGCGAAATTAAAATACCGAGACGAGTGGGAAGGCAAATAAATAGAAATAATATTATGATTGATTCCCCAGAAGAATATTTTAGAATATCCACATTTGTACCTTTCCTTGATCATTTTATAACCCAACTGAAGGTAAGATTTCTCAATCACAGAAATACCTTAGATGCTCTTTTCTGCTTAATTCCTACGGGACAATGCCCAACTAAAACTGACATTGACAAATTCATGGTATTGACACAATTCTATAGAGCAGATATTGAAGATTTTAATGAATCTATATTAATAAATGAATTTAAACTGTGGTGTGCCAAATTTAAAGATATTGCCTCTAAACCAAAAACTGCTTTAGATTGTCTTATTAATTGTGATAGGAATATTTACTCAAATATTGTATTATTAAAGATTTTTGTAACACTGCCCGTGTCAACAAGCACTCCAGAGCGATCTTTCTCAACATTAAAAAGAATTAAAACATACATAAGAAATTCTACGGGCCAAAATCGATTAAATGGATTAGCAGCCTTTTTTACTTGTTTTCAGTAAAGTATAGTTTTAGGTTAAATAATTTATGTATAAGGGAGTTTCCCGTTGGTTAATGTGCAAATTATTATCAACTATTTTTTCCTTTTACTCTTGAATGATACACAATAAAATATGTCATCGTATTCCTCCGTGTTGTTTTTGTGTACCTTCCTTAACACCCCCCCCCCCCCCCCCCCGGCACGGACGATTTACACATGTATCTACTACATATTATTTTAGTTTTTTAGTAATTAAGCCCCCCCCAATGATAATTCCTGGCTGCGCCACTGATGTTACCATTTATGAATAAATACAGGGAAACTTTTTAATGTACCATATTCTGCAGTTTTTGTCTTATGGATCAAATAAGTTAATTAATAATAAGTACAACTCAAAAATATGGGTATAATTTTCAACTGTACAATATACGAGGGTAGATTGAAAAGTTTCCGGAATGGGCAAGAAAACGCAGTAATTGAACAGGTTTTTGTTTTTATTTTTCAACATAGTACCCTTGCAGGGCGATACAATTTTCCCAGCGATGCTCCAACTTTTTTAAGCCTTCAGAAAAATATGATTTTGGGAACTCTGCAAAATAAGCTTTAGTGGCGGCGATGACCTCCTCATTTGACGTAAAGCGCTTGCCTCCGAGCCAAGTCTTCATGTTTGTGAACAAAAAGAAGTCGCACTGGGCCAGGTCTGGAGAGTACGGGGGATGCAGCACCACCTTGTAGCCCAATTCAACCAATTTAGCATTGGCGATTCGGGATGAATGGGCCGGCGCGTTGTCTTGGTGGAAGAGCATTTTTTTCCGCTGCAAATGAGGCCGTTTCTCCTTCAATATGCCGTTGAATTGATCCAATAAATCGCTGTAGTATTTTCCCGTGATAGGTCTTCCCTTCTGCAAAAAGTCGATGTGTATCACACCTTGCGAATCCCAAAAAACGGTGGCCATGACCTTTCCAGCCGATGGGACAGTCATTGCCTTCTTCGGAGCAGATTTGCCTGGAGAAATCCACTGTTTCGACTGCTGCTTGGTTTCTGGTGTGTAGTGGTGGATCCATGTTTCGTCCACGGTCACGAATCGGCGAAAAAAATCCGTTGGATTACGATTTAACAAGGCCAAACACTCTTTTGAAGTGGTCACACGATTTCGCTTGTTGTCCATAGTCAGCAAACGCGGCACCCATCGCGCCGACAGCTTCCTCATGCCCAAATGTTCGTGCACGATATTTTGCACACATTCATATGAGATGCCCATGGTCTTTACTATTTCGCGCAACTTCACTAGTCGATCGGCTAACACGAGATCATGGACTTTGTCGACCATTTCTTCATTTGTGGCCGTTTTTGGACGTCCACTGCGTGGTTCATCCTTGGTGCTCGTACGGCCACGTTTGAACTCGCTCACCCAGAAACTAATAGTCGAAAATGAAGGTGTGGATGTGCCATGAACTTTCTGCAAAATATCTCGTATTCCGTCGCCGTTTTCCCATCCATCCAGAAATGTTTGATGAAATTCGTTTTTATCAATTTTTGCAAAAGTGCCCAACTTGCTTCACAAGATATCCTAGTAAACATAAACGGAACGACGCACGTGTCTGAAAATTTGACAGCTTTCCTAAAATAGGTTAGCCTTGACAACCATCATAACAATTTCACGATACGCGCGCCATCTCTTGCCCATTCCGGAAACTTTTCAATCTACCCTCGTATACATAGTAAATATAAAACTTCCGGGAATGTTCTAGTGTTCTTGCTAGTGTTCACATCCTCAATTAAAAAGTTCTAAATCAAACATTTCAAATATCACAAGTTGCACATTGGCGTGATGTCAATAAGGATGTTTTATGTTTAGTTTTTATTATACAATTTTTTTGTAATCAGATTAATGATGAATGCGTTATAGGAATGTACTACACAAAATTTCTTTAAATAAATATTGCGCTTCACGTTTTAAATGAAAATATTCTATGTATTACAGATATTTCTTTACATATCGTTGGCTTACAACCAAAACCAGATAAGTAAAACTTTTTCATTTTTAAGATATTTGCAGTTATGGGTCTAAAACTCACTATACTAAGTACTGGCAAAACCATAGATGTATGTGTATCATAAATGTTAAACTTGAACGCATATGTACAGAATAGACTAGAAGATTTTTGATGTAATGTTAAACTTCAATATCTCTAAACTGTAGAATTGTAACTTATCTGGTTTAGGGTTTAGGTTGTAAGCCAACGATATATGTGTATCAAAAATATAAACAATTATATACTTACTTTTCATAATTTCAAATAGCAGCAGTAAGACTTTGCAAGTGTGTAGACTTTAGATATATATTTGCAAAAATTGTTTTTAATGCACACAGACATTACTTACCGATATAGGGAAAACATCAAAACACTAAGTTTACAAATGTAATACACTAAATTCATAAACATAAATATTGTCCACTTTAGATAACACATGTTGGTATACTGAATTTTTATTTATTTATATACACTGTACATTTGTACATAATAATAACGTATTGGTTCAAGTAAAATGGAAAACGGACACAAGGGTTAGGCAAAATACAAAATAATAGTAATATATTTTTCATATCTTATTAAATAATATAAACGTTGTTGAATCGTTTTTGATTGAGAAAGTTGTCCATTATTTGGCCAAATCATTTTCTCCACAGGTAACGTCCAATAAAATGATAGCAGTTTCATAGCCCAACAGGTTTCATCCAATGAAATGACGACGATTTAACTTTCTCAACAGTTTAGTTGTTACTACGGTTACCATTTGTTTGTGTAAACACGTATACATAAACGTCGTACTGTCTCTAGCGGATTGTCGCAGCCGCAATTTAACAACATGAAAACAAGAGGACGATACAATAATATAAACAGAAAAGTCTTTAGATATTTATTTAATATGATGCGAAAAAGTATAGTATTAAGTTCGTGAGCCCACTTCACAATTAGAACTTTTTCTTGAATAGAATATATTTTTAATGAAAAAACTTGTAAACAGTTATGAAGTGTTCAATACATTTGACACAAGCTAACAAATCAACAGTGCACCGTTTTTGTTTAATTTCATGGCAACCATTACTTTCGTGAATATGATCATTTTTATTTTATCATTTTTTAGGGTTTTTATGAATGCTAAAAAATAAATAATAGCATGACTACATGCAGGAATTTTTACTGTATAAAACATTTATTTACATGTTTCCTCTAAAATGATCAGGGAAGATAATATTCCAGTATAAAGGAATTAACATTGAAAATCCTATGTTCCGTTTTGTTCCACTACACCCGGTATATAGATAGGCCACTCTATGTACGAAACATTTACTGCACTTCTAGTTCGTATCCGACGACAAGCGCCCTCAAGGCGCTGTATGAAACGAGAAAAGCGGGGTGCGGGGTGTGGTATCGGTACCGTACAACCTTGAAATTGATTTCAAATTTTAGGGTAAATGAGGAAAAAAAATATAATAACAAGTTAATTGATCAATAAGTATTTATTTATTAACAAAACATGAAACATTGTAAATAATGCTGTTGAAATTATTATGCATTACATTATGATACAGGTGACAAAGTAAGAACATAAATATAAATACAAATATAAATAATAAACGTTTTATTATAGGTTAGCAACATATTCAATAATTACAAAAAAAAAACATACCAATATAAGGAAAAAAATGGTGATGTGGCCATCATGTTACTTTCTCCGATGGTATCATCATTTATATTTACACTTTCATGGTTTATTTTCAATTGAAATCGTATTTTAAATGTACATCGAGCGTACATGTAAACTCGGATGAAACTGACGTTTAAAACGTCAAAATTATAAAAGATGGAAAAATTATACTTTAAATTCAAAAACTCAGTTTACTTAAAAACTAAAGAGATTTCGAAAAAAACTTATTCTTTATAAGTTGTTCATTTTGGCATTCTCTACAATTATTATTAACATAAATTTGCTGTTACTATTATCGTTTCATAATTATAAACCAAAAATTAAAAAAAAGTAATAATTTTTTTTCTCGAAAAACAATCATTTTATGAAAAATGTTTTCAAACAAAATAATCTCATTTCTTTATTGTCTTCAATATTTGTTTAAATGTTTTTGTGATATTTTTCATATTTAGGAAAATATTGGCAAAAAACAAAAAACAGTTAAGGTAAACACCCACTTCCGGTGTACGAAATTTTACCAAAAGCTTTTCAGTTCTTAGGATTATCAAATAAGACGTATGTTTAAAGTTTCATATCAATGCTCAATGCTCTATTAGTTTTTGAGATACAGCGCGCACAGACACACACACACACTCACACACACACATACAGACACAAAATTTTTTTTCCAGAAATTGTTGAAATGGCATCTAGGGACCCCAAAACGGATATTTCCGTAAAAAAAATTTTTGAAAAAAAAATCACGATCACAATACTTTCTCGTACTTCGTAACGGAGAAAGTAAAAAGAGAGGCGAACTATATCACATATTTTTAAATTATTTATTAAAACAACAAAATTCAACAATTTCAATAATAAATAATAGACTTATGTATTTAAAATGTTACTTACCGGTTCTCTTTTTATGAAATTGTGCTTAAAAGTATTTTTGCTATTGTTGTTGCACCCTCTAACTGCAGAATATCGTGGCATTTCTAAAAATGATTGTGCTGGCTATTGTTTAATGTCACAGATTTCAACTGAAATACTGAAAGGAAACGAACAGGGCCGATCCTAGACCCTTGACCGCCCGCGTGCAAATGATGAGTTGGCCGCCTCCTCACGTGAAGTACAACATTTCTTGGGGCGGGGGGATTTTATTTTTCAATTCGAAAAATTTTAAAACCCTCTGTAATCTTTTTGTAAGGTTTTAAGGCAGAAAAATTTCATGTCAGATCGCATATCACATGTTTTAAATTTGTCTGAATGGATAGAAGAAATGACTAAAAAATTTGCAAGTAACCAGGGACTGCCAGATGTATTTTTGCTTTGTAAAATTTTGGATACATTGACGAGGAGTATTTTTCTATTAAATCCAGCTGGATGGTGAGGGAAAAAGTAATAGAACGGTTGATAGCTTAATCAATCAACTATGTTCATATAAAAGGGTCTTAAGGACCAAGGGAGATGGATCCACCAAGCAGGAAGCTCTCACCTGCAAGCATCGAAGAAGTCATGACAGCAACGAAGTTCAGTCGATGCGAAGAAAAAAAAAACTGCAACTGCAGGAAACCCAATCACATGGTTAAAGTGTGGGGGAAATGGATTGCTGATAGCCGTCCTTCGAAGCCTAGTAAACTGGAGTCCGACACAAATATGATACTCGTCATTGTTAGCTAAACTGAAACAGGTGCTGAGTGGTCTAGATGCAGGGATGACAATGGCACGATAAGCCATATTTTAAATGGTCAGATTTGCTTTAGAACGTTCGAGTCTTTTGCAACTGACCACAGCAAATGGTAAGAAAATCGAAGCCATTGAAATACGTGAAGTAGAAGTTGGGGTAGCAATCCACGGAAAATAGTACAAAATTACCTTGGCTGATATTTGATCAATCAAGAGAAATCTGTTCTCCATGCTTGCAGTCCAGGATAAGTTCTCGGACAGCCAATTCATCTTCATTCATCAGCTGAAGTCTGCAACTTCCTAGTCAACAATTGGAGGAAGCTCGTCGTGGAGGACTGTTCAATTTGGCGATGCTACAGTTGTAGAAATGCATAGTGAACTGTGTGAAGGTTACATATATGATAAAGCTCATCGGCTACCGTTCGTCATGAGGTCCAGAACTACGGAACCGGGAGAGCGAATTCGCACGGATGTTTCCATTTCGAAAATCGAGGTCTGGATATCGATATTTTGTGCTTTTCAAGGACGATTACAAAAATTCTGGGGCACAAATCCGAAATTGCTGAAAAACTGAGCCAGTTGCTAGCCGAGGAAGAAACAATCTGGAGCTGCTGAGTGATAATGGCAGAGAGTTCGACAAGAAACATATCTGAACCAGTTTACACAAGAAAGGTATTATTCAACGTCTTATAATGCCCTCCACTCTGGAACAAAACGGGTCCAGTGAGTGGGAAAATCGTACGGTGGTGGAAACTGCTAGAGAAATGATGCATGCGCATGGGAACATTCCTCAGGCACTTTGGGTCGAGATGATACGAACAGGTATCTGCATCCTTAATAGGACAGGGCCTAGGAAACCAGATTTGAAACATTGGTTCAAATTCATGTATATTCTATCGAAGGAGCAAAGGACGACAATGGATCCAAAGGCCATTAAAGGAATCCTCATCGGTTAACGACGACGGACACAGTACCTACAGTAAAGAGAAAAACAAGCTCATAGATCCAAAGACGTCATCTTTGAAGAAAACTTGGTGGAAAACGGGGTTATTATACCCCCAGGAAGCAACGACGCTGAAGAGACTGACCTGAATGACAGCAAATTCCGGATTGAAGAAAACGAAGAAATAGAATTCTGGAAATCCTCTGACAGTGACAGTGATTAAACAATCTCAGAAATGCCGAAAATCAATGAAGAAAATGATGCTGGTAAGATTACGCGGAAACTTCGTAACCGAGCTCCACAGAAATTCCAGGATTATGTGATCCTGACCTCGACGACCTTCGAGGAACCAGACACCTACAACGACTACACAAAGTAAAAACAAGGCCAGATTGGTGATCAAAGATTTTTAACAAAGAAGAGGAGTAGATTATGATCAAACCGTCAGTTCAGTAACAAGAACATCGACTATTCGAACGCTACTCATTGTCTGTGTTGATCTAAATTCTAAAACAATACTTCTCGCGATTTTTTTAATGGAAATCCATCAATTACATTTGAAATATCTAATGTTTCACCGATCTCATTTTCAATAGAAATTATGGCTAAATTAGCAAATCGCTCTTATGTTATATTTGACCACAAATAATTTTTAATTAATTTTAATTTGGAAAAACTCCTTTCGCCAGAAGCCACAGTTATCGGTATTGTTGAAAATATTTTTAGACTAATACTGAAATTTGGAAAACAAGGAACTAAGTCTTGGCTAATTAAATGATTTAAAATTTTTAACGGTTTTAATTGGGAATGGTAAGGAAATAGTTCTCTAAAAAGATAACAATTCTTTTAGGAGTTCGATTCCATCTAAATCTTGGTCAATTTTCCGTTTTCGGTTACCTGTAATTTAATATCTAACTCAATACAACATTTTCTTAAATATTCGTATTCTGCAGAATGATACCAACAAAAATTTAAACAAGGAGCAGTAATTTTTTAACAGCTAAGAACGTTCGGATTCAAATTAATAGCGATGCCCAAAATTTCAAAAGAAAAATTAATCCAAAATTTTTCTCTAGGATCCAAAATACTTTCATCAGCGATGTTTTTTTCTTTTTTCGCCGCCCCCCTAACCGCCGCCCGTGTGCCATGCACGCTCCAGCCCCCCGGTAGGATCGGCCCTGCTTTTAGACCAAAAATATTATACGAAAAGCTGAAATAATTACTGTGAGTATTTAGCAAATTATATCTGGTTTCCAAGGCATTTATTGCATGATCTATAGTGTGAAAAAAAAAATCTATTTTATATTTTTGTTTGAGGTCTTGAACGGGTTCATCCGGGCCCTCATACAAAAACGTTCTTGTTTTGCTTCTGACACGATGACGTGGTGTGGTGGTTTCGAAATTGGCTTCCACGTCAATCTCTGAAGCAAGCTCGGTTGCTTCTAAAATGATGCTTTCAAAAGTTTCATCTGATCTCAGGTTTTCAAAGAAGAGTTTGCAGTTGCTAAGCATATCAATAGCTTGTGACATATCAAAATTTACAGTTTGCAAAAGTTTGCTGATGGGGTTAATATGACTCAAAATTTTGTACCAGATCACAACAGAGCATATAAATTTGAACTGCTTCATATTATTTAATAATCCGCTAGCCTCGTCTCTGATCATATTATCGATTTCTGAATCTTCATATATGCTGTACAAAGCATCGTGAATTGGAAACCGCAGAGCTTTTAATGAGTTGACTCGACTATCCCATCGCATATCACTCAATGGTTTTAGGGTGTAAGCATCAATATATTTCAGTAATATTGCCCAACGAAAAGAAGAGAAAGAAAAAAATGTATATAACTTTTGAACAATATTGAAGAAGTTGGCTGCCTCAAACGAGGATTTTGCTATATCCTTTACAACCAAATTTAGCGAATGGCTGCTGCATGGAACATAAAATGCTCTGGGGTTTATATTTCTGATTCTTGTTTGTACTCCCGATTTTTCGCCTCTCATATTGGAACCATTGTCATACTCTTGACCGCGCATGTTTTCTACTTTAAGCCTATTTTTCTCTAGCTCATCTAGTAAAACCTCCGACAATTCCTTAGCTGTTGATCTCTCAATGGGTAGAAAACCCAAAAAATGTTCATCGATATTAACTTGAACTTCAGACTCTGATTTCTGTATGGAGACAAATCTTACCACAAATGTCATCTGTTCTACTTTACATGCATCGGGAGGAAAGTCAAGAATCACGGAATAATACTTGGCCTTTTGATCTTGCTCATTGATGTGGTGCTTTATGTTGTCATGCAATAATTCAATTATTTCATTTTGTATAGTTTTCCCTAGATATTTAGCTTTGATTTCTTCTTTATTGAGGACTCTGCGAACGTGTTCCTCCATTTTCGGGTCAAATTCAGCCAATAACTGAATTAACTTCAAAAATTATTGTGTTCATACAGTTTATCGCTTGTTCCTCGAAAAGCTAGAGAGCTCTCGCCTAGCATTTTAACGACTGATATAATGCGTAAAAGAACTTCAGACCAGTGATTCATCTCAGAATCAATGAGTCTCTGAGAAACTGCATCTATTGTTTCACCTATTTTCAATCTTTGCTTCAATTCAAGCCATGATTTCAAACAATCTACATGAGTTTTAGCATTTTCATGATGTGCCAAAGAGTCCTCTAAATGCTTCCAGTCTTTAAATCCGCGATTGCCAAGAGCGCTCAAGCTAGATGGTGCAGCAAAAAGTCGACATGGAAAACAGTACAAAGCGTTTTGAAATACGGAATATACCATCCATTCTCTTAAAACCTCTTCTCCATTTCTAAGCCTTTTTTTGTAATGTTTTGGTGAGAATCTTCTATGCTGATCATCAAAAGGAAAATCAAAATTATACAAAGGTGCTGGACCACGTTTAACCAAAAAAACTCTATATGCTGCACGCATGATTTCGGGCTATAATCCTGGGTCAGAAGAGATACTTTGGACGTTAGCCTTTTCTAAATGTTTCTCTGAGGTCTGCACAACTTGCGAATTTTGATTTTTGGAACTGCACGGAACTGCATCATCGCCAAACTCGATTAAGATGACTTGCCCAGCTCAGTAATGCTGACGGTTGCGTCCAAAGGGGGATCCATATCCGGAAAGTCAGTATCTAGGTGCTGGGCGTTGTTCAAATGTTGGTCCGTTGTGGGAGCGTTGAAACTACCTTCTTTCAAGAAGTTCTGCAGCGCATCTGACTGTTTTTAAAGTTGTGTTTGCTTGTTCAATCTCCGCTTTTTAAATTCGCTCCCAGAGGGTTTTCTCTTAGCATCGGACATTTTGGTTCCTGGAACAAATTAATTAAAATAAAGAATAATACTGATATAAAAAAATAATAATAATAATTGGTATTTTGTCTCCTTTTTGGTAGTTTTGTGCCTGCGGCACTTTTTTAATATTTTTAAAATTTTTGATCAAGATAAAATATTGTATAAAACTCGTGCCAAAACTACGCTTTTTTATACTCGCTACTTCTAAGCACTTGCTGCGCTGTGTTTCGAAAACCGCTTGTATAAAACAGCTTGCTTTTTGACATTTTTATAAACTACTATTTCCTTAGTCCTCAAAAGAATGGTCACACCATAACAACCAAGTCACACTATGCAGCGACGGATTTACAATTTATGTGGCCCTACGCTATATAATTTTAGGGGTCCCTAGTCCCTACATTTTATTTTTATATTTGTAATATATAACTACCCAATCTTTTTTAATGCGAAGGACAAACTAAAACAAACAAAATGAAAAATACTCTGCCAATTTATGGGCACCTAAGCTCACACGATTAACACCAAATCCCCCTTCATTGTAGGTACCTCCACTGGCCAAAAAAAAAATTGATACCACACAAGACATTTTTTTAAATCCCGCCTTATGCGCCACTGGCTTAAAAAAAATAAAATGCATTTTATTCAATTCCAGACTCATCAAATGACTATCAGTCAAATCTTGCAACGCGTTTTTGAGAAAATTCCCGTGAACCGATTTCAATGAAATTTCGTATATTTACAATACAAAGGTCCCATGACAATGCAATATTATGAAAAATAATTTATTGGTATGATATCAGAATGATAAAAAAATATTCTTTACTTTTTAGTGCATTTTATAAAAGCCTGTAACTTAATTCTTTTTATCAGTTTATTTTCATTTTCCATGATTTTGGCGCCCCTGTATCATTGCGCCCTGCCCTGGGGCCGGCCCTGAACCCAGCATATGAAAATTACAATCGCAACACCTCAATACATGAATCTGGTGCCCGTCACATAACTGTCAAAATTCTTTCGATAACTAACTAGTGAGATATGCGATTTTGTACAAACGCTTAAAAATTGAAACCTCTTACGATATATCGCCCATGTACTCTTATAGAAAAATATTGTCTCAAGTGTCAGTATTTGCCCATGGTGCAAAGATTACATGTTTAATTGTACGCTTGATCACTGTCTTACAGTGTCGTAGGAAAATGTATAAATCAGCAACCGAAACCAAAGTTGGTGAACTGTTGAAACAAAGGGGATTTTTAATAAATAAATGGATTGATTATATATTAATTTATTTTTCCCTATAAGTGCTATGTATAATACAAAACAATTATTACAGTTACATCTTATTAATAAGTGGACTTACGTGACTACCAAGAGCAAGCATTACTGATGAATATAAAATTACAAAATTCGTATAAGTACAATCATATAAAAAACGATGCTTGACCCCCTTATAGCTAAGATATGTAAAAAAAAAAACAAAAGGTTTGAGCATATATGTAAATACGCGGTGTAAGATTTACCCCCGGGATAACCTAACCTAACTAGTAAATGCTTCATTCTGGTTTCCTCGATGACTTACATTAATTAATAGACACTTACGATGATTATGTAAAGTATATTTACACAGAGTGTAGTTAATATAAAAATACGTACAGGGAACGACGTTATACATCAGCACGGCTTTGTCGAAAGAAGAGAACGTGTACAGCCTCCCCTCCGCCCAACTTTCACCCGTGCTTCTGATTCGATACACCGTAAATGGAAATTGGCAGTTTTTGGCTTAAAGATTGCACGGCGAATCTTTAATCGAAAACAAAACACAAAACATAACCTATAAAATTTGGCTTCATTTTATTATTATTATTAATATAAATACATCGATATGGTATACATAATTAATCAACAAAAAAAAAACTGGGAAGGGCTCAAATTCAATCGATCACAATGTAAGTACTTCAAAATGTGAATATATAATAGCGCTAGAAATAAATAAATTTACTTGTAAAATCATGTGTGCACGATGAGTGAGAGAAAGTGTATTGCGAGGCGCCCCTAAACTAAAGGCTGGGTTCGCTCATGAACAACGAAAAGCTGGAGTATAAAAAATATTTTAAAAACGGCATACAATAAATAAATATATAGTTTATTTCGCTTTTCCAAATCGAACAAGGGTTGATGCGGTTTCTAGTATTCCCATTGCGTGGCGTTTTCGATGTTCGTGTCGCCCAGGCGGAACAGCCCGTTTTTACTGGCAGTTAAGTAGTTGCCGTTGAGGCTCTTGATGCACAGCCTGGTTGGTTCGCGGAGCTCCAGGTAGAATCCTTCCTGGGTGTCGGAGTCGGCATTCACGCCTTCAGTATCTGCATGCCAGTATTTGCCAGTTTGTCCTGAAAATAAGTAAGTAGCAGTTTATACAATAAATACTTGATTGACTTTTTCTGCTTGAGAGTATTTCTTCAAATGTTTATAACTCCATGGTGAAATTCCGTTTCACTGTCAACAATAGAACTGTGCTGATGAGAACAAAGTTTGTCGAAACCAGTCCACAATCAATGATGCAGGGGAAACAATCATTAATATTTAAGGGATAACAGAAACAATTTTGTTTTATACTTGATTTGTAATCACAATTTCTACTCTTTCGAGTCATTATCACCTGATAGTGAGAGAGATGAAACTATAGCCGAATTATGATTAAATTTTTTTTTGCCCTGGAGACAAGTCCATATGGCCAGATAAAGGCGGATAATTATTAAAAATAAATAGTAAAAAAAAACTGAAAATTGTGTTTCATTTATCACCAAAAATAAAATATCACATGGTAAAAATCTTCCTAGAGAGATGTTAATATGTTTCCATAACTTTTATAAAGGAAGCAAGTATTGGGATATCATTTTCTTCTGTAAAACTACTCTTGGCTTCCATCCTGTTACTTAATTACTCCTGGGTATTTTTTTTATAACTAATAGTTACCGCGGAGAGGATGGCACAGTTAGCTACTTAAAACTACTCTTGGCTTCCATCCTGTTACGTAATTACTCCTGGGTATTTTTTTTAAACTAATAGTTACCGTGGAGAGGATGGCACAGTTAGCTACTAAGTATAAGCGTATAAACTTACCTTTAAAGAATACGACTCCCTTCTCTCCGCGCTCTACCTGGATGCACTCGTAGGTGGCCTTGTTGCATTCCAACTTCGGATTGCCGGTGGATTTGTATCCCACGAAGCCCTGCTCGCACTTCAGTACGAGAATAGGACGGTTGATGAGGTAGAAGAAGTATTTGCAGTTGTCGTCGATCGTATCGGCGGTGGCGTAGAGATGGCCTGACCTCTTGGTGATCACGTAGCGGCCGTTGTTTGCACGGAACGCCAACGAACCATCTCCTTGCCAGACCAAGTCGAACAAAGCGTTGGAAGACCTAAAAAAATGTTTTGACTTGTTTTTAGCAAAGTTTCTAGTGTATCGGAAATAACTTCAACATGGCTATGAGCCGAGTATTTTCATATCTAGTTTTTTTTTGAGAAAGTTTGGAAGTCTGTGGCACGTTTTTATAATTTTTCAAACCGTTGGGATTGTGCGTAATTTCAGCATAACCTCTTAGGTAAAATGTCCAGGTGTGTTAGTAGTAGAATCTTGATTTTTCAAACCGTTGGGATTGTGCGTAATTCCAGCATAACCTCTTAGGTGAAATATGTCCAGGTGTTAGTAGTTGAATCTATGTTAATTGAACTTAAGACAACCTCGCTTGTTGCCCTTGCATTAAATAAATGTAATAAAGATGAAATACAGCCTGAGTATGTGAAAATTCAACCTCTTTGGTGACTCTGCAAAATGAAGTCTTACTGAGACTATAAACAAGTAACTTATTGAAACAACTATTTCCCTGGCTAGTGCCACGCTGGATATTGAATGATACAAAAGAAATATGCAGTATGTTGATCAAATTTGGAATCTTTTAAGTCCATGGCACTTGTTATTATGTTTTATTCAAACAGTAAAAATCTAGGTAATTTCAGCATGACCATAAGCAGTTGTCTCGAGCGATTATTTCGAAATCTAGCGGAAGGATGTTTCTAACTATCGATTAAATAATGAAATAGAATCTATTTTGAGCAAATTTAGAGTTTCAAGTCTGTGGTAATTATTATTATATTTTTTTTTAAATCCGTCGTAACGTGGGAATTTCGGAATGACATAAGCACAAGAGCATAGGGTGATTATCTCAAAATTGGAGGGGTGCTTCTAGATGCTAATTGAATTATAAAGTAGAACCTATTTGGACTAAATTTTCAATATTTCAAAACAATTGTGTTCAATTTTTTAAATTTTTTTTATGTTATACCTTTTGTCGCCGGATGCTTGGATACCACCGCCGGTTTCCAAAGTCCAGTATCTGTCCTGCATGGTGCGGATGTACCACCTCTTGGTGCTCCAGTCGAATTCCAGTTGGAAGGTCTCGTGGTCGGAGATTTCATCTTGGTTGGCGGTTACATCAACACCTGAAAATTGCAACAAAAAAATCCTGTTATTTCTGTAATTATTAACAAGAATTTCAGTAATTGATGGCCTAAAATTATTGACAGAATTGCTATTTCAAGAACCTAATAATTGGAATTTAAATTAGCATGAAGTCAAGTTTATTTCAAGTTCCGAATAAACCGCATTCCAAATGCTCAGTAGAACGTGGAAGGAAGAAAACAATTATTTTCTCAAACATTACTGATTTCATTGGTTTTTAGTCTGCAAAATAAAGTGTTGCATTTATACTCGTAGTGACTCTAGATCAGCAGTTCCCAAACTTTTATGGTCACGGAACCCTTAGGAAATTATTTTTATTTGGCGGATCCCCTAACGTCATACAAAAAGGTAACTAAAAAAATGCAATTAGCATAGTGTAAAATGGACGTGCTTTCAACCAATCTGACTTGTAGGTTTTATCGGGTGAAATTTAAAATGCTCCTCCTCGTTATTGTATAGTATGGTATGGTTGATGGTGGAAGCCATTATTATTGCGACTATAGGTTGAAACTAAAGTGTGATATCACTTATAGTATAGTAATTGTTTACATGCAATGTTTTTACTTGTTAGAACTTTTACTCCAATAAAAGAGACGTCTAAATACATTACCATTGAACCCGAATCAGCTGATAATAGTAAAACACCATTCCAAATCGTATCCCGCAAACGCCGATCAAATCGAATTATCGGCACGGGAAATAACTTAACTCGACTTAAAGCTGTGCCGTTATATGGTCATCTACACGTCTACCGCTTGGATCCAGCAGTAATAGAAGCCATCGTAAAGGAGCATCTAAGCTCAAATGGATTTGACGACAGTACATGTTTTAAACTAAATGCAAAGCACCCAGACATCTATTCATCTTTTAAAATATCCGTCCCGATGAGTAATCTTAACGAAGTAAAGGATCCCAAATTATGGCCTATCGGCACTTGTATAACAAGATTTTTTTAAAGGAAACCCTGTGAAGCACCAAAAAACTAATATCTAAAGACTGTGCAGCTCACAGAAGGCAGCAGGAAAGTGACATCAGTGTTTTATTTTTAAATATACAATCGCTTAGAAATAAAATACACGAGATCGAAGCGTTATTAGTTGATAAATCATATAATTTTGTAGCATTGTGTGAACATTGGTTGACAGAAGAGGAGTGCATGTCATCATATATTAACACTCTCTGTTCCAAAGCGTACTTTGCTCGCAAGAGCAATTTAGCATTGCTTGAAAAAAATATAACAATAATGAAAATCTATAATCAGCTCCCAGTGTCTTACAGAATGATCACAACTAAAAGTAAATTCAAAAAAGAAATCAAAAAATTACTCTTAAATATTGAACCTTATACAATGGAAGAATATTTTACATATTTCTGCAACTAATATACCTCTTATATGTTCTTTTCTCTGACAAATTTCATAATTATATATTGATACATATACTTATTGGCATTATATCTATTTTTGTTGTATCAGCTATATCTTTGAGAAATAAACTTTATTTATTATTATTATTATTAAGACAATCATCAGACATCCATAGAGTCCCTCTTGGTGCAGACCTAGCGTTTGCCAATGCTGTGGGTTGGCTGGACGGCACCGGGGAATACGGACTCAGATGGGAGGATGTACAAAGGGCTCATTGAGGCCTACGTGCAGCGGACTTCTCTGTCCTCCCATTGGTATAACCCAGATACAAATCAGATTACATTGGTCTGTTACACGGGGCCACACCAATTCTAATGGATTTTTTTTCGTATTATTGTACATTTGAATCTACTTTATTCAGATTCAGATGTTAAGAGCATTTCTTAGTTATGATAATTTATACACTAAAATGTAACGAATTTAGTGTGTTTAAAAAAAGTATAAATAAATATTCATGTCAAAATTTGTCAAAAATTGAACTGTGTGAGATATTTTTAATATAAGCAATTGTTAATTTTTTAACGAGTTTATTCTATATTTTTGCTGTGCACTGCAAATACTAAACGCGTAAGCCTGGTAGTTGAAATTTTAACCAAAAGTCGAAAATACATATTGAATGAGAAGCATTACCAAAATTTCAACCTCCAGATTTTTTTTAAATTTCGCCTTGAGGCTAAAATTTTTAAATCTGTCGTGAACGTTTCAAAAATAAATGTTTATTTGTGTTATTCAATGTTTCATTAAATTCTTTTGAATATTTGTCTCCAGAGAAACTTGGATCCTCCACTGATTATCGCACTTGTTCTTTGAAATTTCCAAACTTGAGCTCTAACTAAAAAGTGAAAAATGGCGTGCCATTAAAATCCTACTCATCTTTCACATATTGGTGAATACCATTGATTACAATATTAATATTATAATCACTGCTAATCCATTGTACACTCGGCGTCAAAAAAAAGCGCCACTCGAAAAATCGCCAAAAAACTCGATTTTTTAAACCGTCGTAACTTGGTTCAATTTGGTTCAAAATCGATGAATCTTTCAGTTTGGGAAAGATTTAAGTTTTGTCTTTAAGAATGTGTAGTTGATTTTGACCCCAAGTCCAACCCACGTTCATGATTCATATTGGTAAAGTTCAAATTAAGCACCAGCGGACCAAACGCTCATGAATAATGAAGTTTGTTTGGTCTTGATGAAACATCGATCAATCGGCGTCTCTAGTGGCGAACTCAATGGATCATTATTAAACCGCGCAGAAAAAGAGGCCACGGTGTTTCTGTAAGAGTTCCGTTCTTCTCGAGGAACGCGGACCAGAGGCGGCAGCTGTCGCGTCTTCGACGACATGTGTTCGCAACACTTGCGAATCAATTCTCGCAATTGGCACAAATTCCACGAGCGGAATGGGAAATAAGAAATGGCAAAGGCCCCATTCCACGTTGCCAGAGCCCGCAGCACGAGGAGCGATCCCCGTTTCCACATTCGCAGCCTGCCAGAACGGCCATTACCGGGAGCAAATGGGCGAGACGGCGACCTCAAGGAAGCCGGGAACAATTAAGAGACTCGTACAGCCGCGACGGTCGGATTTAGAGGCGCGACGAATCATTCAGCCGTCGCTAATTAAATTTGCGATGTAAAAATAATCGAATTCCACGAATTTACCGAGTTCGTACACTTGTTTTATTTTTTTAAGAATCAATGGCCCGGCGGAAATACATTCGTATTATTGAGGGTCTAGTGCAGTGATGGGGAAACTACGGCCCGCGGGCCAAGTCCGGCCCGCGGAAAGGTTTAATCCGGCCCGTTTAAGAGTGCCGTCGTGAGAATGTTTGAACGCGTTCTTACTTCGTAATGTGACGACCCGCATAAAAACTACCTGCGGCGATATTCAAAACACAATAGTATTCTGGACAAATCCATCCGACCTAAACAGATGACTCATCTTCGCTCGAAACTTCCAGACACTCTCGCAGGTAGGTATAAATACAAGCGAGGCCGCCCGAAGATCAGTTAGTTAGCGACTTAGTCAGTCATCTGCAACGACCCGCTGTGACTCGAGTAATTGTTTGTGTAATCCCCCAAACTCCCCGTGCCTCAACAAACTCCCGCGTAAGAGCATTCATTAGTTAGCAGTAAGCTTTCGTCAATTGCGTTTCTGTGTGTTGTTCTCCGTAGTAGGTAACGTCTAAAATGGATGTTAAAAAAAAGAAAAGTGGATTCAGAATGTCGAGTTTTTAAAGAAGAATGGACGTGGAAATATTTCTTTACTTTATTTAAAGAAAAACCTGTGTGCTTACTTTGCAATACAACTGTTGCAGTTTTAAAAGAATATAACATTCAACGCCATTTCAAGAGCAAACATGAAAACCACTCCTACTCATCGTTAAGTGAAGAGGTGAAAAAAATTAAATCGAAAGATTTAATAAAAAATTGATCAAGTCAACAACAATTATTTTAGAGAGCTAATCATTCTCAAAGATGCGCTACGAAAGCCAGTTATGTGTTGGCTTATAATATTGCTAAATCTAATAAAGCATTTTCAGATGGTGAATTTATAAAGCAGTGCATGATAGATGTGTGCGATATTATGTGCCCTGACAAGAAAAAGGATTTTCAGTCACTGTCTCTATCAAGAAGAACAATCACCGAGAGAATTGAAAATATTGATAAAAATCTAATTTCACAACTGACTACAAAAACTCAAAAATTTATTTTTTATTCAATTACCATGGATGAAAGTACTGATATCAGCGATACTGCGCAGTTACTCATATTTGTAAGAGGAATCAACGCCCACTTTGAAATTACAGAAGAACTTGCAGGGCTGCAGTCAATGAAAGGAACAACGACTGGTGCCGATATATTTTGTGAATTTGAAAATTGCATCGATAAACTTCGTTTACCTATTGACAAGCTATGTAATGTAACTACAGATGGTGCTCCTAATATAGTTGGAATCAATCAAGGATTTGTTGGGAAATTTAATTCTAAGTATCCGGAAAATGATGTTGTTTTTTTGCATTGCCTTATACATCAGGATGCTCTCTGTAAATCGGCTTTAGATATTGACCATATACTTAATATTGTTGTAAAACTAATAAATATGATTCGTTCCAGAGGATTATTACATCGCCAGTTTCAACAGTTTTTGGAGTCTGTACATGCTGAGCATTCCGATATCCTGTATTATTCAAAAGTTCGTTGGTTAAGTGCTGGAAAAGTATTTGAAAGAATTTGGGATTTAAAAGACGATATTGTGAATTTTCTTCTTGATAAAGACATTTATAATCAATTTGACGTCTTAGAAAACGAAACGTGGCTTTCTGATTTCGCTTTTTTCACAGACCTCCTCGTACACATGAATAAACTTAATCTCAAATTGCAAGGAAAAAATCAGTTTCTTCACGATATTTGGCAATACCTGAAAAGTTTCAAATTACAGTTATTATTATTTGCTAATCAGATCTCTAAATCTAATTTTTCTCATTTTCCAAGAATACAATCTTTAAAATTCACTATATCAAATAATAAGATTAAAAAATACGAAATTAATTTGAGAAAACTATCTACAGAATTTGAAAGGAGATTTCAGGACTTTAGAAAAATGGAACCAGAGTTTAGTATTTTTGCGACCCCATTCAATGTTATTTACGAAGAAGTTGATGGAAAATTTCAACTTGAGTTAATAGAACTGAACTGTAATACTCTCCTGAAACAAACTTTTCATACAGTACCATTACTAGAATTTTATAAAAATTTAAGTCCAGATAATTTCCCAAATCTAATTACTCATGCAATGAAGATAATGACAATGTTCGGCTCATCTTATATATGCGAACAATCGAATTTGAAGAACCGATTACAATGGTAGAAATGCACCAGCAAAAAATTATCCAGCACGCGGGATATTTGGAAGACTATCGCACAATTTTAAATTAATGTAACAGACGTAATATAATAATGTCGCAATGCTTTTTAATTATTGATTTGGAATCAGTTTAAAATAGTCTTGGCTTTGACAGAAGTTAAAATTAGCACTTGTGCGTATACTCAGCAATGTTCATATTGTGTTCATCAGCAACTTATGATACTGTTGAAAGCGAATTTAAGGGATACAAAATTCAAGCATTTCCCAAGCATTGAAAAATATATCCAGACAAACAAACAATGATTTGCTTTAACCCAAGCGAAATTCTTGAAATTAAAGTTGCTGAGAAGAGAAAAATTCAAGAGAAAATTTGAAGATTTTGGTAAGATTGAAAATATTGCACTATCTTTTTCAAATGTGTTTCAATAACATATCAACATAGAAGGAATTGTAAGTCAAATCTCTACAATAGTTGATACAAATCAGGATTGATAGAAATGGAAATAATCAAACTTCAAATTTATTTGTATTTGAAATACAAAAATTGTTTTAGGAAATACACTTAAGAAAAATACCCAATCTTGACAAATGTCTTGCTTTGGCTGGATTTATTTGGCGGAATCCTCATTTTCTGACGAGTATTCCAGAATTAAAAATAAGAAATTCTTTAACTAATAACTATTTAACTATCCGATCAGTGTCTATAAATATCTCTTTTATCGGATGACCCCACCTTTGAAAATATTGCCAAAATGAAAGGCCAACGATCTCATTAGTATTAGTCTTATGTAAATATTTATAATGTTCCCAATTTTCTTTGTTTTTCTTATTATAAGTTCGTTTAGTCCGATAATTCAAATACATCTATTATTCAAAGGATCTAAAAAATAAATAATCTATTGATAGATTATTAAGATTAATCATTAACAATAATGAATCAATTTATTATTCTCTGGACGCTGGCGTCAAAATTCTGTAATTTTGATAATAATAATCTTTATTCCAATAAAAATTGACAATATTTAGAAACACGCACTTAATATGGAGATATTAATTCATATTAATAAATTATTATAAATAATTGTCATAGTATGTTAATATAAGCTCGGCATCATAAAAATGAGATTTAACCGATAGACTACAATTGTTTTTCATTGATATGCATTGCTGGTGCAGACTTTTCTTCGCAGAAAGTATAAACACCGGTGTATTTATTTATATTCACATGATTTATAACTCTATTGACATACCAAAGTGTACATTTCACACATGGTTCTTATTACTGTTTTGTCGATTAAGCAACATTAAAGTCTACGGCGGCGGCGGCCGAATCATGGGTTTCTTTATAAACCGACGTTTTTTTCTCGGATGAAACTCGAAAACTTGTAATACGCTTCCATTAGTATTTATACCCACATATTTACAGCTTACCAATTTAATAAAAGTAATGAATAAAGTGGATATGATGGCTTAATGTTAATATAACAGATTGGGCGGTTATTAAAATAATCAAATAATCAAATGATCGATTACATGATTAATTAATCAATTTATCAATTAATCAATTTATCGATTAATCGATTAATCAAATTATCGATTAATCGATCAATCAAATTATCGATTGATCGATTAATCGATTATTTTTTAGAATTAATCGAACTGTCGATTAATCGATTATTTATCGATTAATCGATTATTTTGCACAGCCCTACTCATGAGACCTGGAAGGTCGAAACCGGTCTATAGGTGTTCTAATGGGGAAACGATCTTTAATGATAACATTTTTTATTATTTCCACTCTTTGCAAATTAACGACGAAGAAATATCATGGATCAAAAATAAGAGATTTTACAATGCCCAATTTTTTAGCTTTGCATTTTGCAAATTAAAACCGCGAAGAAATGCTTTAATGAAATTAGCTCCAAGCATATTTTTTTTTAATTGAAAGGAACATTAACCGCCGCTAATCGTTCGTGTGTAAAAGGTTCCCATGGTTAAGGCATTGATTACAAGAAGAGGTGTCCCCGTGTAATTAAATTTCCCACCGGCATCTGGTTTCGGCCGCGGTGTTCTTCCTCCTCGGGCCCGAGGCGAAGGATGGAAGTGAAATTGAATTATTAGTAAATTACCACGGCACGTTCTCAACGCCCACGATCACTCAAAATTTCTTGGCGCCCGGAGGGACAACAATTAGCAGCGAAACATTCGCACGAAGTAGAAGAAAATTAACTAAACGAGCCAGTTATTGGTTAGTAATTAAAATCGAAAATCCCTCATCACTCGTTTTCGTCTCTATTGGTTAGGTTAATGAAACCAGGGGCGGCTCGTTATATAGCCATGGCACTACCCGTAGTTTCAAGCTTAGCAAGAATTTTTAATTCATTCTTAAAACACTTGTTCGCCAGTTTAAATGTCAAACAACGCCTGCATGACTTAAAACAAATAGAGAAAAATCACTATGAAGTTGTTTCCCAACGCAACGCCGCGGCGTGCCGTTAACGGTGCCAGTTCCCATCTGGCACGGCATTTCGTGTGGATATAGGCTACCGCGCGCAGACGCAAGGTTGAAGGGATGCAGGAGAGATCGCTCTCTGAACGTGAAAATCGAAAGTACACATAAATCCTATTTTCAGCTTGTTTTAAATTATAAATCTTACTTTACAACTCAAAATAACATTAGACTATGAATATTAACCTCTTCACGCCCAGGTCGCCACATGTGGCGACAAGCGAAAAAAAGAAGACAAATATTTTTCAAAATAAAATGTTTACCCCTTTAGCACCATCTATGGAATACTTTTCCATAATGAGTAAGTTTGTTATATTGGAATAATATTTCGTAAAAAAACAACAGGAAGTAATTTTTCAATAAATCTGAGATTATGCTATAATCCAATAAAAGCAGCATGGGCGCGAAGTGGTTAATAGTTCTTTCTTTCTTTAAAAAAGGAGGCAGGGGCGGGGAGTGGATTGTATTCTATAGCATCAACATCCACGAGCCGCTACTGAGAGTGATACTAACCAAGTGAACTGTTTTATTTGAATTATCTTTAAAATTATTTTCACTTTTTTGAACAATTAAAAAGAAAATTTAAAAAAATGTTTTGAGCAATAGAGTGATTTTTGAGATTAATTTAAACAATTGACTTACTAGAATATTCTGCATTTTTTATTATTAAGCCTGTATTTTCGATTTTTTTGATCTAAATATTTTTTATTTTGGCCAAAATTTTCGATTTCATTGTTAAAATTTTCAACTTTTTGATCGGCATTTTTAATTTTTCGGGCCGAATTATTAAATTTTAGGTTATTTACCTGTTTTTTCGATTTTTTTGCCTAAATATCCTTCATTAAAAAAAAAAATTAAAATTAAATAAAGTTGAAAATTTAAACAATTAAATCGAATTTTTTGGAAATATTCTTCATTAAAAAAAAATTAAAATTTTCAACTTTTTGGTTGGCATTTTTGATTTTTCGGGCAGAATGATTAATTTTTACCTGTTTTTTTTCTTCGATTTTTTACCTGTTTTTTCGATTTTTTTGCCTCAACATCCTTCATTTTGGCCCAAATTTTTTGATTTAATTGGTTAATTTTCGATTTTTTTTTGGTGTAAATTTTTAATCATTTGGCCTAAATATTCTTTATTTTTTTCACCTCAATTTTCGATTTAATTGTTAAAATTTTCTACCTTTCAGTCCGCATTTTTGATTTATCGCACCGAATTTTTAATTTTAATTCCAAATTCAAGATTTCTTGGATGTTTTAACCTGAATTATTGATGCGAGTCTTTTTTCGAGTTTCGTTTGCTGAAAGTTTCGAGTTTTCAGTCCGCATTTATTATTATTATCATTTTGTTTTGTTTGTTAAAATGTTTGTCCTCTTGGACCACCATTTTTATTTTTAGGCCCGAATTTTATATTTTTGGTCTAATTTTTTGATCTTTTGTCCTATATTTTAGATTTTTTAACTCTGATTTTATTGTGCGATTTTTTGGATTTTTCGGCTATTGTTCAAATTTCTGGTCAGAAACTTATTTTTGGGGGCCGAAAGTGGTAAATTATTTTGCTTCTACCTGAATTTTCTATTTTTTTGTCTGCGTTTTTATTCTTATTTTTGGCCTTAATATTCTTTATTTTGACTAAAATTTTCAATTTTTGTTTGTATTTTGTATCTTTGCGCCCGAGTTTTCGAAGTTTTGTCTAAATTTTCACCTTTTTAGGCCATATCGTAGATGTTTAGTTTAATGGCCTATATTTTGTATTTTCGATTTTTTCGGTTTCGGTCTTTTGGCCGAAAGTTTCTTTATTTTGACTTAAATTTTCGACTTGTTTGTTGAAATTTTCAATTTGTTTATTAAAAATTTTAATTTTTTGGTTCACCATTTTGATTTTTAGATATGAATTTTATATTTTTGGTCTTCATTTATAAATTCTCCGTTACGAAGTACGAGAAAGTATTGTGATCGTGATTTTTTTTTCAAAAAATTTTTTACGGAAATATCGGTTTTGGGGTCCCTAGATGCCATTTCAACAATTTGTGGAAAAAAAATGTTATGCCTGTGTGTGTGTGTGTGTCTGTGTGTGCGTCTGTGTGTCTGTCTGTGCACGCTGTATCTCAAAAACTAATAAAGCAATTGATATGAAACTTTGAATATCAGTCTTATTTGATAATCTGAAGAACTGAAAAGCTTTTGGTAAAATATCGTACACTAGAAGTGGGCGTTTACCTTAACTGTTTTTTGTTTTTTGCCTATATTTTCTTAAATATGAAAAATATCACAAAAACATTTAAACAAACTTTGAAGACAACAAATAAATTAAAAACTTTTTGCTTATTTTTCAGAAAATCATTTTTATTCGAGAAAAAAATTTATAATTTTTTTAAAATTTTTGGTTTATAATTATAACACGATAATAGCAAATTTATGTTAATAATAATTGTAGAAAATGCTAAAATGAACAACTTATAGAGAATAAAGTTTTTTTCAAAATCCCTTCAGTTTTTGAGTAAACTGAATTTACAGTTTACACAACGCTCGATGTACATTTAAAATATGATTTCAATTGAAAATAAACCATAAAGCGTAAATATAAATGGCTATACCATCAAGTCGGAGAAAGTAACATGATGACCACATCACTGTTTTTTTATTTTTTTGTCCCATATTTTAGATTTTCTTAACATGAATTAATGATTTCATTGTTCGATGTTTTCATTTTTTTTTGCTATTATTTTCGAATTTATCATCGGAACTTATTTTAAGCTATAAAGAGTTATTTTTAGACCAGGATTTTTGGTTTTGATATTTTAGATCTTCGGCTGTTTTGTCCCAAATTTTTGATATTTTTGCCAAAATATTCGATTCGCTTGTTGAAATTTTGGATTTCTTTATCTGATTTTTTTTGGGTCCGAGTTTTCAACCTTTTGGCCTTAGACAAAACATCGAAAACTCGGGTGGACTAAGATCCAAAATTTCAACAAACAAATCGAATATTTTGACCAAAAAATCAAAAATTTGGAACAAAATAGCCGAAGATTTAAAATATCGGCCAAAAAATAAAAAATTTGGAACAAAATATCCGAAGATCTAAAATATCGGCCAAAAAAATCAAAAAACCTGATCTAAAAATAAAAATGCAGACCAAAAAACTTGAAAATACAAGCAAAAGAAAAATAATTTGCATAATTTTCAACAAAAAAAACTCGAAAATTCTCGTATATAAATCAATAATTTATTTTGGCCTACATTTTTTATTAATTTGTTACAATTTTCAATATTTCCGCATTTTCGGGCCCGACGTTTTGGTCAATATTTTTTTGTCCTACATTTTAGATTTTGTAACCTGATCTTTACGCGGATTTTTTTTAAATTTTTTTAGCGGTATTTATTTTGATCTAAGTTTTAGATTTTTGTCCATTGTTTTAGATTTTGCAACTCAATTTTTTAATTTTTTTGCCTGTATTTTGAAGGGTTTTTGTTTTAATTTAATTATTATTTATTTAATTTTATATTGTTTGGTTTCGTGGGTTTTAATTTAAATATGGGGCTATAAAATTTTACTTTGATATTTATCTGAAAAATATAGTCTGCGGGATGTTTAAGGAATATATTCAAATATTTGCAGGAATTTAGGATTTTTTGCATCAAACAATTAAATGTCTAATTTAAGTTTTTCGTCTGATCTAAACTTATTTGTTAAATACAATACCAAAATGCATTCATCATTCGTTCAAGGCAGCGGCGGGTCGTGGATCTTTGTAGTGGAGGCTACGACAGAGATGCCTTATGGTAATATCGATTAGAATTAACGGCCATCCTAAAAAACGACCTTGGCCATCCTCAAAAAAGTATAGGCAGATAATTCCTTGACTTGATATGGCAGCCCAAACGACAACCTTAGACGAGTGCAATGATTTTTAATGAACATCCTGCGGATTATATGAAGTCCAGTATCTTCAATTTTGCTTATTTACGTGGCTGTTAATGTTATTGAAATTCCTAAATCGATTTGGCATTACTACTAAAGAAAACAAACTGGCTGGGCGTTTATACCCTCTCCCCACTCCCCGCTTTTTGCATTTGGCGCATAATGGTCAAAGCAAAAACGAAATACTTTACTTTCGATTTATCGTGTGTTTATATATATTATACTGCTCTTCTTCGTCCATGTAAAACAAAACGGAAGGCAATTAAAAGAATTTTATTTTGTAACCTTATCTACATCTCTTTAGAATTTGAAAACTGTTTTTGGTTAAAAAAACGGAAAACAATTGCACTGCGAATTTATTTTTGGATCTTATCTACATCTCTAATTTGTCCTTTCGTTCAAGAGTTATCCTCAGAAAAACTACAAATTTAATTTTCTGGGTCTTATCTGCATCTATTCGAGGAGTACAATACTTTGCTTAAAGAATTTGCCAAATTTGGCCATCCGTTCAAAAGTCACCTTAAAAAAAGAAATATTTTTTTGTCCTATACATTTATTCAATGAGTACAATACTTTTCAGGACGATTTTTTTAAATCTGCCATTTTGTTCGAGAGTTATCTTCTCAAAACCACAAAACAATTGAACGACGAATGTATTTTTTTTTCTTTTATACATCTATTTATCAGTTTATCCATTCAAGAGTTACCCTCATTGGTCATAAATAGCTAGTATTGTGAATCAACTAATTTTGTAAACTTTGAAATTGCCACTTTTCTTGTTAAATTTGGTTCTCTTGCAATTTTGAAGTGTTTCATCTGTGTCAAATTTTTAAAACGCTGAAACCGTGCTTTATTTAAATTAGTCAGAAAACGATTGAACGACCAATTTAATTTTTTTTTGGCCTCATCTGCATCTATTCCATTATTAAATCACTTTTTTGGAAGAATTTGCCAAATTTGGGCATCCGTTCAAGTTATTCTCTGAAAACAGCGAATTTAATTTGTTGGTCGTATCTACATCTTTCGGATGAATATAAGACTTTGCTGAGAAAATTTTAGAAATCTGGACATCAGTTCAAAAGTTTGCAAATTAGTTTAGCAAGAATTTGAAAACTCTGTCTTTTGGTTTGAACATACAACAATTGAACTACAAATGAATTTTTTTGGGTCTTATGTGCATCTATTCGAAGAGTACAATACGTTGCTGGAAGAATTTGCCAAATTGGTCACCGTTAAAAAAAAAACAATCGAAGACGAATTAATTTTTTGGTCCTATCTACATTTATTCGATAAGTACATATGAGATTTTAGGGTGTCGGTTACACCTCATAGATCACTAAATGAGTGTGTCCAAGGGTTTCAAGATTCAAAGATTCGATTTTTTAAGTTTTTTTTGACAAATAAAAAAAATAATTTATATTAAATTATTTCAAAACTAATAAAAACAATTAATTTTACAAGATATACAATTATTTTTTTTACCTTAGTTTGATGTTAATTTATCATTACAGTAACTCGGCATGAGCATCTTAAGTTTCGTCAAAGGATTTCGAGGTAAAAATTTCGAAATTATATAAAAGTTCAAATCACTGTTTTTATTGTTTTGGAATTCAAAACTTCGAAACTTCACAACTTCGATTCTTTGAAAAATTCGAAAACTTCGAATCTTGATAACTTGAAAACTTCGATATTGCATCGGCAATATTACCGATTACTAGCAGAAGAGGCGCAAGAGGTATTCAATGAACAAATAAAAAATGGTGATGTGGCCACCATCATGCTACTTTCTCCGACTTGATGGTATCATTTATATTTACGCTTCCATGGTTTATTTTTAATTTAAATAATATTTTAAATGTACATCGAGCGTTGTGTAGACACGGATAAAACTGACGTTTAAAACGTCAAAATTATAAAAGATGGAAAAATTATACTTCAAATTCAAAAACTCGAAAACTAAAGGGATTTCGAAAAAAACTTATTCGTTATGAGTTGTTCATTTTAGAATTCTCTACAATTATTATTCACATAAATTTGCTGTAACTATTATCGTTTCATAATTATAAACCAAAAATTAGAAAGAAAAAAAAATCTCGAATAACAATGATTTTATGAAAAATATTTTCAACCAAAAGATGTTTATTTCTTTGTTGTCTTCAATGTTTGTTTAAATATTTTTGTGATATTTTTCATATTGGCAGAAAACAAAATACAGGTAAAGTAAACACCCAATTCCGGTGTACGAAATTTTACCAAAAGCTTTTCAGTTCTTCGGATTATCAAATAAGACGTATGTTCAAAGTTTCATATCAATTGCTCTACTAGTTTTTGAGATTCAACACACACAGACACACACACACACCATTTTTTTTTTCCAGAAATTGTTGAAATGGCATCTAGGGACCCCAAAACGGATATTTCCGTAAAAGAAAATTTTGAAAAAATTTTCACGATCACAATACTTTCTCGTACTTCGTAACGGAGAAAGTAAAAAATCGGGAAAGATTTACAAGAAAATGTTCAAGAGTGAAAACATTAGAGGATGTATTTAACAGACTTCTGCTAGCATCGGATCCGGCATGCGAGAACTGCCAAGAAAAAAAAATCAAGAACATTTAGTGCAAATGTCATAAATTTGTTAGTTCCTCCAGAAATACTAACCACCTCTGAGGATTCAGATGACTATACATCCAGTGACTCCTCGGAATAAATATATTATTTTCTTGTTATTGTATTTATTTTATAAGTACTGATTTTTATTAATATTATTTTATTAACCGTTCTAAATATTTTTATTGTAGCCCCAACACTTCGAAATTTCGGCCACAATTGTCTTACCATGCACGATTTTTAAATTTCATAATAATACTTCATTATAACATGTCAGTAAGTTTTTTATTACTTTTTACTTAAATAAAACTTCATTTTGAATTTTGGCCAGCTATTCGGGATTCAGCTATTCGCCAGCTATTGCGAATTTTTCGATTTGGTATCAGGATCGCAGAAACGAAAAGAGGAATTTTGGTCTGAATTTTGTCTGCGAAATTATTTTAGAATTTTCAACGAATTTTTCGATTTGGTATCAGGATCGCAGAAACGAAAAGAGGAATTTTGGTCTGAATTTTGTCTGCCAAATTATTTTAAAATTTTAACGAATTTTTCGATTTGGTATCAGGATCGCAGAAACGAAAACAGGAATTTTGGTCTGAATTTTGTCTGCGAAATTATTTTAGAATTTTCAACGAATTTTTCGATTTGGTATCAGGATCGCAGAAACGAAAAGAGGAATTTTGGTCTGAATTTTGTCTGCCAAATTATTTTAAAATTTTAACGAATTTTTCGATTTGGTATCAGGATCGCAGAAACGAAAAGAGGAATTTTGGTCTGGCCAAAATTTGTAATACTTACAAATCCAAAGTTTTAAAATACTACATGGCCAAATCAATTTTCATCCCTTTAAAACCACCCCAGTTTTATCCAATATATTTAAAAAAAAAAACCTGATCTCGAGCTTAATTTGGCCTAGTTTCAGAATTTTTCACACTCCAATTTATAATTTTTTAAAAATTAATTTCCCTGTAATATCGAGCGTTTTATAAGTTTCAGAATTTAGGCCAGAAAAATGTTCATTCTGCCCCATTGTGTGACAGTCTGCCAAAAACTTCTACATCTCTCTCCTGCATCCCTGTTTCCGGTGGAACGATGCCTCTCATCAATCCCCATTTGCCATTTAATTTATTGATATTTATTTTATTAAATGCCACGAGTAGTTGTCTATGTGGCCGTGCATGTGAATGCTCTTTGTCCGTATTTGGAACATGACTCTCATTTTGATTCTTAAACTCCTTTCATTGAATGAGTAACCCAGTATACTATATTAGATATACGGGCTAAAACGTCAAAAAAGTAATTTTGCATTTGATTAATTTCCGGTTCAAATATATTGTTCAGATTTCGTTTATGAATATTCATAGGAATAGCCAAGAGGGTTCGGACATCCTCGAGGTCTGATTAAGATGGCATTTCCTGCGGACGTGTGGCCCAGCATTATTTCAGATATCGTTGGTCATCGCGTTTAGATTACATCCATTTCCTTTTACAAGAAATAAATGTCTATACTTTATCAGCGTAACTGTTATAGCCACACAAGTCGCTTCCCAGATAATGGGCGGTAATGAATTCAAATGTTAATTAATTGCTAGATTAGTACAATGTACATGATTCTCTTTATTCGGATAGAGAGAGAGAGAGAGAGAGAGAGAGAACGTGCAATTTATTCAATTAAAATTACACGATTTCAATGGGCAATTAACCGATAAATTCAGATAAATTAGAGCTTAATCACTTTTGTTTTGCCCATACATCACTCGAGGAATAGGTTAAATCCAAGAAATAATTAACCACATCCTCATTGACGTACGTTCAATTCCCTGCATCTGGTGGACGGATCCAACTTTTTCGACACCAATTAAGTTAGCAGCTTTTCCATATCTGGGAGCCTTGTGCGGTGATTCAACTGAAGAAAAAAACACATGGCGCGCGCGTGTTTTCTTCATTTCGAACCGATGCATGTACCGTTTTGACAAGAAGAAAAAGAAATGAAAGGTAATTAATTTAAATCAAAAGGCTTTATTCCGTGAAGGAGATTTATTAACGAAGATAATTGATGGTGCGGGATTGTTTCAATTAAGAATTTTTTTTGTAAAAAGTTTGGGTTGAGGATATGAAAAATTGATCCATGTTTACAGTTGTGACGTAATTAGTAGGGACGGGCGATATTTCACGTATCTGTGATTTTTCAGGTATTGGTCGTTAAAGGCTACTTAAAATCACTGTTACTTAAAATCACTGCTACTTAAAATCACTGCTACTTAAAATCATTGTTACTTAAAATCACTGCTACTTAAAATCACTGCAACTTAAAATCACTGCTACTTAAAATCACTGCTACTTTAAATCACAGCTATTTAAACTGTGATTGCTACTTAAACTGTGACTGTTACTTAAAACATAATTGTAAGAAGACAGTACAAGGAGGCATTTCTAAATGTTATTTATTATTCATTACTTTATTCTCCTATGTTTGCAGGGTATTGTATTAAAATTTTGAATAAATATTTGCCAAATTGCGAAAATCTCCAAATGCTCCTTGTTCAGGTGCTCAAAAAATTAAAACTAGAATTTTCAAAAATCCATATGTCCATTAGAAACTGTGGAATTTACAAAATTAACAAATTTACAAATTGATTTTGAATAAGCGATACTTCGACCATTGAGGATATTTCTTATGGAATTTTGTCTGCGCATTTTATATATTTTTTCTGCGATGTTTTCATTCAAGTGCTCAAAAAAATAAAACGAAAATCTTCAAAAATCCATATCTCTATTAAAAATTGTTGGATTTACAAAAACTGAATCGATTTTGAATAAGCGATACTATGGCCATTGAGGATGATTTCATATGGAATTTTTATATTTTTTTCTGCGATGTTATTGTTCAAGTCTTAAAAAATTAAAACGAAAATCTTCAGAAGGATTTTTGAGGATTTTCTGTATTGAAAATTGTTGAATTTACAAAAACCAAATTAATTTCGAATAAGCGGTCCTTCGTCCATTGAGGATAATTTTTTATGGTATTTTGCCTGCACGTTTATATTTTTTTCTGCGTTGTTTTTGGCCAAGTGCTGAAAAAATTAAAACGAAAATTTTCAAAAATCCATATCTCCATTAAAAACTGTGGAATTTGCAAAAACCAAATTAATTTTGAATAAGCGATACTTCGACCATTGAGGATATTTCTTATGGAATTTTGTCGGCGCATTTTATATATTTTATCTGCGATTTTTTCATTCAAGTGCTCAAAAAACTAAAACTAAAATTTTCAAAAATCCATATCCATATCTCTGGTGAAAATTGTTGAATTTATAAAAACCAAATTGATTTCGAATCAGCTATATTTCGGGTATTAGGGATGATTTTTTTATGGAATTTTGTCGGCGCGTTTCATATTTTTTTTCTCCGATGTTTTCATTCAAGTGCTCAAAAAAATAAAACAATATTTTCAAAAATCCATATCTCAATTAAAAACTGTGGAATTTAAAAAACCAAATTGATTTTGAATAAGGGATACTTCGACCACTGAGGATATTTTTTTAAGGAATTTTTTCTATGCGTTTTATATTTTTTTTCTGCGATGTTTTTCCAAAAATCTAGAAATGGCGCAAATAGAGTTATTTTAAGAAATCAATTTGGAATCACTTTTGTATACACTTGGAAAATTTCAAGTCGATAGCAATTGTTTTTATATTAATCAATTTGGGTCTCCTAAATTGGTTCATTTTTTTTTTCAATTTCACACTTCCACCATATCAAAATTTTCAAAAATCCAGAAAAATCTAGTACCAAAATTGGTACTATTTTCTATAACTTTACACTATGAGCTCATCAAAATTTCAAAAAATCTAGAAATGGTGCGAATACAGTTTTTTTTTTCAAGAAATCAATTTGGAATAATTTTGAGTAATTTTGGAAAGTTTCAGGAAAGTTTGGATAGCAATTATTTTTATATTTATTTTAGATCTCCTAAATTGGTTCATTTTTTTTTTCAATTTTACACTCCGACCGCATAAAAATTTTCAAAAATCTAGAAATAGTGCGAATAGTTTTTTTTAAGAAACCAAGATGGAATGAATTTTGAGTCATATTGGAAAGTTTCAAGTCGATAGCAATTGTTTTCATATTTATTTTGAGTCTCCAACATTGGTTCAATGTTTTTTTCAATTTTACACTCCGACCGCATAAAAAATTCCAAAAATCTAGAAATGGTGCAAATGCAGTTTTTCTAAGAAATCAATTTGAAATAAATTTTGAGTAATTTTGGAAAGTTTCAAGTCGATAGCAATTGTTTTTATATTTATTTTGAGTCTCCAACATTGGCTCAAATTTTTACAATTTTACAACTGAGCATATCAAAATTTCCAAAAAATTTAGAAATGGTGCGAATATAGTTTTTCAAGAAATCAATTTGAAATAAGTTTCGAGTCGATAGCAATTGTTTTTATATTTATTTTATGTCTCCAAAATTGGTACTATTTTCTATAACTTTACACTCTGAGCACATAAAAATTTCAAAAAATCTAGAATGGTGCGAATACAGTTTTTTTTTTAAGAAATCAATTTGGAATAATTTTGAATAATTTTGGAAAGTTTCAGGAAAGTTTCAAGTGGATAGCAATTGTTTTTATATTTATTTTGGGTCTCCAAAATTGGTTCAATTTTACACTGACCGCATAAAAATTTCAAAAAATCTAGAAATAGTGCGAATACAGTTTTTTTTTTTCAAGAAATGAATTTGGAATAATTTTGAGTAATTTTGGAAAGTTTCAAGTGGATAGCAATAGTTATTATATTTATTTTGGGTTTCCAAAATTGGTTCAATTTTTTTTTCAATTTTACACTGACCGCATAAAATTTTCCAAAAATCTAGGAATGGTGCGAACAGTTTTTTTTTAAGAAATCAATTTGAAATGAATTTTGAGTCATTTTTGAAAGTTTCGAGTCGATAGCTATTTTTTTATATTTATTTTGGGTCTCCTAAATTGGTTCAATTTTTTTTCAATTTTACACTTAAAAATTTCAAAAAACTAGAAATAGTGCGAATACAGTTTTTTTTAAGAAACCAAGTTGGAATGAATTTTGAGTACTGTTGGAAAGTTTCAAGTCGATAGCAATTGTTTTCATATTTATTTTGGGTCTCCAAAATTGGTAAAATTGTTTTTTCAATTTTGAGTGATTTTGGAACGTTTCAAGTTGATAGCAATTGCTTTTATATTTATTTTGAATCCCCAAAATTGGCAATTTTTTTTTTCAATTTTACACATCAAAATTTCCAAAAATCTAGAAATGGCGCGAATCGAGTTTTTGTAAGAAATCAATTTGGAATCAATTTTGTATACATTTCGAAAATTTCAAGTCGATAGCAATTGTTTTTATATGTCTCCTAAATTGGTTCAATTTTTTTTCAATCTTACACTCCGACCGCATAAAAATTTCCAAAAAACTAGAAATGGTGCGAATACAGTTTTTCTAAGAAATCAATTTTAAATGAATTTTGAGTAATTTTGGAAAGTTTCAAGTGGATAGCAATTGTTTTTATATTTATTTTGGGTCTCCAAAATTGGTTCAATGTTTTTTTCAATTTTACACTCCGACCGCATAAAAAATTCCAAAAATCTAGAAATGGTGCGAATGCAGTTTTTCTAAGAAATCAATTTGAAATAAATTTTGAGTAATTTTGGAAAGTTTCAAGTCGATAGCAATTGTTTTTATATTTATTTTGAGTCTCCAACATTGGCTCAAATTTTTACAATTTTACACACTGAGCATATCAAAATTTCCAAAAAATCTAGAAATGGTGCGAATATAGTTTTTCAAGAAATCAATTTGAAATAAGTTTCGAGTCGATAGCAATTGTTTTTATATTTATTTTATGTCTCCAAAATTGGTACTATTTTCTATAACTTTACACTCTGAGCACATCAAAATTTCAAAAAATCTAGAAGTTTCTTTTAAAGAAATCAATTTGAAATGAATTTTGACTAATTTTGGAAAGTTTCAAGTCGATAGAAATGGTTTTTATATTGTTTTGGATCTCCTAAATTGGTTCAATTTTTTTTCAATTTTACACTCGATAGCAATTGTTTTTATATTTATTTTATGTCTCCAAAATTGGTACTATTTTCTATAACTTTACACTCTGAGCACATAAAAATTTCAAAAAATCTAGAATGGTGCGAATACAGTTTTTTTTTAAGAAATCAATTTGGAATAATTTTGAGTAATTTTGGAAAGTTTCAGGAAAGTTTCAAGTGGATAGCAATTGTTTTTATATTTATTTTGGGTCTCCAAAATTGGTTCAATTTTACACTGACCGCATAAAAATTTTCAAAAATCTAGAAATAGTGCGAATACAGTTTTTTTTTTAAAGAAACTAAGTTGGAATGAATTTTGAGTAATATTGTTTCAATTCGATAGCAATTGTTTTCATATTTATTTTAAGTCTCCAACATTGGTTCAAATTTTTACAATTTTACACACTGAGCATATCAAAATTTACAAAAAATCTAGAAATGGCGCGAATATAGTTTTTTAAGAAATCAATTTGAAATGAATTTTGAGTCATTTTTAAAAGTTTCGAGTTTGTTTTTATACTTATTTTGTCTCCAAAATTGGTACTATTTTCTATAACTTTACACTCTGAGCACTTCAAAATTTCAAAAAATTTAGAAATGGTGCGAATACAATTTTTTTTTCAAGAAATCAATTTGGAATAATTTTTAGTAATTTTGGTAAGTTTCAAGTGGATAGCAATTGTTTTTATATTTATTTTAGCTCTCCAAAATTGGTTTAATTTTTTTTTCAATTTCACACTGACCGCCAAATTTCCAAAAATCTAGAAATGGTGCGAATATAATTTTTTTAAAGAAATGAATTTGGAATGAATTTTGAGTAATTTTTCAAGGTTTCAAGTCGATAGCAATTGTTTTTATATTTATTTTGGCTCACCAAAATTGGTTCTGTTTTTTACAACTTTACACGCCAAGAACATTCAATGTTATGAATGTGGCATTTTAAGATATCAATTTTGAATAAATTTTGAGTGATTCTGGAAAGTTTGAAGTTGATGGCAATTGTTTTTATATTTAATTTGCGTCTCTAAAATTGGTCTTTTTTCTCAATTTTACACTCCGACCACATCTAAATTTCCAAAAATCTAGAAATAGTGCGAATACAGTTTTTCTTAACGAAATTAATTTGGAATAAATTTTGAGTAATTTTTCAAGTCGATTGCAATTCGGGGGCTTGAGCACATTAAATATGATTTTCGTATTGACATACACAACTAATAACTAATTTCCGGTAACGGGAACAACAAGCCAGTTATATCGTCTTTCCCGTTCAAGTTATCGTTACAGTTCCCGGGTTGTTGTGAAGCTGCCTTATCACAGCTGACAATAGAGAGTGCCGCGAGGTTCTCTCTCTACCACGCGGGTGATTTCCGACCAATGAGAAGCCTCCGAGGCTCGCCTCCAATATCGGAATGACAATGGATGCGATATATGTAAACTGTATGGAGGCATATTAAGTTGCATAAATCCCGATTGCGCTGGTTTACGTTTGCCTCAAGTCCGGCACGGGTGGGCGCGCTAATTCTAATCATTACAAATCGGGAGCATTTCGTTAATACATCCACTTATAGTCACTATAAAATTAATTATCAATACGGAAGAAATTTATTGAAAAAATTTATATTTTTATAATATAGGAAATTACTGGCGAGGCAATGCCTCACCTGCCTCCCCTGACCAGCCGCCACTGTTTCCGGGTAATCTTGTCGCCCTCATATGCGCATAAACATATTCTTAATGCCCTTGGTACATAAATAACTATTTAACCAAGCAACATTATTTCACCTAGTCGTGTGTGACGGTATGGCTCAGGCCTATGTCAAAAAAAAAAGAAAACATTATTTCGATAAGAGAGAATTTAGTAATTCCAACAATACGACTGGCAGAGGCAAATTGTCCAGATACCATATTTGGAAGAACATAAAGTTTCTTATTATAATTAAATCCGATTTTTATTAAACGAGGAGAACGTTCTTCTTCCATCGGCAGAAACAATAGCCTCGTCACACGAAGGAATTAATTCAACGGGTTTCCTATTCAGCCATTTCACAAATATGCTGCGGCCATAAATCCTCGTGGAACTAACTCACAATGTGCACAATCCAATTCCTCAGGCGCAATTCCATCACGTGAAAGTACGTACTGTCCATGTGTGCTTCGATCAAGATGTAAAACAATGCCCAATAATACTAAAAGAAATATGTTTATTACACATAATCTAAAATCTTCAACATAGAATTCACCGTTTCATTCCTTGTCGTGTCGTAAATAACAAGAAAACTGTTATGGCTCCGAAAAATATTAATTGGCGCCATCGTTTCGCGACGTACCGATGTGCAGATGGCTCCGATTTCCAAAAGACGAATCGAAACTACCGTTGATTACTCTTCTGCGATTGAGCAATTAATCTCGTTACGCGGTATAACCGAGCGCACTAATTAACCCATTAACGCATTAACGATGATTCGATGCCAACATCAATTAATCCGCATCCATGATGTCAATTACTGCACCTCTGCGGTTTTGGATGGGTAATATAATCGCGGAAAAATAATTAACACTGGAATGTTGTAATAATTATAATTCTTTTGTTGATCAAATAAAACTTAATTTAAAAATGTATTCTTTGTGTATGCATTATGGGAAAACCACTACATAGATGGCGCTTAAACTGTCTATAATTATTCTATGTACCATAGGCTGATGCTATATGACCTTATAATGATTTATAGGGCCATATAGCATTCGTTCAACAATATGTAGTAAAATTGGTGGGAGACGATAGTTATCTATGAAGAATGGCATTACATGTATGAAGGTATTAGGTAGACTCTAATGATTGCACCATTGATATTATTAAAAAAAATGGTGATGTGGCCATCATGTTACTTTCTCCGACTTGACGGTATCATTTATATTTACGATTTCATGGTGTATTTTCAATTTAAATCATATTTTAAATAAACATCGAACGTTTCGTGGACTCGGATGAAACTGACGTTTAAAACGTCAAAATTATGAAAGATGGAAAAATTATAATGCAAATTTAAAAACTAAGTTTACTCAAAAACTAAAGAGATTATGAAAAAAAACTTATTCTTTAGAAGTTTTTCATTTTGGCAATCTCTACAATTATTATTCACATAAATTTGCTGTAACGTTTAATAATTATAAACCTAAAATTAAAAAAAAAACATTTTTTTCTCGAATAATAATGATAAGGTCGATGGCCTTTTGAGCTCATGCTTGTGTGCATGTATGTATGTATATGTATGTAATGATAAGTTATTCATATTAGTATTATCTGTAATTTCTTTTAATATCATTTTGATGCAACAATTACCATTTCATATTTATAGACGAAATAGACAATATTTTTTTATTCTAAATGTTCCACGAGCTGCCACTGTTCGTGGTGACCTGCCAACTTTTTTGCATTTTTTCCTAGATGAAATTTGTTAACGCCATTAAGCTCGTTCCTCTGATGAAGAAAAAGGTATTACATAAGGGTCTACGATGATTATTAAAAAAGTTGATTTTTTCGATTTTTTCCATTTTCGAGTTTTCTTTGCTGACACGTCACAGGCTTCAAATTGACATTTGTTCTTGCGAAAGTACATTTTCTGAAGCGTCTTGAAGGGATCTTTCCAAGGATGTATAGAAACCCCGAATCGAGCCAGTGGTTTCCTCAGGAAATTATTTCAAAGCCAACTTTTGAGCAAAAGTAAGAAGGTAAGTAAAAATGTAAGAATCCCAATTTTAATTGAATCCGACTAACTTGCACCCGATGAGCACAGATTTGAAATCCGCGTTTTATTTGGATTCTTCGTTTAGCCGCTACGGCCGTTCAAGTTTGAAAAAATCGACTTTTTCTAAATTGCCAATTTTTTTGCATTTTTTTTTCCTGGATGAAATTTTTTAACGCCAATCGATTTAGCTCGTTCTTCTGATGAAAATAAGGTACAAACATAAAGGTGATGATTATTAAAAAAGTTGATTTTTTCGATTTTAATATATTGTATAAGTGGCTCTACCATCAACATGTTCCACGAGCCGCCACTGGGTGAGCCGATTCAAAGTGTCAAGTCAGTGAAGTGAATCGGGTATTAATGTGACACTATTGAAATTACGAAGTTGTTTTTAAGCCATGACTCAATGTATGGTTTTTGTAAAATTTTGAAAGCAAGACAAGTAGATATTAAATATTGTTCCCCCATCACACCTACAGGCCGGTTTCGACCTTTCGGGTACCATCAGTGTAGTTAGTTGCTGATGGGGAAACGGACAGCATTCAGACAATAGATTCCGCCACTTTGGCGTTTCTACAAGACAAATATTTTTTTTTAAAGTGAGTACCTTTTTTTAGCTCTCTCCGAATCGACTCTTTTCACCGAGACAGACCTTGTGAAACAGATCACAAAAAAGAGTCATTTTGCCCATCTCTGGTTCCGAGTGATAGGGAGCACGTAAAAATTAAAAATTATTTTTCTCTGATTCCCATTAGGAAATTTTCTGTATGACTTCGTGCACAGGGTAAGTACCTCTACAATACATGTAACGTCCATCGAAACCCGTTATTAACAGGTCTGATAATCCCCTAGTTAGATTTAAAAAAAAATTAAATTTTTCACTCTTTTTTAACTCTTACGAAGGAAAAAAAAACGGAAACTCGACATTTTCTACCTACCAAATTAACGTGTATGTTTTAGTATTTAGAGAGTGCTATAAAGCCCACCCACCGCCCTCTGTTTTAACTGTAACTTTAACTAAAAACCCTGTTTCTCAGTAGACATAAAATGTCCAGCAACACAAATGATTTGACAAGAATTTTCAGTCAGTGGAACAGACGTTTGTGGGTTATAGAAAAATGGGTGGGCTCTATTCTACAATTCAACCAGTAAAACATAACTCAGAATTTCTTCAAATACACTGGAGGAAAAAAAATGAAACACTTGAAATTCCTGAAATTTCGACCATTTTCAAACCGCCATAACTCGGCGTATTTTCAAAAAAACTTTGAAGTGTCTTCTTTAAAGTCATGTATGCGAACTTAAGCGTAACCCCTTCCGCCCCTCTCTAGCACCCTTGTGAAAAAAAAATGTTTTTTCAGGAAACCATGTCCAAATTTGACGATGTCTACGGACACATTTCAATGCCCTTTTGGTGGATCGAGTCGACACATTTTTTCCAACTCGGTACATGTTGCCAAAGTTGGACGTTTTTTTTGCCCAAAAACATGTTTTTCTTGTTCGGGGGTTGAAGGGTTCGAAAAGGGATCATTCCAATCTGAGTTTACTCCCTTACAGTAGAGAAAAAATGGGATTTTTTCCCGAAAGAATCATCAAATTTGGTTGAAAAGTCACTGAGTTATATGCGAAAAACCTCAAAATGCTTTTTTTTTCAAACACCCATAACTTGGTGCCAAATCGTCATAGGAACTTCATTCTTTGAGTCCTGCATAGAGAATTGATCAAATTTTAATGCCTTTATGGTGGATCGAGAAGACAAAATGTTTCCAACTCCGCAGACATCGTCAAAGTTGGACACGGTTTCGAGAAAAAAAAATTCACAGGGGCCCTAGAGGGGGGCGGAAGGGCTTACGCTTAATTTCGCATGCATGACTTTAAAGAAGTTACTTCAAAGTTTTTCGCCCTCAAAGATTCATCGAAATCGATTGAAAATACGCCGAGTTATGGCGGTTTAAAAATGGTTGAAATTTCACGAATTTAAAGTGTTTTATTTTTTTTCCTTCAGTATATAATAATTTACGAAAAGAAACAGAAAGTCAACATTTCAATGTTCTACTCGTGGTTTTCTCTTTGTGAAACCGTCGTGTATGTTTTGCATACAGCCCACCCACCGCCCTATGTTTTGACTGCAACTTTCACTACAAACCCTGTGTCTCACTAATCATAAAACTTCCAGCGATACATATGATTTGACAGAATTTTCAATAAATTGAACAAAAATTTGTAAGTTATGATAAAATTTTCGCATACCCGTTTGTACCTCTTTTTATATCCATTTCTGCCTGAAAGGAACCGGAAGTACAGGATTTTTAAAATATGGTCAAAAGGTATTTTTGCCAATTTTTAAGATTTCACAAAGTGATAAAGGGGAATCAAAAGAGAATCGTTTGCACCCGTTTGTACGTCTTTTTAAATTGTTTGTACTTCAAAGAAACGAGAAGTCCAGGCTTTTTAAAATATGCTCAAAAGGTATTTTTGCCAATTTTTGAGATATCACAAAGCGATAAAGGGAAATTGAAAGAAAATCGTTTTGTACCCGTTTGTACCTCTAAATTTTCAATAAATTGAACAGTCAAATTTGAGCATACCCGATTGTACCTCTTTTTATATGGTTTGTGCCTCAAAGGAACCGGAAGTACAGGATTTTAAAATATGGTCAAAAGGTAATTTTGCCAATTTTTGAGATATCACAAAGTGATAAAGGGGAACCGAAAGAGAATCGTTTTGTACCTCTGAATTTTCAATAAATTGAACAGTAAAATTTGAGCATACCCGTTTGTACCTCTTTTTATATGGTTTGTGCCTCAAAGGAACCGGAAGTACAGGATTTTTAAAATATGGTCAAAAGGTATTTTTCTAATCAATTTTTAAGATATCACAAAACGATAAAGGGGAATCGAAAGAGAATCGTTTGCACCCGTTTGTACGTCTTTTTAAATTGTTTGTACCTCAAAGAAACGAGAAGTCCAGGCTTTTTAAAATATGCTCAAAAGGTTTTTTTGCCAATTTTTGAGATATCACAAAGTGATGAAGAGGAATAATTTTGTACCCGTTTGTACCTCTTTTAACCGGAAATATAAGTATTTTAAAATATGTTCAGAAGGTATTTTCCCAATTTTTGAGATATCACAAAGCGATGAAGGGAAATCGAAAGAAAATCGTTTTGTACCCGTTTGTACCTCCTTTTAAATTGTTTGTACCTCAAAGGAACCGGAAGTACAGGTTTTTAAATATGCTCAAAAGGTATTTTTGTCAATTTTTGAGATATCGCTAAGCGACCTGGGGGAATCACTTAATGTACCATTTTTAAAATTAATTGTACTATAAAAAAGGTACAGGTTTTTAAAAATATGTGCAATTTTGGAGATATCTGAAAATGGCCAACGGCATTCGAAAGACCGTCGCTAGTACCCGTTCTCACATCTCTTCAAATTGCTTATTTGGAAAGGAACCGGAAGTACAGACTTTTCAAAAAATGTATGTGGTAATTTTGACAATTTTGGAGATATCTGAAAATGGCTAGGGCATTCGAAAGAGCGTCGTCAGTACCCTTTCATACCTCTCTTCAAATTGCGTATAGGGTGGGGTAGGGGACACCCGATACCCTCCAACATTACCTACAAATTCCTGTTTATGGGCGATTGATAAATTTTCTGCATCAGAGTTTAGTGTAGTTTTTCGTTATCTTCAACATTTATATAAAGATTTTTATAATATTTTTTTTTTGAAAGGAAGGATTTCGGGTTGAGGAAGTGCGGATGATTTGGGAATTGGCGTAAGCAACTAGGCTATTCTGCCACAACCGATAATTTGAATGTATATAATCATTTATAATGAATGGGACATACACTAAACATCCATGGACCCGAACGGCCACTTCTTTGTTCCGAATAAGTGACCGCCCGGATAATATAAGTTTTTATAATTTAACTAAAAGCTTTTCAGTTTGTAAGATATAGCGCATATAGATAAACGAACACAAATACATATAGACAGACTTTAAATTGGATATTTTCGTTAAAATTTAGTATTAAAAATAATCTCGAGAACAACATGTTCTCCTAATATGTATGGAGAAAGTAAAAATATGTTATCGTTGTTTATGACTGTGACTACATCGTATCTTATGCAACCACGTGCGCATCTGTACGTCGGCAAACAATAAAAATAAAATTAAAAAATTTTCTCGAATAAAAATGATTTCATGAAAAATGTTCATTTCTTTGTTGTCTTCATAGTTTGTTTAAATGTTTTTCTGATATTTTTCATATTTAAGAAAATATTGGCAAAAAACAGAAAACAGTTAAGGTAAACGCCCACTTCCAGTGTACGAAATTTTACCAAAAGCTTTTCAGTTCTTCAGATTATCAAATAAGACGGATTCAAAGTTTCATATCAGTTGCTGTATTAGTTTTTGAGATACAGCGCGTAAAGCAGACACACACTCACACAGACACAAAAAAAATCCAGAAATTGTTGAAATGGCATCTAGGGACCCCAAAACGGATATTTCCGTAAAAAAAAATTTTTGAAAAAAAAATCACAATCACAATACTTTCTCGTACTTCGTAACGGAGAAAGTAAAAAATCTAACGTGCGATGAAACGGTGTTGAACATACGACAGACATATGGCACTTGGAAAAAGTGTGGTTATTCATCATTATACCGTGTGGTCACGTTGATTGGCTATTATTCTGGAAAAGCTTTGGATGGACTTGTGAAGAGCTCATATTGTAAATTATGTGTAACTTGGAGGAAACAACTAGATTCGGCAACATTTGATGAGTGGCAAAAGAATCATTTAGAAAAGAACGAATGCAGTGCTAATTACCAATATGGAAATTTCATCAATCGTTGCAATGTTTCAACGTTCGTTTGAAAAATACGGCCTACGATACTTCAATTACGAGTTCTGAATTTCAAAAATTATGGTGAAAACGTTCAAATAAATAAAAAATAATGTAATGAACACGTGCAAAAGAACATGGGCACCCGTTGACGGAATTTAGTAGAGAAAAATGTTGATGAAACAAAGATAAAAAGGTAAAACGGTTCGAAAAAAACCCATCTGGCAAAGGCAAGCTTGCGGGTGAATGAATTGATGAATTAACAGTTTATTACGGACTGGCTTTAAGAAGAAATTGTGATGCAGTTCAAAAAATGAAGGCTATTATAGTTCTACGAATCAAAACCCACAGCACGAAAAATGCCCAAGAGGACTCATGGTGCGTTTCGCAGCGTGCTTCACCTATGAATGTTTAATCATCATTCAAACACGATTATGCTCCATTGAGTGATGTTTTGTCAGCTATCAAGCCTATTTATGAGGAGCTTAGCAAATATGTGCTTCTAGAGAGGTGTGTTTGTGGCTTCACGCAAAATAACAATGAGAGTCCGAACCAGTTAATTCGGAAAATCAATTAGTATCAAAACAGTTGCCGCTTTCAATGAAAAAATGTTTTTTTTTTTAATTTCAGATAAAGTAATCATTAGTTATCCTGCCTACCAACTAATATTTTGACGAAGGAGACAAATATTAACCGACACTAGCAACTGATTTTGTTTTCAAGAAAATATTGATTTTGTCTTTAGGATCACCACAGTGAAAATAAATTTTAAACATTCAGAATGTAAACTGAGTTTAATTGAGTTAATCTGTTTTATATGACTATCATTAATAATATGAACTACCAATACGTAAATACTAAATTAATTAATTTTATTATAAAATAAAACAGAATTCAACGGTCTTTTTTTATTTCATTTATTTACGGAAACTTCTCTTTATAATATAAAATTATCTCTAAATATATTACAATTCTGGGTAAACCATCTTCTTCATTTATTATAAAATAAATTACCAATGGACAGCGCTTTACGATATACACCATTTTGTTGTGGTCTTAAGTTTAAATCTAAATTTTAGTATCCTAGCAATTACAATTTACAATTGCAGACACAATTAAAATAACACTCTTGTTTGGTTTCCCGTTATTATTTAATTTTTCAGGCACATGTTTTTTTTTTAATGAACCTAAACATTGTTTTAATCATTTACGTACAAAATATGCAAATATTTTAGTCTGGTTTTCATGGCAGAGCTGTACTTGTAGGTGTACGCACCGAATTACTTGCGGTAGGACGTGCAAGGGTGGCGACCCCACGTCAAAATCGATAAGCTACAAATTTTGTTGAAAGGGGGAAGGCTCGAGGGGCTCCGCGGGGGAGACGTGCGGAACGCGTCGTGACGAAAAATCCACAAGCCAGCCATGTGTGGAGAAGATCGTCGTGGTGGCCCAGACGAATGCAAATATGCTCTCCTCTTGATCGAATCAAGTCAACCATATGCCACCGTTTCAATTTAACACAATGCATTTGGCACGCCCAGCTCTAATTGAATCAACGAGGGACATCTATAAATTCGAGCCGTTCGTCAATTAATACACCTAGCTTCAAATGACAAAAGGAATTTGTAAATTAATCAAATTATTTGAATAAATTCAATAAAGACGACAAATATTTGAAATGAACTTGCACATATTTTTCGTCTTCTTCTATTGAACTTATTTAATGCATCTGTAACAAGTGAGATTTTCTCAAGTTTAATTGTTTGAATATTACAGAAGAGTCTTTTGTCAGTTAATAGAGATATTTCAGGAATTTGTGTCTTGGTATATAAATGACTAGTAAAACTGCCAGTCTGCGGAAAATTAGAGATCAGCTCTCCATGAACAAGTTCAACAACTCAATAAATAACGGTTCCCCTAATTAGCAATTTACTGCGGTGGTTATGCTAATTCCGGGACAATTCTCATACGATTTTTTCCGCTCTCGCCAAGAAACCGAAGAAAGAACTCGTTTCGCTTTCGTCCGTGTGTCTCTCACAGAGTGACGAAAATCTGTGGGAATTGATTTTTCGGTGGCCCAAAAACAAGATGGCCTAGAATTTTACTGGAAACATGGTTTTTACAATTTGGCCAATTTAAGCTTTATGTGTCAACATTTTGTTTCCGTATTATTTTCGGAGTTAATTTAGACATTAAGTCAAGTGATATTTTCAAACACAACATTTGGAGATGTTCCGGACTGGCCATTCTTAAGGGCTGTACGAAAAGTTTACATATTTTCCATTTTTGTACAGTCCTCGAGAGAGACGTCGCGGGACCGAAATATTTCGGACTTAATAATGTAATTATTTACATGTATGTAATTCTGTGACTTGTGTAAAACATTTTGTATGTTGATAACATTAAATGAATTATTATTATTATTATTATTATTATTAATACAAGCAGTGGCGGCTCGTGGAACATGTTGATGGTTGAGCCACTTATACAATATACTCCCCTTCTCCCCTCCTTTTTTGAAGAAAGAAAGACCAAAGTAACTGAAGAAAGTGTTGATTAAAAATTCTTGCCGAGATTGAAACTACAAGTAGTGCCATACCTCCTTGGCTCTATATAACGAGCCGCCCATGCTTCTTCGACAGCAAAATATACTACTTTCGACAGCTGAAAAATACAATTTTTGACAATTCAAAAATGTCGAAAATAATTATTTTTATTAGCTGAAAAATACTGTTTTTGGCAGCTGAAACACAGCATATTTGGTAGCTGAAGAATACCATTTTCTACAACTTGAGACAGCTGAAAAATACTATTTTTAACAGCTGGAGATTACCATTCTGGACAGTCGAAATATACCATTCCCAACAGCTGAAACATACCGTTATTGGCAGCTAAAAAATACAATTTTTGTCAACAAAAAAAAAACAATTTTTGACAACAAAATATACAAGTTTTGACCGCTAAAAAATGCCATTTTTGACCGCTGAAAAATGCCATTTTTGACAGTTAAAAAATGCTGCTTTTGATAGCTGCAAAATACCATTTATATACGTGGGAAATGCCATTTTTTGGCAGCTGAGAAATATAATTTTTGACAGCTGAATAATACAATTCTTAATAGCTGAAAAATACCATGCTTGATAACAGCAACACACTATTATTGACAACAGTATCATGCCATTATTGTCAGCTAAAAAAAATTGGAATTTTATATATAATTTTCAAGTTTTTTGCCCTTAGAAGCAAAATTTGATACCTAATATCTAAAAATTGGATTCTAATCCAATAATTGCATGTACAATTTAGAATTTCGACCACAAAATCTAAGTTTTTGGCCCTTAGAAGCAAAATTTGTTACCCTATTTTCAAAATTTGGATTATAATCCGATAATTGCACCTAAAATCTAAAATTTTGACTTTGAAATCAAAATGTTTGGTCCTTAAACGTAAAATTTGAAAACTAAAATCCAAAATTTGGATTCGAATCCGATGTAAAAAAAAATACAATTTTTGAAAGCTGAAAAATGCCATTTTTGACAATTTAAAAAAATGTCGAAAAATGCGGCTTTTGATAGCTGAAAAATACCATTTTTATAGGTGGGAAATACCATTGTTGGCAGCTGAAAAATATAATTTTTGAGAACTGAAAAATGTAATATTTGACAGCTGAAAAATATCATTTTTGACAGTTGAATAATACACTTCTTAACAGATGAAAAAATGCCATTTTTAACAGCTGAAACACGCCATTCTTAATAACTGCAACAAACCATTATTATACCAACAATTTCATTATTGTCAGCTAAAAAATACAATTTTTGACAACAAAAAAATGACCAAAATTCTGCCTTTGATAGCTCAAATATACCATTCATTTTTATAGGTAAGAAATACCTTTTTTAACAGCTGAAAAATAACATTTTTTACAACTGAAAAATATAATTTTGAAGTTGAATAATACATTTCTTAACAGCTAAAAACCACCATTTTTAACAGCTGAAAAATACCATTCTTGATAACTGCAACAAACCATTTTTGACAACTGTAATATACCATTATTGTCAGCTGGAAAATACAATTTTCGACAACACAAAAAATAGAATTTTTGGCAGCTGTAAAATGCCATTTTTGACAATTAAAAAATGTCAAAAAATGCTACTTTTAATAGCTGAACAATACTATTTTTATAGGCGAGAAATACCTTTTTGACAGGTAAATGGTACCATTTTTGACAACTGAAAAATATTATTTTTAACAGTTGAATAATACTCTTCTCAACAGCTGAAAAATACAATTTTTAACAGCTGAAAAATACCATTCTTGACAACTACAACAAACCTTTATTGACAACTATAACAAACCATTATTATTAGCTAAAAAATACAATTTTTGACAACACAAGAAATACAAGTTTTGACAGCTGAAAAATGCCATTTTTGACAATTAAGCTGAAAAATAGCATTTTTGAAGGTGGAAAATCGCATTTTTGACAGTTGAATAATACACTTCTTAACAGCTGAAAACTACCATTTTCAAAAGCTGAAAAATACCATTGTTGACAACTGCAACAAGTCATTATTGACAACTGTAACATATCATTATTAACTGCTAAAAATACAATTTTTGACTACAAAAAGACAATTTTTGACAGCTGAAAAATGCCATGTTTAACAATTAAAAAATGTCGAAAATACTGTTTTTTGATAGCTGAAAAATAACCTTTTAATAGGTGAGGAAAACCTTTTTTGACTTAAAAAAACATTTTTGAAAACTGAAAAATATCATTTTTGACATTTGAATAATACACTTCTTAACAGCTGAAAAATGCCACTCTTGAACTATTGCAACAAACCATTATTGACAACAATAACAAACTATTACTGTCAGCTAAAAAAATATAATTTTTGACAACAAAAAGTACAATTTTTGACAACAAAAAGTACAATTTTTGACAACAAAAAGTACAATTTTTGACAGCTGAAAAAATGCCATTTTTGGCAAATAAAAAATGTCGAAAAATACCTTTTTTGATAGCTGAAAAATACCATTTTAATAGGTGAGAAATACCTTTTTTGACAGCTGAAAAATATTATTACAGATTTAATGCATGTCTGGGACAAAATGTAAACGCACGATAGTACGCATAAATCATATTTTTTTGAAATTATAAAACTTTACTTTACAACACATAATAATCTTGGACTATGAAGATTAATCGTTGTTTCTTTCTTCAAAAAAGGAGGCGAGGGCCTCCCCATATTGTAAAAGTACCATCAACATGTTCCACGAGCCGCTACTGAGAGTCATACTAACCAAGTGAATTGTTTTGTTTGAATTATTCAAAATGTATCTATCAAATCTAAAGTTGTCGAAACTGCCGGCACAAAAGGTGAAACAATAAGGTGATTCCAACAAAGTTAATGGTTTTATTTGAATTCCCTTTCAAATTAGTTTTACTTTTTTGGACAATTAAAGCGAAGATTAAAGAAAAATATTTTCCTATTAAAAAAAAAATTCAAAAATGATTTTGAACAATAGAGTGATTTTTGAGACTAATTTAGACCATTTTCTTACTGGAATATTCTGCATTTTTTATTATCAAGCCTGTATTTCGGATTTGTTTTTTGGTTAAATTTTTAATCATTTGGCCTAAATATTCTTTATTTTGGCCTAAATTTTCGATTTCTTTCTTAAAATTTTCGACTATTTGGTCCGCATTTTTTATTTCTCCTGATAAATTTTTGGTTTTTAAATTGTTGACCTGTATTTTCAATATTTTTGGTCAAAATATTTTAACTTTTAGCCTAAATATCCTTTATGTTGACCTTTTGCGATTTAATTATTTAAATTTTCGACTTTTTGGCCCGCATTTTTGATTTTCCCGCCGAATGTTTAATTTTTAGATTTTTGACCTGTATTTTCGATTCTTTCGAATCTAAATTTTTGATCTGTTGACTTAAATATTCTTTATTGTGACATACATTTTCGATTTAATTGTTGACATTATTTATTTATTTGGTCCGCATTTTTGATTTTTCGAGCCAAATTTTTAATTCCAGTTCAAAATTTTTGACTAGATTTTGATTAAAATATCTATAACCTGAATTATTGATTTATATTCTACATTTTTTTTTTATTTTTTCCGGTATTTTAGAGTTTTGTTTGTTTGAAATTTTCGATTTTTTAGTCTGCATTTATTATCTTCAGGCCCCAGTTTTCGATATACTGTCTAAATTTTTGACTTTCTGGCCAACATTACAGATATTTATTATTTTTTTAAATCTATTGACCTAAATTTTTCTTTATTTTTACCTAACTTTTCGATTTTATTGTTAAAACTTTCGATTTTTTGTCTCCCATTTTTGATTTTTGTTTAGTCTGCATTTATTATCTTTAGGTCCGAGTTTTTCATGTTTTGTCTAAATTTTCGACTTTTTGACCAACATTGTGGATTTTTTTTTTAAATCTTTTGCCCTAAATATTTCTTTATTTTTTTTTATTTGTCTGTTTCCTTGGTCCACAATTTTTATTTTTAGGCCAGAATTTTAGAATTTTGGTCTCAATTTTTTATCGTATATTGATTTTTGGTAAATTTTGTATCCATTATTTTACATTTTTTAACTTGGATTATTGATTTTATTTCCTGAGTTTTTTTAATTTTTTGGTATTATTTTCGAATTTCTCGCCAGAAACTTACTTTTGGCTTCAACCGCCAAATTATGGCAAATTATTTTGCTTCTACCTAAGTTTTCGATTATTTGTCTGCTTTTTTTTTATTTTTAAATCAGGATTCTTGATTCCTTGGCCCATATTTTAGATTTCCGTATTCTTTATTTTGACGAAAAAAAATCGATTGGTTTGTAGAAATTTTGGATTTTTTGTTTGCATTTTTTATCTTTACGCCCGAGTTTTCGATGTTTTGTCTAAATTTTCACCTTTTTAGGCCCTATTGTAGGTTTTTACGTTTTTTCGCCTATATTTTGTATTTTAAATTTTTGGTCTTTTGGCCAAAATTTTCTTTATTTCGACTTAAATTTTCGATTCGTTTGTTGAACCAAAAAAGACCAAAAATTTCTTTATTTCGACTTAAACTTTCGATTCGTTTATTAAAATTTTTTATTTTTTTTATTTTTATATATACAAACATCTTTATTCACAGAAATAACATCTAAATACATTATGTTAAAAACTTGAAATCCGCTTTCCGTTGGCTGTGAAAGGGCTATCGATTTTTATTTTTGCTATCATTTTCCAATTTCCCGTTGGAACTTATTCTAAGCTAAAAAGGGGCTTAAAATGGCAAATTATTTTTCTTTTGCTTGTATTTTCAATTTTTTTGTCTGCATTTTTTATTTTTAAACCAGGTTTTTTTGATTTTTTGGCCGATATTTGAGATCTTTGGATGTTTTGTTCCAAATTATTGATTTTTTGTCCAAAATATGAGTAGATTTAGAAATTTTGAAGCCTTTTTCGATAATTTTTTTTTAGAATTTCTTATCGCGAGATGCAAATTTTGAACCCTCCAATTGAAGTTTTGAATGTCGCATTTTGTTTACAGCTCGGATACCTAGATTATATTTGCGTATGTCAAAGATACATTATTTGTGAGCAGATTTAGAAATTTTGAAGCTTATTCCGCGAGTGATATATTTTTTTAGATTTTTCATATCGCGAGATGTAAATTTTACATCCGCCAATTGAAGTTTTGAGTGAAGCAAGGATACCTCGATTATATTTCAGTACGTCAAAGATACATTATTTCTAAGTAGATTTAGAAATTTTGAAGCCTTTTCCGCAAGCGATATTTTTTTTTTAGAATTTCTTATCGCGAAATGCAAATTTTGAATCCTCCAATTGAAGTTTTGAATGTCGCATTTTGTTTACAGCTGGGATACTTCGATTATATTTGAGTATGTCAAAGATACATTATTTCTGAGCAGATTTAGAAATTTTGAAGCTTATTCCGCTAGTGATATATTTTTTAAGATTTTTCATACCGCGAGATGCAAATTTTGAATCCTCCAATTGAAGTTTTGAGTGAAACATTTTATTTCCAGCTAGGATACCTCGATTATATTTAAGTACGTCAAAGATACATTATTTCTGAGTAGATTTAGAAATTTTGAAGCCTTTTCCGCGAGCGATAATTTTTTTTAGAATTTCTTATCGCGAGATGCAAATTTTGAATGTTGCATTTTGTTTACAGCTGGGATACCTCGATTATATTTGATTATGTAAAAGATACATTATTTCTGAGCAGATTTAGACATTTTTAAGCCTACTTCGCCAGTGATAATTTGTTTTTAGCTTTTCTAATCGCGGTTGCACCTGCTCACCGTTTTCTTTCAAATCATCCTCGCAGGTCAAATTATTGGTAAACCTTGTAGGGATAGAAGAAGCAACATCTGCACACTAATGGTACAAAATTAGTAGCAAAAAACATTTCGCGAAGCAATTTCTAAGAATGCAGATGGACAACCTTTGGTAAAATACAACAAATATCAATGACCGTAACAGGCATTGGTCGTTACTGGTGTTAATAGTTTCTAGCTGTTTGCCGTGGCAATGAATGCAGGTATGCTAATTAGTGTTCCTTCACGAGCGTTGGTCGAGGTTAAGGTCGGCGCGCCGAGTGTACTCTCACGATTGTATAAGACCTGAAACCGGTCTTTTCATGTAAACGGAACGGAAGTGGGACAATACCCGAAATATGTATTTTGGGACAATGCGCGCACCGCGGAACGGAAACTGGCTCTTCTGATATGCGGAGAGACCGCTTTTATTAATTCGAATAGGAAATGCGATTATTCGGCATTAAATCTTTCAGTTTCATATAATGAGATTAAATTATGTGCTTGTTTAAACAATACCTTGTACTACGGCGGAGGGAGTGGGTTTGTGTTATTGAAATTTTATGCATGTTTAATATTAGTTGTAAAATAAGCACTTGGTGTGTTTCACAAAAATAGTATTGCCAGAAGGGATTTTTATTTTATTAACATTTATTTCTTCCAAACTACAAAAGATAGAAAGCTGGAAAGAGAAAAGTTCAATTTTTATGTATTCAAAATGAGTACCCTGTGTTACACGTCAAATATCAAAACGGTGGCTCATTTCTTGCCACACTCGAATCAGCTGGTCTCTAGTTATCGAATTCACAGCTTTAACAATTCGACGTCGCAGATTTTCAAGAGTGCCAGGCATTGCGGGGATAAAAACACGGCCTTTTACGTAACCCCACAGATAAAAATCGCAAGGAATGAGGTCTGGAGACCTGGGAGACCAACAGCCATGAAGTTGATCTTATGTTCCTTCTCGTCCAATCCAACGTCTTGGAAAGGTGTCATTCATCTGAATCATCTTCAAGTTGAGGAAATAACCTAGTCTAGATGGGTTAGTTGTGTCACAGTTTTCTCCATGATGAGGAAAGGTCCATAAACTTTGTTAGAAGACGTTAATCTTCGGTGAATCTCTTTCATGTTCAAAACTGACACAGGTCTTTCACTTGCCCAAATTCTAACGGTATGGCGATTAACTTTACCGGAAAGATGGAAAGTGGATTCATCGGAAAAGATGAATCGTTCAGAAAAATTGTCTTCTTCCATATCATCTAGCAGGCTATTGGAAAATTTGCACCTTTTGTCGTAGTCGTCAGGATGCAATGCTTGCAATAACTGCAGTTTGTACGGCTTCATGTGCAGACGGTGTTTCAGAACTCGCCATACTGTCGGTCATGAAATAACAGGAAGCGACAAGGCATGTTGATTAATTGGAATCGATAAGCGCCATCTGTGAATAGCGGCGTGAACTAACACAAACACATGCACACAATCGATACGTGTGTGTATGTGTGTGTGTGTATATTCTTTCGTACTACACTAAAATAAGTTAAATATTAGTAATCAAAAACACTTGGTTTTACTTGTTTCACAATTTATGTTAATAAAACATTATACTTCCACAAGTTTTGTGCATTCTCCTTTCGAGAATGTTCGTGTGAAAAAAATTACTTGGGCAAGTTGTATAATGAATATTCATCATTCAAGATTAGTGCCCCTGCTTCGGTTATTGATGAGATCAAAAAACCTGAGATATGGCCGGAGAATGTATGTGTTAATAATTTTTTCACTTACAGCAAAATGAAAAAAAACAAAATGTAACTATTTTATTTCAAAATATTCAATCTTTGCGTAACAAAGTGAATGAACTAGAATGTCTACTAATAGATCAATCACCCAAATTCGATTTAATTTGCTTTACCGAGCACTGGTTAAGCAGCATTGAATGTGAGTTATCACATATCAATACGTTAGCCTGTAGTGCATATTATTCGCGGCCTGGAAATAATTATGGTGGCACAATTATTTTTGTGGACAAGTCAATTCAAAACAAAAACCTAAACAACACAACTCAAACAATATCCAGAGAGAAAGATTGCGAATTGTCCTGTACCTATGTCCCCAACTCTAACCTGTGTTGTATGCGTCTACAGATCTCCATCTGGTGATTGGGTCGAGTTTATTAGTGTTTTAAATTACTTTTTAGAAAGTATTGATAATAAGAATTACTTTGTCATTTTGGGAGGGGATTTCAATATAAATTTCAATTTGTGTACGGATAGTAAAGTGATTTCACTGTGTGATACATTGCTATGCTATGGATTATTCCCAACTGTTGACTTCAACGCAAGGGGTAACAATAAAATAGATAACGTTTTCATGAATTTTAAAACTGAATACACGATACATCCATATAACATAGGTATGTCAGATCATAGCGGTATATTTGTAAATTTTTGTGTGCCCTGTTTCGCAACGGAAGCTAGTCTTGGCGATAATTGTCGTCCAGTTACGAAACGAGGTAAATATGCATTTTTCCAATTAATATCCAAAATAGATTGGAGTTTTGTGTATCTTCTAGATAGTTTAAAGGATAAAGTTAACAAATTCATCCGTTATTTCGTTGAATCGTATGAAAGTGCGTTTCCATTAAAACGATATAATAAACAAAATAATTACATTAAAGTAGTATGGTTTAACGATAAGCTCCGCGTAATGAGACAACATCTTCAATTTCTCAATGAAATTTGTAACCAATACCCTACAAATGAAAATAGAGCTATACGTAATGAGTTCAAAAAGCAATATAGAGATGCAATACAGTTATCTAAAAGACTAGCTAACGATAATTATATATCAACATCATGCAATAAAAATAATGCATTACGCAATGTAATAAATGCAGCTCGCAATATAACTAACGGTGATACTAGGTGTGATATTTCATGTGATGATTTTAATTCTTACTTTACCAGCATCGCGGATGAGTTATTGGCCAAACAACCCATTGTTAATGGTAATGCTTTGAACTTTTCAGTAAACGTAACAAAACAGTTTTCGTTTAGGGCAGTCTCAGAGGTCTGTGTTAGGGATGCTATTGACAGCCTTAAAAACAGCAAAAGCTTGGATGTTTATGGTTTATCAGCTGATCTCATAAAATCGGTCAAGGATTTAATTGTACCATCCTTGACAAAACTAATAAACGATATATTGAAAACTGGCGTATTTCCGGATGAATTAAAAATATCAAAAGTCATTCCTATATTTAAAAAGGGAGACTCTTCAATAATTGACAACTACAGACCAATTTCACTAATCCCAGTAATTGTGAAGATTATTGAAAAGGTGATGAAAAAACAAATTACTGATTTCTTTGAACGAGAAAAACTTTTTAACAATCAACAATTCGGATTCCGGGAAAATCGATCTACAACTTTAGCTATCTAAGCTTTTGTCAGTAAAACACTAGATTGCTTTGAAGAAGGCTAATACTCCTTGGCTTCCTTTCTAGACCTTAGCAAAGCTTTTGACTGCGTGCAGCATAGTTTGTTAGTTGAAAAATTGCACAAATACAACTTTGATACGACTAGCTGTAATCTTATAGAGTCGTATCTATTTAACCGCTGTCAAAAGGTTTGTGTCGTAAATAGTTCATCGGAATACCTTCCAGTAAAAAATGGTGTGCCCCAAAGTTCTGTTTTGGGACCATTGTTGTTCTTAATATATATTAATGACTTTCCTATGTGTCTGGACAACTGTGATATATTCCTATTTGCGGATGACACGACAATTTTGAACAAAGCCCGAACTACCGATGAAGTTCGAAATAATAACATTTCATTGATTGCCGAAGCCGAACAATGGTTTAATTTAAACAAACTGACTGTAAATCCAACCAAGACAGTCAATATTATGTTCACACTAAAAAGAACCGATATCGATGAATGCGCTAGAAATACAAAATTTCTGGGCATTCAGTTAGATAGCACTTTAAAATGGGACCTTCACGGCTCTCAGGTAGCTAAACGATTGTCATGGGGTATCTACCGTCTAAAAAGCCTAAAAAAATCGGTTTCTAGTTGGATATTAAAAACTGTTTACTATGAGTGCTGCCACTGTCATCTTCAATATGGAATATTAGTGTGGGGTCATTCTGCATCTCGTCATAGGCTTTTTGGTTTACAGCGTAAAGCTGTACGTATCATAAGTGGACTTAGCTACCGGGACGACTGCAAGTATAAATTCAAACAGCTTAATATACTTACTTTAACTGCACTATTTATTCTGGAGTGCTTGTGCTACGTTAAACAAAATTTGAATATATATGCTACCCACGAACACCATGGATATCCAACTAGAAACCGAAATGACATAAATATACCACAGATTAGGCTAACCAGATCTCAAACGGGACCGAACTATTATGGGCCATTGTTTTTCAATAAATTATCCCTAGGTTCACGAACACTGGAATTTAATAAATTCAAGACCACAGTCAAGACATTTCTTATTGGCCTTGCACCTTACAGTTTAGAAGACTTCCTGTATAATGCAAAAGTCATCTAAACTAAATTTTAAATTTTTATTTCAATACACCATCATTTTAATTGTGGCTGTTCTATTTTAATGTATTAATAAGTTTTAATTTAATACGTTTCATCTTAATATGTTGTATTTTAATATGTTTGATTTTATTATGTCTTATCTTAGTATGTTTTATTTTAATATGTTTCATTTGATTTTATTATGTTTTATCTTAATAACTTTTATTTTAATATGTCTGATTTTATTATGTTTTATTTTAATATGTCTGATTTTATTATGTTTTATTTTAATATGTTTGATTTTATTATGTTTCTTTTAATATGTTCTATTTTAACGTGTTAATTCGATTTGCAATTTAATTATTGACCTGTGTAAAGTGTAAAACTAAAACACCAATAAAGTATTATTATTATTATTATTAATATTTGGGGCCGGTATTATAAAGGTCATTTAAATTTAATTTATGATTAAATTTTAATTGACATTTGTCCTACATGTATTTTGCATATAACCAAACTTCATTTAAATTTTAATCTTGTTATATTTAACTGACCTTTATAATACCGGCCCTTATTCTACTTAATATAAATAGTAAAACATAGTGATTTTGTTTACCAATATTTACCTTGTTAATAACGTTTCATCGGGTGATGTACACATATATTTTGTACATATTGTACTATGAGGCTAACACAAGAAATGATCGTTTTATTCGTCCTCGATTTCCGCACTGTTTAACATTCTGCGTTTCAAGTAACACGGGGAATTACACGGCATGTAGATAAATTTTAGCGGAAAAGCGCCGTCTAGTGTTAGCAACAAACATAATTTACAGAAATCCATCGAATTTTTATGGTGGCGCCATCCAATATTAGCGGCGTAAAGCTCGATTCCTTATGCCCCGTTTCCCATATCTCTTGTCATACCCCTGCTGTTAGTTGTGGAATGTTAAGTTCCTTGCTCGCTCGTGCTGTGGATTTTTTTGGGCTCCTTTCGTAAACTGTAAGAATACGCTCGACATGTTCATTCGATGTGCGTGGACGTCCCATGCTTTTGTTTGTAGATGCAACCATCGTCTACAAATTTTCAATGCTCACCACGAGGCGTTTGTTTATTAAATTGGCGGCGAAAAGCACGTTGAACATCAATAATGGACTCCATTTTTGCGAATTGCAGCTTTTTCTTGTTGTGTCGCCATTTTACTACAATCAACAGCGCCAATGCGTTCGTGGTTGAAACTTCTGCCTGAACTGTTCAAATTTTAAACTTTTGTCTGTCCTGGAAATGGTTTTAACTTTTTGTAGTTTGTAAGAAATAAATGTTTAAAATCTGCTCCTTCATTTTGAATAACCCGGTATACAAATTATTTTGTTCTGATTTTTGTAAATACTCCGTATGCCATCAATAAAAATATCTGCCTATGAAAATAACGAACTACAATCGCGATTTTTGCTTATTGTAACATTTGTCAATTTACTTACCACGTTTCGTTACAAATAATTGCAGTTTCTGCAGAGGTTTAAGTGCAATAAAATGCGGGAAGTTCAGATTGAACATATAAACTTTATAAAATTATTAACAAAAGAGAGAAATGGAACAAAAGTTATCCATGGATGATTGGCGTATATGGAGAAGATACGTCGAGCCGTATTATTTTACAGTAAAATTTTGGTGTAAGCAATTTAGATGGAGAAGAGAATCAGTCCAAGATGACCTTCCTGACTTATGTAAGACTATGTCGTTAACATGAATAAACATTATGAATTATGAATTAATTATTATAAGATGAAAAAAGCCTGTGAAAGCACGAACCAAAACCATAAAATAAGTTGACGATTTGGTTTCGACAGATCGATGGAAGGTTTTAGTAATTGCCAATGATGTGGGAATAGCAGATGCAATAACTTTTAAACATTTTGCTTGAAGATTTGGGCACGAATAAGTCTGCACGTTCGATTCCAAAATTGCTCACGCCAAAGTAAATAAAAGTTGTGTAGACGAGAACACTTCTTAAAGATTTAGTTACTTCTTTTGTGACTTTTAACATGACCATTGCAACTTGTTTGTCTGGTAAGGCTCAAACTTTCTTAACACTTTCAGCCCTGGATTTTTAAATTTGAAAAAAAATATTTTTTTGTTAATTATTATTGATGGGTAGCTTCTTAAGACCATAAATACCAAATTTGAACCGATTTGATTAATTAGTATAGGAATTAATTAGTAAGGCTTTGTTGAAGTGACATCTAGTGATAAACAGCAAAAATATGGATTGTCATAGTAAGTAGAGACATGCAAATATTGCGGTGGCAATTGCCGAAAGGGTCAAGTAGTGAATTTTATGTTTACAAACATTCTTAACTCAATCATGGTTTGTGAAACTTCTTTTAAATGAAGGATCTTTGTCCGGTTGACTAAATAGTTCAATATTGGCAAACATTTGCCTTGGAATGTTTTTGCAGATCTCAAAAAAATTAAGAAGAAGGAAGATATGGAAGGAATTCAATAAATTAGCCCTTATTATAGTCATTTGATTGTGCAGTATTTTATAATTAGCCCTTCCTGGTTATGTATAAAACAGCTAAACTATTACTCAGGTAGCTAAAATCCCATTTCACATTATGTTAGATCATGATTCTAGGTATTTAAAAAAAAGTTGGCTTGGTAACTGCACTGCCTCACCTCCCTTCTAATTTTGTTACCTCAAAATGTTGAAAGTGATTATATCAATGATTTACAGCAATACAATATCTTACAACTATTTTTTCCAATGTCACCTTCGAAAATGGCATTTTTATCCCTCAATTTAGAGAGGAAAGTTAGTGCCGTACTTGTGCATGGGTGCAGTAGGCGTTAGCTGGGGGTCTTGCCTAACCTGGGAGCCTCGCCAAAAGAGTGGTCTCATAAACAGAGGTCCACATAATATGCCAAAAATCACTTGCTTTTTAGAATAAATTGTTATTTTCATTTTAAACAGGTGTATAACTGCACCAAGCACTCGAGGCGTGTTGCGCAGTCACCATCTTAAATCAATAAATTCAAGTCGCGTTCTCCGAATACTTTTTCACTCTGCGCAAACTTTAGCACCACACGAGTGCTCGGTTATACTTTACATATCAGGGGGTGATCGCGACAAGAAAGTAATAAAAAGACAGAGATCAGAGTAGAATGAACTGATAACCTCAGGTTCCAAGTATCCGAGGATGCAACCCCTCTGGAGGAATGGTCTGTTCGTGCATGTACGACAGTGTATGGGTAAATTTGTACGACGGACAAAAGTTCTGCCGCCGCTTGAATTTTGATCAGTCGTTCCAACGTGCCGGATAAAAAGATGCTGCATGTTCTCTTTTACCCGAACGTGCCCTTCCGTTCATGTACGACGTGCATGTACGTCGATGTTCGTCGTACTTGCACGTCAGTGAATAGCCCGCATTACTGATCATTTCTTATTTCATTGAAATAAATATTTTAATGCTCTTCGGCAATTACGGCCTTATTGGTCATCCTAACCCCATTTGCAAACAAACATTTTCCAACACTTGCTATTCAACCGTTCTGTTATAAAGTTCTGCGAATAGAAAGTGACGCGCTTATACTTATTGTGTAATAATTAGTGATGAAAGAAACTAATTTTTAAATTAGTTTTGTAGAATTTTGATTCCAAAAGAAAGATGCTACAAAGAAGACAGGAACAATTAGAAAGCAGAAAAATGCACTTGATTCATATTTTGCGAGGATCAAGAGCAATAATAATTATTTAAACTCTACAAATACTCTAACATCAACCTAAAATTCCAAACCAGACAATTTGAAATTTGAAGACGAAGTTAAAGTTCAAAACAATCTCGAGGATCAGGTTGAAGACACTGAACCATCAATTAAACCAAAGCAAGAAAATGTTAAATATCTGGACAGGTAAATATTAGTGAAACGGTTTGTAGAATATTTTTTAATAAACATCTCACGAAGTTTTGGTAATGCAATCGCGAATGTTGTAGAAATATTCGAGAATCATTTTTTTATTAAACAAAAACAAAAGGAACCAAATAAAAACGCGAGTGGTTATTTTTTTCTGAAACATTGTTTTGCATGTAAATTTTCAAATTTCAGCAATAAATCTATTGCCGGCTTCAATGATTGGAAAAATGTGAACAAAGCGTTTATGGAAAATGAGCGATCTGTAAATCATATTCGGGCTATGTTCACATTTAAAGAAAAGAAGTTCAATGAAGGATCGCATTAATAATGAATTAATGAAACAAATTGAACCAGAAGAAAATTACTGGCGCGATGTATTAATGAGGGTAATTGCAACCGTAAAACTATAGGAAAATGTTGGAATAGCGTCTAGAGCAGTATTTCTCAACCTTTCGGGGCCAAATGCCCACTTTGTCAGTTCTGCTTCTTAATTCGCCCCCTTAACCCGCCAATGGTGACCCTACTGGTCTGTGAGATCGGGTGTGTCGAATAACTTTATTCTCCGTTATTGTTTTTTGTTGCGATTTCGAGTAGCTGCCGCATTGCAGAACTTAAATTAATTAAATATGTTTGTTTTATTGTCAAAGAGCATAAATTAAAAAAAAAACATGAACTATTAGTAACACGTTTCGATAAATCTTCAGTTGAAAACCCCGGTGCGTGAGACCGGCGTCACCATTAAATTTGCGTCACCAATGGCGGGTTAAAATTTTAATAGCTTAAAATTTGGAGAATCTAGTATGGTTTAAAATGATAAGAAGTATTCACGTCGAGTCAATGAGATTTGCCAAAATCTGAAATTTTTGATTTTAAAGAATTGCTAGGATCTTGAACGTTTCATTTAATTACGATAATTTATTTGTTAAAATGTGAAGGTTTTATTTTATTTTAAAAAGTATTATAAAATATTAATAATGGATTAAAGAAAACTGTTAAAATCCTCAAAGTTCTAAGACAACAAATTCGCGATTTCGACTTTAAAAAATTGCTGAGGTGTTAAAAGCTTTTCTTGGTAAAGATAATTTATATGCTAAAAGTATAAAAATATATTCACGTCAAAGTAACGAAAATTGACTAATTCTGAAATTTTTCAAGATCAGTATCAACAAAATCGAGTTTTTGATTGTGATAAATTGCTTAACTTCCGAACGCCTTACTTGATTTCGATAATTTAAATTCCAAAATGTAGCGAATTTAGTGTGGTTGAAAAAATATAAAGAGATATACATATCCTTTAAACAAAGTTGCCAAAATCTATTGTTTTTCAAGTTCAAAGTCAACAAAATCGTGTTTTTGATTTCTAAAAATTGCTTAACTTCCGAACGCCTTACTTGATTTTAATTATTTAAAATCCAAAATGTAGCGAATTCAGTGTTTTAAAAAAATTTAAACAAGTATACATATAGTTTAAAGAAAGTTGCCAAGATCTATTGCTTTCCAAGTTCAAAGTCAACAAAATCGCGTTTTTGATTTTCAAAATTTGCTCAACTTCCGAACGCCTTACTTGATTTCGATGATTTAAATTCCAAAATGTAGTGAATTTTGTGTGTTTGAAGAAAATATTAGGAAATATCTACATCGAATCAATGAAAATTGCCAAAATCTAGTTTTTTTTTCAAGTTAAAAGTAAAAAAATTCGCGCTTTGGACTTTTAAAAATTGCTGAGGTATTTAAAGCAAGTTTTGATTATGATATTTTATGTTAAAAAAATAGAGGATTTGTATTGTTGCAACTGGTATTAAATATAATCGCGCAGAGGCAATGAAAATTGCGCTAAAATTGAAACATTTCCGAGCTCAAAATCAACAAAATCAAGTTTTTAATTTAAAAAAATTGTTTAACTTGCAAACGTGCTGTTTGATTTTGATGATTTAAACGCCAAAATGTAGCGCATTTAATGTACTTGGAAAAAGTATTAAGAGATAATCATGTGGAGTCTTTGAAAAATTCCAAATTCCGAAACTTTCCAAGTTCAATGTCAACAAAATCAAGTTTTCAATATTTAATTCTTAACAAAGTTTAATAACATTTGGTTCAAATCTGTTAATAATCTCAAGTCACGTTAATATTTTTTTAGGCGATTTGTGCTATGTTTGATGACAGGTATTTAAAATGCAGTCGCCCCCGCAACATGACCATCGCCCCCCAAATGCGGAATGTCATAAAAACGCCCAATTTAAACGTCGATCGCTCACGTTAAGAAACACTAATTTAGAGGTTCAAATAACGATATTTATTCTGAACGGAAAGGTATTTTTTCAAGCTGCTTAGATTACCTTAGCCGGTTTGATCTATTTAGAAAATAAAAAATTACCTATAGCACAAAACCTGTGATGCATTTATAAATTTAATAGCTAAAAAAGCTATGGACACTTTAATTGCTGAAGTAAACCACGAGGTGGTCAGCTAGAGCAGTGTTTTCCAATCTTTTTTGTGCCATGCCCCACCTAAGCCTTTCTTATGCCCCCCTATGTAACACATACATAATTTTTAATATTAAAAAAATTGAATTGTTTACTTAAGAAACTTAAATGATTGGTTTTAGGAAGAAATCACTAGGAAATTGTTAACGAAACACAGTAAGTAAATTTTCAAAACATATAATGAAAAACTGAAATTCAAATTCGAAATAATTTTAATAAAGATTTTCCTACTTTAATTTAGTGAGATCCTTGCGCTTGATGCTTGCTGCACAGAGATTTTATGTTAGGTTCCAATTTGGTTAGCTTCAGTCTCAAGTCTCCCCGTTGTGTTATATCCAGACGATTTCTTTTTTTTTATCATTTACAGCACTAAATCCACATTCAGCTAAATATGAAAATGGAAACGGCAATAATAGTTTTCTTGCACATTTGGTTGAGTTTGGGCATTTAATTTCTATTTCCTCACAAAGCCATGTCATCGCTCCTGTTATATTAAATAAAGTTTTAACTGACTCATTATTTTGCATTTCAGCCAGCTCTTCTTGATACTGCATATTTGATATATAAGACAAATCCACTAACATGGGCTGCAACATCCATATTGGAAAATCAATTTGTTTTAAATCAGAAAATCTTTCTTTTAAATCAGCCGATAGAATTTTCAGATGATCGCCAATGAAACTGTTCAAAGTTTTTGTTGTTAATAGATTTCTGACATAACTCAATAAGGGCAATGAAACCTAATATCTTCGCTTTTGCATCGACAAGAGTTTTATTTGTTCCTTGAAGTTGCTTATTTAATATATTTGATTTTACAAAGATATCTTACAAATGCTTTACAACAGATTGTCAACAGATACTTCATTTCAGGTTTGTCGCTTAAAAATCACTAAGAGTATCAAACAGTTCCATAAATCTTTTCATGCAGTTCCCTTTAGAGAGCCATCTTACTTCAGTGTGAAGTGAAAGTCTCGTATGGTCTGCATTTGTTCTTCACAAAATAGCTTGAAGAGAGGCATTAGCTTTAATAGCATTGATACACTTTATTACTGAATGTAGTACTACATTTAGAAAAGGCGAGATGTTTTTAGCTACCAAGCAACAAGTTTTCCCTATGAATAACACATGCACAAGAATCATTTCTGGATTCTCATCTTTCATCAATTTTAAGCAGCCATTTTTCTTGCCCATCATATTAGGAGCATCATCTGCAGCGCAAGATGTTATATTTTTCATTGTTATATGTTATTGACATCTAAGTAGTTTTTTGTACAATATGTCTCTGTAAGTTGGAACCATATGGAAAACTTCTTTATTATTAAATTTAGGAAAAAATGGTATTCTTCATAAAAAGTTCTGCATGGTCTAAAATGCAACCTTCAGATAAAAACCACGTTAAAATTTGTAATAACGTCCGTTTACATTGAAAAAACTGTTTTTTTTTCTTTCAGTGTTATTAACTTGCGAAGAAAAAATTGAAATTGTTTTGATTGTAGGAGAAAACTATAAAACACATAGACAAGCAGCAAGTATTTTTACTTTCTCCGTTACAAAGTACGAGAAAGTATTGTGATCGTGATTTTTTTTTCGAAAATTTTTTTTACGGAAATATCCGTTTTGGGGTCCCTAGATGCCATTTCAACAATTTCTGAAAAAAAAAAATTGTGTCTGTGTGTGTGTGTGTGTCTGTGTGTGTCTGTCTGTGCGCGCTGTATCTCAAAAACTGATAGAGCAATTGATATGAAACTTTGAACATCTGTCTTATTTGATAATCTGAAGAACTGAAAAGCTTTTGGTAAAATTTCTGCCACCTTAAGTGGGCGTTTACCTTAACTGTTTTTTGTTTTTTGCAAATATTTTCTTAAATATGAAAAATATCACAAAAACATTTAAATAAACTTTGAAGACAACAAAGAAATGAACGTCATTTGCTTGAAAACATTATTCATAAAATCATTGTTATTCGAGAAAAGATTTTTTTATAATTATAAAACGATAATAGTCACAGCAAATTAATGTTAATAATAATTGTAGCGAATGCTAAACTGAACAACTTATAAAGAATAAGTTTTTTCCGAAATCCCATTGGTTTTTGAGTAAACTAAGTGTTTGGATTTGAAGTATAATTTTTCCATCTTTCATAATTTTGACGTTTTAAACGTCCGTTTCACCCGAGTCTACGGAACGTTCTATGGACATTTAAAATATGATTTAAATTGAAAATAAACCATGAAAGCGTAAATATAAATGATACCATCAGGTCGGAGAAAGTAACATGATGGCCACATCACCATTTTTAACAATAGACATCCCAATAGAAATATTAGCCATTCAACTGTGGCGAAAATAGTGAACAAATTCAAGACCAGTGGAAGCATTAAAAATCATTTTAATGTAAAACGCCGAAAATTAGTTGCCAATGAGAACACGCAGTTAGAAGTAATCCTGTCTGCTGTAGAATATCCAAAAATGTCATTACGCAAAAGGAAATCCTTGATATAGTAAGTAAAGATACAGCGGCAATAATTTTAAAACTAAATAAATACAGACCATTCAAACCAAAATTCGCTCACACATTGAAAGAAAGGGATTATGATAGGCGCTTTGATTTTTGCTGTCTCATCCAAGGAACGTTAGAAGATGATCCTTTTTTTATGAGACGTATAATTTTTTTCCGATGAGGCAACATTTTCTGCAAATGGAATTGTCTCGTCACAACATTGTCGCTGGTGGTCTGAGAAAAATCCCAATTTTACAATAAAGACTCGTGACCAATATTCGTTTAAAACGAACGTGTGGTGTGGCATTTATAAAAACAGATTAATTGGACCGTATTTTTTTTCACCAATCTATGAATGCCGAACGTTATTTACAATTTTTACAAAATTACATCAATGATTTTATGGACGAACTTCCTTTACAAGAACGTCAATGTATTTGGTTCCAACAAGACGGCGCCTCATGCCACAGTACATTAAATACTAGGAACTATCTTGAACATATTTTCAATGGAAAAGTGATTCACAGATATTCCGATCTTTTTTGGCCTTCTAGATCCCCTGCTTAACCCCTCTGGATGTCTACTTATGGGGTCACTTAAAACAAAAAGTTTACCAACAAGGGCCGTTTCAAGATGTTAATCATTTGGATAATTGAAAACATTTTGACTATAAAAAAAATGAATGAACTATACTTATTGTTAGTCCTACTTATATAATTACCTATTTATTTATTTTAATGAACTCCATTAACCTCAATAAAGCAGAGTTGATTAGAGTGGAAACAGGATTTTTACACAATAAAAACTATCACATTTTAAGGACTTGCAGATGAACAAGAGATCTCAAGCGCAAGCACGATCCATGTTATAACCCCTATAAAGGTTTATAACATCATAATTTACCAATTAAAAAATTTATAGCCGAGTAAAGTAGTCCAACAAAAAGTTCTTGTCACCATCACGACGCTTAATTTTTATATTTATAATTTTCCATTTAGATTTGAAAGGAAACATTTTATTATAGCCATCAGACATCCTGAGGAAATCAGAAAAAAAAAAACATTGTTCTGCGGAAATTGCGGATTCGGGAGCGGAAACCGCGATTTGACAGCTTTTGCTTTTTTTTAACTAAAATAATCCAATTAATGCTGATTCAATTAGTGAATGAATGAATAATTATCTTTGTGTTTTTTTTTTTCACTCCAATTTAAGTTGATTACATACATAATTGTTCACGCTATTATGTATTTTGGTATTTCCCCGTGATAAATCAGGAAGGAAGAACCGGAATACGTTCTCTTGCGGCTAACTGTTAATCGCTGCAGAAATAACCGTTGATTTTGACTTTTCCTGTTAGATCCGCGGATTTTCTAGCGACCGTTATAGGTGTATTCGAAGACTGTTAAATTTATGCATTTATTCAAATTTTTGATGGGCCGTGTAATCTTACGTTTAATAAAAATCCCGCAGGAAATTAAGAACAATAAAATTGATTCTTTTAATATTTAGTTCATATTATCAAGATTAATAATATACACTGTGTACATAAAGTAAGGAATAAATTCGATTTAAATTCAGGGCATTTTCTTTCAGAAAAATGCTCGACCATGTGTATTATTGTTTTTTAACGCGCATTTTTTGAGACAAAATTCAAATGTACAGGGTGTCCCAAAATTGAGATACGACCCCTAAGTTAAAATTTTCAAAAATGAACCCCCCTTTTTTGTTGCATTTATAGATTCTACGTAAAATTCTGAGTATTTTTCATGTGGTATACCCTATGTTGATATTCAGCTGTTTTCGAAGAAATGGCGTTTAAAAAGTACTGCTACTATTTTATTTCTGGTAAAAGACAACACGGTTTCATCAAAACATTGGAATTAATAAAGAAAAATCATTATTTACTTAATGAAATGATTTTAAAATAAAGACTTAAATATAAATAAATCAATAAATAAAGTGTCTTCTGGATCTATACGTTCGATAATGGCAGGTTCAAATTATCGAAACTATAGTTTTACAAGGTAATAGTTTTTTATTTACTGTACAATTAAAATTTCAACACAATCCAATTATAATAACCAATTTGTCACTTTCGAAAAAAAAAAAAACACGGTTTTTATCCCATTGTGGCTCATCTAACGTGTTTAGTAATTTGGCACATGTTTAATTACACGCTTGAGGTGTCTACAGTGTTAATTACTCCGGTTAATTAGTGTCAATTTCATTATTGAGAAGAAAGCGGACCCGTTTGGTACAATTGTCGTGTGCACAAGCAAAATAGTCGTCGGGGTCAAGCCACTTCAAGATGTCTCCGGGAACATGCACGATCGTGCACTTTATTTTTCCGGTCCGTGATCCTACAGTTTGTTTTTGCAAACCGGACGCAATCGAGCGTGGAAGGTCGGGCATTCAGTATACCCATTGGGCTGAGAGAGAGGTCGATCAGTGCATCACGTAATCGGAAGTGAATTTAAGAAAAAAAATGATCCCCTCAGTGGTACCAGTGGCGGCTCGTGGAACATATTGATGGTAGAGCCACTTAGCATACAATATATCTCACCGTCTCCTTTTCGAAGAAAGAAGAAATGATCATTGAAAACCGTCACTTGTTGCAGAAGCATTAAAAACATTAAATAAAGACGCAAAGTAGCCTTACTTTAATCTGCAATACCATTCTGAGTTGACAAACACATCCACAAATATGTATTAATATGTTAATTATATACTTTTAACTATATTTATATAACTATTAGGGTGGCAAAAAGTGTAATAAATTGATTTGATTTGATTTGATTTGATTTGTGAATTTATGTTTTGATTTTATCTACATCTCTTTAATGAGTACTGAAAGAATTTGCAAAAACTGTCCTTTCATTCAAGAGTTATCCTCAAAAAAAAAACAGAAAACAAGTGAATTACAAATTTAATTTGTTGTGTCTTATCTGCAAAGCCGTACTGCTAGTACAAACAATACTTTGTTGAAAGGTCTTCCTCAAAAAAAAAAAATGGCTCTGTCTACATTTATTTGACGAGTAAAATACTTTTGAGGAAGAATTTTTAAAATCTGCTATTTTGTCCAAGAGTTATCTTCTCAAAACCACAAAACAATTAAACAATGAATTTATTTTTTTATATTTTATAAATCTATACGGTGAGTGCAATACAGAATTTTTAATATCTGTTTATCCGTTCAAGAGTTATCATCAAAGACCTGAACACAATTGAACGACAAATGTATTTGTTTGGTCTCATATGCATCTGGTAATGGACATTTGTGCTCTTGAAGCAAATTCTTGTAGAGAATATTTTTTTTGATTTTTTCAAATCGTTGAATGTATATTTTTTTTGTTTTCCTAGTTCAAGTTTGGATTGTTGTCATTTTTGTTTTCATCTAGGATGTGGAAATTTTTTTAGCTAAAATTTGAAATGCACCGTTGTATGTATTTTGAGCTTTTAAGCGAAATTCGTAGAGTGATTCATTTTTTAGATTCTTTTAAATCGATGAAAATATTTTTCGTTTTCCCAATTGAAGTTTGGATTGTTGCCGTTTTGTTTCCACCTAGGTTATGACAATTGTTTTTACCTAAAATCTGAAATACATCGTTGTTTTGTGGATTTTAAGCTTTTCGAAAAAAATTGTGTTGATTATTAAATTTTTTAGAATTTTTAAACCGTTGAAAGCATTTTTCGTTTTTCAAGTTCGAGTTTGGATTGTTGCTGCTTTTGTTTCCACCTAGGATGTGGCAATTGTTTTTACCTAAAATCTGAAATGCATCGTTGTTTTATGGATTTTGAGCTTTTAACGGAAATTCATCGAATGGTTACATGTTTAGATTGTTTTCAATCGTTGAAAAAAATTTTCGTTTTCGTAGTTTACGTTTACATTGTTAACGTTTACTTTTCTCAATTGTTTTGATCGCAATTCAAAGAAGCTTGATTGTTTTATGGATTTTAAGCGTTTGAGGAAAATTTATCAGTTGATTAAATTTTTTAGAATTTTTTAAACCGTTGAATACGTATTTAGCCTTACCAGATGAAGTTTGGATTGTTAATGTTTAGTTTCTTCTTAGAATACGGCAATTGTTTTGATCGCAAATCAGAGACGCATTCTTGTTTTATGGATTTTATTTAAGATTTTGAAAAAAAATTATCGGTTAATAATTTTTTGGTTGATAATTTTTTTTAGAATTTTTCAAACCGTTGAACGCATTTTTCGTTTTCCCAGTTCGAGTTTGGATTGATGCGATTTTGTTTTCACCCGGGATGTGGCAATTGTTTTAATAGAAAATTATAAATACATTTTTAAAAAATTTTTTTTTTTGACTTAGGCTTTAGCCATTCAGTCACACACGGCTATTTTTGTATTTTATTTGTATGAATAATGGGAATAAATGAACAAATGAATAATGTACGTATACAGCAACCACGGACCCGAGTGAATACTTCTCGATCGCCGAAAAAATACATTATAATTTTACCGATTTTGAGTTTTGATTCATTATTTTTTTAGACTTTAGATCTAGGATACGGTCATTATTTTTATAGTAAATTAGAAATAAATTACTTTTCAATTGATTTTGAGCTTTTGGAGCAAATTCCTTGACTGATTAATTTTTTTTTAGAATTTTATAATTTATTGAATGCATTTTTCGTTCTCCTGGTCTAAGTTAAGATAGCTGCCATTTTGTTTTGACCTAGGACGTGGCAATTGTTTTTTTGTAAAATTATAAATGCATTATTTTTCAACGGATTTTGAGCTATTAGCGCAAATTCCTAGACAGATTACATTTTTAGAATTTGTTAAATTGTTGAATGCATTTTTCGTTTTTCTAGTTCAAATCAAGATAGCTGCCATTTTTTTTTACCTAGGACGTAGCAATTGTTTTTTTTTTGAAAATTATAAATGCATTCTTTTTCAATGGATATTTTTCTATGGCGCCAATTTATTGACTGATTAAATTTTTACAATTTCTCAAATTGTTGAATGAATTTTTCGTTTTTCTAGATCAAGTTAAGATGGCTGCCATTTTGTTTTCACCTAGGATATGGTAAATCGATGTCTTCAAAAGTCTATTCTCGGTGCACGCTTTGGTCTCTATTTGTTGGCCGAAAAAAATACGTATTTTTTCAACACGTCACCATTTCGTCAGAACTTTGTATGTCGACAGAAAATATATTTCAGAATGACTCAAAATGTATAATTTTGTTACAAGACCAATGGGAGTGACCCGGGGGTGGCCACCAACAATCAATGTTCCAAGGGGTTATTCCACCCGGTGCAGCGGTCGGAGGGAGCGTCCGATGTGGACAAAAAATAAAGTTTTTGAAGATAAATAAATGTACAATAAATAAAACGGTATAATCGGATTTGGCTTTACTTTTTATTTTACTAGAAAAAAAATCTCGAAAATCACCTATTTTTCAGGTGTACAAACAGGACTACCCTCTTAACATTACATGATAATCCCTAAAATAATTAAGTTTAGGAAATAATACATCAAGAATGACCGAGAGAGATTAATAAAACAAAGAGTTGTTGACATATTTGACTTTCTCTAAACTTTAATAAAGTATTATTAATTTCCATGTAGAGCTCTCCAATCAAAAACTTCAATTTACAGCATTTATGATGACGAACGTCGAAAAATATGCTTGTTGGAAAATTATCGCAAGATTATTCAATTTTTTATTTCGCCTCTCTTAATCACGAACAAGTCTTTGGCATTTCAGTGAAATTCGACAAGTTCCCCTTTTCCGTGATGGTGTCCCCGGGCAAAGATGTTACCAGGTGATAGTAAGACATAACCAAAGAAATTTGAAAGGAATAAAAGTAACATTTTGTACTTTATTTAAAATTGCACTAAATATTCCAAGTTGACGTTTGAATCTTCAAAATAGGACTACTATTCACTTTTTAACGTTAGAATTATCAAGATCAAACAATGCGTTTGGCAGTTATGTAGTTTCAAAAACCAAAATCGCGATTTTTAAATCATCGAACTTTAAAAAAATTGTGATTTTTTGCAGTTTCCGTTAATTTCACGAAATAATTTTGTAATCAGTTAAAATTACACTAAATTTTACATACATTGACGTTTGAATCATCAAAATCACACAAACCGTTTGACAGTTGTGCAATTAAAAAAAATCAAAATTGCAATTTTAAATCTTCGTACTTGACGTTTTGCATCGATTTAACGAAAATATTTATTAACCCGTTTTTACATTGCACCAAATTTTCCACTTTCTGACGTTAGAATCATCAAAATCGTATAGTAGTTTCAAAAACGAAAATCACGATTTTGAAATCTTCGAACTTAAAAAAATGTGATTTTTGCATTTTGTGTTAATTTCACGAAACAATTTTTTAATCAGTTTTAAAATCACACTAAATTTTACATACTTAAACGTTTGAATCATCAAAATCAGACAAAGCATTTGACAGTTCTGCAATTAAAAAATCAAAATCGCAATCTTCGGAATTTAAAATCTTGTATTTTTGACGTTTTGCGTTGATTTAATGTAAATATGTATTAACTAGTTTTTAAATTGCACTAAATGTTCCATATGTTCACGTTAGGATTATCAAAATCTAACAACGCGTTTGGCAGTTGTACAATTTCAAAAAAAAATCACGATTTTGAAATCTTCGAACTTAAAAAATGTGATTTTTGCATTTTGTGTTAATTTCACGAAACAATTTTTTAATCAGTTTTAAAATCACACTAAATTTTACATATTTTGACATTTGAATCATCAAAATCAGAGAAAGCATTTGACAGTTCTGCAATTCAAAAATCAAAATCGCAATCGTCGGAATTTGAAACCTTGCATTTTTGACGCGTTTTGCATTGATTTCACGTAAATATGTATTAACTAATTTTTAAATTGCACCAAATTTTCTATATTTTCACGTTAGAATCACCAAAATCTAACAACACGTTAGAAAACAAAATCACGATTTTGAAATCTTCAAAAAGCGATTTTTTAGTTTTACAGTATCACATGATCGTGTGACAGCTTGAGTCGAAGAGCGAAAACTTAAAATATCCTCTTTCTGGGGATTTATCGGTTTTTCTAAGCAAATTCGCACGGTACGATTTTAAACACTGTGCTTCTTAGAATGTCTAACTAAACATTATTATTAAAACAAAACACATTTAACCTAAATGCAATATGTTATGCATCAATGCCTGTTTTATCAGTGAAGTTTATGATTAGAAGTCTTCTCCAATTTCATGCTGATTCATAAGCTAGATATTTTATTCCTTTGTTTATACTTTTAATCTACTCAGTATAATTCACAAGAATCCAAATAAACTTTAACTACAATTTTTGCGGTGGTTCTTATCAATCCATGTTTTATAATACATGCACAATTAAATTCTATTTATGCCACCTTATGCCACCCTACAATCAGTAACAAATCGTCTAATTTTCACAAGAATCAACGTTTTCTTCTTCATTTAAAATGTCCTTTAACCCAAACAGAGTTTCGCTTTAGTTGAAATTGGATAGTAAGGATAGGGTGGGTTTCTAAACTTCAAACCCTACATGGACTCAGATATCCTGTTTTTTGACATTTTTTACACATTTTACAAAAAAGTGTCTTTACAATTTTTTGAGGATATTTTAGTTTTCAAACAATAGAGGTCATCCAACGCGTTTTGGAAGTTGTAAACCTCGAAGAAATCACCGGCAAAAACTATTTAATGTTTATTTTTCTTGAATGATTTTTTTTTCATAGTTTAAAGCTTGCATTATTAAAATTGTCCAACACATTTGGAAGTTGCGCCATTTTCAAAAATCGACAAACACCTTTCGCAAAAATTTAACACACAAATGTCTCGATTTTGACGTTTCAATGATCAAAAGAAATTCTCTAAAATGAGAAAAAGGTAAAAAAAACACAAGATTTGCAATGTTTAACACGTTTGGTCCTTACGTTTTAAAAAAATCACACATTGAGGATTCGATTTTTAAAACGGATAACTAGTACACTTGAAAATCTTGATTTTCTAATCTTTATCTTTTTAGAATTTTTTTTCGGAAAATCGTAAATTTGGCGCTATTCTGTTTATGAACGATCATAATTAAAATTTTATGTACATTTTGTTAACCTTTTCTTCTCATTTTTTTTTTAATTTCGACTTGAAATCAAGATTTTATTATCTTTTGATTAATTCATTCATTGATGAAAAACTAGGTGCGTGAGCAACAATATATGGCCCACTCACCACGTAAAATAGCAACCACCCACCACCAATTCTACCAACTTTATTCTAATCTAAAATTTTGTATGGTTGAAGAAAGTTCTTTGGAAATAATTGGAAGAAATGAAAGTTTAAAAATAATGCGAAACGTATTTTGTGAATCAAAGTGTTGTAACCAAGGGAGGTGGGCGATTTCTGATCATATCCTCTAATTTATCAACAATCCAACTGGTTGCGTCTAGTGGGTGAGCCCTATCTTACAATTCAACCTTGTTGCCCACGCACTAAGATTTTCAGCAATAATTAAATGAATCAAAAGAGTATTATTATTATATATTCTTTTTTGTGTCTTTCTTATTCTTATGACTGATTTCTACTTGTAAACTCCTGTTCATCATCAATTAATTGCAGGATGGGACAGGGTCCACCCACCGCCCGTGAATTCATTTGAATTCAAACAACACAATAACGTTTTGTATTATTTCTGATCAACTTCTTCAATTAAATTCCCAATTATATGTTTGAACTTTAAAGTTAGTACAGCGGGTAGTGGGGAGTCCTATTCTACAATCCAAACGCTTTATTAATTACTTTATACTCCCATTTTTTCTCTAGATTTTAAAGAATCGCCCTAGAACTGCTCTAATGTTCAAGTTAAGATTTTCATGAGCTGAAAAAAATAAAATAAAAACAAATACTGAACTTCCCAAATGTACTAAAAATTAATTTTATTTTAATATTCGGTGCGAACAACTAAACATCCCTTTATATAATTTTTGAAATAATACCACGAAACCAGCACTATACCAATTTTCAAATTACTAAAAAAAAAAATTCTCTCAAAACACAAAATATACTCGACGATTGGACTTTAATTATTTCATTTAAAAATAATCGCTCAAGAACAGAGCAAACCATCAGTCTAAATATGCGCTTTTTCAGAGGCAAAACACAAATGGAAAAAATTTGTTCCATTTTACGATTCTGCAAAAATCTTTCAATACTTCAAACAGAACAGAGCAAATCGTTATTTTGAAGATCAGTTTTTTCAGAGACATTGAAAAAAATTTGAAACATACTTTAAAATTTTCAAATTTACTCAAAATACATTTCTGCAACAGTCTAGAAATGCTTCTTCACTAATTTTGAAATAATCACAATTTTAAAAGGTGTTACGATGTTTACTAACCGTGATCACAGTTTAAATCACTGATATAAAAAAGTAGCAATTATTACTCTATTTGTTTTTAATCGCCAAAATTATAACGATGAAACAAAATTATCGCAAAATCCAGTGAAAGTATACATAGTTTTTCACGAAAACGTAATCTTGGTTATATTTTAGGTGGTTTTGGATTTCAAACCACCAAAATTATTACAATTTTTCACAACATACTACTCTCATACAAACGAAATTTACGCAGAATTCATTGATGGGGTGTATGTAGATTTTATAGAAACATAATCTCGAATGAATTTTGTATAATTTTGGAAAGTTTTAAGTCGATGTCTATTGTTTCTCTATTTCTTTTTTTGCCAAAATTTTTACATTTTTCTCAACTTTTTGTGGCGATTAAACAAAATTATCGCAAAAGTGTACACAAGGTGTAGAATTGGTTTACGCACCATAGGGATTTCCGTGTTAAATTCTTAATGTTCAAATATTGGCTCCCAAATGATTTTAGAGAAAAAGTGTAAATATGTTTCTTGTAGAGAAAAAAATACCGTAAAAAATAAAAATCACCGATATAAAAAACGTAGCAATCACAGGCAGCAACGTAATTCAAAAGTAGCCGTTTTGCCCAGCTCTGATTATATTTAAAAGTGTTATCGTGTATTATTAACGAATTTATCAATTTATTACCATACATAATTATTTATGTAAATGATCTTTCACCGTCGTCAACAACTGGGGACCGGTTTGGACCTACATTAGTCTCACATCAGCACACTATGGTGGTCGTTGACTGAGAAACGGAATTCGACTATGCCCTTATAAACCAATCAAGGAACGGTTAGAATGGAAAAACAATTAGGGCGACATCTATCGTCGAAAATGTTACAACGTCCTGAAATTGTAATATATCGGAGATAGATAATTGTTTTCCTATCCTAACGGTTACTTGATAGGTTTATAAGGGACCAAAATTTAGAGAATTTGGTATATTTTAAATTGATTAATGATCTATTTAAAAAATATATAAAGAAATGTTTATATCGTGTCAAAAAAAGTTGACTTGTCTGTTTTAAGAATTAATTAAAAATTCCTGCTAAGCTTGAAACTATAGGTAGTGCCATGGCTCCTTGGCTCTACTCCTCTGGTAGCCACTTAAATAAACGTAATTTTCGTGAATTTTTCGAATTCGAAATTTCAACGGAAATATCCATTTTTTTTATGTACATCAATATCCACTTACATGTTCATGCTATAAATTAGGAAACAAAACGTTATCCTACGTTTCTAACAGAAATTATGCGGAATTTTTCAGGCTTTCTAGTGATGTTTTCAAAGTTATAGCTTAATATGAGAGTTTCAGAGTAATCCTTAATTTTATGATTTACTCTATCAATTGCGCCCCCTTGCGGCGAAATGCGGAAATAATTTCCAGGATGTCCTCATGGCCACTTCAGTACATAATTTTTTTCTTGAATTTCTATGTCCAGTAGTTTTCGAGATATAGCCGGTGGCCACCCTTCAAAAGACCCTGTATATACTTGAATTTTAACCACCCTTCAAAAGACCCTGTATATACATGAATTTTAAAAGGTTGAGAATTTGCATTTTTTTCAAATTTTTCACGATAAAGAACGTTTTGTCTAGAAATTCCTCGAGTTACGTTTGGTGGAATGTTAATTTTATTATCACCAGTATGTTATGTGTATATGGATGACCGTAACGAGTCAGATGTGTAGAAGCATCATCATCATCATCATCACCAACACAATTATCTTACGTTAGATACGAAACGAGAAAAAGGAGACGCTGTGCAGCTGGCGCCGACGACCACACCTCGACCTCCTATCCTTGACCCCTCTCACACACACGCACCGGCTTAACATCATCTCCAACAACAATACAACTATTTCCCATCTCCTTTTTCCTAACGAAAAATATAATTATTTTTGTACCGCCACGACGCGCCAAAGAATAAATTTGAAATAAGTTGTTGATTAACAAATTTTACTGTTTATTATATCATTCATCAATTAATCGCAAAACAAATGTAAATAAGGAAGAAAAGTCCGAAAGACCTCTGGTTAATAATTGTGATATACCAAAAAAAATTGAATGTACCTTAAAAATGTGTAAATTTCTATTAATGAAGATATTTGTTTAAAAGGAAGAAAAAAAATACACACGCAAAGTTGCTGGTGCAAATAAACGCGCCACTTGTTTTAAATTAATTTAATGTGAGGCATAACCAGTGTTGCCAGGTTGGGGGGGGGGTTCCCCAAAATGGAGATAAATTATTGTCTTGGGGTGTATTTTGAGGAACTTCAGTCAATGGGGTATTTTTTTGGGGTGGGTGTTTTATACGAAGAGTATTTTTGGGGAAATTAATGAACATGTACATTTGCTAGAAATCATTACCATAAAGAAGTCAGTAATTTTCCTCAGCGATGAGGAAAAACCTGTGATATAATTTATGGAAGTTGTCTTAACCCTTTCAGCCCTGGATTTTTAAATTTGAAAAAAAAAATGTTTGTTAATTATTATTGATGGGGATCTTCTTAAGACCATAAATACCAAATTTGAACTGATTTGATTAATTAGTATAGGAATTAATTAGTGAGGCTTTGTTGAAGTGACATCTAGTGATAATAAACAGCAAAAATATGGATTGTCATAGTAAGTAGAGAGAAGTAAATGTTGCGGTGGTAATTGCCACCACCAGGGCCGAAAGAGCTAGGGATTCTATTATTGCCGTTTTCGTAACCCCAATGAGATGCTTCACTTTCATTTAAAAAATATTTATGTTTGCCGAAAAGAAGATGAAATTATTAAGGATGAAGATGAATAATAAATTTTTATTATTAAAATGCTGTTTTTTGTATATTTTCCAATATATCCACCATATTAACGTTCTATTTTCAAAATTTATTATTTTGGAGAGGGACAGCGGCGTAATTTTGGGTGAGTTTTATTAAATATTTGGGAAATAAAAAATTACTACTAGCACCACTCGTTGTCCGTAAATAAATAATTATTATTATATTAAATATTCAATCTTTTTGTTCGCATTTTTTATCGTTAGGCCTGGATTTGGATTTTTTGACCTATATTTTAGATTTTTGACCTGCAGTTTCTGTATAACTGAACAATTTTTCTTCATTTTGGTTTAAATTTTCGATTCGTTTGTTAAAATTTTCGATTTTTTGTCGGCATTTTTTTCTATTTTTATGCCCGAATTTTTGATTTTCTGGCCTATATTTCAACCTAAAATATTCACTTTTATACGTGATTTTTTTGCCGGTATTTTCGAGTTTTGGATTTTTTGTCCTTTATCTTTTTTTAAAAATTTTCGCGTTTCTGGTTGGCAATTTATTTTGAGCTAGAGTTATTTTTGGGACTGAAAATGGCAAATTATTTTTCTTTTCCTTATTTTTTCAATTTTTTTGGTCTGCATATTTTTATTTTTTAGACCAGGAATAACTTTTAGAGTTTTTGGCCAAAATATTTTGATATTGGTCAATTTTTTTTAATGGTTTGTTGAAATTTTCTATTTTTTTACGGATATATCCGTTTTGGGGTCCCTAAATGCCATTTCAACAATTACTGGAAAAGAAAATGGTGTCTGTGTGTCTCTGAGCGCGCTGTATCTCAAAAACTAATAGAGCAATTGATGAAACTTTGAACATACGTCTTATTTAATAATCCGAAGAACTGAAAAGGTAAAATTTCGTACACCGAAAGTGGGTGTTTACCTTACCTGTTTTTTTTCCGTTTTTTTTCCAATATTTTTTGAAGTAGAGAACATCACAAAAAACAAATATTGAAAACAACAAAGAAATGAACATCTTTTCTTTGAAAATATTTTTCATAAAATCATTGTAATTCGAGAAAAACATTTATCAATTTCTTTTTTATTTTTGATTTTTAATTGTGAAACGATAATAGTTACAGCACATTTCTGTTTTTTTCGAAATCGCTTTAATTTTTTAGTAAACTGAGTTTTAGAATTTGAAGTATAATTTTTCATCTTTAATAATTTTGACGTTTTAAACGTTAGTTTCATCCGAGTCTACAAAACGCTCGATGCACATTTAAAATATGATTTAAATTGAAAATAAACCATGAAAACGTAAAAATAAATGATACCATCAAGTCGGAGAAAGTAACATGATGGCCACATCACAATTTTTTTTATCTTAATTATTAATTTTAACGAGCGAATTTTTGACAACTCTTGTTGATTTTTATAGGCGTTTTTTTTTAGCGTATTTTTGAGTTTTTGATTGTTTGCCCTTCATTTTAGATTTGTCTAACCTGAATTATTGTTTTTATGGCCGAATTTGTTTAATTACTTTCGAGTTTAGAGTTTCGGCAATTTATTTTGGGATAAAGTTTCAATTTTTTAGTCTGCATTTTTTTATTTTTTACATCAGGATATTTGGTTGTTTGTCTATATTTCAGATGTCTGTTCTGTGTTTTCCATTTTTTTGTTCCGAGTTTTTGGCATATAAACCAAAATTTTCGAATATTTAGTTAAAATTTTGTTTTTTTTTTTCTGGTCTGCATTTTTTATTTTTGCTGAGAGTTTACGATTTTTGGTCTAAATTTTCAATTTTTTATATTCTTAGTTTCTTTTTAGTTTTTGAGTAAACTGAGTTTTTGAATTTGAAGTGTAATTTTTCCATCTTTCATAATTTTGACGTTTTAAACGTCAGTTTCATCCGAGTCTACAAAACGCTCGATGTATATTTAAAATATGATTTAAATTGAAAATAAACCATGAAAGCGTAAATATAAACGACTGCCATCAAGTCGGAGAAATTAACATGATGGCCATCACCATTTTTTTGTCTTCATTATTAATTTTAACGAGCGAATTTTTGATTGGTCTACACTCTTGTTGATTTTTATGGGCGATTTTTTTTTTATTTTGAGGGTATTTTTGAGTTTTTTGTACAAAGTTTTTGATTGTTTGCCCTTCATTTTAGATTTTTTAACCTGAATTATTGTTTTTATGGCCTAATTTTTTTAATTACTTTCGAGTTTACAGTTTCAGCAATTTATTTTGGGATAAAGTTTCAATTCTTTAGTCTGCATTTTTTTTATTTTTACATGAGGATATTTGGTTGTTTGCCTATATTTAAGCTGTTTGGTCCTTGTAAATGTAAATGATACCATCAAGTCGGAGAAAGTAACATGATGGCCACATCACCATTTTTTTATCTCAATTATAAATTTTAACGAGCGAATTTTTGATTGGTCTATACTTTAGATTTTTAACCTGAATTGTGAATTTTTGTGTGCGAACTTTTGGCCGGTATTTTCGAGTTTTTTTTAACCAAATTTTAGATGTTATAACCTGAATTACCGTTTTTATGGGCGAATTTTTAAAATTATTATTGAGTTTAGAGTTTCGGCAATTTACTTTGAGGTAAAGAGTTTTGGAGCTAAAAATGGCAAATGATTTTCCTTTTGCTTGAATTTTCAATTTTTAGCCTGCATTTTTATTTTTTAGACCAGGGTTTTTGATTTTTTTGCCTATATTTTAGATGCTTTTGGCACCTAAACCAAAATTTTCGATTTAGTTGAAATGTTCTGTTTTTTTGACTGCATTTTTATTTTTCCCAAGAGTTTTCAATTTTACCAATGTTTTTAGTTCTGTTACCCTAATTATTAATTTTAAGAGTTTTAAATTTTTTAACAATGTTTTTAGTTCTGTTTCCCTAATTATTAATTTTAATGTTGTTTAATTGTTGATTTTAATGAGCGAATTTTTGGTCAATATTTTCGAGTTTTTCGGTCCTAGTTTTTGATTTTTTTGTCCTATAATTTAGATTTTGCAGACTGAATTTTTTATATTTTTGGCCTGTACTTGGTTTTTGTATTAATTTTAGGTTATTTATTTATTTTGAAATTGTTTGTTTTAGTGATTGTTTTAAGATAAAACTAATGTACTTTGATATATTTATATAGAACATATAGACTTGGGCGATTTGTGTTTAAGGAATTACTTAATTTTCAAATATTTCGATTCTAGTTTTGATTTATTTTTCGAAAATTTTTAAATAAAAAAAAAATATTTTTTTTTTTTGTAATTGTTAAATATAATACTTTGGCCCAGAATGAAACTGATCACCCGGTATAACTAGAACTATTGAAATTGTTGAAATTATGGAAAAAAAATGCGAACAATTTTAAGTAGTTAATTAGCGATGCTTTCCGAAAAATTAAAGAATTATTTTAATTATTTGGAGGATACCACAGCACGATTAAATATTTTTCTAATTTTTTAAATGGCATTTTTGTACTACCTAGATATTTTCGGAAAAACGGAGTTATAAAACTTTTTTGTGCAAATTCCGAAATCTTATCAGCGCGCCTTCTCTAATTCCAGTGTTGTCAGATTGGGTTTTTTTTTTTTCAAAATGGGGGTAAATTAAGGTTTTGGTGTGTATTTTGAGGATGGGGTATTTTTTGGGGTGGGTATTTTATGCGAGGGGTAGTCTGGGGTTTTTTATGAAATATTTGGGGAAAATTAAAAATTACTCCTGGCAATACTGGGCATAACAGGCTCAAAAAGACCTGCAAATTTTAAATCATGGGCAGGCTCATTTCAATTGTATTGTACTGAAGTTATTATACGAGCTGGTCTATTTAAACGAACCGCCTGTTCGACCCGTTCAAAAAATGAAGCATTTTTGGCACTTGGCTCGTAACTGATTGTGGCGTGATCAATAAAAATTAGGTAATAATATTTTGCACAGGGTTACATAAACGATAAATGTTGGTATCTAAAGAATAATATTTTTTCTAAGTATTTCTAATAATGTGTAATTTAGTGTTAAAAAATGGGTATTTTCAACATTAAATAAAATTTAAATAAACGCTGAAAATCTAAAATGTTTTACTATAGAGACACATATTGATTCTTTAGTAATAACATGCATCAATCCAAATTTATTTTACCGGAAAAATAAGGACGCAATTACGTAAGAGCTAGATCCTTCCGCGAGATATTTTAGTTGGCGTAAAGTGTAGAAAATAGTTATTTTTCTGCGATAGGATTTTTAACCTGTTAACTGCGGAATTAATTTAAAAAACTCTTCACAGAGTGCGAAATTAAAATCAAGCAATCACAAGTCGAACGCAGGGTAAATGGTTCTATTATAAAGTTTATGAAAAAAATCGAGAAAGGATTATATTTTTATTTGATTACCATTGTCCCGCACGAGAAACTATTCGTTGCGGGACGAACAGCCTTAAATTAATTAATGATTTTTTTAAATTGCTTACCTTGTTTCACGGAGACGAATCTCGAATTCAGCGATGCGACGAAACTAGCCTGGGGCAGGGAGTCCTCGAGCGAGAAGAGTTCGTCCTTGGTGACGGTGTTGGATCGGGTCTTGAGCACGGCCTTGGAGCCGATGGGGCTCAAGTAGGCGCCGGTCCTGTCCCTGAGGGCGAGCTGGCCGCTGTGGTACTCGGCGGAGAAGAGGCAGTCCTTGTTGCAGGCGTCGACCAGCTTGCCGCCCATCGAGAGGTACTTGTTGTTGCAAGTGTGGATGGCGTACTTGCCGGACTCGTCGAGGCGGAACTCGAGGGTGAAGAGGGTGTCCTCGCCCCAGGGGATGTTGGCGTCGACGTGGATCTCGTCGAGGTTCTCTGAGAGGTGGGCGAAACGTTTGCGGCCCACGCTGCGCAAGTTTACCTGAAACAAATTGACACAACGTTGAATACGCGGATTTTTCTTTTTCTAAGAAAACAGGGTGTGTCAAGTTTGTACCCCAATAGATGAATTGATTTCTCATCACTTGGCAAAATATGTTCAATATTAATATGATGAAAGACACTTGGTTGATTTACAAATTATATAAGAATGTAAATATTGTTCCCCATCAGAACACCTACAGACCGGTTTCGACCTTTCAGATCTCATCAGTGTAGTTAGTTGCTGATGGGGAAACGGAGATTACTATTGGAATATAAGTATTCCAAACACCGTTAAAGGTAGAAACACCAAAGTGGCGGAATCTATTTTTTTTTGTACAATGGCTGGTGAATCCAGTGCACTCTCACCGTATCTTTTATCAAATGATTTGTTCTGAATAGAGTTCTTAATTCCTTATGATGAGTCCGATATTAAAGGTACAAGCCAAAATTTTCTCGACATATTCATCATAAAGATTGAGACATTTATCCCAGCGTGACAGTAACTTGAATATCACGGTAGTGTTGCCTGTCCAGTCGAATAAAGTAGTCCACAAAGGTGTCTTGCAAATTCTTATTGGTTTTCAAAGCATTTCACAGGCACCTGTACCTTTAATATCGGACCCCCTTGCACTATAAACTATTTATAAAGAGTTATGTAATAATTAAAAATGAAGTCTTCGTATTTTTGTAATTTAGAGTTATTTAAAATGAAACTGACAAAAATATTGGGGTGCAAAGTTGACACCTTGCTCCAGCATAGGCAATAATAATGAAGAATAATTTTAAAATAGTTCTAAGATGTGTTTGGAATAGTACTGTAGTTCCTGATACTTCTAATCAAAATTTCTTTTTTTTTAATTTCCGGAGATAAAAATTAGGGCTGGAATTTTTCTTTGAAGATTCCTAATTTTAAAGGTTCGAAGCTTCGAATATTCATTGAAAATCTTCGAAGATTGAAGTTTCGTAGATTCATAAAAAATCTTTGAAGATTAAAGCTTCGAAGTCACGAAGATTAGAAGTTTCGAAGATTCGAAGTTTCAAAGATTCGAAGCTTCGCTTTCTTTTTAGTTTCGAAATTTTATCAGAACAGGCATTTTTGAAAGAAATATTATAACGATAGAAAAAAATAATAATGGCAGGCAATTTATTTCATTGCATTCAATATCGGAATTGTTAGTACACAGTGGGAAATACAATACAAAAAAATTCGAAAAAAATTGTACGGTAGTTTTGTTTGAAGAAATTATTGTATAACTTTATTTAAAATGAAATGTTGTATTATTTTACGAATATTGACAAGTGAAAAGGTTAATTCATATCAAATTATTTCAAAACTAACAGAAACGATTCATATTGCAAGATATGTTATTGTTGTTTACCTTGACAGTACATTAGTTTGATGTTAATTTATCATTACATTAACTTATGTTTCGTCTTGGGTTTTCGAGGTAAAAATCTTGAAATTACATTAAAGTTCAAATCCCTAACTGTTGGTACTTTGGGATTGCAAAAATCGAAAACTTCGAAACTTGAATTTTCGAAGTTCCCTTCGTTTCTTCAGATTCTTCTAAGAAACGAAGTTGGGAAGCTTCGAATTATTAGGTCCCCTAAAAAATGTTTAAAATTGGAAAGTCGCAATTTTCAAATTCATATTCTCATTTAATATTGGTGTAATTCACCAATCAGAACTATCTAGAACTATCAAAATATTTCAAAGAGTTTTCTATGAGTTTTGACTGCATATCCCACAACACAACCAGTTGAATAGAGCCCTGGGTTTCTTAGAATAAACAAAGTTATCAAAGAGCAAAAGCAAAAAGACAATATTTCTATGTTTTATTAATTGCTTTTTACACAAAAACCCTCGTTCGTGCTTTACTAGTGCTTTGGAGTAAAGCATAGGCTCCTCACCACGATAGTGCCCACCCACCGTCCTCCGTATCAAATATAAGTTGACAACAAACCCTGTTTTTCGGAGTGTGTCAAGTTGGCACCCCAATGAAGAGTTCTGATAGTTCTGAATAGAGTTCTCAATTCCTTTTTATGTATCTGGAAGTACTATCCACTTTTAAAAAAGAGTTCTGTAAGACCGAGCTGTCAGGAATTTTTTGAAAAATGGGGTGCCAACTTGACACCGCACCCCAACATTGTTATCGAATAGTTCTGAACTAGTTTTAAGATGTATTTGGGTTAGTACTATACTAAAAAAGAGTTCTGTTGAATTTCCAGAGATAAAAATTTTCAAAGTTGGAAATTCGAAATATTCAAATTCGTATTACTCACTTAATATTGGTCGAATCTAAATATTTCATAACAACTATGGATAGAACTCACAAAGAACTACCATATAGACCAAACATAGATTTTGAATTTCCGTAACGAACCGACCGTAGAGTTAAGAAACTTTGTAAACATTTCCTGCAGTTGAAAAAAATATAAAAACAATTGCCATTGACTTGAAACTTTTCAAATGCACTTAAAATACATTATAAATTATGATTGAAAAGAAAATTAATCATAATGAATATATCGTTTACCTGTGGTCTGGCCGCCAAGTGAGTGTGCCAGAATTCGGCGTCTCCGGGTACTTTCGCGGTGCAGGTTAGCTTGTCGGAAGTCGATCCCAGGAAGTAGCCCCTGACCACGTTCTTCAGAGCCCAGCGGCCGCTTCCGTCTTCGGAAACGGAAATCTGGAATTGACAGCCCGGTTCCTTCACCTCGCTCTCGCAGGTGACGTTTCCAAAGGAGTCGACGGCCAGGTATTTGTCCAAGTGCGACCTCAGGTAAATCAAACCTGAAAATAAAATAGCAAAATTGTTACCAAACAGAAGTATAAGGTAATATGAATTTTTTGCGTATTTGTTTGTTGAATTACGCGAATACAGTTGGTTGTGCGGCGGTGGGCGGGAGAAAGTTTCTTAGAAATTCAGTTACAATGGAGCGATTCAACAGCTGGAAAAAATAGATGGCTACAATGAGACTTGGCTCCAGCAGGATGGGGCTACCGCTCATACTGCTGATGCGCGTGGGAAGTCGTTAAGAGATTTTTATCGAAATATTATTATCAAAGCAGGGAAATATTAAGAAGCCCGAATTCATAGTTCGGTATTATAAATATAATGTTTTCACCAAATCGAAGAAACGAAAAAGGCATTTTATAAAAACCAGCGAAGCCTTAGAATTGTTGCATTAAAAAAGAAACAATAGTTGTTAAACTGGGAATGAATTAAATACAGTTGTGACAATGTTGTGGATGTTACAGAGTGCGTAAAATTGTATGAAAAAAGTGTAATTGAAAAGTGGCTTCGAGAGCATTTATTGGCCCGAGAAGGGAGGAATAGCCTAGCTGCCTGTAACAATTGATCGAAATGAATGGTGACGAAGATTCATAGAGGAAATATAGATGGAGAGATCGGCAAAGCTAAGAAACTCTTGCTAGTCTTGCCGAAGCCAAAATATTTAATCGAGCAAAAGAAATGCCGAAATAGCCACCCGTACAACAAGCAGTTCATAATGCCATAAGTCGAGCAAACAAAATATAACGGAGCAATCACAAGCAAGGCAGCAGGAATACACCGACTGCTCTGAGATGAGTAAACGCAACACCACATGAAATTGTGAAATATAAGCGAAAAATGAAACTTCCAGGGGCATACAATTTTATGGTAATGAGTAATTGGTTCATTGCACTGAAAAGAAAATTTCAATTGCTCAACAAAGAGACGTTGATCATCAAGCTGTGAGTCGAGCAAATAACTCAAACAAGGAGCAAGCTCGAACATGATAACAAGTAGACGCTGATCGACTTGTTTTGTGCCGCGCAAACGAAACACCGCTGATCGATTTGCTTCGAGCCTAGTAAACGAGACACCGGATCAATCACAAACACTGTAAGTAGACGCTTATCATCATGGTGACAGCCGAGCAACAATCACAAGCACGATAGCAAGCAAAAGATGATCAACCTGCTGCGAGCCGAGCGAATGAAACACCGAAGCAATCACAAACGCGACAACAGGTAGAAGCTCTGATCAACATACTTTGAGAGGAGTAAACGAGACACCGAATCAATCACAAATACGACAAGTAACCGCTGATCATGTTGTGAGCCGAGTAAATGATATACCGAACTAATAACAAACACGACAAGTGGAAGCTAATCAACGTGCTACGATCCGAGGAAATGAGACACCAACGCAATCACAAACGCAACAACAGGTAGACGCTGATCAACATGCTTCAAGCCGAGCAAACGTGACATCGGAACAATCACAAGTATGACAAAAAGACACTGATCAATATATTTTGAGCCAAGAAAATACCGGAACAATCGCAAGGCGAGAGTCAGCGATTGGCAGGAGAGCGTCAAAGTCAAGCTGTTAGAGGCGAAACAATCCCACAACAAATGTGGTTTAATGGTTGTAGTTTGGCAGCGAACACGATGGCGGTGTTAGAATTTCTCTTTGGATTTCTCTTTGAAGTTACGCAACCCCTCAAAACGGCCAAAAACCACCCACAAAAGGTTTGACCCGATTTCCCCGCAGAAAAAAACACTTTCCCCCCATTTTGAGAATGCCGAGTACGGTGGTGGTGTCAGATATCGCGTCAACCCCTCCACCGGCTAATACTCACCCCCGAAAGGGTTGAATTTTTATTTTTTTAATATCACTGGCAAATATATATCCTCCGTTTTCGAGGATGCTGAGCACGGTGGTGGCGTTGGATATCGCGTGCGGCCCCTACCAACCCCTCCACCAGCCAATAATATATGTATATGGGTAAATCCACAAAAAATGTACAGGATACCCATTTCTTTTTCGCAAAAAAAAACTGCCCGTGCCGGCCTTGGACCCGATGAAAATTGAAGTTTGGTCGTTCAGGAACGTCAGAAAAATGAGGAATAAGAAAAAATGGGAGGTGTTTTTGAGATTTTTCAAATTTTTCAAAATCTCTTGAGAAAAATTGATTTTTGGGTTTAATCGTCTGGTTTACATGTAATGCGGGAGTTTTTCGGGGTAAAACAGTTTGATTAATTACTTTAAGGGCCGGTTGCATAAAACTGAAATGAACCAGAGTTCATATGAACCAAGATCAAAAAGTGAACTATGATCAAAATCAATGTCGTTGCATAAATAGAAATGGAGCCGAGTTCCGTAGATCGTTGATTTGTGTAAGTTGGTAAACCTGAAAACGATGAACGGCGCCAATGTACCGAAAACATTTTAGGTTATTGGTTTTGTTTAAGTTCGTGCTCTGAATTTTATTATAAAACATATAGGTAATTCTCGTTATTATATTTGCATGCCATTTTGCATAATTCGCTGCTTTTTATGTATTTGTGAGATTTATATTAGTAATTTCAATAGCGTAAATAACTGTCTGACAATAATAGTGGTGCTTACAACTGTCAAGGTTGATTGATATACTTGTTGTGTTAAGGGTTTGCACAATCTAGAATTTAGCAGCTACGTTTGCTTCGTAGAAATACCTTGCAGTTTTAGATGATATAGCTAGCAAAATTTGCTGCAACACATTTCTCACAGTCTCTTTTAAGAGTCGAAACCTTTTTAAAAATTCTCTGCTATTCCATTTAACAAAATGATTAACCCGCTCTCTGAACAATCTTGGGATTTTTGGTCGCAAGGTTAATTCCACCAACTCTGCAAACTCCTCATCATCCGTCATTTCGCGTACATATTCCATTTTTAATAAAAATCATTTTCGGAGGTGACGTATACGTATTTAAAATAGGTTATGTATGTGATGAACTGTAGTTCAATCAGTTTGAACGGCCTCAATCGACCGTTCAGATTGTGCGGCCGTTTGATCTTAGTTCGAGTAAAATTACCACATTGAGCAACGTAATTTTTACACTGAACTGGAAATCAACGTTGAACAATGGTTCAAAAGTTTTATGCAACCGGCCCTAAATCTTTCATCATACGTGGATCCGTCCCCATGGCAACTGTTCTGTTATTTTATTGACGACTTTTATCTTTCAATCGAAGTTCGAGCACGTTAATAAGTTGCAAAGTATGTTTTCCCCGCATTTCGTGAATGAACAATGAAGCATCATCTCGACTGTCAGACCCAAGTCGATGTTCCCACTATCAAAAAAAAAAACTAAGAGGCAACATGACAAGGAAAAAAAAAAGAAAAAGCCGACACCGACTATTGGATAGTAAAGCAAATAAAGTCGCCCAACTTGGGTAAGTAGTTCAATGCAATCTAGGAGAAAACTTTGTGACCCGATGAAATCATGGTACAATGTGCACTTCTAGGACCAATTCCAACATCTGGAAATCGTCACAGTCGATGCACATCTTCTAAGGAGTTCTTCTTTTGGGCAATCTCTGCAAACGTGTGAAGAGCATACGCAAGTGCCACAAACTTCTCGGGCAACAGAAATGCGGTTACGGAAAAAAATAAAGCTTTAAAAGAAGAACTTGAAGTACTTAAAAAGCAACAGTCTAAAGAGTGGAAAAACAATCACGTGGAAATGCTTAAAAAGAAGAATGTGATGCTGCAGAATTCCAGGAAACTAAGCTGCAGAATTCCAGGAAACTAATTGAAACACTTCGTGGGCAGGTGGAATATTTTGAGAAGTTTCTGGCCTCGATTTGTATAGCTAAGTCGGCTATTAAAACTCTCAAGGAAAAAAAATGTTTGTATAATATTTTCAAGTAATGTGAATGTGAAGAAAATTCGAAAAAAAATATTACTCCGTCAGTAGATATTATGAGAAGAAAAACCAAAACCTTCAGCTCTACAAAAAGTCAAAAAATCTCAAGAAAACACATCAATTGATTATTGATTTCTACCAACGTGATGACAATTCTGTAATGGCCCCGGGAATCCGTGATACGATAACTAAGGGCAAAATTAAACATCGCAACGGTATTTAACAGAAACTGTAGATAATCTACATAAGAAGTTCAATAAAACCACAGAAAATATCTGTTCTATCGATTGAAGCCGTTTTGGGTGATAAAGAGGGGTATGAGTGCACGAGACACTTGTCTCTGTTGTGTACACACGAACTTCCAACTTCTTCTCGACAGGCTGAGAATTTGGAAAATTATCAAAAATAACTCCATAGAGCAATTTATCGCTGACTTTTGTTGCAATCCAGTGTCAGAAGAGTGCATGAGAAGAGAGTGTTTTATTGCCGGGATCGATCAATTGTAAATGCACAGTCAACAGAACTCACTTGGTACTTGACGTGGGTGACAAAAAAAAATTGAAAGGCCAGGAGCAAAGGATAAAATATATTTCGTTGTGCAACAACAACTCGTGAAAAAGTCATCTGCACTCTAAGCGATTTGATATCCCGCGTCAATGAATCGATACCTGTTGTTTTTTTTTGCATCATTTCATTACTGATCAGCAATTTCAACAGCTAAGGTTATTACAAAATTCATTGACCGCTAATGAAATTTATCTTGTTATTGATTTTTCACAAAATTATATTGCAAAATATAATGAAGAAATTCATAGTGCGCACTTCGGGGCATCGAAAAGACAAATCTCATTGCAAACAGGAGGTTTCTACTAGAATGATAAAGAGAATCAATTGAGATTCAAGTCGCTTGTATTTGTTTCTGATAACTTGAGACACGATGCTGCTGCTGTATGAGCGCATTTATTATCAATTTTGAAAATAGTTACCACGATTATTAAAAATATTAAAACTGTACATATTCAAAGTGACGGTCCAGTTACTCAGTATAAGAACAAATCAATTTTTTTTTGTTCCGCCATTTTTCTGAGCAGTTAAATTGGAATAATACTACCTGGAATTTCACTGCTGCTGCCCATGGCAAGAGTGCTGCTGATGGCATCGGCGGTTCTGTGAAAGCTTTATGTGATCGCGTCGTTCGTTGTGGGGGTAATGTTTTATGTGCTGAAGATGTAATGCGTAATCAATGAAGAAAGCCCTAAAGTATCAGCGGTGTTAGTAAAGGAGGAGGACATGCTTCTTATTGATGCACTGTTACCTGAAAACTTGAAATCTGTCCCACAGTGTTCTATTGTACATCAAGTAGTGTGGACGCGTATGCAAAGTGATCATTTATTCTTTCATTCTCTCTCTTGCTCAGAATGCTCGCAAAGTAACTGCATGCATCGAGGTATGGACAAGAGCACAATGATATATGCAAAAAGTGAAATGAAAAAAGATCTCGTGTCAGATAGGAATAGGCCTAAACGGTAGCCCAGAATTTCAAAAGGTTGATTATAGTTGAAAGTATCTTTTTATCAGTGTTGAAAAGCCAGCGGCTATTTCTTGTTGTTGAGTTTATATATATTTGCCAGTGATCTTTAAAAAAATAAAAATTCACCCCTTTCGAAGGCGAGTATTGGCCTAATAAGTTGAACAAACCGGATTTTTGATCCTTCGAACCGGATCGATCGAAGATTTTTTTTGCATCAAATCAGTGCACCAATTCAAGTAGTCCTCAATGTTCAAAGAAGCAGCATCGCATCATCACAAGGAAGCCGTGGATGCCCTTTGGATACAGTCATTGTAGCCGAATCGTACGTGTCGATAAATGGGAGAAGCAGCGTTTGTGCACCTCGTGAAAGCCGCAAACGCCCTTAGAATATCACCGCACCCAGGACAAGCGTAGGGGAGTCACCCTCCAAGTCAAACAGCTCAAAAGTATAGCGGTAAGGTAGGCATCTCCTTGTTCATATTTAACCATGTCTACTTCGCCAAAATTATCTAAGTACAGCGATTGAACTCTTCGCATTTTAAACAAGCACCGCCAGATTCTATCGTGTGAGCCACAAAATTTTGTTTCGGAGTTGGCTGTGAGATAAATGAGGGATGTCGCATAATATTACGTCATGAGACTAGTTCAATTGAATTAGAATTAAAAAATGGATTAATCTCAGACATGACTGTTAAGTTTCTCTCTCTTTCTCAGGCATGACCAACTCAGAAACAAAATTCTGTGGCTCACCGTATAATCAACGATGATTTAAATTTAGGAGCTGAAGAAAAAGTTGAATAAATACGCAACACTTATCGAAGAAAGGTCTATGATGCGTTAAAATAAATTTCTTCAAGAACTTTCCCGAAATAAACAACCATTTGGAGGAAAAGTTAGAGGAGACTTTCGCCAAACTTTTCTAATTACAGCATTATAGGAACACGCGTAGATATCATTGAAAGTAGAATACCATCGCCCATAGTCCTGTTTCTAAGTTCTTGTTAAAAAATTAAATTTGAAACGCGTCAAACAGTGCCATTTTGGACTTTGAAAGTTTGCTATATTATCTATATAGTTTGGGTGGACCCGAGAAAAAAAATTCATAAAAAAATTATAAACAATTTTACTCAAAATTTCATGCGTTAAATCGTTTAAGTAGACTCTTTATCTACACGTTGTTGTTAAAAAATTAAATTTTAAACGCGTCAAACAGTGCCATATTGGACTTTGAATTCTTGTCATTTTAAAAAGAGAGTTCCCGTGGACCCGAGAAAAAATAATTGAAATTGTGGATTGACCGTACATCTATAAGCTAATGTTAATTACATTCTCAGCGTTTGATTTATTATAAATCATTAAAATTGAAGAAATTGTTATATGGTTGTGGATGCGCCGGGAAATACGTGGCTGAAAAATCCGTGGCTATCTTTACATCGGTAGCGTTATTAGGCATTTTTCTACCATGTGTCTCCAATGACCCAAACGACTCAAACGGTTAATAAATTTATTTATATTTTTTAAAGAAGTACGCTCCTACGATATTCATCACATTTGCCACTTTATCAAAATTAAAAACTACTTACTATCGCCTCCGTTGGAACTTTCAGGCTCAAGAGTCCAGATCTGTTTCTTCTTGAGGGAAGCGCCATTGGCGTTGATCTTGAAGCCGAAGGTTTCCGCCGTGAGGTAACGGTACTTGGAGTTGATCAAGCCAATGGTCCAGCAGCCTTTCTGTTGGTTCTGGGTGATGATGTCGCCGCAACCGTTGAGGTCACCGTTGGCGTGTCCGTTCATGCCGTTCATTCTCTTTTCACCGGCTGGAAATGGAAGAAAGGAAAAAACAATTAATTACCGAGCGCAGAGGAATTGAAAATCTTAATTTCTATCGAGCGGGCGGAAGCTGGAGATGCCGTCTCACTTTCTTCATCTTATAATCGAACCGGAAAGATCGTTTTGGTCGAGGTAATTTTATAACATTCTAGAAGTTTAATGGAAATAACGAATGGATTGTTGAGTGATTGAGAGAATGGGTGATAAGCACAGTGCGGAAGTCTACTTATCGAGTCAGTGCCGGCGGTGACAACGTATCTGATTACACGGTGCTTCCCCAAAGTAATTTAATAATGCTATAAAATCGTTAAAAAAAAATGCTCGATTTTATCATTAAATTATCATTTATAGATGTATATTTTTTTTTCTGCAGCCGTCCCGAAAATAAAACTTTCGGTATGACTTATTAAATCTAAAGTATCACTTTACATAAATCGTACCGAAAGTAGTTATTTTCGGGACGATTTTGTTTCACTTTCGGAACGATTTCTTTACTTTCGGGACGCTTTTTGTTACTTTCGGGACGATTTTGCGTATATATGTAGGCGGCCTTGACAAAAACATCAACTTCGTATTTAATTATGACAGCGCTTGTCACATAACATTCGTGTGTGTTTTAGCTTTTTTAACATAAAAAACGGCTGCAGAAAAAATATTGTACGAAACTCGTTCCAAAAGTGATTTTACGGGACTCGCAGGATTCCAGGACTCGCCTAGGGCTCGTCCTGGAAACTTCCTACTCATCCCGTAAAAGATCACTTTCGGAACTTGTTACGTCAATTACTATTCCTTTATAATTGTGCCAAACGTACCTGATGTTTGACAATTTTTTTTGAGGAACTGAAATGACTTGGACATCTGCGCTTTTTACAAAAATTTTATTAACCTTTGGTCTACAAAATACAAATTTTTGAGTTGTGGTTTTTCCAAAAAGGCGGCTCCAGAAAACGTTGTTTTAAAAAAAGCTCTTCTGCGAGAACCCTGGAGGTCGCAATTCGTCAACTAGAGGCATGAAACCAAAACGACTTTAAGCTTTAAGCTTACATCCCAAAGAATACAATAGACCAAAATCACGAAAACAATCGTTATAAAAACAAAATGGCGGCCACTTCAAAGCAAAGTAACGTTTTTCGCATGATTTTTTTACTTTGGCCTGCTGTAAAAAATCGTTAATGATCAAAATTTTACAATTTGATAGGTCTATTCCATGAAAAATTTTGTTTCCTTTAAGGCTTGCCAAACGCGAAGTTGATTGGTTGAACGGTTAAAGAGTTGCAAGTTCCGCAGATTTGAAAAATCTTGTTTCGTGAAAAACGCGTTTAAAGTTTTGGGAACGTATCATTTTGAGTTATTTGATCAATTTGTCCAAGAAGAATTGAATTCATGGGTCTTTGGGATCGCTGAATACGAATTTGAGGTCAGATTTGAATAATTTAAAATGGCGGATCCAATATGGCGGACCAAAAAAGTGAAACGATTTATCAATTGTATTGAAACTTTAAATACAAGGGTTTTTAGGGGCGCTGAACACAAATTTGGGATCAGATTTGAAAAATTCAAAATGGCGGATCCAATATGGCAGACCAAAAAAGTGAAACATTTATCAATTGTATTGAAACTTTGAATACAAGGGTTTTCGCTGAACACAAATTTGGGATCAATTTGAAAAATTCAAAATGGCGGATCCAATGTGGTGGCCAAAAAGTGATCTTAATCAATTTTTATGAAACTTTCAATATAGGGGTTTTGGGGCCGCTGAACACGAAGTTGAGGTCAGATTTGAATAATTATAAAATATCATCACTAAATCTGTAGGTTAGAGCATGCCGGCAACTTTAAAACTCAGCAGTAAACACTACTACCATCTATAGGAAGAATGTGTACTACTAGAATTACCATCTGTTGGTACAGTGACTCGTTCCGGAGCACGCGGCGAACTCGGCACTCGGGACACCGCACGGTAGTTCAAAATTCGAAAAAGTTGGCCAAAACTCGAAAAATTAAAGTCAATATTTTGAGTTTAGTACAATATAGTCGTGTCCAGAGGGCTCCACTGGATGCCAGAATGAAAGACTATTATTCTATCTACTACAAAATGCCTCGTAATCCGCGTTCAAACTTGTTACTTTGTTGGGAGGCGTTCAGACGATGTGAAATTTTGGCGTCGGTTTTTCAGTATAAATACTAATCTTTATGTGCTGGGACTTTTTTCCTTGTTATTATGGATCTTCCTGAAGGTAAATTAATGGTTATAACATTTAATTTGCATACAAAATTTTTGATAGCGATTATAGGAATTTGCGTTAAAAATATTTTTCAAAAAAATTTCCACTCATGAAAATATTTTTTTGCCTGTGTGTGCCTGTGTTCCTATAGGAATAAAAATAATGATTTTAGTGTCCTTTAACGTGTTAAACAACAATTGGCTGCATTCACTTGCATTCCTCAGTGTACGATTATTTGTATGGCTGATGTGTGCGCAAAATCGTTAAAAAATTCGACTTTATATTTTATTAAATATCTTGTACATATGATGTGTATATGTATACGGATCTAGATGAACAAAACAGAACATAGGATTTTTAATATTATTTTTTTTATATTGCAATATTATCTTCCCTGATCATTTTAGAGGAAAGATCTCCTCCTAGTCAAATTAGTAAAAAAAGAACAAATAAGGAATTTGAAAGAAGTTTGTACTGAGAAAGTAAAACATGACAGACAGATAGACACACAGGCAGACACTCACATAGACTTTGGATATTTCCGCAAAAAAAAAATGTTTGGAAATACTTTTCAATCACCATACTTTCGCGTAGTTTGCACGGAGAAAGTAAAACATAAATATGACAGACAGGCAGACACACATGGTTTTACAAAAATTGTAGGAATCGACGGAAATGGATTTTGCCACAAAAAAAAAATGGTGATGTGGCCATCATGTTACTTTCTCCGACTTGATGGTATAATTTATATTTACGCCTTACATGGTTTATTTTCAATTTTACTCATATTTTAAATGTACATCGAGCGCTTTGTAAACTCGGATGAAACTGACGTTTAAAACGTCAAAATTATGAAAGATGGAAAAATTATACTTCAAATTAAAAAATGGTGATGTGGTCATCATGTTACTTTCTCCGATTTTATGGTATAATAGTTATTTATATTTATATTTTCATGGTTTATTTTCAATTTAAATGATATTTTAAATGTACATCGAGAATTTTGCAGGATCGGATGACACTGATGTTTAAAACATCAAAATTATGAATGATGAAATTGAAAAATTTTACGTTCGAATAATCTTTACCGTCAATTTATTCGAAAACCAAAGAGATTTCGAAAAAAAACTTATTCTATATAAGTTGGTAATTTTGGCATTTTCTGCAGTTATTAGTAATATAAAGTTTTGACAGTGGCAAAATACAATTTTTGGCAATGTAAAAATTTAATTTAAACGAGGAATACAATTTTTGTGGTGGAAAAAATACCGTTCTTCGCAGTGAAAGAAAAAAACATTTTTAACAATTAAAAAACACAATTTTTGACAGTGCCAAAATACAATTTTTAGCAGTGACAAAATACAATTTTTGTAGTGGAAAAATACCGTTCTTCCCAGAAAAAAAACATTTTTGACAGTTAAAAATAAATCATTTTTGACAGGAGCAAAATACAGTTTTTCGCGATGTAAAAATATAATTTTTGACAACGAAGAATACAATTTTTATGGTGGAAAAATAGCGTTCTTCGCAGTGAAAAAAATACCATTTTTGACAGTTAAAACACAAGTTTTAACAGTGAAAAAATTCAATTTTTAGCATTGGCAAAATACAATTTTTGGCGATGTAGAAATATAATTTTTGACAACGAAGGATATAATTTTTGTGGTGGAAAATACCGTTCTTCGCAATGAAAAAATACCATTTTTTACAGTTACTGTGAATATTGCGATTTTTGACAATAGCGGAGTACTGCTTTTGGCGATAGAATTTTAAGGGTAGTGAAATACTATTTTTAACAATGAAATATTACAATTTGAGGGTGGTGAAACTATTTTTAGCCGCGGAAAAACATAGTTTTTGAGAGAGAAGAAAAATTATGTTTGACAGTGTAAAAATACAAGTTTTAACAGTATTGTATACCATTTTGGCGATATAAAATTGATTTTTTGACTAAGAAAACAGACAATTTTTGACGGTGAAAAAATACCATTCCTTCCAGTGAAAAAATATTCGACATTTAAAAAACTTCGATTTTTGGCTGTGGTAGAATACTGTTTTTGGGAAATTGAAGATTTGACAATGGAGACCTGCAATTTTGACGGTGCAGAAGTACTATGTTTGATAGTGGAAACGTACATTTATTAACAGAGAATAAAATCCATGTTTGACAATGGAGAATGATGGTTTTTGATAGCAAAAAAAATCTTTAAATCGAGGAGAAATACTTATTTTGACACTAGTAAAAAACATTTTTCGAAAAATATTTTCAAATACTTACTTGCTGCCTTCAAAATTTGTTTCAATATTCTTGTAATATTTTTCAGATTTAAAAAATTATCGGTCAAAAACAAAAATACGGTTGAGGTAAACACCCACTTTCTCACTTTCGGTGGACGAAATTTTGCCAAAACCTTTTCAGTTCTTCGGATTATCAAATAAGACTTATGTTCAAAGTTTGGTGTAAATTCATGTAGTAGTTTTTGAGATACAGCGCCCACAGACAGACACACAAATCTTAATAGGAATGCATATTGAAAAATGGTGATGTGGCCATCATGTTACTTTCTCCGGCTTGATGGTATCATTTATATTTACGCTTCCATGGTTTATTATAAATTTAAATCATATTTTAAGTGTGCATCGAACGTTTCGTAGACTCGGATAAAACTGACGTTTAAAACGTCAAAATTATAAAAGATCGAAAAATGTACTTCAAATTCAAAAACTCAGTTTACAAAAACTAAAGAGATTTCGAAAAAAACTTATTCTTCATAAATTGTTCATTTTGGCATTCTCTACAATTATTATTGACATAAATTTGCTGTAACTATTAGCGTTTCATAATTGTATACCAAAAATGAAAAAAAAATTCATAAATTTTTTTCTCGAATAACAATGATTTTATGAAAAATGTTTTCAAACAAAATAATCGCATTTCTTTATTGTCTTCAATATTTGTTTAAATGTTTTTGTGATATTTTTCATATTTAAGAAAATATTGGCAAAAAACAAAAAACAGTTAAGGTAAACACCCACTTCCGGTGTACGAAATTTTACCAAAAGCTTTTCAGTTCTTCGGATTATCAAATAAAACTAATGTTCAAAGTTTCATATCAATTGGTCCATTAGTTTTTGAGATACAGCGCGCACAGACACACACACACACACACACACACACACACACACACACAGACAGACACAAAAAAAAAATTCCAGAAATTGTTGAAATGGCATCTAGGGTCCCCAAAACGGATATTTCCGTAAAAAAAATTTTTGAAAAAAAAATCACGATCACAATACTTTCTCGTACTTCGTAACGGAGAAAGTAAAAATGTTAGGATAATTTTTACGATCACAATAGTTTCCCGTGGTTAGTATGGAGAAAGTAAAAAATAAATTTGACAGACAAACAGATACAAAGGCAGTCACATTTTGTTTACAAAAATAGTCGGAATCGACGAAATAGATATTTTCGTAAAAAAATATATTTGGAATTTTTTTTACGATCCCAATATTTTCCCTTAGTTTGTAAGGAGAAAGTAAAAATAAATATGACAGACAAACAGATACAAAGGCAGACACATTTTGTTTACAAAAATAGTCGGAATCGACGAAATAGATATTTTCGTAAAAAAATATATTTGGATTTTTTTTACGATCCCAATATTTTCCCTTAGTTTGTAAGGAGAAAGTAAAAATAAATATGACAGACAGACACACATTTTATTCACATGAATTGTCGGAATCAACGAAATGGCTATTTCCGCAAAAAAAAATTGGAAATTATTTACGATCACAATACTTTCCCGTGGTTTATACGGAGAAAGTAGAAAATAAATATGACAGACTGACGCACATAAAGGCAGACACACATATTTTTTACAAAAATTGTCAGAATCGACGAAATAAATAATTTGGAAATTGTTACGATCACAATATTTTTCCTTAGTAAGGATAAATAAATATGACAGACAGACAGACACAAAGGCGGACACACGATACTTTCTTTTACACAAAAATTGTTGGAATCAACAAAACGGCTGTTCCGCAAAAAAAATGGAAATTTTTTACGATCACAATATTTTCCCGTACTTTGTACGGAGAAAGTAGAAACTAAATAAGACAGATAGAGAGACACAAAGTCAGACACATATTTTTTACAAAAATTATCAGAATCGAAGTAATTGATATTTCCGCAAAACAAATATATGGAAATTTTTTTACAATCACAATACTTTCCCTTAGTTTCTACGGGGAAAGTACAAAATCAATATGAGAGACACACAGACACAAAGGCAGACACACAGTTTTTTTACGAAAATTGTCGGAATCGACGAAATGGATATTTCCGCAAAAATAAATGTTTGGAAATTTTTTACGATCACAATTTCCCATCAATTTGTACACACCTTGTATAGTATAAGTTAAGGTTATGGTTTGGAGAGGGCTCACCGACTCGAAAAACCATTCTACGGCCGTGGTGATTATTTGATACATATTTTTTACATTATCATTAAGTTATAATTTACAAAAAATTCAAAATACAATTTATACGAGAGAATAGAAATAATCGTAATTTACATGACACGTTTATTCTGTACGTAACTATGGTAATAGGTGTAAATAAGAACGGAAGTTTTTCACTAAATTTAAAAATAATCATTAAATTGTTGTTAAAGTTGCGATTTTTTTCAGTGTGGCGAAATAAATGGAAAAACAATTGTGACCAACTTGAAATTTTTTTAAATGTGCTCAAAATAGATTCTGCTTTATGATTTAAGAACAATCAAACAAGTCCCTTCACTAACTTTGGAAATAATCATGTGATAACCGAGTAAATTGCTATACCGAAGTTGCCAATTTCTCCAGTGTAGCCAAATAAATGTAAATACAAACGCACATACACAAAAAAATTTGTGAACCCATTTCAGTCAAAAAAAATTCGATTTTTTTTTTTAATTTTCCTTATTTTTCGAGGTTTTTTAAACATTTTGAGAACCAATGCTTTTCTCATTTAATCTGCATGGAATGTGTGTTTGTTTATTTAAAACGCGAAATCCGATTTCTTGCCTCCGAAATTTGAAGTGTTATTGCAACGTTTTTTTTTTGTAAAAGATAAACAGTGTCCTCAAGTTCATTAAAGAGCACTCAGATATTTCCTACGCGCTTGTTGTAATTCGATATCTAAAGCCGATGCCGTTTAAAAATTAGGTCACATTATCACTGCCCCCAAACATGTTGCGTTTTTTCACTCATTAACTTTAACAATTAATTGTGGGCTTTTTGTTAGAGTTATAAACAAAATAATTGCGAATATTGTTTAAAAATAATATAATCTCTTTGTGGTTGCGAGCCTGTTCGTTATTTCAAATACACCCTGTATACATTATTCCACGGACCCGAGCGAATACTTCTCGATCTCCGAAAAATCTACCGCCCGGGATGGGAATCGAATCGACACGGCGCCGCCGGCACAAGCGCTCGCCCCTACCCACTACACCAACGGACCGCCCAAAAATACAAACTTGAAATTTTCAAAATTGTCTAAAAATTGATTCTTCTTTATGGTTAAAAATAATCTCAAACACATCTTTACTAAATTTCAAAATAATCACCCGATAACTGAGTTAATTGTAATACTACGATTGCGCATTACTTTAGTGCTGCCAAAAAACAATTGTTACCGACTTAAAATTTTCAAAATTTATTCGAAATTTGTACCATCTTATGGTATTAAAAAGATCTTCTAGACACCCTAGACACTTAAATTATTAAATAATAACCGGAGAGCTGGGATCATTGTTATTCTAAAATATTGGATTTCTCCAGTGCAGACAATAATATGTCCGCCATATTGGTTCCGCCATTTTGAATTTCAAATTCATAATCTGCGATTAGTACCCATTTATCAAAATTTATCAAGATTTAGACTTTTGGCCAGCTTTTTCGAATTTTTAACCACTGTGTCCGTTCAAAGCCGTGTAGCGACGAAACTAATTCACGGATCGCAAAATCATTTTAGTCACATATTCTAGACACTTACAGCATTCGATTCATGCAATAAAAAAATCTTTTTTTTTAAGAAAATATAGAAGAACCTCCCTTTAATCGCCCCACCTTTAACCCCAAAGTACTAGCTAATTTAAATAACAAAGTCCCCGTCTTCTGATACTCAATACCTCTAGGTGTAGAATTTAATAACAAATGTTATTCAAAATCGTTTCATATATTCATATACAGGGTGTTTCAGAGCTCTGGGAACGGTCAATCACGTGCTTATTTGTTAAAATTTTGAAAAATGTTTTATACAAAAGTTGTGCAGAATAGTGACCTACATGCCCTAAAAATATTTAAATTTATACAGGGTGTCTCATATCAAAGTTACAGACTAAACTTTATAAGTTTGGTCTGTAACTAATATTTTTAGGGCGTGCAGCTCACTATTATACACAACTTTTGTTTAAAACATTTTTCGAAATTTTGAATAATAAGCACGTGATTGACCGTTCCCAGAGCTTTGAAACACCCTGTATAGTGTCCGGCAGAAAGTTGGACACATATGGAAAAAAAAAACTATTTAAATCGTTATGCTGAGTAAACTTATTAATATTTTTAAATCATCGAGTGGAGTGAAGTTTTTTTGCAATTTTTTTGATCATTAAAAAATGATCAGAAAAATGCGATAGAGCATTCTAAATCATTGCTTTGGATAACTTTTTATGGCAGTTGTCGAACTTTCAAATTTATTGAAATTAATTTATCGATGCATCCGCAACTTGAGCGAGATGTGGAGAAATTTCTTTATTTATCAAGAGGAGTTGAGACTATTTTATTTCTCTAATTGTTAATTATTATTATGGTGAATCCATTACCGCAGCTAACTTCTTTATAAGGGTTGGCAAACTTTGATATAAATCGAAATTAACAAATCGTTGCGATTGAAATCTGAGAGCTGTGTACAAAAATTAATTTTTCTAGTCATCAAATTAAATTTGTTTAGTTGTTAACAAAGATTATGGTGAATAAATAACCGTAGCTAACTTCTAATTGAGCGTTGGCGAACTTTAAACAATGGAAATTAACAAATCATTGCGTTCGAAATCAGAGCGCGGTCTGGAGAAATTAATTTTGTTTAGTCATCAAGGAAAGTAGAGGTTTTTCAATTTGTTTAATTGTTAACAAGCTTGTGCCGGCTGCACCGCGTGCTGTGTGGGTTCGAAGATTTTTCGGAGATCGAGAAGTATTCGGTTGAGTCCAAGGTCGTTGTGTATACGTCTGACATTTTTCATTTATTCATTTGTTCATTTACTCATCCCAAATAAAATACATAAATAATAATAACCTGGTCGTGACTGAATGGCTCATGCCATGTTAACAAAGATTATGGTGAATCTATTGCCGCAACTAACTTCTTTTTGAGAGTTGGCGAATTAAAAAAAAAAATAAAAAAATGGAAATTATTAAATCATTGCATCCAAAATCCGAGCACGGTGGAGAGAAAGTAATTTTGGTTAGTTATCAAGGGAAGTAGATGTGTTTTCATTTTTTTAGTTGTTAATCTAGAATCTAGATGGCCCGCGATGGAAAAAGTTTGGAGACCCCTGATCTGGATTATGGTGAATCTATTAAAGCAGGTAACTTCTTTATGGGTGTTGGCAAACTTTGAAAAAAATTAATACATTGTTGTGTCTGAAATCCAAGCGCGGTGTGAAGAAATTCATTTCTATAAGTCATCGAGTGAAGTGGAGATTTCCTTTGCATTTTCTGTTTATTAAAATAAAGCATTCTAAACCAATTGCTTACTTAGAAGCTTGAAGCTTGTAGAAATTATATTTTTATTTATTTATCAAAAGGAGTTGAAGTTATTTTATTTTTCTAATTGTTAATATATACTAAAGGAAAAAAATGAAACACTTGAAATTTGTAAAATTTCGACCATTTTCAAACCGCCATAACTCGACGTATTTTTTTATCGATTTTGATTAACCTTTAAGGGCGAAAAACTTTGAAGTATCTTCTTTAAAGTGATGCATGCAAACTTAAGCGTAACCCCTTCCGCTCCCCTCTAGCACCCCTGTGAAAAAAAATGTTTTTTTTTCAGGAAACATTGTCCAACATTGACGATGTAAGATTTGATCAGTTCCCTATGCCAGGACTCAAAGAACGAAGTTCATACGACGATTTTGTACCAAGTTATAGGTGTTTGAAAAATAAGTGCGTTTTGAGGTTTTTCGCACATAACCCTTTTTTTAACCAAATGTGATGATTACTTCGGGAAAAAAATCGCATTTTGACTCTACTTTAAGGGGGAAAACCCTTTGGAGTGATCCCTTTTCGAACCCTTCAACCCCGAACAAAAAAAAAACACGTTTTTGGGCAAAAACGTCCTACTTTGGCAACGTGTACCAAGATGGAAAACATGTGTCGACTCGATCCACCAAAAGGGCATTGAAATGTGTTCAATTGCCTGCGCAGAACCCAACGAAGTTCCTACGGCGGGAGGGGTTACGCTTAAGTTCGCATGCATGACTTTAAATAAACTTCAAAGTTTTTCGCCCTCAAAGTTCATCAAAATCGATTGAAAATACGCCGAGTTATGGCGGTTTGAAAATGGTCGAAATTTCACGAATTTTAAGTGTTTAATTTTTTTTCTACCAGTGTAGATTATATTGAATTGATTACCGCAATGAACTTTTTTTTGAGAGTTGTCGAACTTTGAAAAAATCGTTGTAGTTGAAATCAGAGCACGGTGTGGAGAAATTAATTTTGTTTATTCATCAAGACAAGTAAAAGTTATTTTTTTTTTAGTTGTTAGCAAAGATTATGGTCAATTAAATACCAGAGCAAACTTTTTTTCGAGAGTTGACGAACTTGAAATGAAAAAATGGAAATTAATAAATATTGCGTCTGAAATCTGAGGGCGATGTGGAAAAATTAATTTTGTTTAGTCATCAAGGGAAGTACAGGTTTTTTAAATCTTCTAGGTTGTTAACAAAGATTATGGTGACTCGATTACCAGAGCAAACTTGTTTTTGAGAGTTAACGAACTTAATAAATATTGCGTCCGAAATCTGAGCGCGGTGTGGATAAATTAATTTTGTTTAGTCATCAAGGGGAGTAGAGGTTGTCTTATTTTTTTTGTTTATTTGTTAATAAGGACTATTGTGATTCGATTGCCCATGCTAACTTCTTTATACGAGTTGGCGAACTTTGAAAAAAATCGAAATTAATAAATCGTTGCGATTGAAATCTGAGCGCAGTGTGGAGAAATTAATTGTGTTTCGTCATCAAGGGAGGTAGAGGTTTTTATGTTTTTTTTTTAGTTGTTAACAAAGATTTTGGTGAATCGATTACCCGAGCAAACATATTTTTAAGAGTTGACGAACTTTGAAAAAAATGAAAATTAATAAATATTGCGGCCGAAATCTGAGAGCGTTGTTGATAAATTAATTTTGTTTGTCATCAGGGGGAGTAGAGGTTCCCTTAATTTTTTTTTATTTTGAATAAAGATTATTATAAATCGATTGCCGCTGCTAACTTCTTTATAAGAGTTGGCAGACTTTGAAAAAAATCGAAATTAATAAATCGTTGCGATTGAAATCTGAGCGCAGAGTGTTGAAATTAATTTTGTTTAGTCATCAAGAAAAGTAGACATTTTTTAAATTTTTTACTTGTTAACAAAGATTATGGTGAAACGATTACCGCAGCTGATTTCTTTTTGAGAGTTGGCGAACTTTGAAAAGAAATGGAAATTAATACATTATTGAGTCCGAAATCCGAGCGCGGCGTGATGAAATTAATTTTGTTTCGTTATCAAGGGAAATTGGGGTTTTTAATTTGTTTTAACTGTTAACAAATATTATGATGAATCTATTACCGCAGCCCAACTTCTTTTTGAAAGTTGACGAACTTTAAAAAAATGGAAATTAAAATTAATAAATCCGTCCGAAATCCGAGCGCGGCATGGTGAAATTAATTTTGTTAAGTCATCAAGAAAAGTAGAAATTTTTAATGTTTTTACTTGTTAACAAAGATTATGGTGAAACGATTACCGCAGCTGATTTCTTTGTGAGAGTTGGCGAACTTTGAAAAGAAATGTAAATTAATAAATTATTACGTCCGAAATCCGAGCGCGGCGTGATGAAATTTATTTTGTTTCGTTATCAAGGGAAATAGAGGTTTTTAATTTTTTTTAACGGTTAACAAATATTATGGTGAATCTATTACCACAGCCAACTTCTTTTTGAGAGTTGACGAACTTTGAAAAAATGGAAATTAATAAATCCGTTCGAAATCCGAGCGCGGCGTGGTGAAATTAATTTTGTATAGTCGTCAAGTAGAGATTTTTTAAATTGTTTAGTTGTTTACAAAGATTATGGTGAAACGATTACCGCAGCTGACTTTTTTTTGAGCGTTGGCGAACTTTGAAAAGAAATGGAAATTAATAAATTATTGCGTCCGAAATCCGAGCGCGGCGTGATGAAATTTATTTTGTTTCGTTATCAAGGGAAATAGAGGTTCTTTATTTTTTTTAACTGTTAAAACATATTACGGTGAAACGATTACCGCAACCAACTTCTTTCCGAGATTTAACGAGCTTTGAAAAAAAATGGAAATTAATAAATATCAAGAAAAGATTTTTTAAATGTTTTAGTTGTTAACGAAGATTATGATGAAACGGTTACCGCAGCTGATTTCTTTTTGTTTCGTTATCAGGGGAAATTGGGATTTTTAAATTTGTTTTAACTGTTAACAAATATTACGGTGGATCGATTACCGCAGCCAACTTCTTTTTGAGAGTTGACGAACTTTGAAAAAAATGGAAATTAATAAATTCGTCCGAAATCCGTGAAATTCATTTTGTTTGGTCATCAGGGGAGAAGGTTTTAATTTTGATTTAGCTGTTACGATATATTATGGCGAATCTATTACTGCACATAAGGGTTGGTCAACTTTGAAAAAAAGTTGGAGAAATTAATTTTGATTAGAAACCAAGAGGTTTTTAAATCTTTTTAGTTGTGAACAAAGATTATGGTAAATTGATTACCGCGGCTAACTTCTTTTTGAGAGTTGACGAACTTTGAAAAAGAAAGGAAATTTATAGATCATTGCGTCCAAAATCCTAACGCGGATTTGAGAAATAAATTTTACTTTTAGATCATTTTAAATTTAAACAATTGTTTGGTTTCATATTCAGTTCCCTGACACGTGTTTCGGTCAATGAGGACCATTCTCAAAGGAATTACAAAAGACAAAATGTTTAGTCATCAAGGAAGTAGAGGTTTTTAAAATGTTTTTCGTTTTTAATTAAGATTATGATTAATCGATTGATGCAGCAATCAGCTTTATGAGAATTGGCGAAAAAAATCTAAGTTAATAAATCGTTGCGTCTGAAGTTCGAGTGCGCTGTGGTGAAATTAAATTGTCATCGAGTGAAGTGAAGGTTTTTTGTATTTATCTGATTATTAAAATATAGCATTCTAAACCGATTGCTTTGTCTAACTTTTTATGGTGAAATTATCGGTGCGTCCGCATTTAATTATACTCCATTTATTTATTTAAGAGTTGAGGTTATGTTATTTTAACATGCAAATTTTTGTTGTATCATTCAATATCCGGCGTGGCACTAGCCAGGAAAGTAGTTGTTTCAATAAGTTATTTGTTTATGGTCTTACAGTTAGTAAGACTTAATTTTGCTTGCAGAGTTACGAACAGGTTGAATATTCATATATTCGGGCTATATTTAATAATAATAATAATTTTTATTTTCTCCAAAAATACAAAGTATATACAAATACAAACATAAATACATGTAAAATAAACAATAATTACAAAATTCGTTTTATTAAATTTATTTAATGCTTCTGCAACAAATGAGTTTGCCTCAAATTGATATTTAATGTTTCTGCAACAAGTGAGTTTGCCTCAACTTTATTTATTATGTCACTTTGCTAATTGTTAATATAGATTATGGTGAATTCATTTTGTTAATCAAGAAGGGAAGGAGAGTTTTTTAAATTGTTTTTTAGTTGTTAATGAAGATTATGGTGAATCGATTGCCGCAGCTAACTTCTTTATAAGAGTTGGCGAACTTTGAAAAGAATCGGAATTAATAAATCGGTGCGTTTATATACCAATTTTTTTCAGCCGTCAAATGAAGTGAAGATTTTTTGCACTTTGAAAATCAATTCGATCTTACGGAAACATCATTTGTTGTCGCAAATGTGGCGGCATTCGTTGAGTAAGGGTAAATATGGAATATGCTGAATCGATTATTATAGCTAATTTTTATGGAATTTTTATGGCGAACTTTAAAAAAAAATCTAAGCGCAGCGTGGAAAAATTAATTTTGTTTGTCATCAAGGCAAGTAAAAATGTTCTTAAATGGTTTAAGTTGTTAATAAAGATTATGTTGAATCGATTACGGCAGCAAACTTCTTTATGAGAGTTGGCGAACTTTGAAAAAAATCGGAGCTTCTAAATTCCGAGTGCAGCGTGGAGAATGTTCTTGTTTTCAGTCGTCAACTGAAGTGGAGATTTTTGGCATATAAAACATGGTAAATTGAATTTCATTTATCCCTAAAGATGAAATACCACATAGTAACGGTCACCACCATGTAATTAATCCTTAGTTAATGAGTCGCAACCATCGCTTTAAAGATAACTAAAATGAGCCCATTTATGCATTGATTTTATGGTGGGTGCGCCGGGAACTTAAAAATCACCATCTGAGATATGAAAATATTTTTATTATCGCGAATATGGAGGCATTCGATCCTACGGGAATATTTTCATTTGTTCTGAACAATGAAGCATTCGCCAGGCAAGGATTTATATAGTAATAATAATAATAATCTCTTTATTCCATAGACTGCACAGTGTACACAATATACATTTACAGTATTGGATGCGTCAGAAAGGTATACATAACAAAACAAAAAAGTATTCCTTATTACGTAATAACATCATGTTTTTTCCTTAAACATATTAGTTGAAGTGATTTTTTTAATGTCCTCTGGCAGGTTGTTAAACAGTTTTGGTCCAAGTACATAGACTCTATATTATTTGTTTGCCACTGACAGTGTTACCAGAAGAGCTCAACAATATGTATAAGTGAATGGAAGACAATTTAAACACATTTGATATTTTCTAACTATAATTAGAAATGCAAATATCAACATTTTATAAATAGTAAACATTAAGAAATCGATGAAGAGAATGAAATCGTTGTACGTTATGTTTAAACACAATAAATACCCTCAACAATGAAGCTTGACTGAAAACCAAATCACAGTACATGGCGACCGCGAGAGGACATTACAATGCTCTTCCACTTATAATCTAGTTAAGAACTATCACCAAATAGACCTCATTATTTTTTCTAATTATGTTAAAACACTACCATACTCAATTAACAACACTAGGAAAGATGTCTTGCATGGAATAATTACATGTTCTGACGGCGTTGATTTAAATCTCTGCCTAGATACCGAAACTAACATATCGCATAATACCTATCTCCCTGCAGGAAGTCTCTAATTATAAGAATCTACCACAATCAGGTAACGTCCAACAACCAGAAATACAAGTGGACCATGAATTTATACCAGAAATGAAGCGAACGATATCCAATGGAAAGATCATGATGTTAGAATAATACAGCAGTGATATATAACATAAGGCAGCATGTCTATGTCTATCAGATATCGCGACTATGTAGGACACATGTGCCCCATATTTATGGTAACTGTTAACAAAGTTCTTCAACTTTTTGTCTATTATATTTCCCTCGCTTTAGAATTTAAGACCTAGAGGTTAAGTTAAAGTTAGATTTTTTTTCAAGAGAGGCAATATCAAAACGTGGACTTTGACATTTAGTAAAAACACTGTTTAAAGTTTAACTTTAGCTGCCAACACCATTTTCCAGTAACGCATATCAATTAGAATTTTCTGAAAAAATGAACCAAAGACCTGTAGCTTGGGTTAAAATTGAAGCAATGAGTTGTGGGTGTACCCCATCCTACAATCCAATCAGTTAAACCTACTGCAGGGTTTTTACAAATTGTTCAGTTCACAAGGGGGGCAAATGTAATGGATTTCGTTTCTTGCGCATTATGTAAATTTTCTGAAAACACTGTTTAGGGTTGAACTGGTTGTATTTTAGGATAAGGCCCACCCACCACTAGGTGGTTGAATTATAGGGTACGGCACTCCCACCATTAGATGGTTGTATTTTAGGATAGTGCCCACTCACCACTAGCATTAGATGGTTGTATTTTAGGATAGGGCCCACCCACCACTAAGATAGGGCCCACCCACCACTAGGTGGTTGAATTATAGGATACGGCACACCCACCATTTGATGGTTGTATTTTAGGATAGGGCCCACCTCCATTCACTACTGCTAGGGCTCACCCATCAGTCTCGAGTTAAGTTTATCTTTAGTTTCCAACACCGTTTTCTAGTAATGAACAAGAAAATTTCATTGCACCCAAACAAAGACCTCTAGTTTTGGTTAAAATTGAAAAGATGGCTAATGGGTGGGCTCTACCCTACAATTTTAATTAGTTGAACCTAAAGCAGAGTTTTCACGCAATGTCTATACTCTAGTTTTAGTTTTCGTAAGATTGAAGAGAAGACTGTTTTACAACACTAAAATAGGTCAATAACCGTTTTATATATATTTTCGTGATCGTTGGTTAGGAGCGTGTTTGGGGTGATGTAAACTAATCAACATCTAGTGCTATTACTAAATAACATGACGGTTGTTCGTTTTCAAATTCTTTCAGTTTTTATAACTTTAATTAATTTATTTTAAATAAGTAATTGTGGAGGCTTTCACTTCGTGATACATTTTGAATAATTCAAATAAAACGAATAACTTTGTTGGAAATTATCGAAACTGTAGTTACTCCAAGTTAATAAAGTGATACCAACAAAGTTATTTGGTTTATTTGAATAATTTGTTTTATCCCGTAATGTTGTCATTCCATTAACTCCTTAACAACGAGTGACGTTAAGGTAACTTTAACTACACTATATGTATATGTATTAAATGTATCTTAACGCAACTCGTTGCTGTGGAGATATTGGCAAACAAACATGTTTTTTGACGGTTTTTGGTTTTTATTAAAAAAAATAGAAATAGGATAAAATAAACCGTGTTACGACACAAGTAACGTTATTTACTTTTACATTACTCGAAAATTCAAACTTTTCCCTCGTAATGTAAAAACCTTCATAACGTTACTTGTATCGTAAATTACTATTATTTAATAACAATAAGGGATTTTAAGTAACCTTTAAGTTTTTTCTTCAATTTTAAGGTTGGTTTTCAGTAAGTTTTGATCTCAATTTTTATATGTTTGACCTACATTTTTGGATTTTTGCTCTACATTTTGCATGTTTATTGATAAACTGAGGATATTTAGTTCCCATTTTGAAGTATTAATTTCCAAATTTCGCATTTTTGATCTCAATTTTTTTTTAATATATGACCTAAATTTATGGATTTTGTGCTCTACATTTTGCATATTTGGTCCTAAACGTTGGATTCTTGGCTCCAGTTTTGAAATTTTGGGTCAAAACGTATCCAAAGTTTATGACCAAAAGTGCAAAATTTAGAGCCCAAAATACACAAATTTTGGTCAAATATACAAACAAATTGAGGTCAAAAATGACCAAAATTTGAAAATTAGAATAAAATATTTTAAATTTTTAAAGTAAAATCGTTAGAAATAGCATTAATTTAATTAAAATTATTCCTGCTATTACCCACATAGGTTTACACTCGTCAGGTATACATACCAAGGGGCCAAAGTTCAAGTTATAGTGTTCATTTCAAACAATAATTGTGCATGTAAAGATGATGACTGTGTATGTAGAAAAATATGAAAATAAAAAAATTTAAAAAAAACAATATTTTCTTTTTAAAGGGCCTTTATCTTTCATTTGACGTAAGAATGCTTAAAATCTGTTAGATAAATTTGAAGTAATTAAAATTCAAATCAGATTTTTGGTGCCAATACTTTAAATACTATAGAGATTTTGGTCGAATTTGGAAAATTCCAAGTTTCTACTAATTTATCAAGATTGTTCTATGGTTATTTCTTTGAGGCTTCCTGTTTCTCCAAATCACATTTAGTTTTCGAGTCATAAAATTAGAAAATATATTTTCCAAATTCATTGCAGTTTCCGGTATTTTCTGTTTCCCTGTATCACATTTCGTTTTTAAGTTGTGGTGAAATCCTGCATCACATTAGGTTTTTGAGTTGCTGCGATCAAATAAAACATACTTTATTGAAGATAAAACATTTTTTATCTTCAAAATTTGGATTTTGCAATGTACAAAAATTCAGCCAATTTTATAAAATGATTTCCGTTTTTGTTTCCAAACTTTGGCGCTGTACACATACAGTGCGCGCCTAAAGTATGAAATTTATTCAATAAAACCGAAATAAAATATTTTTGTAAAAAATCCTCGAACAGGTCGATTTTCTTGTATAAAAATACACATTTTTGCATGAAAGTCGAGTTTCAGTCGTCAGTTTTTGAGTTATGACGTCCGCCATTTTGTTTTTAAATGGCAACCCCCTATTTTTGTTCTTGATTTTGAGAGATCTTTTCATTGTCGAACTGACAGTATAAAAATATTGCCATCTTACATAAGAAATTTTTCGAGTAAATGACAATTGTAGGTGACAACTACAGTATAGAATTTATTCAATAAAACCGAAATAAAATATTTTTGGAAAAATCCTCGAACAGGTCGATTTTCTTTTATAAAAATACACATTTTTGCATGAAAGTAGAGTTTCAGTCGTCATTTGTTTTCGAGTTATGACGTCCGCCATTTTTTTTTGAATGGCAACCCCCTATTTTTGTTCTTGATTTTGAGAGATCTTTTCATTGTCGAACTGGAAGTATAAAAATGTTGCCATGTTACATAAGAAATTTTTCGAGTAAATGACAATTGTAGGTGACAACTTCATATTTAGAGTTTTTGCAAAATGATTTTGTTCCAGCGCTTGTGTAGCAATTTTTCCAAGCAATGATCTTGACCTTCCATATAATACAATATGGTTTCAGCAAGACGGCGCATCCCCGCAATAGGCGTTTTTTTTTTGTTTGTGGAACAAGTAGAAATTCTTCTTGAACATTTTAAATATTTTCCAGGCTAAATCTGCGCATTCATCTCACTCGCGGACTATTCTATCGGTGCTTTATTTGCCAAACCACCTGTTCGAAAAGCAATTGTCAATAGTACGGGGGTGCGCCGTCTTGCTGAAACCATATTGTATATATTGTCAAGATAATTTTTGTTTGGAAAAAAAGCGCTGGAAAAAGGTCATTTTGCAAAAACTGTAAATACCAAGTTGTCACCGTCAATTGTCGTTTACTCAAAAAATTTCTTATGTAAGATGAAAATATTTTTATACTGCCAGTTCGACAATAAAAAGATCTCTCAAAATCAAGAACAAAAATAGGGGGTTGCTATTTAAAAACAAAATGGCTGAAGTCATGACTCAAAAACAAATAAAATCGACTTTCATGCAAAAATGTGTATTTTTATAAAAGAAAATCGATCTGTTCGAGGATTTTTTCCAAAAATATTTTATTTCGGTTTTACTGAAAATATTCCATACTTTGGGCGAGCACTGTATATCCATTCCGATGCTTCTCGATCATATCTTTAATTTAACGTGTAAATTATGAAACTACGGCGTCAAGTAATTCTTCAATAATCAAAATTTCAGTGTTTTGAGGTCAAAATATTCAAGCCGATTTAGATCTGAAAGAAATTCACACCGATCTCGGATTAGAAACAGTCGTATCTAAAACGGTGAGTCATATAAAAAAAATAGCCGATACCAATTTAATACAAAAAGTAATTTTAGACACATTTTCTTGTTTAGACCTACTGTTTGGCTGATACCGCCGTGCTAGAAGTAAATATAAGCAAAACAGGGCGGTTCTCTCTTTGTAACTTTGTAAGGGTAATTGTGACTCATACCTGTTGCTAACTTTTTATGAGAGAAGGCGCACATTAATATATTTTGAGATTTATCCGACCGCGATTTGAGTATTAGAGATGATTTGGATATTTTTTTTTATATGATGGAAGATCGGTGTTACAAATTAAATTTGTTTAAATAGTAGTTTAATGCATGCTGCCGTCATATTTATTGGTAACTTTTTTATAGGAGATGGCGCACATTGATATATTTTGAAATTTATTCGACCGCGATCTGAGGCACTGGAGATGATTTCTATATTATTACTTTTTCTAGATGGAAGTTCGATTTTCCAAATTCAATTTGTTTAAATAGTAGTTTAATGCATGCTGAATCCATATTTGGTGCTAACTTTTTTATGGGAGATGGCGCACATTGAAATATTTTGAGATTTATCCGTCCGCGATCTGAGTCTTGGAGATGATTTGGAATCTTTTTTTCTATGATTTAAGCTCGGTGTTCCGAATTCAATTCGTTTAAATAGTAGTTTAATATATGCTGAATACATATTTATTGCTATCGTTTTTTTTTTAATGGGAGATGGCGCACATTGATACAGGGGCGGCTCGTTATATAGAGCCAAGGAGCCATGGCACTACCTGTAGTTTTAAGCTCAGCAGGAATTTTTAACCGTTGAGAGCGGATAATGCTTGGTTTACACGCTCAATTTGAGTAAACTGATTTGTGCATGCAAAACTGCGCAACAGCACAATTTGCCGACAGAATCTCCAAAAAAGTGTTGGTTTTTGGGTTAAAAAATTAAAAATATTCACGACAAAATACTAAATAAAGTTGGATTGCAGGGGTATCTTTCTTACTCTTAAAGCTAGAGATCTAGTTAAATGGGCAATGTTGTGCAGTTTTGTATACTGGTTTAAATTTTCAAAATTCCGAAATTATTTTTAAAAATCTGAAAATCGCGATTAAAAAAAAATCAAATATCTCAATAATTATTAAAGATGCGGGAAAAAGTTTAAAATGAAAGTTACTTGGTTCAATTACACAAACATAAAAATCAAGTCGAGATCAAATTCAAGATGGCGGTTTCTGAGATATTAATATAAACTTTCTTATTTTAATCGTCATATTTGATTTTTACACGCCTAAATACACTTTTTTTCTCTTTTAAACGATGTATAACAACCTACGTCAAAATAAAAAATAAATATGGAAAATATTAATTGTTTTAAGTTTAAAACAAGTAGGCATGAATAAAATTAAAGCAAAATTTATTATAACGACTAACAGTTATGTTGCATTAGTTTATCAGTTATATAAATCATTATTACTTGTGTATTTTGTGAAAGTTAGAAGGCTACACTAGTGTAGCCTTATAACTTACAATTAAATTGATTACATTAAACATTTTTCGATTTTTGCGCGCTGAAAATGGCCATTATTGCTCTTCGTGATAATTATTTCGAAAAATATTCGATTTGTTTTAGAATCTAAAAGTCTAATCATTTCTGAACAATTTTGTAAAGTTAAAAACATTTGTTTTAGATTTTGAAAAATCAATGCATTTTCGATTTTTGAGCTATAAAAATAACTAATATTGCGTTTGATGGTAATTATTTAGAAAATTACATGATGAATGTACTAAGTTTTTTTTGTAAATATAAATGCCTACTCATTTCTCAACAATCTTATGAAAGTTAGAAACCTGTATTTATTTTAGATTTAAAAAACTCAATGCACTTTCTATTTTTGTGGTGCTAAAAATTGCAATTTTTGTGTTTGATGCTGATTATTTGGAAAATTACGCGATGAGTGTGCGTACTTTTTCTGAAATATGAAAACGTTATCATTTCTGAACAATTTTGTAAAAGTTAGAAATGTGCGTTTGTTTTAGATTTTGAAAAAATCAATGGATTTTCGATTTGTGAGCTCTAAAAATGGCTATTATTGCATTTGATGGTAATTATTTGGTAAATAACATAATTAATGTACTTAGTTTTATATTTGAATATAAATGCTTACTTATTTCTGAACAATCTTGTAAAAGTTAGAAAATTTATTTTAAAATTATAAAAAAAATCAATGCATTTTCTATTTTTGTGGTGCTGAAAATTGCAATTTTTGGGTTTGATGGTGATTATTTGGAAAATTACGTGATGAGTGGCTTACTTTTTCTGAAATATTAAAGCGTTATCATTTCTGAACAATTTTGTAAAAGTTAGAAATCTGCATTTGTTTTAGATTTTGAGAAAATCAATGGATTTTCGATTTGTGAGCTCTAAAAATGGCTATTATTGCATTTGATGGTAATTATTTGGTAAATAATATAATTAATGTACTTAGTTTTTTATTTGAATATAAATGCTTATTTATTTCTGAACAATCTTGTAACAGTTATAAACCTGTATTTCTCTTAGATTTAAAAAAAAACAATGCATTTTCAATTTTTGTGGTGCTGAAAATTGCAATTTTTGGGTTTGATGGTAATTATTTAAAAAATTACATGATGAAAGTACTTAGTTTTTTTGTAAATATAAATGCCTACTCATTTCTGAACAATCTGGTATAAGGTGGAAACCTGTATTTATTTTAGATTTAAAAAAATCAATGCATTTTCTATTTTTGTGGTGCAGAAAATTGCAATTTTTGGGTTTGATGGAGATTATTTGGAAAATTACGTGATGAGTGTGTTTACTTTTGCTAAAATATGAAAGCCTAATAATTTTTGAACAATTTTATAAAAATTAGAAATCTGCATTTATTTTAGATTTTGAAAAATCTGCGCATTTTCGATTTTTGTGGTGCTAAAAATTACAATTTTTAGGTTTGATGGTGTTTATTTGGAAAATTACGTGAATTCTAAAATATGAATTTTTGAGTAATTTTATGAAAGTTGGAAGGCTACACTTGTACCGGTATTATTATTATTTTTTATTTTTGAACGCTGAAAATGGCCTTTACTGCGTTTCGTGGTGATTATTTCGAAAAATACGGGATAAATGTGCATTTTTTTAAATTTAAAAGCCAAATTATTTCTCAACAATCTTGTAAAAGTCATAAGTCGGCATTTATTTCACATTTTGAAAAATCAATGCATTTTCGATTTTTTGGCATTGACACTTTTGGGATTCATAGTAATTATTTGCAAAACTACGTAATTAATGTGATAATGTTTTTAAATATGAGAGCCTAATCAATTCTAAACAATTTAGTGAAAGTTAGGAGGCCGCACTCGCAACGCATTAAAAAAAACACATTTTTGGGCTTTGAAAAAGGCCATTATTCAGAAAAATACGTGATAAATGTGCTTAATTTTTTTAAATTCAAAAGCCTTATAATTTCTGAAGAATTTAGTTAACAGCCCGCATTTATTTTAGACTTTGAAAAAGCAATGCATTTTCAATAAATTAATTGTTAAATTCATATTCACTTTTTTCAAAAGGTGAAGTAAATTACTTTTTAATTTTTAAAAAAGTATTTTACTTTACCTTTTGAAAAAAGTGCAATGCATTTTCAATTTTTGATCTCTAAAAATAGCTATTATTGCGTTTGATGGTAATTATTTGATAAATTACATAATGAATATGCTCAGTTTTACTGTAAACAATTTCTGAACAATTTTGTAAAACTTAGAAATCTAAGAAAATCTGAGAAAACTTTGAAAAATCAATGCATTTTTAATTTTTGAGCTTTAAAAATGGTTATTATTTCGTTTAATTGTAATTACGTGATACATGTGCTTTTTTTTGAAAAATAAAAGCCTAATTATTTTTTTTTATTTTTTATTCTTTTGAATCAAACAAAGTAGACCCTTAACAAAGATACATGTTTATATTATATAAGTGGCTCAACTATCAACATGTTTCACGAGCCGCCACTGCATTGATATATTTGGGAATGTTTGGGTGTTCTTTTTCTATGACCGAAATTCAGAATTTTATATTCTTAAATAGCAATATAATGTGTGAATGTGCTAAATCTAAATATGTTTTCACTCACTTTATCTGAATAGGCGAACATTGATTTTTTTTAAATTCCATTATTTAAGGGTGCGATCAAAAATTAAGGGTTGAAAATTGGGACCGCTTTTATGGAAATTTGTTTATTCAATGTTTTATTAGCACTCTAAAGTAAAAACAATCGATTTTCCTTGAAAATCTTCAGAAATAATGAGGTTTGAAATCTATGGCTGACTTCACACCAGGTAGGTTTACACAACTTAACATTTTTCATGTATAATTTTGCGATAAAAATTGATTTTTGCAACCAATTGTACTCCATATAATCTTGTTCCGACGAAATCCGCCAACTGAAGTAAAATATTAATTCCAACAAAAGCATCCTTTATTTTTTTGTATTTCAGTTACACATTTAATCATACATATGCGCATTTCAACGATAAATTAGTACTCTTTCGTACCAGCCCAATCATTCGAAATTATACGAGCGGATGTTAATCATAAAATAAATCCAGTGAGCGCTCGCGCCGCAAGAACGCGCGTCGGCCAAATGTAGTTGGGCACGCGTTTCGGCTTAACTGCCATAACTCGATATAAAAATTTTGCGGTTTATACCCCAACTTTACGAACATTGAATATTTAATGGCTGAAAGGAAATGAACAACGGTTTCGATTACTGTACTTACAGTTTGATTATTTAGTACGTGATAAAATAAACGACGAACCGATAATTAAGATAAGTCGAAACAATGCGGGAGAACATTAATGTGCCGTCGGCACCAATTAATAGATAATAAAGCGGGCGTGCCCGGTTTTAGTAAGACGTTAAACCAGTAAAACGGCAACGATATACTCCTAGGAATTGGAAACACCACCGCAAGAATAATTTATTCCCAATCTGTATTTATAAGGTTTTGGCACTTATAAATGAAATTTATGTTGAAGCAATCAACATTTATTTTATGACCGTTACTACGTGGTAATCCATAACTAAACTGAATTGATAAATTCACTATTCAACTAGTTGTGGTCAAAACAATTCAGTTTAACATTCATTTAGTTTGTAGTAATGATAACCCATGTTCAAATTAATTCTACGTGTGAATAGTTATGGTTACTTTAATGCAATGTTTCTCAATAGTTTTATTCTAATGGCACACTTTTTCAAAACAGATAATTAAGTTAATTTGAGACAACCTCACTTATTGCAGATTTATTAAATACAAATAATAAATACCATTTTTCGTCTTTATTATTTGTAGATAATTAAGATAAATGCAACCCTGTAGGCTGAATTAATAGGCTTCTGCTTCTCCGGTCGGGGTTTGTAATACATTCATTAAGCATCTTTTATCATGCACTTGGGAGAAAGTCGCCTAATACGGAATAGGCGCCCAACATGGGACACCGCACTGTCACATGTTAGTGCTGCCACCTAGTAGGAAACCACTGTAGATTGTAGCCTCCCCCAAGCAGCCATCAGCGTGCAGTCATTGATGATCGGGCTTATCTAGTGAAAGTGAGGTCAGGCGGTGGTTTGAAGTCCTGTTGAGTTTGACTTTGTATACTCCAACAGATGTAATTTTAAAATGTTTTGGTAATATATCTTGAATCTACCATTCATAATGGTGGAACTGGACGTAAACATTTTATTATCGTGATTTTTTTTAATGCATAAAAACATCGATTGTATGAATCTGTGGTGAGTCTCCTGGTGTGGGATGGTAGGTGCTAGAGATGGGCAAAACTGCTACTTTTGAATCACGTTGCTACCTGTGATTGCTACTTTCTAATATCAGTGATTTTAAACTGTGACTGCGATCACGGTTAGTAAACGTCGTAACACCTGAAATTGTTAATGGTTTCTCAAAAATGTTTTTGATATGATTCTGCTAATATTTGTCCACCTGGGCACGTAAATAGTGTTTATTTTGATATTATACCTGTGACTGAAGGTAATATTTTGGCTATATTATCTGCTATACCAAATAAATATACAACTATCCTTGATTCAGATTTAAAATTTGAGAAATATTTGGAGATTTTTTCAGAATCTTATAACAAATAATTTGTACATCATTGTAAATGCTATTGAATGTATTTACGTGATTTTTTTTATATTTTTATATATTTATGTATTTATTTTAATGATTTGACGTCTCACACCCGCTCAAATGTTTACCCATTTGTAAAAGTTTCTATGTAGTGGCTGTAGTGAATAAAGAATACTTTACTTTACTTTAATGTTTGTTCCGAAAATTTAAAAAGTTGTAAAGTGGCAATTTTTTTCGTGTTTTTGTTTTACCTCTGAAAAAACGTGTCTTTTGAGAGATTATTTGTTCTGTTCTCGAAGGATTATTTTGAAATAAAATCATTAATCAATGGAGATATGGATTTTTGAAAATTTTCGTTTTAATTTTTTGAGCACTTTGCCAAAAACATATAAAACGTGCAGGCAAAATTCCATGAAAAAATATCCTCAATGGCCAAAGTACCGCTTATTCTAAATCAATTTGGTTTTTGTAAATTCAACAATTTTCAATACAAAAAATCTTCAAAAGTCCTTCCGAAGATTTTCGTTTTGATTTTTTAACCCTTGAACAAAAACATCGCAGAAAAAAATATAAAACGTGCAGGCAAAATTCTATAAGAAATCATCCTTAATGGCCGAAGTATCGCTACTTCAAAATCAATTTGGTTTTTGTAAATTCAACAATTTTCAATAGAGATATGGATTTTTAAAGATTTTCGTTTTAATTTTTTGAGCACTTGAATGAAAACATCGTAGAAAAAAAAGAAAAAACTTTTAAAAAATATATCGTCAGTGGTCGAAGTATCGCTAATTCAAAATCAATTTGGTTTTTGTAAATTCAAAATTTTTTAATGGAGATATGGATTTTTGAAAATTTTAGTTTTAATTTCTTGAGCACTTGAATGAAAACATCGCAGAAAAAATTCCATAAAAAATTATCCTCAATGGCCGAAGTATCGCTAATTCAAAAACAATTTGGTTTTTGTAAATTCAACAATTTTCAATAGAGATATGGATTTTTAATGATTTTCGTTTTAATTTTCTGAGCACTTGAATAAAAAGAACGCAGAAAAAAAAACGCGTAGAAAAAATTCCTTAAAAAAACATCCTCAATGGTTGAAGTAGTGGTTATTCAAAATCAATTTGGTTTTTGTAAATTCAACAACTTTTAATAGAGATATGGATTTTTGAAAATTCTAGTTTTAATTTTTTGAGCACTTGAATAAAAACATCACAGAAAAAAAATAAAACGTGTAGAAAAAAATCCTTAAAAAAAATCCTCAATGGTTGAAGTACTGCTTATTCAAAATCAATTTGGTTTTTGTAAATTCAACAACTTTTAATGGAGCTATGGATTTTTGAAAATTTTAGTTTCAATTTTTTGAGCACTTAAATGAAAACATTGCAGAAAAAAAATTAAACGCGCAGACAAAATTCTTTTTAAAAAAATATCCGCAGCGGCTGAAATACCGCTTATTCAAAATCAGTTTGGGGCTTGAAAATTCAACAATTTTCAATAGAGATATGGATTTTTGAAGATTTTTGTTTTCATTTTTTGAGCACCTGAACAAATAGCATTTGGAGATTTTCGCGATTTGGAAAATTGTTTTTATTTATTTTTTTCAGTTCATGAAGTTCAAATTCAAGTTCAATTTCAAAATTAATTTCGTGGTATTATTTTAAAATGTATGTTTAGATATTTGCACTGAATCTTAAATTAAAATGAATTTTGAGTCATTTGGGTTTAAAGTAGTCGGACTCATCACTTTCCATCCCAGCGAGTTTGTGGTTCAATTCTATGCCAGGCAGGATGTTTTTTTTTTTTCGTTTTTATAAAATCTCAATTAATTAATTAAAAATTGTTAGTACATAAGTCGTAATTTATTTCATTTTATATGGTATACTATGGCATTTTATAAATATTTGTCTTTCTTGTTAAATAGTTATTCAAAATTTAAATACAATACCCTGCACATATGGGAGAATAAAGTAATGAATATTAAATAACATTTAGAAATGCCACCTTGTATTGTCTTCTTACATTTATGTTTTAAGTAACAGTCACAGTTTAAGTAGCAATCACAGTTTGTTACAGTTTAAATAGCAGCGATTTTAAGTAGCAGTGATTTTAAGTAGCAGTGATTTTAAGTAACAGTGATTTTCAGTTTTTCTCATTTTGACGTTTGAATCAATTTAAAAAAATCAAAATTGCAATTCTTAACCTTCGGATTGTGAAAACGTGCAATTTTTTTCTTTGTTTTGTGTCGATTTCACGAAAATATTTATTAACCCGTTTTTGAATCATCAAAATTGGACAGTGCAATTGGCAGTTTTGTAGTTTCAAATACCAAAATTACGATTTTGAAATATCCGAATTTAATAAAAGTGCGATTTTTACCGTTTGTATTTATTTCAAAAAAAATATTAATTATTTTTGAAATTACACAAAATTTTCTACGTTTTGACGTTAGAATCATCAAGATCAGACAATGCGTTTGGCAGTTATGTAGTTTCAAAAACCAAAATCAAGATTTTATAATCTTTTTTTTAACATATATGATCTGGATCACATGCGTGATCAACTCTGATCAGTCCCGAAAATCGAATGAGGGGGGGGGGGGGGGGGTGAAGATATTACTTGGAAATTAAGAAAGGTAGTTTGAAACATCCAAATCGCACAAAGCGTTTGACAATTGAGCAATTTAAAAAATCAATCAATTCAGCAATTTTAAATCTTCGGACTCTGAAAGCGTGCAATTTTTCATTGTTTTCATTTCGCTGATTTCACGAAAATATTTATTAACCAGGTTAGAATAATCAAAATCGGATAATGCGTTTGCAGTTATGTTGTTTCAAAAGCCAAAATCTGGATTTTGAAATATTCGAGTTTAAAAAAAGTGCGATTTTTACCGTTTGTGTTTATTTCACAAAAAAATTGTAATCATTTTTGAAATTACACAAAATTTTCCACGTTTTGACGTTAGAATCATCAAGGTCAGACAATGCGTTTGGCAGTTATGTAGTTTAAAAAAACTAAAATCAAGATTTTACAATCTTCTGTGAGTTTTGCAGTTTGTTCCAATTTCACGAAACAATTTCGTAATCAGTTTTAAAATTACACTAAATTTTACATATTTTGACGTTTGAAAATAAAAATCTGGTAAAGTGTTTGACAGTTGTGCAATTAAAAAAAATCAAATACAAGCAATTAATTAAATCTTCGAACTGTGAAAAAACGTGCAGTTTTTCATTGTTTTGCGTTGATTTCACGAAAATATTTATTAACCCATTTTTAAATTGCACAAAATTTCCCCCCGTCTGAGGTTAGAATGATCAAAATCGGACAATACGTTTGGCAGTTATGTCTCAAAAACCAAAATCACGATTTTGAAATATTGGAACTTAAATAAAAGTGCAATTGTTGCAGTTTGTGTTACTTTTTCGAAAAAATGTTGTAATCAGTTTTAAAATTACAATAAATATTCTACATTTTGACGTTTCAATCATCAAAATTGGACTGAGCGTTTGCCAGTTGTGCGATTTAAAAATCAAAATCTTCGCACTATGAAAACGTGCAATTTTTTCTTTGTTTTGCGTAGATTTCACGAAAATATGTATTAACCAATTTTAAATTGCATAAAATTTTCCCCGATTTTGAAATTTTGGAACTTTATAAGAAATGTGACCTTTGCAATTTGTGTTAATTTTGCGAAAAAATATTGTAATCAGTTTTAAGAGCGAGTTACGAACAGGTTGAATATTCACATATTCAGGCTATATTTCGTTTTATTAAATTTATTTAATGCGTTTGCAACAAGTGAGGTTGCCTCAAATTTATTTAAAATTACATTAAATTTTACTCATTTTGACGTTTGGATCATCATAATCAGATAAAGCGTTTGACAGTTGCGCAATTAAAAAAAATTAAAATCGCAATTTTAAATCTTCATACTTTGAAAACGTCCAATTTTGACGTTTTGTCTTGATTTCGTAAAAATATTTATTAACGCATTTTTAAATTGCTCAAAATTTTCCCCTTTTTGAAGTTATAATCATGAAAATCGAACAATGCGTTTGGCAGTCATGTAATTTCAAACCAAAATCACGACTTTGAAATCTTCTAAGTTTAAAACAGTGCGTTTTTTCAGTTTGAGTTAATTTCACAAAAAAGAAATTGTAATCAATTTTAAAATTACACTAAATTTTACGTATTTTGACATTTGAATAATCAAAATCAGATACAGCGTTTGACTGTTGTGCAATTAAAAAAAAAATCAAAATCGCAATTTTAAATCTTCGTCCAATTTTGACGTTTTGCATTGATTTGACGAAAATATTTATTAACCAGTTTTTAAATTGCACTTGATTTTCCACTTTTTGACGTTAAAACCAATAAAATCGGACAATGCGTTTGGCAGTTAAGTTGCTTCAAAAAACAAAATTACGATTTTGAAATCTTCGAACTTTAAAAAAGTGCGTTTCTTGCAGTTGTGTTAATTTCAAGAAAAAAAAATTTAATCATTTTTAAAATTACACTAAATTTTCCACATTTTGACGTTGGAATCATCAAAATTGGACAAAGCATTCAACGGTTGTGCAATTTAAAAGTCAAAATCACATTTTTAAATCTTCGGACTTTGAAAACATATCTATTGGAAATTGTTGAATTTATAAAAACCAAATTGGTTTTGAGTAACCGATACTTTGACCATTGAAAATGATTTTTTATGGAATTTTTCCTGCGTTTTTTATTTTTTTTTCTGCGACTTTTTTGTTAAGGTGCTCAAAAAATTAAAACAAAATTTTTTTAAAATCCATATATCTATTTAAAATTGTTGAATTTACAAAAAACAAATTGATTCTGAATAAGCGATACTTCGACCATTGAGGATGATTTTTTATGGAATTTTTCTGCGATTTCTATATTTTTTCTGCGATGTTTTTGTTCAGGTGCTCAAAAAATTAAAACAAAAATTTCCAAAAATCCATATCTCTATTAAAAATTGTTGAATTTACAAAAAACAAATTGATTCTGAATTCATTGAGGGTGATTTCTGTGGAATTTTTCAGGCTTTTTTTATATTTTTTTTGTGATGTTTTTGTTCCCGTGCTCAAACAATTAAAACAAAAATTTTCAAAAATCCATATCTTTATTGAAAATTATTGAATTTACAAAAACCAAATTGATTTTGAATAAGCGATACTTCGGCCATTAAGGATGATTTTTAATGGAATTTTTCCTGCGTTTTTATATTTTTTTCTGTGAGGTTTTTGTTCAGGTGCTCAGAAAATTAAAATAAAACTTTCCAAAAATCCTTATCTCTATTGAAAATTCTTAAATTTACAAAAAACAAATTGATTCTGAATAAGCGATATTTCGACCATCGAGGATGATTTTTATGGAATTTTTCCTGCGTTTTTTATATTTTTTCTGCGATGTTTTTGTTCAGGTGCTCAAAAAATTAAAACAAAAATTTCCAAAAATCCATAACTTTATTGAAAATTATTGAATTTACAAAAACCAAATTGATTTTGAATACGCGATACTTCGGCCATTAAGGATGATTTTGAATGGAATTTTTCCTGCGTTTTTATATTTTTTTCTGCGAGGTTTTTGTTCAGGTGCTCAGAAAATTAAAACAAAACTTTCCAAAAATCCTTATCTCTGTTGAAAATTGTTGAATTTACAAAAAACAAATTGATTCTGAATAAGCGATACTTCGACCATTAAGGATGATTTTTTATGGAATTTTTGCTGCGTTTTTTATATTTTTTTCTGCAATGTTTTTGTTCAGATGCTCAAAAATGTTTCAAAAATCCTTATCTCTATTGAAAATTGTTTAATTTACAAAAATCAAATTGATTCTGAATAAGCGATACTTCGACCATTGAGGATGATTATTTATGGAATTTTTCCTGCGTTTTTTATATTTTTTCTGCGATGTTTTTGTTCAGGTGCTCAAAAATTTTTCAAAACTCCTTATCTCTATTGAAAATTGTTGAATTTACAAAAACCAAATTGATTTTGAATACGCAATACTTCGGCCATTGAGAATGATTTTTTATGGAATTTTTCTTGCGTTTTTATTTTTTTTTCTGCGATGTTTTTGTTCAGGTGCTCAAAAAATTAAAACAAAAATTTTCAAAAATCCATATCTCTGTTGAAAATTGTTGAATTTACAAAAACCAAATTGATTTTGAATACGCGATACTTCGGCCATTGAGAATGATTTTTTATGGAATTTTTCCTGCGATTTTTTTATATTTTTTTCTGCGATGTTTTTGTTCAGGTGCTCAGGATTTTAAAACAAAATTTTTTAAAAATCCATATCTCTATTGAAAATTATGGAATTTACGAAAACCAAATTGATTCTGAATAAGCGATACTTCGACCATTAAGGATGATTTTTTTATGGAATTTTTGCTGTGTTTTTTATATTTTTTTCTGCGATGTTTTTGTTCAGATGCTCAAAAGTTTTTCAAAAATCCTTATCTCTATTGAAAATTGTTTAATTTACAAAAATCAAATTGATTCTGAATAAGCGATACTTCGACCATTGAGGATGATTTTTTATGGAATTTTTCCTGCGTTTTTTATATTTTTTTCTGCGAGGTTTTTGATCAGGTGCTCAGGAAATAAAAACAAAAATTTAAAAAAATCCATATCTTTATTGAAAATTGTTGAATTTACAAAAACCAAATTGATTCTGAATAATCGATACTTCAACCATTAAGAATGATTTTTTATGGAATTTTTCCTGCGATTTTTATATTTTTTTCTGCGATGTTTTTGTTCAGATGTTCAAAAAATTAAAACAAAAATTTTCAAAAAATCCATATCTCTATTGAAAATTGTGGAATTTACAAAAACCAAATTGATTCTGAATAAGCGATACTTCGACCATTGAGGATGATTTTTTATGGAATTTTTCCTGCGTTTTTTATATTTTTTTCTGCGGGGTTTTTGATCAGGTGCTCAGGAAATAAAAACAAAAATTTTAAAAAATCCATATCTTTATTGAAAATTGTTGAATTTACAAAAACCAAATCGATACTTCAACCATTAAGAATGATTTTTATGGAATTTTTCCTGCGTTTTTTATATTTTTTTCTGCGATGTTTTTGTTCAGATGTTCAAAAAATTAAAACAAAAATTTTCAAAAAATCCATATCTCTATTGAAAATTGTGGAATTTACAAAAACCAAATTGATTCTGAATAAGCGATAATTCAACCATCGAGGATGATTTTTTATGGAGTTTTTCCTGCGTTTTTTATATTTTTTTCTGTGAGGTTTTTGATCAGGTGCTCAGGAAATTAAAACAAAATTTTTAAAAAATCTCTATTGAAAATTATGGAATTTACGAAAACCAAATTGATTCTGAATAAGCGATACTTCGACCATTGAGAATGATTTTTTATGGAATTTTTCCTGCGTTTTTTATATTTTTTTCTGTGATGTTTTTGTTCAGGTACTCAAAAAAATTTAAAAAACCCATATCTCTGTTGAAAATTGTTGAATTTACAATAAAACAAATTGATTCTAAATGAGCGATACTTCGACCATTGAGGATGATTTTGTATGGAAAATTTCCTTCGTTTCTTTTATATTTTTGTCTGCGGTGTTTTTGTGATCATAGTCACAGTTTAAAATCACTGATATTAGAAAGTAGCAATCACAGGTAGCAATGTGATTCAAAAATAGCAGTTTTGCCCATCTCTAGTGTACGCTCACCAGTCAAAAACATTGCTTCAATTAAAAGCAAAGATTAGAGTAGAGGTGTCTTCAATCTCACGGCCTCTTTGCAGAAGTCTTCGAAAAAATCAGTGGTCGTTTAAAAGAATGCAAAAGTCGAGACGGTGGTTATTTAGATGATATTATTTTTATAAAGTAAATTCCCGCATATTGGCTATTTTTTAAATAAATAAGTTTTAAAATAACTCCTAGTTTTTTAATATATTTTTAAAATGTTAACAAATACATGGCCCATCCTGTATTAATTTCACCAAAAAAAATTTAATCAGTTTTAAAATTACACTAAATTTTCCACATTTTGACGTTTGACGTCAAAATCAGATAAAGCATTTGGCAGGTGTGCAATTTAAAAAAATTAAAATTGCAATTTAAATCTTCGGACGTAATCGGACGTGCAATTTTGAAGATGAGTTTTTTTTTTTGGTGAAATATAATTTGTCGGCTGGACATTCGGCACCCTGTAGGGACCACTTTAGGAAACACTGCCCTAAACCCTTGGGTCTGCTGGACTTGGCGCAAGCAGTGTCGCTTCCTAATAAGAAGCGCCAACAGTGGACGCAATATGATTTAGTAGACCAGGCCGTTGATACCAAAGAAAATAATGTAAGAAACTGTTGCAATTAGTGGAATTAATGGCACTAATTGAAATGATTAGCTTTCAATACACTCAACGATGGCACTTGACAGTCGTGGCGACATCCTTGACATGGATGTGGAGCTGATTACCGGAATTTCTACCGAACTAACAGCATCGTTGCTTGGTGTGATTAATGATCTCCTTTCGTGCACACCGGCGTCTGATGTTTGTCAAAAAAGAAAACAAGCCGAGTTGTTTCTTTTTTTCCTCGAAAACCGAAATGTTTAATTATTTTTATTTTTTATTTTTTAAAGGAAGGATGTTTGATGGAATTGCGGATTAAGGAGAGTGAATGACTATAAGGGAATTGGCGTAAGCGATTTGCTGTTCGGCCACTAACGTATATAAGTTTTTAGAGATTTCATTTTAATAATGAATCTTACATACACTACACATCCATGGACCCGCACGGCCACTTCTTCGTTCTGAAAAAGTGACCGCACGGATGGGATTCGAACCCACGACCACGAGGCTCAGAAGCAGGAACGCTACTCACTAGGCCACCGCGGCCCCTTAATGTTTAATTAACATTATGGAATTTTTTCTAATGGAAGTGGACACTTTTGCCCACAATTAATCCGAAACATAACGTACTTCTCCCATCAAAACATCAACGATGAAAACATAAAACCGTAAACCCGCAGGCCATAACAGTTATCGACGGTTTTACGTTTTATGCGAAAACTCAATCGACTCAATCACCACCGAGACTCATCCTCGCGGAAGATTTGAATAAACAGCTCGTTTGCAGGCGAAACAGCTTTATTTCCAACCTTGACGCCAACACCCGTCCACTTCCTGCGGGTGTGATAAGGAATAACCGCCGGCCCGTATAAAAATAAAACAAAAACAGACGCACTTCCTACAGTGTTGTCGAGGATAGGATAATGCATTATTTATAAAGCGCCTCTCTATTTATATTCAAGTCTGGCGTCGTGCGGCGATGATTCCTTTATCGTATTGGGAGATACAGCAAAACAGACAGGCGTCGTGTCGGTGGGGCCGGTTCTTTGCTCCGGACAATAGATAACACTCGAAGTTCATTGTTTTCACATCATGGAATCGATCCAATTATCACTAGACATAAACTAAAGTCCATTATGTGCGGCATTATAAATGCACCCGGGGTTGGGTTCGGTTGTAATGAATGACGGTGATCACGGTTGAAGGAACTCCTAGTGTCAATTACGAGTTGAAACAAAAGGCATTGATATCTGTGAGACTTGTAATTTCAGGTCTCGAAGCAAATTTAAGCGGACGAGTGTTTGCAGGGGTACTTTTTGAGAAAATGGTTGGACTTTAATTTTCGAAAAGGATTTAAGAGATCTCTCTAGTGAATATTCCTTGCGAGCCTAAAGTATGGAATATATTCAATAAAACCGAAATAAAATAATTTTTGTAAAAATTCCTGGAACAGGTCGATTTTCTTTTGTAAAAATACACATTTTTGCATAAAATTCGATTTTCAGCCGTCATTTGTTTTTGAGTAATGACGTCATCCATTTTGTTTTTAAATGGCAACCCCCTATTTTTGTTTTTGATTTTGAGAGATCTTTTCATTGCCGCGCTAGTAGAATAAAAATGTTGCTATCTTACATAAGAAATGTTTCGAGTAAATGTCAATTGAAGGCGTGAACTTGATATTGAGAGTCTCTGCAAAATTACCTAATTCCAGCGCTTTTTTCCAAACAAAAATGATCTTGACCCTGCATACAATACAATATGGTTTCAGCAAGACGGCGCACCCCCGCACTGTGCGTGTTTTTTTTTGACAATTGCTTTACTAATAGGTGGATTGGCAGGCGAGGACCGATAGAATATCCCGTGAGTGAGATGAATGCGCAGAATTAGCCTGGAAAATATTCAAAATTTTCTACATGTTCGTAAAAAACTAGAGCCGTCTTGCTGAAACCGTATTGAGACACCCTGTATATGTGTGTACTTAGATAGTTGTGCAACGTGGTCAATAAACGATTTATTATTACTATTAAACAAAAATATAGGCCAATGAAATCAAAAACCCAGGTTTAATAATAAAAAAAAGACAGAAACTTAAATATTCCAGTAAAAAAATTTCCATTTCCAGCCCTTGGTACCCCAAATTAGTTCCATTGCTTTTAAAAAAATATACATCTAGATGGCCGCGTAATTAACATGTTTTGTTTCGTATCGCAGACTTATAGAAAAACAAAATTAGCCATTTTTTGTAGTTTGGTCTGCACATGCCTGTAAATTATAATTCGATATTTTGTCTATAATAACTTAAGCTTTCAAATAGGAACATGGCGGCTTATTATAATTTTTTTAAAGTTAAGATCATATGTATCCAAATGTATTTATGTTGTACGCCGTACAACTTTATTTCTTTAAATACGGACTTGGATTTTATTTTTAATTTTTAAGTGGCTTTTTACCTCCCAAAACTAATGATGTATCACAAAATTGTTATTTGAAGTTTTTTGAAAATTGAAGAAAATTGATTTTATTATCATATTTTTCCTCAAACCCCACACAGATCCTAATAATGTCAACAACTATCACCCAATCACGCTATTGCCTTGTAAAAGATAAAGAGTCCTCAAGTTCATGAGTTTAAACTCACGCTTAAAGAGCACTCAGATATTTCCTACGCGCTTGTTGTAATTCGATATCCAAAGCCGATGCCGTTTAAAAATTAGGTCACATTACCACTGCCCCCAAACATGTTGCGTATTTTCACGCATTAACTTTAATAATTAATTGCGGGCTTTTTGTTACAGTTATAAACAAAATAATTGCGAATATTGTTTAAAAATAATGTAATCTCTTTGTGGTTACGAGCCTGTTCGTTATTTCAAATACACCCTGTATATAAACATAAAACCCACCCATCAAATATCTGCTTTGAAGTTTGTTTGTTTATAACACAAGCCGTGTTTTACAATACTTTCTGATCTTATAAACCAGGTGGTGTCTGTTTGGAACGGAAGTGTAAAAATGTGAGAATTTTTCAAAGCGCCGAAATATAAATTTTGGAGGTGGGGTACAAATATATCGGAAATCATTTGTAGTTTACATGTTGTAAATGTTTATTAAGCTAAACGTGTTTTATTCCTTACAAATAAATAGTAAACGTTTACACGTTTAAACGAAAAATAGAGTAAACGCCGTGTCCTATTTTAAACCTATGTTATATCAATAGTAGTACCAGTGGCGGCTCGTGGAACATTGATAGTAGAGCCACTTATACAATATACCCGCCCCCCCCTCCTTTTTTGAAGAAAAATAACTATTTATCTTCCTGAACCAAAGTAACTGGCGATAAAGTGTTTTAAGAATTAATTAAAAATTCTTGCTGAGCTTGAGACTACGTGGCTCCTTGGCTCTATATAAGCCCCTGCTTTCAACAGCAAAACTTTTGACAGCGTTGACAGCGTTTTGACAATGTTGAAATATGTTGCCATTTTTGACAGTTAAAAATGTCAAAAAATGCTGCTTTTGATAGCTGAAAAATATTATTTATGCATATAGGTGGGATGTACCATTTTTGGCAGCTGAAAAATATCATTTTTGACAGCTGAATAATACAATTCTTAATAGCTGAAAAATACTATTCTTGATAACAGCAACACGCTATTATTGACAACTGTATCATACCACTATTGTCAGCTAAAAAAAAAGTTTTATAGAACACCAAAAATACAATTTTTAACAACAAAAACTACAATTTTTGACAACAGAAAGTACAATTTTTGAAAGCTGAAAATGCAATTTTTGACAATTAAAAAATGCTGCTTTTGATAGCTGAAATATACAATTTTTATAGGTGGGAAATACCATTGTTGACAGCTGAAAAAATACATTTTTAACAGTTGAAAAATATAATTTTTAATAGCTGAAAAATATCATTTTTCACATTTTCACAGTTGAATAATACACTTCTTAACAGCTGAAAACTGTAACATACCATTATTGTCAGCTAAAAAATACAATTTTTGACAACAAAAATTACAAGTTTTGAAAACTAAAAAATGCCATTTTGACAAATAAAAAAAAGACCAAAAATGCTGCCTTTGATAGCTGAAAAATGTTATAGGTGAGAAATACTTTTTTGACAGCTGAAAAATAGAGTGTGTCAAGTTGGCACCCCAATGAAAAGTTCTGATAGTTCTGAATAGAGTTCTCAATTCCTTTTGATGTATCTAGAAGTACTATCAACTTTTTAAAAAGAGTTCTGTAAAATTGGACTGTCAGGAATTTTTTGAAAAATGGGGTGCCAACTTGACACCGCACCCCAACATTGTTATCGAATAGTTCTGAACTAGTTTTAAGATGAGTTTGGGTTAGTACTATAGTTCCTAATACTTTTAAAAAAGAGTTCTGTTGAATTTCCAAAGATAAAAATTTTCAAAGTTGGAAATTCGAAATATTCAAATTCATATTACTCGCTAAATATTTGTCGAAACTAAATATTCCATAACAACTATGGATAGAACTCACAAAGAACTGCAGAAAACACCTATCATAACTATCCGGAACTATCAAAAGTATTTTTTTAAAAAAGTGGCAAAGCGTTTATTTAATTTTCCATTATCGAATTTTAAATTTATTTAAAAATGCCATAAATCGCGATTGTATCGCATTTGTTAATAAGAAAGAACTATTGTACTCAATGAGTAGAAATAGAAAATTAACTCAGAACTCCTGGAACTCCCAATTTTTTTTCTTTTCGGACTAAGAATTTTTTTCAGTGTTGATTTTTTCAATAGTTCTGGGAGTTCTGATTTGACTTATGGGTTGTACTCAAGGAGTTCTAACGAAAACTCTAATAGCAAATTGCGATTAAATGACAGGAAATGGGTATTTTCAAAATTAAACTTTCTATTATAGAATTTTTAATTTATTTAAAAATGCCATAAATCGCGATTGTATCGAATTTGTTTATGAGAAAGAACTATTGTACTCAATGAGTAGAAATAGAAAATTAACTCAGAACTCCTGGAACTCCCATTTTTTTTCTTTTCGGACTTTTTAATTTATTTTAAATTTATTTAAAAATGTCATAAATCGCAATTGTATCGAATTTGTTTATGAGAAAGAACTATTGTACTTAATGAGTAGAAATAGAAAATTAACTCAGAACTCTGAATTTTTTTTGCTTTGCGACTTTTTAAAAAAATATATTTTTGATGGTTCCGGATAGTTCTGATAGGTGTTTCCTGTAGTCCTTTGTGAGTTCTATCCATAGTTGTTATGAAATATTTAGATTCAACCATTCAACCAATATTAAGTGAGTAATATGAATTTGAATATTTCGAATTTCCAACTTTGAAAATGTGTATCTCTGGAAATAAGAACTCTTTTTTAAAAGTATCAGGAACTATAGTACTAACCCAAACACATCTTAAAACTAGTTCAGAACTATTCGATAACAATGTTGGGGTGCGGTGTCAAGTTGGCACTGCATTTTTCAAAAAATTCCTGACAGCCCAATTTTACAGAACTCTTTTTTAAAAGTTGATAGTACTTCTAGATACATCAAAAGGAATTGAAAACTCTATTCAGAACTATCAGAACTCTTCATTGGGGTGCCAACTTGACACACTCTGAAAAATATCATTTTCGACAGTTGAATGATGCATTTCTTAACAGCTGAAAACTACCTTTTTTAACAGCTGAAAAATACCATTCTTGACAACTGCAGCAAGCCATTATTGATAACGGTAACATACCATTATTGTCAGCTAAAAAATAAACATTTTGACAACACAAAAAAATACAATTTTTGACAGCTGTAAAATGCCATTTTTGACAATTAAAAAATGTCAAAAAAATGCTGCTAAAATGCTAGCTAAAAAATATCATTTTTATAGGTAAGAAATACTTGTTTTGACAACTGAAAAGTTCCATTTTTGACAACAGAATAATATCATTTTTACCAGTTGAATAATACTCTTCTTAACAACTGAAAAATACCATTTTTGACAACTGAAAAATACTATTCTTGAGAACTGCAACAAACCATTATTCAAGTCATTATTGTCTGCTAAAATTTACAATTTTTGACAACACAAAAAATATAAGTTTTGACAGCTGAAAAATGCCATTTTTCACAGTTAAAAAAATGGCGGAAAATGCTGCTTTTGATATTTTTAATTTTAATTTTTTAATTTGTAATTTTAATCTGTTTAACTTATAATTTGTTATGTAACAATGGAGTCATTAATTTTTAATTTTTATTATTACAAAACGTGGCTAATCTGCTTTAACTATAATTGTTGGCCTCCTTATGATTATATTCAACCATTATTATTATTATTAACTGGCGAAAAGTGTTTTAAGAATGAATTAAAAATTCTTGCTTAGCTTGAAACTACAGGTAGTGCCATGGCTTTTTGGCTCTGTATAACGAGCCGCCCCTGAGTAGTAGTATTACTAACATGCAAATTTCTTTTGTATCATTCAATATCCGGCGTGGCACTAGCCAGGGAAGTAGTTGTTTCAATAAGTTATTTGTTCATAGTCTTAGTAAGGCTTAATTTTGCAGTTACAAACAGCTTGAATGTTTATACAGTGCGTTTTTTTTATAGATGCACCATAGGGATTTGCATGTTAAATTTTGTATGCCTGTTAATAGTTTACCTATTGCGAATGTCAGTATAATTTTTGGTACACTTTAAGTTTGCATAGTCTTTAATAACTTCTAATAGTTTTTACAATAAAAAAAAATCGTAAATTTTAAGAATTTTTTTTTATTTTTTGAATATGAAATACAACGTAATAAAAATTGATCTAGAAAATATTTATTTAAATTTATTCACTTCATAATAAATATTCAAATTGTTTGTCGTAATAAGCTGAACAGTAACTTAGTCTATCTTAAAAATGTCTTTTCACGTTTTGCAAATACCTAACTATAACCTCAATACAGTTGTTTTATTTAAGATCGGACGGTCGGGATAATTCACCGCAAAATGATCACATTCAACTCTACTGAAGTTACCTCTAATATACACTGTGATAATAAACACTTTTTCTTCGGTGGTATAAATAGACGTAATAATTTTTACCATGTACACTTTTAAATTATACGTACATATGTGCAAAATGTCTAACTAATTCTAACTATGGCAGTTTGTTTCTATCGACAACAAACACGCCTACTGATAAAACTAAAATAATATTTAAAAACAAAACTAGTCACATATTTTCTTAAATTTACGATTTTTTTTATTATAAAAACTATTAAAAGTTGTTAAAGACAATGCAAACTTCCAGCATACCAAAAATTATACCGAAATTCGCAATAGGAAAACCATTAACGGGCATACAAATTTTAACATGTAAATCCCTATGGTGCATCTATAAAAAAACGCACTGTATATGCAAGCTATTTTTCGACTTAAATTTATTGAATTTATCTGCAACAACAAGTAAAGATTTTCAATTGCAATTATCGTTTTTTTCTTTCCTCGAAAAGGATGTGGTGAGATATATTGTATGCTAAGTAGCTCTATCAACACTATGAGCCGCCACAGTACGAGAAAAGATTATAAAAACTGTTGAAAAGTTAAAGTCGAGTTTCTTATTTTATACATGGTAAATATACAGCGTGTCCCACCGACACCGCACATTAAAAGTTTTTTTTTTGCATAGGTTTGACCATTCAGCCACCATTAAAAGTATATGGACTTCTAATTGATGTATTATAATGACATATTCAGCATTTGTTATCGTATCGACCAATGCAGAATTAAATTCTGCGCCAGAATATGTTAAAATATACAGGGTGTTCCATTAAATAAAATCGGAATTTAGTGGTTTTAAGTTAACTAAATGTGGTATGAAATTTTAAACATTCTGTATTTTATAATTCCAAAAATAAATCACCACTACGTACCTTCGAGTATTGTAGCCAACATTACTTTCGTTCGGAGATACGTATTTTGAAAGTTAATTATGAAAAAGCACCAAATATAAAAAAATGTAAAATATCTCGAAAACTGTTTTTAAAAGTTATGTTATGTATAGTTCATCCATTGAGAGCTGACGGTGAATCATGCATTTTCGTACTAAGAATTGCTTTGCATTTTATATCTATCTTTTTCTATCATGTACGAAACAGTATGAAATAAAAGACGAAACGTATGTCTGCGTGTTAAAGAATAGGGCAGCGTGAACGTAGGTCTAAGCTCACGCATGACTCTTGCATCGCATTGGCACGCTTCATATAAACACACAAAACACGCGAGCGCTACGTCAAATAACATAACCGTAAAAAGTTTGTGCGAGAATTTGTAAATATCCCGCCAATGAAAATCAGCGCTGCACCAAATTTTCTTACGGACATACGTTTACTTAAATCTTGATTCATGCGATTTTAAGCGATGAGTCACAGGCAGCTCTCAGCGGCCGGACTATAATATTTTTTTTTACAGAATTTTATGTAAAATTCAATTTTGCAATAAAAATATAGGTACGACTGCATAATTGCTGAATATCTCGTTACAACAATTGCATTCGAGTCCAAGAAGGACATTTTGAACAACTCTTATAGGCAATACATATTTTTGTTACATAAAAAGTCATATTCTTTTAATGTGCGGTTTCGGTGAGACACTCTGAACAGAAATAACACAATTAACAACTGGTTCGTTTCCAAAATGATTGATTAATAATTCGTGTTAATTGAAATGTTACTTGAAATAATTGTAATTTCAATAGCGTGCTTTCTAGCGCCAATCTCTACAGATACAATCATGTTTTGTATTGTTAAACATTATCAAAAAAAAGATTAAATTAACGTGATTGAGCACTTGAAGTTTGGCTGTTTATTTCAAAATGAAACGGGATGTAGATTGAAACCTTTTTATCTCTAAGTACATCGATAATTTTCGCTAAATGATCAGCGTTTTATAATTTTTAACGGATTATGAATATTACATCAAACACCACTTGATGTAATGGGCAATCCAATCACGATAAAATGAAATTGTGTCATCTCATAGTCAAAACCAACATAATAACTTTTTGAATCTTAAGTTTTATCCAATTTTGTTCGAAACCTTGGAATTCACAAATCCGCTAACAAAGCAATTCAAAAATATTGTGGCCGTTGTGGCCGTCATATTTCTTTCTCCGATTTGGTAGTATGATAGTTATTTATATAGATACTTTCATACATGGTGTTTCAAATGTACGATGCATGGAAAGTTTTGCAGGATCGGATGATAATGACATTTGAAACTTCAAAATTATGAAAGATGGAAATGACCAATTTTAATAGTCAGTTTATTTAAAAACTAAAAAGATTTAAAAAAAAACTTATTTTTTTATAAGTTGTTCATTTTGGCACTCTCTACAATTATAATGGATCTAGAAAACTATATAATTAACATGGTTTGATTTGAACGTTAAATATTGTTCCCCCATCAGAACACCTACAGACCGGTTTCGACCTTTCAGGTCTCATCAGTGTAGTTAGTTGCTGATGGGGAAACGGAGATTACCATTGGAATATAAGTATTCCAAATACCAGTCCTTATTCCTCAATAATTATGTTGAACTTGGAAGACTGTATTTGTCGGTTTTTGAAAATTCAATACTTTTATATTTTTGAGCATGCAAAAGATAGATGGCCATTATTGGGTTTGAATTTGATTATCTAGAAAAATGAATAATTAACATGATTTGATTTTTTTAGAATATTAAAGCCCAATTATTCCTCAATAATGCTGTTACGTTGAATGTCTGCAGTTAAGTCAGTTTTTGAAAAATCAATACTTTTCGATTTTTGAGCCTTGAAAAGGGCCATTATTGGGTTCGATTTTGATTATCTAGAAAACTGAATAATTTTGTTTAAATTTATTTATTCATTTTCACTTCAGCCACCATATTACAATAAAATATTATATACAAATATAATATTGCGTTGGATGTGATTTGGACATGATTTAATTTTTTTAGAATATCAAAGCTGTTGGAAGTATGCATTTAAGTCAGTTAAAAAAAAACAACACTTTTTCGAGTTTTGTGCGGCGAAAATAGCAATTATTGGGTTTGATGATGATTACCTAGAAAACTAAATAATTAGCATGCTTTTATTTTTTAGAAAATTAAAGCCGAGGTATTCCTAAATAATGCTGTTAAGTTGGATGACTGCATCGAAATCAATACTTTTTTCGTTTTTTTTTGGGCCTTAAAAATGTTCATTCTTGGGTTTGATTTTGATTATCTACAAAATTAAATCATTAACATGGTTTTTTTTTTTAATATTAATAAAGCCGAATTATTTTCCAATAATGCTGTTAAAGTCTGCATTTAAGTTAGTTTTTGAAAATTGACTAGTTTTTCGATTTTTGAGAGTTAAAAATGGCATTTCTTAAGCATGTTGGTGATTATCTAAAAAACCAAATAATTAATGTACTTTGATTTTTTTAGAAAGCCAAAATCCAATTATTCCCCAATAATTGTGTTAAAATTGGAAGCCAAAATTTGTCAGTTTATGAAAAATGAATACTTTTTCGACGCTTGAGCGTTGAAAATGGCAATTCTTAAGCATGTTGGTGATTATCTAGAAAACCAAATAATTAATGTACTTTGATTTTTTTAGAAAGCCAAAATCCAATTATTCCCCAATAATTGTGTTAAAATTGGAAGCCAAAATTTGTCAGTTTATGAAAAATTAATACTTTTTCGACGCTTGAGCGTTAAAATGGCAATTCTTAAGCATGTTGGTGATTATCTAAAAAACCAAATAATAAATGTACTTTGATTTTTTTAGAAAGCCAAAATCCAATTATTCCCCAATAATTCTGTTAAAATTGGAAGTCAAAATTTGTCAGTTTATGAAAAATGAATACTTTTTCGACGCTTGAGCGTTGAAAATGGCAATTCTTAAGCATGTTGGTGATTATCTAAAAAAACAAATAATTAATGTACTTTGATTTTTTTTAGAAAGCCAAAATCCAATTATTCCGCAATAATTCTGTTAAAATTGGAAGTCAAAATTTGTCAGTTTATGAAAAATGAATACGTTTTCGATGCTTAAGCGTTGAAAATGGCAATTCTTAAGCATGTTGGTGATTATCTAGAAAACCAAATACTTTGATTTTTTTTAGAAAGCCAAAATCCAATTATTCCCCAATAATTCTGTTAAAATTGGAAGTCAAAATTTGTAAGTTTATGAAAAATGAATACTTTTTCGACGCTTGAGCGTTGAAAATGGCAATTCTTAAGCATGTTGGTGATTATCTAAAAAACCAAATAATTAATGTACTTTGATTTTTTTTAGAAAGCCAAAATCCAATTATTCCCCAATAATTCTGTTAGAATTGGAAGTCAAAATTTGTCAGTTTATGAAAAATGAATACTTTTTCGACGCTTGAGCGTTGAAAATGGCAAAATGTTTGGGTTTAACGGTGATTATCTAGAAAATTAAGTCATTAACATGCTTTGATTTTTCTAAAATATTAAAGCCTAACTGTTCCTGCATAGTGCTGTAAAAGTTGGCATTTATTTCAGGTTTTGAAAACCTAACGATTTTTGAGCGTTAAAAATGGTAATTTTTGGTTTGATGGTGATTATCCAGAAAATAAAATAATTAAGAAGTTTTGATTTTTCTAGAATAATAAATCCCAATTATTCCTAAATAATGCCGTAAAGATTGAAAGTCTGCATGTATTTCTGGTTTTTGAATAATCAACACTATTTCGAGTTTTAATGGTTGAAAATTATCATTTTTTTTACTTTCTCCGCTACGAAGTATGAGAAAGTATTGTGATCGTGATTTTTTTTCAAAAAGTTTTTTTTTTCGGAAATATCCGTTTTGGGGTCCCTAGATGCATTTCAACAATTTCTGGAAAAAAAAAATTGTGTCTGTGTGTGTCTGTCTGTGCGCGCTGTATCTCATGAAACTTTGAACATCCGTCTTATTTGATAATCTGAAGAACTGAAAAGCTTTTGGTAAAATTTCGTACACCGGAAGTGGGCGTTTACCTTAACTGTTTTTTGTTTTTTGCCAATATTTTCTTAAATATGAAAAATATCACAAAAACATTTAAACAAACTTTGAAGACAATAAAGAAATGAACATTTTTTGCTTGAAAACATTTTTCATAAAATCATTTTTATTCGAGAAAAAAATGTATTATTATTTTTTTAATTTTTGGCTTCTAATTATAAAACGATAATAGTTACAGAAAATTTATGTTAATAATAATTGTAGAAAATGATAAAATGAACAACTTATAAAGAATAAGTTTTTTTCTAAATCCCTTTAGTTTTTGAGTAAACTGAGTTTTTGAATTTTTAGTATAATTTTTCCATCTTTCATAATTTTGACATTTTAAACGTCAGTTTTATCCGAGTTTACACAACGGTCGATGTACATTTAAAATATGATTTCAATTAAGAATAAACCATGAAAAAAAAATATAAATGGCTATGATACCATCAAGTCGGAGAAAGTAACATGATGGCCACATCACCATTTTTTTGTTTATTGGTGATAATTAACATGCTTTGATTATTCTGGGATATTAAAGCCCAATTATATTCCAATAATGCTGTGAAAGTTTAAAGTCAGTATTCAAGTCGGTTTTTTAAAAATTAATATTTTTTCGATTTTTGAGAATTGAAAATTGTAAATTTTGGGTTTGATGACGCTTATCTGAAAAACCAGGTAATTAACGGGCCATGAATATTTGTTTATATTAAAGCCTAATCATTGATTACTAATTCTGTGAAAGTTTGAACTGTGGATTTGTTGATGGTTTTGAAAAATCAACGCTTTTTCGATTTCAAACACTGAAAAAATATCTATTCTTGGATCGTGATAGTATTAAAACCAAATTATCCCGAAATAATGCTGTATAAGTTGGAATTCTGCATTTCTTTCAGTTTTTGAAAATGGTTTTTATTTTACTTTTGAGCGTTAAAAATGTCCATTTTCGGATTTAATAGCGATTTAATGAAAAACTAGGTAAATAATGTGCATGGATTTTACTGGAATATCCAAGCCTGATGAATTCGGAATTAATCTGTTCAAGTTACAAGTCTGCAAATGTTTCTGTTTTCAAAAATCAATGCTTTTTGATATTCAAACGCTTAAAATAATCATGCTTGGGTTTGATGGTAATTATCTAAAACTAAATGATTAACATTCTGAGACAATACATTGGGACACGTTTATTATGACTTTAATGAGCAATTGACCAGAGGTCTATCAGCCTTCACGTGCTGGATTTTACTGGAATATCGAATCCCAATTATTTCTGAATAAAGCTAAGCGCACACTTGTCGGAAGCGGACGGACGGTACGCATCGGATAAAATTGCTTAACACAGTTGTAAATGAGTCAACGCACATTTATCGGTACGGCATGGAACGGATAAATGTGCGTTGGCTCGTTTACAACTGTGTTAAGCAATTTTAGCCGATGCGTGCCGTCCGTCCGCTTCTGACAAATGTGCGCTTAGCTTAATGCGGTAAAAGTTGGAATAATGTATTATTTTTAGATTTTGAAAAATCAACGCTTTTTCGATTTTTGAACTTTGAAAATGGCAATTTTGTGCGATTATCTCGAAAAATACGTCACTAACATGTATCGATTTTTCTACAAAATTAAACCCTAATTAAGTTTGAATAATTCTTTAAAGTGTCGTTTCATAATTATAAACCAAAAATAAAAATAATAATAAATTATATATCAACATCTGTATCGCAGACACTTTAACAATATAAAACAAAATAATTGCAATTTGTATTTTGAACAATTATGTTAGTATGTTTCTGTCTGGACTATCGACCAGGTCTTTCTGCCCTTAAATTATTTTTTCGAAAAAAATGATTTTATAAAAAATATTTTATAACGAAAATATAGTCTTCAATATTTGTCAAATAAAACTGATGGTAATTGCTCTATTAGTTTTTGAGATAGAGCGCACGCAGACACGCAGTCACACAAAAAAAAAACTATTCATGTTGTTTCCTAATCATTCACTCTCCTTAACCCGCAGTTCCATCCACATCCTTCGTTTACAAGAAAAAAAAATTGTTTGTAGATTCGAATGCGTTTCTGGAATTTTTAAAGTCATTAATTTTTAAGGTGAGAATTGTAAGGAATCCTATTCACTATTCAATCCGAACGTCGAGGTGTCCCCCAAAAGGAAACTGGACGATGAGGACGACGACGAAGAAGACGCATTCCTCGAGCTTTTCCTTTCATGACCATAAACACGGTCAGCGCGTTTCAAAGTCGCGGCGGTGCTGCAATGTAAATATTTGCCCGTTTTTTTCCTCTCTTCCTCTTGCCACTTCTCGTTCTTGTTTGTTTCCCATCTCTCTTCGGCCCTTGTCCATGGTAAAGTGGAAACACATGTCTTTTGCGCTGGTAAGTTACAAACTATACCACTCGGTGAATGACTGCCGGGGACCAAGGTCAGGGCAATTGTCTACAAACACGTACACATGCATGTGCACACACAAGCGGTTTCAAAGAGCGCGCGGGTGCTTTGTCTATTTACTTAAACTTTGTCAACTTCACCTGCTGCAGGATTACTTTTAATGCCGCAATCAACATTCTTTATGTGAAAAAATGACAATTTCACCTGCTGAGATATAAAACTCGTTTCTGGTAAAAATTAAAATTTTGCTGTTACTAATTTATCGGTTTACCGTCATCTAGTGTCCAGAATGCCTAATAATTACTATTTCATCCTTCAGTGCTTTCGATACTGTAAGTTAGGTATTAGAGTAACAGATTGAGTAAAAAGCTTTCTGTTCCTAGTTTTAAAGCCGTTTCTTTCCTTGAGTCAATAACTCGTAATTATTAATTAGCTTCGCTGTTTTTTCGTCTTGTAGACTGCTTTATTGCAACTGTATTCTTTATGAAGATTAAAGCTGCTCTGGGAGTTCTCTATAATGTCGATTATTTTTTGCATGCACTCTATTTCCCAATGCTTATTTCAAAATTTAAAGCGATGATCAGGACATAGATCTTTATTTATTTCATAAATAGAGCATTCTACAAAGCACACACAGTCTGGCCATAAGGAATTTCTAGCTAAAGCCATTACGTATAATTTGTCGTAAAAATGATTAAAATGTGTCAAAACGTTGTGGAGTTATCCGTTTTCAAAAATCGAAATTGAGAGCGTTCGAAATTTTAAATTTAAATATACTCAAATTTTATATTTTCCAACAATATTTGCACAAAATCTTTTACGGCAATTTAAAGACCTTAACATTACGTACATTTTGTTGTAAAAATGATCGAAGTGTGATGACACATTGTGAAGTTATTCGTTTTTAAAATTAAAATATACATTTTTTTTTTATATTTTTCAACAATTTTTACAAAATATCTTTTCAGAACAGTTTCAAGACCTTAACATTACATACATTTTGACGTAAAAATGATCAAAATGTGTCAACGCGGTGTGTAGTTATCCATTTTCAAAAATCGAAATTGAGAGCGTTCGAAATTTTAAATTTAAATATACTCAAATTTTATATTTTCCAACAATATTTGCACAAAATCTTTTACGGCAATTTAAAGACCTTGACATTTCGTACATTTTGTTGTAAAAATGATCGAAGTGTGATGACACATTGTGAAGTTATTCGTTTTTAAAATTAAAATATACATTTTTTTTATATTTTTCAACAATTTTTACAAAATATCTTTTTCAGTTCGAAGACCTTAACATTACGTACATTTTGACGTAAAAATGATCAAAATGTGTCAACGCGGTGTGTAGTTATCCGTTTTCAAAAATCGAAATTGAGTACGTTTGAATTTTTAAATTAAAATATACTCATTTTTTTTATATTTTCCAACAATATTTGCAAAATATCGTTCAGAACAATTGTCACAACAGTATATACATTTTGACGTAAAAATGATCAAAATCTTTCAACGCGCTGTAGAAATAAAAATCGAAATTGTGAGCTTTTAAGTTTTTACATATTAAACATTACGCAAGTTTTGGCGCTTGAATTAATAGTTTCTTTCAGCACGTTGTAGAGTTTTGAACTGTCAAAAATCGAAATCTTAAAAAATGGTGATGTGGCCATCATGTTACTTTCTCCGATTTGATCATATTTATTTATATTTACGCTATCATGGTTAATTTTCAATTTAAATCTTATTTTAAATGTACATCGAGCGTTCTGTAAAATCGGGTGAATCTGAATTTTGAAAGATGAAAATGATGTTCACTTCAAATTCTAATAGTCAGTTTACTCAGAAACCAAAGAGATTTCGAAAAAAACGCATTCTTTATAAGTTGTTCATTTTGGCATTCTCTACAATTATTATTAACATAAATTTGCTGTAACTATTATTGTAACTGTAATTATAAACCAAAAATAAAATAAAAATTATTATTTTCTCTAACAAAAATGATTTTATGAAAAATATTTTCAATCAAAAGATGTCAATTTCTTAGTTGTTTCAATATTTATTTGAATGTTTTCGTAATATTTTCCATATTTAAAAAAATATTAGAAAAAAACAAAAAACGGTTAAGGTAAACACCCACTTCCGGCGTACGGAATTTTACCAAAAGCTTTTCAGTTCTTCGGATTGTCAAATAAGACTTATGTTTAAAGTTTCATGATAATTCCTGGTTTAATTTTTGAGATACAGCGCGCACAGCCATACAGACCTACAGACACACACACACACACAAACACACAGACACATTTTTTTTCAGAAATTGTTGAAATGGCATCCAGTGACCCCAAAACGGATTTCCGTAAAAAAAAATTGAAAAAATGATCACAATACTTTCTCGTACTTCCTAACGGAGAAAGTAAAAAAATAACTTTTTACATTTTTAAATAATTTTTGAAAAGTTCATCAAGGATTATTAAAAGATTTTTACATTACACGCATTTTTACTTTCTCCGTTACGAAGTACGAGAAAGTATTGTGATCGTGATTTTTTTTTCAAAATTTTTTTTTACGGAATTATCCGTTTTGGGGTCCCTAGATGCCATTTCAACAATTTCTGGAAAAAAAAATTTTGTGTCTGTGTGTGTGTGTGTGTGTCTGTGTGTGTGTGTGTGTGTGTGTCTGTGCGCGCTGTATCTCAAAAACTAATAGACCAATTGATATGAAACTTTGAACATAAGTTTTATTTGATAATCCAAAGAACTGAAAAGCTTTTGGTAAAATTTCGTACACCGGAAGTGGGTGTATACCTTAACTGTTTTTTGTTTTTTGCCAATATTTTGCCAAAATATCACAAAAACATTTAAACAAATATTGAAGACAATGAAGAAATGCGATTATTTTGTTTGCAAACATTTTTCATAAAATCATTGTTATTCGAGAAAAAAATTTATTAATTTTTTTTTTCATTTTTGGTATACAATTATGAAACGCTAATAAATACAGCAAATTTATGTTAATAATAATTGCAGAGAATGCCAAAATGAACAATTTATGAAGAATAAGTTTTTTCGAAATCTCTTTAGTTTTTAAGTAAACTGAGTTTTTGAATTTTAAGTACATTTTTCAATCTTTCATAATTTTGACGTTTTAAACGTCAGTTTTATCCGAGTCTACGAAACGTTCGATGCACACTTAAAATATGATTTAAATTGAAAATAAACCACGGAAGCGTAAATATAAATGATACCATCAAGTCGGAGAAAGTAACATGATGGCCACATCACCATTTTTTCTCTTGAAGTATTACTTTCTGTCAGCGTGAGTTATCAACTGTAAAAAATCTAAATTGTGCGCCTCTAGATCTCAAAACGAAAAATGGTGATGTGGCCATCATGTTACTTTCTCCGACTTGATAGTATCATTTATATTTACGCTTTCATGGTTTATTTTCAATTTGAATCATATTTTAAATGTGATTTTAAACGTCAAAATTATGAAAGATGGAAAAATTATACTTCAAATATAAAAACTCAATTTACTCAAAAACTAAAAGGATTTAGAAAAAAAAACTTATTCTTGGTAAGTTGTTCATTTTAGCATTCTCTACAATTATTATTAACATACATTTGCTGTAACTATTATCGTTTTATAATTATAAACCAAAAATTTAAAAAATAATAATAAATTTTAATAATAAAAATGATTTTATGAAAAATGTTTTCAAGCAAAAGATATTCATTTCTTTGTTGTCTTCAAAGTTTGTTCAAATGTTTTTGTGATATTTTCATATTTAAGAAAATATTGGCAAAAAACAAAAAACAGTTGAGGTAAACGCCCACTTCCGGTGTACGAAATTTTACCAAAAGCTTTTCAGTTCTTTAGATTATCAAATAAGACGGATGTTCAAAGTTTTATATCAATTGCTCTATTAGTTTTTGAGATACAGCACACACAGCAGACACACACACACAATTTTTTTTTCCAGAAATTGTTGAAATGGCATCTAGGGACCCCAAAACGGATATTTCCGTAAAAAAAATTTTTGAAAAAAAAATCACGATCACAATAGTTTCTCGTACTTCGTAACGGAGAAAGTAAAAAGTTAATACATTATTTTTTCAAACAAAAATGATTTTATGAAAAATATTTCCAACCAAAAGATGTTCATTTCTTAGTTGTCTTCAATATTTATTTGAATGTTTTTGTAATATTTTTCATATTTAAAAAATTATTAGAAAAAAACAAAAAACGGTTAAGATAAACACCCACTTCCGGAGTACGGAATTTTACCAAAAGCTTTTCAGTTCTTTGAATTATCAAATAAGACTTATGTTCAAAGTTTCATGTTAATTCCTGGATTAGGTTTTGGCATACAATGCGTACAGACATACAGACCCACAGACACACACTATTTTTTTTTCAGAAATTGGTGAAATGGCATCTAGTGACCCCAAAACGGATATTTCCGTAAAAAAAATTTGAAAAAATTTCACGATCACAATACTTTCTCGTACTCCGCAACGGAGAAAGTAAAAACAAAACTTTTTACATTTTTTAATAATTTTTGAAAAGTTCATCAAGGATTATTTAAATATCTTTACATTACGCACATTTTGATGCTTAGATGATCAAATTCAACGTTTTATAGAGTTATCGCCCATAAAACATAGTAATTGTGCGTGACCGTGTTTCTATTTAAAAAACGCAATTTTTTACATTTTTCGACAATTTTCGAACAATTCGGATTATTCAAGAATCTTTACATTACGCATATTTTGACGCTTGAAGTATCAATTTCTGTCACCGCGACATTGAGTTTACAACTGTCTAAATTTGAAATGTGCGCATCCGTGTTTTTATTTTAGGAAACTTTTTTTATATTTTGAAATAATTTTCGAGAAATTTTTTAACAAGGCTTATTTAAAGATCTTCACATTACCCAAGTTTTGACGCTTGATTAATCAGTTTATTTCTGCACGTTATAGAGTTATGAACTGCCAAAAAACGAAATTGAGCATGTCCGTGTTTTTATCTTAAAAAACCTTTTACATTTTTAAATCATTTTTGAAAAGTTCTTCAAGGATTATTAAAAGATCTTTACATTACACACATTTTGTTGCTTGAAGTATTACTTTCTGTCAGCGTGAGTTATCAACTGTAAAAAATCTAAATTGTGCGCCTCTAGAGATCTCAAAACGAAAAAAAAAAATGTTTTCTTCATTACTCCATTTACTCATCGGGTACTAGTAGCTTGACATTCACGTATCGGTACCGATACGCGTACCACAATAGGGATAGGAATATTATGTTGGCTGCCTGGATCAGTGCAGTACATAGGAATTTTGTCTATTGTGACGTCTTATGGTTTTTTGAGGTTACTTGTTTTAAAGATAGTTTTTAAAACAAGTAACGTCAAAATAAATAAAATACACATGCTCTGCACTGAAATAATTCAGGCAGCAATATCAGATTACTTAAATTATTATAGCAATTTTCAGAAAATGTGCTGCCAACTATTTTCAACTTTTTCCGATCTCACTGTATATTACACCCGCAAATACAATGCAGACATCTTTTTTACGATTATAAATTATGTACGCGACGTGCTGCTCCTCATTAGTATGCACCAGAGATTGTTTACCTTTCAGTTTCGTATTATAATGAACCATTATTCCCCCCCCCCTCGCATTTCCGTTCCCCGAGACACGTCCAGCATACACGACATTTTCAATTTTCGACGATCAATCTCCCGTGTTGAGAAACCAATTGTTCACCATTAAAGGGATGATGATGATGATGATGATGTGCGTGTGTGCCGCCCCCCTCTGCCATTGTATTCCAATTACGGAATCAATATTCGGGATCCGTTTCCTGCTGCGTGAACGGGGCTGCAGCCCCGGATAGGTCAATACCAGCGTCTGGCCCGGCTGCAAGGGTGGCACTGACATTGAACGGTGGAGCCGCCCCTGGCATTGAAACGCACGCACGCACGCACTAAAAATACGACAGGATTCTCTCGTAAATAGACGTCGGTCGCGCGTCTTGTCCGTCGACCTTGGGCGGTTCAAGGCCCGCGACGGATACGTTGCGGAATGTGCGAAAGAATCCGAGAAGAAATAATAAGTGAAAAAATGTTCAACTTTCTGCAGAAATTATTTTTCGAATTCCATATTTATTCCAACAGATACTTCAAATTTTGACATCAATTGAAATTACAATGAGAAAAATATCTACGCTAGAAGACAAATTATTTATTCCCACAGATGCTTCAAATTTTAACTGATAAATCTTGAATATCTTGTCTTTGCAATTGTCCAAAGAAAATCCAGTAAGAAATATATCTACGCTAGAAGACAAATTTTGATGATGGAAAATGAATTTTTTGCATCAATTTCACTGCGAAATTTATTACGAAACATGCTTGGCATAAATTAATTGTGAATGCGTCTTTAGAACTACCTAAAGAAAATTATTCGAAATTTACAGTAAAATGGCTGCGCTAGAAGGCAAAATGTGATGACTTTCTTGCTGTAGGAATTCTAAACTTTTTCCGACAGTTTTAACTCAAGAATATAGAATAATGATTCTTGACAATTAACCACAGAACGTTTTCCGAAGTATACAGTAACCAAAATGGACAGTAAGAAACATAACTACGTTATAAGACAAATTTTGATAATGGAAAATGAACTTTTTGCAGAATTTCACATTCATTTCGAAAGATGCTTGACACTTTAACAGATTCATTGCGAACAATGCGTCTTGAGAACTACCCGAAAATTATTCGAAATTAGCAGTAACGAAAATGGTTGCGCTAAAAGGCAAATTGTGGTGACTTTCTTGCTCTGGGAATTCTATTTTTTTCCGAAAGTTTTAACTCATGAATCTTGAATAACCTTTCTTGACAATTAACCACAGAACATTTTCCGAAGAATACAGTAACCAAAATGGCTGCGTTTGAAGAAACATTTGAAACTTTTTAAAGAAAATTCTACATTTATTTCGACAGACGCTTGAAATTTTTTCCGCTGAATCTTAAATAACCTGCCTTTACAACTACAAAAAAAAATTCACAACAAAAATGGATGCGCTTGTAAATAATTTGAAGACAAAAATGAAAACAACGGCTCTGGAAATTCTAATTTATTTCAAAAACTGGCCAAAATCTTAATAAACCAGTTTTGAATAATCAATCTTTGTAACTGTCTAAAAAATTATTTTAAATTTGCAGTAACAAAAAGACAAATTATGATCACCAAAATCGAACTTTTTTGCAGAAATTGTTTGCAAATTTTCTCTGACAGATACTTGAAATTTTGACAGATTCATCTTGAATAACATGTCTTTACAACTACCCAAAGAAATGTATTCGGACTTTGCAGTAACAAAAATGGCTGTGCTAAAAAGTAAGTTTTAATGACCAAAAATTAATATTTTGCAGAAATGACTAGAGAATTGCAAATTTAAAAATTTAAACCAACAGATATTTGAAATTTTGACAGATTAATCTTCAATAACGTGTTTTTACAACTACCCAAAGAAAATTATCCGGACTTTGCGGTAGAAAAAATGGCTGTGCTAAAAAGTAAGTTTTAATGACGAAAAAATAACTATTTGCAGAAATTACTATGAAATTTCACCATTTATTTCGAAAGATACTTAATATCCTGACAGATTCGTCTTCAATAAGATGTGTTTACGATTGCCCAAAAAAATTTAATGAAGTTTGCAGTAATCAAAATTGTTACGCAGGAGGCAAATTTTGATGTCGAAAAATTACCTTTTTGCAGAAATTCCTCTGAGAATTCCAGATTCTTCTCGACTAATTACCCAAACAAAATTATCTGAAATTTGCTGTCAAATTTGTTAAAAATGAAGTTTCTACAGGAATTGTTCTGGAAATTTCATTTTCATTTATTTCGACAGATCCTTCAAATTTTGAAAGAACCGTTTGTACTTTGCACAAAAAAAAATATCTGAAATTCGCAGTAAAATTTGTTAAAAACGAAGTTTCGACAGATCTTTGTAATTTTAAAAGAAGTATCTGTCTTAACAATTGATAAAAAAAATGTTCAATCTTTGCAATAAATAAAATGGCTGCGCTAGAAGCCAATTTTCATTGACAAAACTTTTCGCAGAAATAGCTTTGAGAATTTCATATTTATATCGACAAAAACTTCAAATTTTAACTGCTTATTCTTAAACAAACAAATTATCCAGACTTCGCAGTAACAAAAATGGCTGCGCTAAAAAGTAAAATGAACTTTTTGCAAAAATTGCTTGAGAATTGCAAAATATTCCGACAGATATTTGCAATTTTGACAGATTAATCTTGAATAACGTGTCTTTGCGACTATCCGCAGAAAATTATCCGGGCTTTGCAGCAACAAAAATACTTGCACTAAAAACTAAGTTTTTATGACAAAAAATTAACATTTTGCAGAAATTACTGTGGAAGTTCACCATTTATTTTAAAGATACTTAATATTATGAAAGATTCGTCTTCAACAATATGTCTTTACAAATGACCACAAAAAATTAATAAAGTTTGCAGTAATACAAATTTTTATGCAGAAGCCAAAAATTGATGTCGAAAAAATAACTTTAAATAATTTGCATAAATTCGTCTAAGAATTCCACATTCTTTTAGAAAGATATTTAAAATTTCCGACAGCAATCTTGAATTACGTGTTTTTACTAATTGACCAAAAAAAATTATCAGAAATTTGCTGTAAAATTTGTTAAAAATGAAGTTTCTGCGGGAATTGTTCTGGAAATTTAATTCTCATTTGTTTCAACAGATCTTTAAAATTTTGAAAGAATTGTTTTCACTAATTTCCCAAAAAAAAATGAATCTGAAATTTGAAGTAAAATCTGTTAAAGACCAAGTTTCTGTAGGAATTGTTCAGGAAATTTAATTTTCATTTATTTCGACAGATCTTTGAAATTCTGAGAGAATCGTTTTTACTAATTGCCCAAAAAATGTTCTGAAATTTACAGCAAAATTTGTTAAAAACGAAGTTTTTGCAGGAACTGTTTTGGAAATTTTATTTTCATTTATTTCGACAGATCTTTTTAAATTCTGGAAGAATCGTTTTTACTAACTGCCCAAGAAATGATCTGAAATTTGCAGTAAAATTTGTTAAAAATAAAGTTTCTGCGGGAATTGTTCTGGAAATTTAATTTTCATTTATTTCGACAGATGTTTAAAATCCTAAAGAATCGTTTTTAGTAATTGCCCAAAAAATGATCTAAAATTTGCAGCAAGATCTTCTAAATTCTGGAAGGATTGTTTTTACTAACTGCCCAAGAAATGATCTGAAATCAGTAAAATTTGTTAAAAATTAAGTTTCTGTAGGAATTGTTTTGGAAATTTAATTTTCATTTATTTTGACAGATCTTTTAAATTCTGGAAGAATCGTTTTTACTAACTGCCCAAGAAACGATTTGAAATTTACAGTAAAATTTGTTAAAAATGAAGTTTCTGCGAGAATTGTTTTGGAAATTTCATTTTCATTTATTTCGACAGATCTTTGAAATTATGAAAAAATCGTTTTTACTAATTGCCCAAAAAATGATCTGAAATGTGCAGTAAAATTTGTTAAAAATGAAGTTTCTGCGGGAATTGTTTTGGAAATTTTATTTTCATTTATTTCGACACATCTTTAAAATTATGAAAGAATCGTTTTTACTAATTGCCCAAAAATTGATCTGAAACTTGCAGTAAAATTTGCTAAAAATGAAGTTTCTGCAGGAATTGTTCTGAAAATTTAATTTTCATTTATTTCGACAGATCTTTAAAATTTTGAAAGAATCATTTTTACTAATTCCCCAAAAAATAATCTGAAATTTGCAGCAAAATTTGTTAAAAACGAAGTTTCTGCACGAATTGTTTTAGAAATTTTATTTGTATTTATTTCGACGGATCTTTTAAATTTTGAAAGAATCGTTTTTACTAACTGCCCAAGAAATTATCTAAAATTTGCAGCAAAATTTGTTAAAAATTAAGTTTCGGCAGGTATTGTTTTAGAAATTTTATTTTTATTTATTTCGACGGATCTTTTAAATTCTGGAAGAATCGTTTTTACCAACTGCCCAAAAAATGATATGAAATTTGCAGCAAAATTTGTTAAAAACGAAGTATCTGCAGGAATTGTTTTAGAAATATAATTTTTATTTATTTCGACAGATCTTTTAAATTCTGGAAGAATCGTTTTTTTTTAACAGCCCAAGAAATGATCTGAAATTTGCAGTAAAATTTGTTAAAAAAGAAGTTTCTACGGGAATTGTTCTGGAAATTTCATTTTCATTTATTTCGGCAGATCTTTGACAATTTGAAAAAATTGTTTTCACTAATTGCCCAAAAAACTGTATCTGAAATTTTAAGTAAAATCTATTAAAAACGAAGTTTCTGCATCATTTCTTGGGCAGTTAGTAGAAACGATTTACTAACTAGCCAAGAAATGATATGAAATTTGCAGTAAATTTTGTTAAACAATTAAGTTTCTGTAGGGATTGTTTTAGAAATGTTATTTTCATTTATTTTGACAGATCTTTTAAATTCTAGAAGAATTATTTTTACTAACTACCCAAGAAACGATCTGAAATTTGCAGTCAAATTTGGTAAAAATGAAGTTTCTGCAGGAATTGTTTTAGAAATTTTATTTTTATTTAGTTCGACGGATCTTTCAAATTCTGGAAGAATCGTTTTTACTGATTGCCCAAAAAATGATCTGAAATTTGCAGCAAAATTTGTTAAAAATTAAGTTTTGCGGGAATTGTTCTGGAAATTTCATTTTCATTTATTTCGACAGATCTTTGACAATTTAAAAGAATTGTTTTTACTAATTGCCCAACAAACTGTATATGAAATTTTTAAAGTAAAATCTGTTAAAAACGAAGTTTCTGCAGGAATTGTGCAAGAAATTTAATTTTCATTTATTTTGACAGATCTTTTGAAATTCTGAAAGAATCGTTTTTACTGATTACCCAAAATATGATCTGAAATTTGCAGTAAAATTTGTTACAAATGAAGTTTCTCCAGGAATTGTTTTGGAAACTATATTTTCATTTATTTCGACAGATCTTTGAAATTCTGAAAGAATCGTTTTTACTAATTGGCAAAAAATTATCTGAAATTAGCAGCAAAATTTGTTAAAAACGAAGTTTCTGCAGGAATTGTTTTAGAAATTTTATTTTTATTTATTTCGACGGATCTTTTCAATTCTGGAAGAATCGTTTTTACTAATTGCCCAAACAATGAAAATTTGTTAAAATGAAGTGTCGACAGATCTTTGTTATTTCAAAAGACGGATCTGTCTTAACAATCGCCCAAAAACTATTCAAACTTTGCAGTAAGAAAAATGGCTGCGCTAGAAAGCCAATTTTTGATAACAAAAATTAATTTTTCGCAGAAATAGCTCTGAGAATTTGACAATTATATCGACCAAAGCTGTAAATTTTGACAGCTTAATCTTAAACAAACTGTGTTTACAATTGGTCAAAGAAAATTATCCGAAAAATATGGCAGCGCTGGAAGAGAAATTTCGATGACGGAAAATGAATTTTAGAAAAATGGCTGCGCTAGAAAGAGAAATTTTTGGTGACAAAAATTAACTTTTCGCAGGAATAGTTTTGAGAAATTCACATTTATATCGACAAAACCATTGGATTTGAACAGCTTAATCTTAAACAAACTGTGTTTATAATTTGCCAAAGAAAATTATCCGAAAAAACTGGCAGCGCTGGAAGAGAAACTTCAATGACGGAAAATTAACTTTTTGCAGAAATTGCTTTACGAATTCCACATTTCTTTCGACGGATGTCTTTAATTCTGATGGTTTCATCTTGAACAACTCGTCTTTACAAATGCCCAGAGAGAATATTCGGAATTTTAATTTATATTTTATATTCTAATTAATACTTTAATGCACAGGGTGAATCCCGTAGATATATTATTATTATTAACTTTACAGTAACAAAAATGCTTGCGCCAAAAATCAAAGTTTGATGAAAAATATGAACTTTTTGCTGTGAAAATTCCACATTTATTACTAAAAATACTTTAAATATTGTCGTCATGAATATTATTTCTTTACAATTGCTCCAAAAAACAAATAATGATATTTATTTAGTAATAAAAATTGCAATTTGTCAAAAAATTAACTTTAAATTAAAATTAAATCCTCTTTTTTGACAGATGCTTTAAATCTTGAATTACGTGTTTTTATTAACTGCGAAAAAAAATAGCCGAAATTTGAAGTAATAAAAAAGCTGCGCGCAAAGGTTCTGGAAATTCTACATTTATTTCGACAAACCTTTAAAATTTTGAAAGAATTATCTTGGCAATTGCCCAAAAAGAAAATTATCCAAACTTTGCAGTTAAAAAGAAAGGCTGCGCTAGAAGGCTAAATTTTGAAGAAAGAAATTTAGTTTCTGCGGGAATTGTTCTGGAAATTTCATTTTCATTTATTTCGACAGATCTTTGGCAATGTGAAAGAATTGTTTTCACTAATTTCCCAAAAAAAATGTATCCGAAATTTGAAGTAAAATCTGTTAAAGACGAAGTTTCTGCAGGAATTGTTCCAACTTTGCAGTAAGAAAAATGGCTGCGCTAGAAAGCCAATTTTTGATAACAAAAATTAACTTTTTGCAGAAATAGCTCTGAGAATTTCACACTTATATCGACAAAAGCTATTTTTTTTAATTGTGACAGTTTAATCGTAAACAACATGTGTTTACAGTTGAACGATAAAAAAAGCAGTAAGAAAAATGGCAGCACTGGAAGAGAAATTTCAATGACGGAAATTGAACTTTTTGCAGAAACTGCTCTGCAAATTCCACATTTATTTCGAAGGATGTCTTAAATTTCGTCTGCTTCATCCTGAAAGCGCGTCTTTACAATACCCAGAGAAAATTGTCGAAACTTTACAGTAACCAAAATGGCTGCGCCAAAAATTTTGATCAACTTTTTGCAGAAATTGCTGAGAAAATTCCACATTTAATTCGTAAAATACGTAACATTTTGACGTCTTGGATAATATATTTTTACAATTGTTCAATTTTCCAAACTTTGCAGTATGAAAAATGGCTGCGCCAAAAGAAAAACCTCAATGACGGAAAATGAACTTTTTTCAGAAATTGTTTTGAGAATTCTACACTTACTTCGACAGAAATTTTGACAAGTTAATCTTGAATAAAGTATCTTCACAATTGCTCAAAGAAAATTATCCGAACTTTACAGTAACAAAAATTAAATTTTTATTACAAAAATAAACTTTTTTAATAATAATAATAATAATATATTTACGGGATTCACCCTGTACATTAAAGTATTAATTAGAATATAAAATATAAAACAAAATATAAATATAAAAATACAAAAATATAAAAAAATTTAAATTTTAAATTTTAAAATTGCGGAAATAGCTCTAAGAATTCCACATTTATATCGATAAAGGCTTGAAATTTTGACAGCTTAATCTCAAACAGATTGCTTTTGCAGTTAGCTATAGAAAAATATCCAAAATTTGTGGTAAGAAAAATGGCTAGTGTGGCCAAATTTGGATGACGAAAAATAAACTTTTTACAGAAATTGTTTTGAGAATCCTACACTTACTTTCACAGATGCTTGAAATTTTGAAAGGTTAAATTTGAAAAACGTTTCTTCGCAATTGGTCAAAGAAAATTATCTGAACTCTCCAGTAGCAAAAATTATTGCGCCAAAAAAATTAAATTTTAACGACAAAAATAAACTTTTTGCGAAAATAGCACTAAGAATTCCACAAAGGTTTGATATTTTGACAGTTTAATCTTAAACAGCTTGTCTTTACAGTTGGCCATAGAAAATTATCCGAACTTTGCAGCAAGAAAAATGTCCACGCTACGAGAAAAATTTCTATGGCGGAAAATGAACTTTTTACAGAAATTGTTTTGCGAATTCTAAACTTACTTCCACAGGTGCTTGGAATTTCGACAGGTTAAAGTTTGAATAAAGTGTCTTCGCAATTGCTCAAAGAGAATTATCCGAACTTTACAGTACCAAAAATGACTGCGCAAAAAAATTAAAGTTTGATGGCAAAAATAATCGTTTTGCGGAAATAGCTCCATGAATTCCACATTTATCGACAAAGGCTTGAAATTTTGACAGCTTAATCACAAACAGTCTGTCTTTACAGTTGACCAAAGAAAATTATCCGAACTTTGCAGTAAGAAAAATGGCTGCCCTAGAATTGTTCTAGAAATACATTTGAAAAAAAAATGCTTGAAAATTTTGACAGATGAAGTCTTTACAGCTGTCCCACGAAAATTATTCGTAAAACAAAGTAAATTTGCTACATTTCAGCATTTAAATCTTCAAAATAAAATAACGTGTTCGGTAGTTATGCGATTTTAAAATCCAAACAATGCGATTTTTTAAACTTTCGATTTGAGAAACTTACGATTTTGTCAATTTCCATTGTTTGAACAGAAGATTTCTTAATGAATTTTTAAAACAAACGAAATTCGCTACATTTCAGCATTTAAATCATTAAAATAAAATGACGTGTTCGGTAGTTGTGCAATTTTAAAATCCAAACAGCGCGATTTTTTAAATTTTCAACGTGAAAAACTTACGATTTTGGCAATTTCCATTGTTTGAACAGAAAATCTCTCAATGAATTTTTAAAACAAACTAAATTTGCTACATTTTAACATTTAAATCATCAAAATAAAATAAAGTGTTTGGTAGTAGTGCAATTTTAAAATTCAAGCAATGCGATTGTTTAAACTTTCCATTTGGAAAACTTCCGATTTTGGCAATGTCCATTGTTTGAACAGAAAATCTCTTAATAAATTTTTAGAACAAACTAAATTTGCCACATTTCAACATTTAAATCATCAAAATAAAATAACGTGTTCAGTAGTTATGCAATTTTAAAATCTAAACAATGCGATTTTTTAGACTTTCGATTTGGAAAACTTCCGATTTTGGCAATTTCCATTGTTTGAACAGAAAATCTCTTAATACATTTTTAGAACAAACTAAATTTGCCACATTTCAACATTTAAATCATCAAAATAAAATAACGTGTTCAGTAGTTGTGCAATTTTAAAATCTAAACAATGCGATTTTTTAAACTTTCGATTTGGAAACTTTGGCAATTGCCATTGTTTGTTTAAAAAAAAAATGCTTGAAAAATTTTGACAGATGAAGTCTTTACAGCTGTCCCAAGAAAATTATTCGTACTTTACTTTACAGCAACAAAAATGGCTGCGCTAAAAAAATATTTTTTTATGACGAAAAATTAACTTATTACAGGAATTGTTTTATTAATTCTACATGTATTTTGACAGATGCTTGAGCTTCTGACAGATCAATCTTGAATGACATGTCTTTTCAAATTATCCAAACAAAAAAATATCCGAACTTTGCTTAAACAAATATGGCAGCGCAAAAAACAAGTTTTGATGTGAAAAATGAATTTTGGAAATTCTGTATTTATTACAAAAGATGCTTGATACTTTGGCAGAGGAATACGTCATTAACGCTGTCAAAAAAAAATATATGAACTTCATAGTAACAAAAAATTTTGCCCATGAAAAAAGAGCTTGCTATTAAAATTCATGCTTCTGATCCTCGCAGTCTTCATAATTTTTGGCAATTGCCAAGCCACCTTAACTACTTGCGCGAATTCGACCATACACCATCACCTTCAAAGGTCTCATCAACGCGAAGCATTCAAAATGAAGTAATGACAATCTTGCAACTCAAATTAAGCCATTCCATCCTTAATAGGCAAAAAAAAATGAGATTCTTCACGCTGTTAATGTAATTTACACGAAAGTCCCGCCGTCTCAACCCGTCGTGCATACGCAATTACGGCGTGAAATCCGCTTTAGTCTCGCCACGCTACGCCACTGACAGATTTTTGAAACTCTTGCATGTGGTGCATTGTTTCTTTTTTTTTTCTACTCCGTGTGTAAGTTGTTCATGGCGGATCACGTTTTGTGCACACTGCACATTCATTCGTATGCCATTGTGCCCATTTGAACGGCTTTAAACACAATTGATGGATTCTGCTGTGCCATTGTAAGAATGTTGTTTGTTTCGTTCTCGCTTCGAAAATGGAACAAGTGCCCGCTTGAATAGAGAGACGCGCAGATGTTTCCAATGGCGTCCATTTGTTTTGCATGTGCAGAACGACCTCCTCTGCGCAGATGACGGCCTCGACGAGAAAGGTCCTCAAAGAGCGTATTTTTATTAATTACAAAAATCCGCTTCGAGTCGCAGATGTTAAAGAATATTAATCTTAAGTTTTTTTTTTTTTTGTATGGGAAACATAATTGCAGGTGTTGTTCTTTTATTTGAGAGAAAACAGTTGGGGATCGATGATTCGAAAAATGAATTATATTTGAACACCGTAATCTAAGTGAGGTTGACTCCAATTTATTTATTAAATTTACGGTAATCTTCATAATTGTTTTATTCTTTTAGTCTGATGATCAAAATTGGCCAACGTGTTCAAAAATGGTTCTGGAATATTTTTGAAGAAGATGGTTGCGACCATTGCTACTTGGTAATCCATAGTTTAACCAAATTAGAAAACAGTGTCTCGACCACAAATTTTTGAAACAAGAATTTTGCAATTTTTGCAGCCGATTTTTTTCATTGAAAAACAATCACATCGCACCGTCTGTAATATCTAATAAAAACAATCATTTCTAGTCGATAATATTGCAAATTAAATAAATAATTCAAATGTTTAATTTGATTTTATAATGTAAATTCGCGTCGATTAATTTCTGTAGCTTTGGGAAAAACAAAATTTAAAAAAACTACATATTAATTAAACATTCCAATTTTCCCTATTTTCCGCTATAAGGAAACTCTTTTTATACCACATTCAAGTACCTACATTTTGACGTTTGAATCATAAAAATAAAATAACGTGTTCGGTAGTTGTGCAATTTTAAAATCCAAACAATGCGATTTTTTAAACTTTCGATTTGGAAAACTTACGATTTTGGCAATTTCCATTGTTTAAACAGAAAATTTCTTAAAACATTTTTAAAACAAACTAAATTTGCTAGATTTCAACATTTAAATCATCAAAATAAAATAACGTGTTCGGTAATTGTGCAATTTTAAAATCTAAACAATGCGATTTTTTAAACTTTCGATTTGAAAAACTTACGATTTTGGCAATTTCCATTGTTTAAACAGAAAATCTCTTAATACATTTTTAAAACAAACTGAATTTGCTACATTTCAACATTTAAATCATCAAAATAAAATAACGTGTTCGGTAGTTGTGCAATTTTAAAATCCAAACAATGGGATTTTTTAAACTTTCGATTTGAAAAACTTACGATTTTGGCAATTTCCATTGTTTGAACAGAAAATTTCTTAATACATTTTTAAAACAAACTAAAATTGTTGCATTTCAACATTTAAATCATCAAAATAAAATAACGTGTTTGGTAGTTGTGCAATTTTAAAATCCAAACAATGCGATTTTTTAAACTTTCGATTTGAAAAACTTACGATTTTGGCAAACTGCACTGTTTGAACAGAAAATTTCTTAATGAATTTTTAAAACAAACTAAATTTGCTACATTTCAACGTTTAAATCATCAAAATAAAATAACGTCCTCGGATGTTGAGCGATTTTAAAATTCATACAATGCGATTTTGTTAGCTTTTAACTGTTTGGCAATTTGCGTTAATTTAACAGAGTATTTCCAAATCTTTTTTTAAAATTCCCTACATATTAACATTCCAATCATCAAAATCCAACTACGGGTTCAACGGTAGAGCAATTTAAAAAACAATCAAAATCGGGCTTTTGTTGACTTTGGACTTGACCAACTTGTGACTTGACAATTAGCTTTCACTGTAGATTTCTAAATTCCTGCTTCAAATATACCAAATTCGCTACATTTTACGTTTAAATAATCAAAATCCAACAACGCGTTTAGCAACTTTGAAAATCATAAACCTGAATATGTTAACTTTGGATTAGGAAAACATGTGTTTTTTGCAGTTTAAGTTAATTCGACATAAACATTTTCAAATAAATTGCTCCATTTTAACATTTCCATTGTCAATATCCTAAAACGCTTTTGAAAGCTGAGCAATTTTGAAAAACCAAAATCGCGTTTTGGTTGACTTTGGTCTCGGACAACTGGTAAGATGCAAATTCCCTACTGATTACTTTAAATATTCTAAACTGGCTACATGTTTACGTTTGAATGATTCAAATCGAAAAACAGATTCAACCGTTAAGCAATAAAAAAAAATCAAAAGCGAGGATTTGTTAATTTTGGCCGTCGAAATCTTAAGATTTTGGACATTTGCGTTAATTAGGCATGAACATTTCTTAATGCTTTTTGACATACATCAAGTTAGCTAAAGTTTAAAATCAGCGGCGACTCGTGTATGTTCGGCGGTGAGGCAACGGAAGAAAATTTGACCGAAAAAGCAACTGAATATTTGCTTCCTCTATAAGAGTAAGTAGTGCAGCACGAGCGACATCTTTGTCTTTGCCCCACCTACGGAAATCGACGAGCCGCCGCTGTTTAAAATGCGAATTATAAAAATTCAACAAAGGGTTTAAGAGTTGAGCAACTAAAAAAAATTAAAACGTAAATTTGCTAACTGTAGATTTGGAAAGCTTAGGATTAGGGAATTTGCGTTGGTTTAAGATTAATTCTATTTAACACTTATTTGAAATTGTACAAAATTTGCTACATATTGAAATTTAAATCATCAACACCAACAACGTCTTCAATAATTGAGCATATTTTTTTTATAAGAAACGTGATTTTTTTAACATGGGACTTCGTCGCTTGCGATTTTGGCAAGTTGCGCCAATTTGATATTTTCTCTTTTACTAAATTCAAAGTTTAATATTTAAATCACCAAAATCTAATGCGTTCGGCAATTAAAAAAAAAAGTCTTTTGTTGGAAAAAGTGGGATTTTGTCAATTTGCATTAATTCGAGATAACAATGTCCTAAATTTTAAAATTCGCTGCATTTTGAAGTTTTAATGCCTAAATCTAACCACGCATTCAACAGCACCTAACTGTTTAAAAAAATCGTGTTTTTGTTGATTTTTAATTTTGAAAATTTGAGATTTCGCCCATTTACATCAATTTGTAAAAATTTGTTAATAATTTTTTTTTAATTCACTACATACTAATATATAAATCATAAAAATCCAAGAACGCATTTGACAGTTTTTTTTTATTTTATAAAAAAAGTGACTTTTTACTTTCTGCCTTGAAAACGTGTGTTTTGGCAATTTGCGTTAATTTGACATGTACATTACTCAACATTTAGGCAATTTTTTAAAATAAAAAACGTGACTAATTTAAATCATCAAAATCCAACAACATCTTCAACAGTTGAGCATTTCTTTTTATAAAAAACGTGAATCTTTTAACATTGGACTTCGTAACTTTCGATTTTGGCAAGTTGCGTCAATTTGATATGGACATTTCTTAATGCTTTTACTAAATTCGCTACAGTTTAATATTTAAATCACCAAAATCTAACGCGTTCGGCAATTTAAAAAAAACGCCTTTTGTTGGAAAACTTGGAATTTTGTCAATTTGCATTAATTCAATGTCCTAATGCTTTTCCATAGTTTTAAAATTCGATACATTTTGAAGTTTTAATGCCTAAATTCAACCACGCATTCAACTGTTTAAAAAAAATCGTGTTTTTGTTGATTTTTAATTTTGAAAATTTGAGATTACGCCCATTTGCTTCAATTTGTGAAATTTTCTTAATATTTTTTTTTAATTCACTACATACTAATATATAAATCATCAAAATGTTAAAAATCCAAGAACGCATTCGACAGTTTTTTTTATTTTTTTTACAAAAAGTGACTTTTTACTTTCTGCCTCGAAAACGTGCGTTTTGGCAATTTACGTTAATTTGACATGTGCATTACTTAATCATTTCTTAAAATACACTAAATTCTCTACATAATAATTTTTAAATCGTCAAAATCCAAAAACGCATGCGAGAGTTGAACAATTTTTAAAAATAAAAAATGTGACTTTTTTATTTTGTACTTCGAAAACGTGCAATTTTGGCAAATTACGTTAATTTATCATAAAAATGTCTTAATACTTTTTAAAACACACATAGCTACATATTATTATTCAAGTCATCAAAATCCAATAAATCATTCGACAGTCGTGCAAAACCAAAATCGCGAGTTTGGTGACTTTGGAACAACTTGGAATTTGCGTTGGATTAAGAAGAAATTTTCTTAATGCTTATTTAAAATATACGAAATACGCTACATTTTACCCTTAAAATCATCAAAATCCAAAGTGTGCGAAAGTTAGGCACTTGAAAAAATCAAATCAAAAACGTTAATTTAGTAACATTGCAATTAGCGTTAATTTAACATAAAAAATTCTTAATACTTATTTAAAATACACTAAATTGGCTACATATTGGTATTTAAATTATCAAAATCCAAAAACGCGGTCAACAGTTGAGCCATTTAAAAAAAATAAAAAACGTGACTTTTTTACGGGTGCCAAGTTTAAAAATTCATATCTCTGAGAAAAGAAACGCGATTCGAAAAAAACGTTAACCGTATCATTGAGGAAGGACTAAGTTAATAACACAAAAAGAATCAACCCTTAATTTTAACCCTTTATATTTTTTCACCCCTTTCAAAAAGTTTTTTTTTTCTTACAGAGAATTTTTTTTCTGGGTTGAAGGAGTGCCCGTAACGTTTTTTTGACTTTTGATTATGAAAGTACCTTTGTTAGTGATAAGAATAAGAATTTTTATTTAGTTATGGCTGATTGCAAACTTTGTCAAAAATTGAGATTTACATCGCGAGGTGTGGATTTCTGCGACTTGCGGAATTTTTTTTTTTGTTGACGGAGTGCCCGTAACGTTTTTTGACTCTTGATTATTAAAGTACTTGTATTAGTGATAAGAATAAGCATTTTTATTTAGTTATGGCAGATTGTAAATTAAAAAAAAAAAAAAATTTGAAAAGGTTGAAAAAATATAAAGGGTTGATTCTTTTTGTGTTATTAATTTAGACCTTCCCTAATGGTATGATTAACTTTTTTTTCGAATGGCTTTTCTTTTCTCCGAGGTATGAATTTTTAAAATCTATTGCAGGATCTATTGCTAACTTCACACCCGTGACTTTTTATTTTTTTCTTCGAGAACCTGCGATTTTGGCAATTCACATTGATTTTAACATTACAATTTATAATTTGAAAAAAATACAATAAATTGGCTACATATTAATATTCAAGTCATCAAAATCCAATCGTGCATTAGACAGTTGTGCAATTTTCAAAAATCAAAATCGGGAATTTGGTGACTCTGGACTTAAATAACTTGCGATTCGTAAAGTAAAGTTGTTAACGTTGGACTTTAGATTTTTTACTTTCTCCGTTATTTCGTACACCGGAAGTGGGTGTTTACTTTAACTGTTTTTTGTTTTTTGCCAATATTTTCTTAAATATGAAAAATATCACAAAAACATTTAAACAAACATTGAAGACAACAAAGAAATAAACATCTTGCTTGGAAATATTTTTCATAAAATCATTGCTTTTTGAGAATTTTTTATTTTTTTATTTTTGGTTTATAATTATGAAACGATAATAGTTACAGCAAATTTATGTAAATAATAATTGTAGAGAATGCCAAAATGAACAACTTCTAAAGAATAAGTTTTTTTCAAAGTCTCGTTAGTTGTTGAGTAAACCGAGTTTTTGAATTTGAAGTATAATTTTTCCATGTTTCATAATTTTGACGTTTTAAACGTCAGTTTCATCCGAGTTTACGCAACGCTCGATGTACATTTAAAATATGATTTCAATAAACCATGAAACGTAAATATAAATGGCTATGATACCATCAAGTCGGAGAAAGTAACATGATGGCCACATCACCATTTTTTTCTATGACTGAATTGTATTTTCTTATATATAATAGCAATATAATATGTGCTGAATGTGCAATTGTTTTAATATTATGTAAGGGTGCGATAAAAAAATATGAGGGATTGAAAATTGGGGCGCTTTTAAGGAATTTTTTTAAATAATGTTTTATTAAATTATTATTATTTTACTAAAGTAAAAACAAACGATTTGAATTATGTATATTTCGGCCATTAAGGATGATTTTTTATGGAATTTTGTCTGTGCGTTTTATATTTTTTTCTGCGATGTTTTCATTCAAGTGCTCAAAAAATAAAAATAAAATTTTCAAAATTCCATATCTCCATTAAAAACTGTGGAATTTACAAAAACCAAATTGATTTTGAATAATCGATACTTCGACCATTGAGGATATTTTTTTATGGAATTTTGTCTGTGTGTTTTATATTTTTTCTACGATGTTTTCATTCAAGTGCTCAAAAAAATAAAACAAAAAATTTCAAAAATCCATATCTCCATTAAGAACTGTGGAATTTACAAAAACCAAATTTATTTTGAATAAGCGATACTTCGACCATTGAGGATATTTTTTTTATGGAATTTTGTTGCGATGTTTTCATTCAAGTGCTAAAAAAAATTAAAACGAAAATCTTCAAAAATCCATATTTCTATTGAAAATTGTTAAATTTACAAAAACCAAATTGATTTTGAACTAGCTATGCTTCGGCCATTGAGGATGATTTTTAATGGAATTTTGTCTGCGCGTTTTATATTTTTTCTGCGATGGTTTCATTCAATTGCTCAAAAAAATAAAACTAAAATTTTCGAAAATCCATATCTTCATTAAAAACTGTGGAATTTACATAAACCGAATTGATTTAGAATAAGCGATACTTCGACCATAGAGAATATTATTTTTATGGAATTTTGTTTGCGCGTTTTATATTTTTTCAGCGATGGTTTCATTCAATTGCTCAAAAAAATAAAACTAAAATTTTCAAAAATCCATATCTACATTAAAAACTGAGGAATTTATAAAAACCAAATTGATTTTGAATAAGCGATATTTCGACCATCAAGGAATTTTTTCTACGCGTTTTATATTTTTTCTCTACGACGTTTTCATTCAAGTGCTCAAAAAATTAAAACGAAAATCTCAAAAATCCATATCTCTATTGAAAATTGTTGGATTTACAAAAACCGAATTGATTTTAAATTAGCGATACTTCGGCCATTGAGGATGATTTTATATGGAATTTTGCCTGAATTTTTATATTTTTTTCTGCGATGTTTTTTTTAAAGTGTTAAAAAATCTGTAAAAGGATTTTTGAAGATTTTCTGTACTGAAAATTGTGGAATTTACAAAAACCAAATTGATTTCGAATAAGCGGTACTTTGGCCATTGAGGATATTTTTTATGGAATTTTGCCTGCACGTTTTATATTTTTTTCTCAGATGTTTTTGGCCAAGTGCTCAAAAAATTAAACGAAATTAGCAATCACAGGTAGCAACGTGATTAAAAAGTAGCACTTTAGCCCATCTCTAGTTAGTACTATAGTTCTTGATACTTTTAAAAATTTCCGGGGATTAAAATTTTCAAAGTTGGAAATTATAAATATTCAAATAACTCACTAATCATTCAAAATATTTCTTAACAACCATGGATAAAACTATAAAGAATATAAAGAACTATAAGAAACATCAATCAGAACTATCCGGAACTATCAAAAATATTTTTTGGAAAAAAGTGGCAAAGTCAAAAAATAATTGAGAGTTCTATGAGTTCTGAGCTAATTTTCTGTATCTAATTATTGAGTACAAGATTTCCTTCTTGTAAACAAATTCGATATAATCATAATTTATTGCATTTTTAAATAAAGCTGAAAATTGAAATTGACCATTTTGGTTTGGACTTTAAAATGTATTTTGCAAAATGTTCTTTTTTTATCGTTCCATGAGTTCTCAAAGAATTCTAAAGAAAATTGCAATTAAATGACAGGAAACAGGTATTTTCTAAATTAAATAATCGATTTTCAATTTTCAACTTTATTTAAAAGTGCTACTCGTATAAATCGAGATTGTATCGAATTTGTTTATAAGAATTATTGTACTCATTAATTAAATACAGAAAATCCACTCAGAACTTCTAAAACTCTCATTTCTTTTTTGGCTTTGCAATTAAAAAAAATTTATTAATAACTATAAAAAAAAATGGTGATGTGGCCATCATGTTACTTTCTCCGACTTTATATTTACGTTTTCATGGGTTTATTTTCAATTTAAATCATAATTTAAATGTACATCGAGCGTTGCGTAAACTCGGATGAAACTGACGTTTAAAACTTCAAAATCATGAAAGATGAAAAATTATACTTCAAATTCAAAAACTAGGTTTACTCGAAAACTAACGAGATTTCGTTATTATTAATGACATAAAATTGCTGTAACTATTATCGTTTCATAATTATAAACCAAAAATTAAAAAAAAATGATAATTTTTTTTCTCGAATAGCAATTATTTTATGAAAAATATTTTCAAGCAAAAGCTATTAATTTCTTTGTTATCTTCGATGTTTGTTTAAATGTTTTTGTGATATTTTTTATATTTAAAAAAATATTGGCGAAAAACAAAAAACAGTTAAGGTAAACACCCACTTCCGGTGTACGAAATTTTACCAAAAGCTTTTCAGTTCTTCGGATTATCAAATAAGACGTATGTTCAAAGTGTCATATCAATTGCTCTATTGGTTTTTGAGATACAGCGCACACAGACAGACAGACACACACACACACAAAATTTTTTTTTTCCAGAAATTGTTGAAATGGCATCTAGGGACCCCAAAACGGATATTTCCGTAAAAAAATTTTTTGAAAAAAAAATCACGATCACAATACTTTCTCGTACTTCGTAACGGAGAAAGTAAAAACAACATATTAACAAAATTAAATTTTCTATTATCGAATTTTAAATTTATTAAAAAATGCCATAAATCGTGATTGTATCGAATTTGTTCATTAGAAAGAATTATTGTACTCAATGAGTAGAAATAGAAAATTAACTCAGACCTCCTAGAACTCTTAATTTTTTTTCGTTTTGCGACTTTTTTCAAAAAAATATTTTTGATAGTTCCGGATAGGTGTTCTCTGTAGTTCTTAATGAGTTCTATTCATAATTGTTACGAAATATTTTGATTAAATCAATTTTGAGTAATATGAATTTGAATATTTCGAATTTCCAGCTTTGAAAATTTTTATCTCTGGAAAATCAACAGAACTCTTTTTATAAAAGTATCAGGAATTATAGTACTAACCCAAATACATCTTAAAACTAGTACAGAACTACTCGATTGCAATGTTGGGGTGATGTGTTAAGTTGGCACCTCATTTTTCAAAAAATTCTTGAGGTCAGTTTTACAGAGCTTCTAGATACATCAAAAAGAATTGAGAACTCCATTGAGGTGCTAACTTGACACACTTAACTTAAGGATACTAGTATGTACTAAAATAATGTATTCGTCCATGAAGATAATTTTAACTACCTCATGCAAATACGAAACGAAAAAGACTTTAAATTAATGTTCGCTAGTATTTACTTTTGGTCAAATTTAAGGGTCGATATTTTTAGTTATGCGTTATTTACAGATATAACATTGCCGTATGACATGGAATTTATAAACATAAGTTCATTATGCACTTAATCACAAGATCTAAAGACCACGAGGTCGATTTCTGGTTGCCAAACAAAGACAATGCGAAAAAAGTTAAATTATCTGATAGATCCACAGATTAATCTACTATGTAGAATTTAATAAATACTACTTCTTTTTGTAGCCAAAATTCGCTAATTTTTAAAAAGGCTTTGCCATATTCGGTAATAATAAAAAAGGCAATTGGTTCGTACCACACTATTTACTCTTTACTACGACTAGTTTTGATGTTTAGGACAAAACCAAATTCAACGAATTTTTTGCCATTTCTTCGGTTCGTAAATTTGAAATAAAATTTTGTCTACCATACGAAACACGCCCAAAACGATAGCGTGGGCGCGCGAATCCAAAAACCCCAAACCCACCCACCCCTCTCAGCTCCCGCACCCTTTTCGCCTCGTCTAAAAACCCGACGACTGCACAACAAAGCGCGATCCCGCCGACGACGACGAAGAGTTTATTTCTGGAAAGCGTAGCACTCTCGTTTTCATCGGGCGTGAATCACCCTGCATCCCGCCGCACCGGCCCAGGGGTTGACGCAATGATTCATTCGCCCCCGAGCGCAAAAATAGCAGACGCCTTGGATGAAACAAAAGAGTTTCTCGTAATCCGTTAATCCGAGACGCGAACAATTCAATGGGCGGACAGAGTCGACGACTCACCGGTTCAAATCGATAAGCTGAAGAACTGGAGGAAGAAGGTCGTCCCTCGTGTATCCACAAACAAAAAAAACGGAGCGTGCTGCGGCAGTGGTGTTTAAGGCCCTTGCGGTGTTCTCGACGAAAATGCACTCGCGCACTTTTCGAAAGTAATTGATGTTATAAAAATTATGATTGATATCAAAAATGATAATGAGGACGCGGAGGAACGTGACCGACTGGTGATGACCGCACGGTGCAACTGCGCGCCGATTCTTCGCGCGGCTCTTTTATAAGGGGGGTGGGGATGTGCGCGGGCCGCGGAGAACGGTTCACACAGGGAAACGGCGGCCGGCGCCCCCCGGGTGGGAGAGAGGGAGGGGGGAGCGTTCGCCTCCCTTGACTAAATAACAGGGCTGAAGAACGAATACGCTTAACATAATTGCACAATTAACGGCCCGGATTAAAATACTTTATTCATTAAATTGCTGTATCGGCCATCAGCCGGAATTCTGTGAATCATTATCCTGCATGTGTGTTCATTATCAGCATTTGATAATCACCGGTTTATTCACGGTGTGATTTGATTGTTGAGTAATCAAGTTCATGTTGAAATCATTTATTGAAGAAAGTAAGAAAAAATATCGAGCACGATCATCACATAATGCAGAAGCATTTCAATTTATTAATCGATGCACAAAAAGAGAAACAACGGGTAAGAGTTTTTTTTACAATTTTTATAATCGTTGAATATAATTTTTAAATTTTGAGGGTTTACAATTATTGTATATGTATATATCAACTTCTTAATATTTATTCTTGGTTATTAATATTAATATTTACACAGGGTGTTGACTTGGCGAACGCAACATAGGAAATCGCATGTTAATTTTGTGTTCAAATATTGGCTCCCCTATTTATTTTAGTTTAGAGACAAAATGTATTTAACTTTTTTGTAGAGGGAAAAATTCTGATTATATTAATGTTCACACTTGACACTTTCGTTTCTCTAAGTTGAAATAATTAAGAAAAAATGGTGATGTGGCCATCATGTTACTTTCTCCGACTTGATGCTATCATTTATATTTACGCTTTCATGGTTTATTTTCAATAGAAATCATATTTTAAATGTACATCGAGCGTTGCCCAAAATCGGATGAAACTGACGTTTAAAACGTCAAAATTATGAAAAATGGAAACATTATACTTCAAATTCAAAAACTCGGTTTACTGAAAAACTAACAAAATTTCGAAAAAAACTTATTCTTTAGAAGTTATTCATTTTAGCATTTTCTACAATTATTATTCACATAAATTTCCTGTAACTATTATCGTTTCATAATTATAAACCAAAAATTAAAAAATTCATAATAAATTTTTTTCTCGAATAGCAATGATTTTATGAAAAATATTTTCAAGTAAAAGATGTGCATTTGTTTGTTTTCTTCAATGTTTGTTTAAATATTTTTGTGATATTTTTCATATTTAAGAAAATTTTGGCAAAAAACAAAAAACAGTTAAGGTAAACACTCACTTCCGGTGTACGAAATTTTACCAAAAGCTTTTCAGTTCTTCAGATTATCAAATAAGACGTATGTTCAAAGTTTCATATCAATTGGTCAATAAGTTTTTGAGATACAGCGCATACAGCCAGACACACACACCCGCACGCACACACACAGCAGACACACACACAGACCCAATTGTTTTTTTCCAGAAATTGTTGAAAGGGCATCTAGGGACCCCAAAACGGATATTTCCGTAAAAAAAAAATTTGAAAAAAAAATCACGATCACAATACTTTCTCGTACTTCGTAACGGAGAAAGTAAAAATGTCCTGTAATAACAGTCTTAAAAAAAAGTTATTAAAATAACATCGTACAAAAATCCTAAAAAACATTTCTGGAAAAATATCATTAAAAAAGACCTGAAAAAGTTCTGAAGAAATTGTCTTGGAAAAAATTAATACATTCAAAAATGTCCTGAAATATGTTACTGAAAAAAGTCCCGTAATGAAGGAAAAAAGCAATGAAGAAAATTCTGAAAAGAATCCTGAAAAGAAGTCCTGGACAAGAGGAACAGTCCTGGAAATAAAGTCGTGAGAAAGAGTATTGACAAAATCCGTGAAAAATAGTCTTTATACAAAAACCAGAAATAAAGTCCTGAAGAAAGTTCAGACAAAGAGTCCTATGAAATATCACAAAAAAATCCCTGTAAAATTGCCTTGAAAATAACAAAATAAACAAAAAAAATTCTCAAACGAAAGCATTGTGAAAAGTCCTTAAAATGGTCCTTAAAAAGATCTGAAAAAATTGTGCTAAAAAAGAAATCCAAGGTCCAAAAAAGGTAATGAGAAGAAAAATTCTGAAAAATGTTATGAAGAAAATTTTGAAAATTTTTCTCTGAAAAAATTAATCCTGAACAAAGAGTTCTTAAGAAAGTCCCGAAAACGTCTAGAGAAAAAATTCCTGAAAAAAATCCTGTCAATAAAATTTTGAAAAGAAATCCTGAAAATAAAGGTACTGAAAAAAAGTTCTAAAAATAAGTCTTAAAAAAAAATTCTTAAAAGTCCTGAAAAAGAATCCGCAAAGACAAAAAAAGTCCTTAAAAAAGACCTGAAAAAAGTTCTGAAAACAGTCCTGAAGTCCCAAAAAGGCGAAAAGAACAAAAAACTGTAAAGGTAAATGTTCGGAAATCCGAAATTTTACCAAAAACTTTTCAGTTCTTCAGATTATCAAATAGGACGTATGTTAAAAGTTTCATGGTCATTTCTGAATTAGTTTTTTGAGATACAGCGCGCACAGACAGACTGTTATGTAGAGAAAAAATGTTGATGTGGCCATCATGTTACTTTCTCCGACTTGATGGTATCATAGCCATTTATATTTACGTTTTCATGGTTTATTGAAATCATATTTTAAATGTACATCGAGCGTTCCGTAAACTCGGATGAAACTGACGTTTAAAACGTCAAAATTATGAAACATGGAAAAATTATACTTCAAATTCAAAAACTCGGTTTACTAAAAAACTAACGAGATTTAGAAAAAAACTTATTCTTTAGAAGTTGTTCATTTTGGTATTCTCTACAATTACTATTCTCACAAATTTGCTGTAACTATTATCGTTTCATAATTATAAACTAAAAATTGAAGAAAAATAATAATTTGTTTTCTCGAATAGCAATGATTTTATGAAAAATATTTTCAAGCAAAAGATGTGTATTTCTTTGTTGTCTTCAATTTTTGTTTAAATATTTTATGATATTTTTCATATTTAAGAAAATATTGGCAAAAAAACAAAAAACAGTTAAGGTAAACGCCCACTTTCGGTGTACGAAATTTTACCAAAAGCTTTTCAGTTCTTCAGATTATCAAATAAGACGTATGTTGAAAGTTTCATACACACACACACAGACACAATTTTTTTTTCCAGAAATTGTTGAAATGGCATCTAGGGACCCCAAAACGGATATTTCTGTAAAAAAAAATTTTGAAAAAAAAATCACGATCACAATACTTTCTCGTACTTCGTAATGGAGAAAGTAAAAATGGTGATGTGGCCATCATGTTACTTTCTCCGACTTATGGTATCATTTATATTTACGCTTTTATGGTTTATTTTCTATTTAAATCATATTTTCATTGTACATCGAGCGTTTTGTAGACTCGGACGAAACTGACGTTTAAAACGTCAAAATTATGAAAGATGGAAAAATTATACTTCAAATTTAAAAACTCAGTTTACTCAAAAACTAAAGAGATTTCGACAAAAAAATATTCTTTATAAGTTGTTCATTTTGGCATTCTCTACAATTGTCATTAACATATATTTGCTGTTTCTATTATCGTTTCATAATTATAAACCAAAAATAAAAAAATAATAATAATTTTTTTTCTCGAATAACAATGATTTTATGAAAAATGTTTTCAAATAAAATAAGCTCATTTTTTCGTTGTCTTCAATATTTGTTTAAATGTTTTTCTGATATTTTTTATATTTAAGAAAATATTGGCAAAAAACAAAAAACAGTTAAGGTAAACACCCACTTCCGGTGTACGAAATTTTACCAAAAGATTTTCAGTTCTCCGGATTATCAAATAAAACTTATGTTCAAAGTTTCATATCAATTGCTCTATTAGTTTTTGAGATACAGCGCGCACAGACGCACACACACACATACAGACACACACACACACAGACACAAAAAAAAAATTCCAGAAATTGTTGAAATGGCATCTAGGGACCCCAAAACGGATATTTCCGTAAAAAAAATTTGAAAAAAAAATCACGATCACAATACTTTCTCGTACTTCGTAACGGAGAAAGTAAAAATAATGTGATCTTATAAAAATAATGACATGCCATGGAATTGAAACAACAACTACAGATATCAAAATGGCACAATATATCGCTGTAAATATTTAACAATCTTAATATATTAGGTTAATTAATGGCTCATTGTCGGAAGAATCCATGATGTTTGACATCAAATTGAATTTTTTTTCGAAATGAGGACTTTTTTGCTCTTTATTATGTTTTCAGAGGCAGAGAATTGAAACTCTTCTGACATTCTGAAAATAGTCAAAACCTTATAATCAGTAGAAAACAAAAGCCTTAAAAACTCAGTTTTTCTTGGAATTTAAGTTCAACCTAAACATTTTTTTTATTTGTTGCAGAAAAATTCCAAAACACGATTTTTACAAGAATTGACGCAGGCAGAGACTATCAACTTTTCTGGACGTACTCAAAATAGTCCAAATTACAGTTTACCTTAACTGTTTTTTGTTTTTTGCCAATATTTTCTTATATATAAAAAATATCACAAAAACATTTAAACAAACTTTGAAGACGACAAAGGAATGAACATCTTTTGCTTGAAAATATTAATAAGTTTTTTCGAAATCCCTTTAGTTTTTGAGTAAACTAAGTTTTTAAATTTGAAGTATAATTTTTCCATCTTTCATAATTTTGACGTTTTAAACGTCAGTTTTATCCGAGTTTACGCAACGCTCGATGTACATTTAAAATATGAATTCAATTGAAAATTAACAATGAAAACGTAAATATAAATGGCTATGATACCATCAAGTCGGAGAAAGTAACATGATGGCCACATCACCATTTTTACTTTCTCCGTTACGAAGTACGAGAAAGTATTGTGATCGTGATTTTTTTTTCAAATTTTTTTTTTATGGAAATATCCGTTTTGGGGTCTCTAGATGCCATTTCAACAATTTCTGGAAAAAAATTTTTTGTGTCTGTGTGTGTTGTTGTGTGTGTGTCTGTGTGTGGTGTGTGTGTGTCTGTCTGTGTGCGCTGTATCTCAAAAACCAATAGAGCAATTGATATGAAACTTTGAACATAAGTCTTATTTGATAATCCGAAGAACTGAAAAGCCTTTGGTAAAATTTCGTACACCGGAAGTGGGTGTTTACCTAGACTGTTTTTTGTTTTTTTGGCAATATATTCTTAAATATAAAAAATATCACAAAAACATTTAAACAAACATCGAAGAAAACAAAGAAATGAATAGTTTTTGCTTGAAAATATTTTTCATAAAATCATTGCTATTCGAGAAAAAAATTTATTAATTTTTTTTAATTTTTGGTTTATAATTATGAAACGATAATAGTTACAGCAATTTTATGTGAATAATAATTGTAGAGAATGCCAAAATGAACAACTTCTAAAGAATAAGTTTTTTACGAAATCTTGTTAGTTTTCGAGTAAACCTAGTTTTTGAATTTGAAGTATAATTTTTCCATCATTCATGATTTTGACGTTTTAAACGTCAGTTTCATCAGAGTTTACGCAACGCTCGATGTACATTTAAAATATGATTTCAATTGAAAATAAACCCATGAAAACGTAAATATAAAGTCGGAGAAAGTAACATGATGGCCACATCACCATTTTTTCAATATGCATTCCTGTTCTAATGTATATGTGTCTGCTTGTGCGCGCTGTATCTCAAAAACTATCACATTAAGTAACATCAAACTGAGAGCATAAGCCTTATTTGATAATCTTTGGACTGAAAAGCTTTTGGTAAAATTTCGTACACCGGAAGTGGGGTTTACCTTAACCGTTTTTTGTTTTTCTCCGATATTTTTTTTAAATATGAAAAATACTATAAAAGCCCTTAAATAGAACTTGAAGACAACAAAGAAATTAACATTTTTTGTTTGAAAATATTTTTCGTAAAATGTCTAGTTTTTGAAAACTAATAGTTATTAAATAGTTATTATTTTTTTTGTCATTTTTGTTTTATAATTATGAAACGATAACAGTTACAGCAAATTTATTTTAATAATAATTGCAGAGAATGCCAAAATGAACAACTTATAAAGAATAAGTATTTTTCGAAATCTCTTTGGTTTTTAAGTAAACTGGCTATTAGAATTTATAGTATAATTTGTCATTTTCATCTTTCATATATTTGACGTCTTAAACGTCAGTTTCATCCGATTCTACAAAATGCTGTATGTACATTTAAAACATGATTTGAATTGAAAATAAACCATGAAAGCGTAAATATAAAAGATACCATCAAGTCGGAGAAAGTAACATGATGGCCACATCACCATTATTTAAGATAATTTTTAAATCTGGAATAATATATTCCTTCGATTCCCGGATTATCTCGTTTGGAATAACAAAACTTATTTAAAAAACTGCGCAGTTGTCAAGTTGATTAAAAAATGGTGAAAAATTGATGGCACAAATTTACTGAAAATCGATTCTTCTTTCAGATGCTACAAACAATAAACCGTGAATATTTAGATAATTCCATGTGAATCTAGTGTAGAATTCAAGTAGTAGACTAAAAACATATTTCAAATTTTCCAAAGTTAGTTAAAATTTGTATATTTTTATGATTACCAGTCTTTTAGTAATTATAAACAATTAATTAAATTCCAAAGTGATCTACAAAAGACCACTTTTTATGATTTAGAAAATGGATTTTTGTATTTTTATCACATTAAAAGAAAATGGTAACTTAAGGTTAAATGGTATTAAATTTGACTATAACATACAAGATGCGTTCAAAATAAGTATGGCAGATACCGTACCTGCATCAAAAATAAAATACACATTCTATCAAGTCGGGGCCCGGAGGAAACTGCCTCCTCTGCCTCATTATAAAAGGTTTTCCAATAAGAGTGATATAATTTCTTTAAAAAAAAAACACTTATTGTTAAGGAAATTCAAATGTTTTTTATTTAATGTGAAGTAAAATCGATACAATTAAGTTCGAAATAAAACGTCATTCAAATGGCCTCCACGACTTCTTCTGCAGGAACGAATTCGATGAACCCAATTTTCGAGCACTTTTTCCACTAAATCAAGTCGTATGTCATGAATGGCACGTTCAATATTGACTTGAAGCTTGAAGAGAGTCTGGTTTATTTCGAAAGCGCAATGACTTCAAATAACCCCACAAGAAATAGTCTAATAGTGTTAAATCACAACTTCTTGGAGGCCATTCTATATCACAATTTCTTGAAATAATCGAATCTCCAAACTTTTCTCGCAACAATTCAATTGTTTGCTGTGTGGCACGTAGCCCCGTTTTATTGGAACCAAATGTTGTCAAGATCAACTTCTTCCAATTTCGGCCATAAAAAGTTGGTTAGCATCGATCTATACCGCTCTCCATTGGCAGTAACGGTGTTACCAGCTTCATTTCGAAAGAAGTACGGACCGATGATTCCACCAGACCAAAAACCACACCAAACTGTCAATTTAGGTGAATGTAATGGTTTTTCTTGAATAATTTGTGGATTTTCTTTGCACCCGAATCGACTGTTTTGTTTATTTATCGCACCACTCAGATGAAAGTCAGCCTCATCGGAGAAGATGATTTTCTTCAAAAAATCGTTATCGTTTTCAAGTTGTTCCAAGGCAAAATCAGCAAATTCACGACGTTTACGGTGGTCCAATCGCTTCAGTTCTTGAGTGAGAACAATTTTATATGGATGCAAACCCAAATCCTTTTTCAAAATCCGCCAGGTTGTGGTTTGAGGCAGTCCCAATTGTTGAGAACGTCTTGGAATCGACAAATTGCGGTCTGCAGCAACACTTGCCTGAACGGCAGCAATATTTTGCATTACTTCGAGCGGTTCTTTGTCGTATTGGCACACATTATGTAAAGAAAATGTACGCTCAAAATTTTCAACAATTCGACGAATAGCGAGCACTCTTGGACGATTATTACGACCATAAAATGGCAAAAGCGCACGAAACGTTGCAATTGGAGAACGATTATTTTGATAATAAAATTGAATAATTTGTAAACGTTGTTCTTGCGTATATCTCTTCATGATGAAATTGTAAACACTACTGAATACAATGAAAAATATATGACAGATCATGACATATTACAAATGGCAGAAACGTCACTTCAAAATCATATCATCCCTATTGGAAAACCTTTTAGTTACGGCACTGATCATTAGAGTCCGGATTTATATGCGCTAAAAAAGGCATTATAATTTTTTTATATGCGCTAAAAAAAGACGTTATAATTTTTTTATATGCTCTAAAAAGGCATAATTATAATTTGTTTATATGCGCTTAAAATTAGCCAATATATGCGACAAAATGATTCAAATATGGATTTTATATGCGGTTTAATTAAAAATAATGTTGCAAAATAAAAAAAATATACAAATAGCAACTATTGATAATTTATTTATTGGAATTATAATGTAGAACCAACATTTGATTTTGATTTTCTATTTAGGTAAAGTTAAATGGCATAGAGTTCATGTTAAAATTTATTATGTCCTCCTCAGTCTCAATCTTTACATTTTTTAAGTGCTGCCGATTCTTCATCATTAAAATTAAGAAGAATATTTCCTAATTTTTCAAAATTATTGGCGTAAAATAAAGCGGTACGGTTGCATGGAGTATCATCTGCATAGGCGTACTAGCTTAACTTGCTTATAGGGAAATCCCCGCATTCTATATAAATAATATAATATATACATATCTACCAGTGGCGGCTCGTGAATCATGTTGATGATAGAGCCACATATACAATATGCCCCCTCCCCCTCTTTTTTGAAGAACGATTTATATTCCTAGACCAAAGTAACCGGCGAAAAAGTGTTTTAAGAATTAATTAAAAATTCTTGCTCAGCTTGAAACTACAGGTAGTGCTATGGCTCCTTGGGTCTGTATAACGAGCCGCCCCTGCATTGGACAGCAAAATATACAACTTTTGACAGCTGAAAAATACAATTTTTGACAATTCAAAGATTTTGAATTTTAGCTGAAAAATACTGTTTTTAACAGCTGAAACATATCATTGTTGACACACGAAAAATACTATTTTTAACAAAAAAGTACTATTTTTGACAGTTGGAAAATACTAATTTTCAACAGCCGAGGAATACCATTTTTGTCAACTGAAACATACCATTCCTGACACAGGAAAAATACTCTTTTTGACAAAAGTACTATTTTGGACAGTAAAAAATACTACTTTTGACCGCTGAAAAATACAATTTTTGACAATTCATAAATGTCGAAAAAAACTATTTTTACTAACTAAAAAAGACTGTTTTTGGCAGCTGAAACATAGCATATTTGGTTGCTGAAGAATACCATTTTCTATAACTTTAAAATGCAACTCGATGCAGCTGAAAAATATTATTTTCAACAGCTGGGGATTACCACTCTTGACAGCCGTAAAATAGCATTCCCGACAACTGAAACATACCGTTATTGGCAGCTAAAAGATACAATTTTTGACAAGAGCAAAAAAATCAATTTTTGACAACAAAATATACAGGTTCTGATAGCTGAAACATGCCATTTTGACAGTTAAAAAATGTCAAAAAATGTTGCTTTTGATATCTAAAAAATACCATGGGAAATACCATTTTTGGCAGCTGAAAAGTATCATTTTTGACAGCTGAAACATTACATTTTTGACAGCTGAAACATTACATTTTTGACAGCTGAAACATTACATTTTTGACAGCTGAAACATTACATTTTTGACAGCTGAAACATTACATTTTTGACAGCTGAATAATACAATTCTTATTAGCTGAAAAATACCATTCCTGATAACAGCAACACACTATTATTGACAACTGTATCGTACCATTATTGTCAGCTAAAAAATACAATTTTTGAAAGCCAAAAATACAATTTTTGGCAACAAAAAGTACAATTTTTTAAAGCTGAAATATGCCATTTTTGACAATTAAAAAAATATCGAAAATGCTGCTTTTGATAGCTGAAAAATACCCCATTTGACAGCTGAAAAATATCTTTTCAGCTTTATCAGTTGATTAATATACTTGTTAACAGCTGAAAAATACAATTTTTAACAGCTGACACATACCATTCTTGACAACAACTACAAACCATTATTGACAACTGTAACATACCATTATTGTCAGCTAAAAAATACAATTTTTAACAACAAAAAGTACAAGTTTTTACAACTGAAAAATGCTATTTTGACAATAAAAAAATGACCAAAAATGTTGGCTTTGATGGCTGAAAAATACGATTTTTATAGGTGAGAAATACCTCTTTTGACAGCTGAAAAATATCATTTTCGACAGTTAAATAAATACATTTCTTAACAGCTGAAAAATACCATTCTTGACAACTGCAACAAACCATTATTGACAACTGTAATATACTATTATTGTTAGCAAATACAATTTTTGACAGCCGTAAAATACCATTTTTGACAATTAAAAAATGTCAAAAAATGCTGCTTTTAATAGCTGAAAAATACCATTTTTATAGGTAAGAAATACCTTTTTGACAGCTGAAAAGTACCATTGACAACTGAGAAATATCATTCTGCAACAACTGAGAAATATCATTCTGCAACAAACCATTATTGACAACTGTAACATACCATTATTGCCTGCTAAAAAATACAATTTTTGACATCACAAAAAATACAAATTTTGACAGCTGAAAAATGCTATTTTTGACAGTTAAAAAAACGTCGAGAAATGCTGCTTTTTATAGCTAAAAAAGAACATTTTTATAGATTAAAAAACATCATTTTTGACAGTTGAATAATACACTTTTTAACAGCAGAAAAATACCATTGTTGACAACTGCAACAAACCATTATTAACAACTGTAACATACCATTATTGCCTGTTTTTGACTACAAAAAGTAAATTTTTGACAGCTGAAAATGCCATTTTTGAAAATTAAAAAAAAAAGTCGCTAAAAGCTGTTTTTGATAGCTGAAAAATAACATTTTAATAGGTGAGAAATACACTTTTTTGACATGAAAAAACATTTTTGATAACTGAAGAATATCATTTTTGACAGCTCTTAACAGCTGAAAAATGCCATTTTTAACAGCTGAAAAATACGATTTTTGACAATTGCAACAAAACATTATTGACAACTTTCTGAAATTTGAAAGCTCGAATAATTTTTGAATAATTTTATGACTTCCGGACTTAAAAAATAAAAAGTGGTGATTAATTAAAAAAAAACTAGGTGAATAATGTGCTTGAGTTTTTTTTAGAATGTAAATGTCCAATCATTTTTAAATAATTTTGTAAAGATATTTTGGATTTTTTTTTATTGCTCTTTCAACTGTAACATACCATTATTGTCAGCTAAAAAATACAATTTTTGACAACAAAAATTACAGTTTTTGACAGCTGTAAAATGCCATTTTTAATAAATAAAAAATATTGAAAAATACCATTTTTAATAAATAAAAAATGTTGAAAAATACCATTTTAATAGATGAGAAATACCTTTTTTGACAGATGAAAAATAACATTTTTGACAACTGAAAAATGTTATTTTCGACAGTTTAATAATACATTTCTTAACAGCTGAAACTACCATTTTTAACAGCTGAAACATATCATTCTTGACATCTGCAACAAACCATTATTGACAATTGCAACACACCATTATTGTCAGCTAAGAAATACAATTTTAGACAACAAAATAAAGAAAGAACGATTTATTTATCTTTCTAGACCAGGGGTCTCCAAACTTTTTCCATCGCGGGCCATATATACAATTCTTCATAACCTAGTGGGTCAAGATATAATCAATTTTATAACTAATTTCAAAACCTATAACAAAAAATCGTTGTAGAATTTTAAAATGTGACATTTACGGAACATGTAACTGCTTGAGGTCGCGGGCCGCATTTGGCCCGCGGGCCGTAGTTTGGAGACCCCTGTTCTAGACCAAAGTAACGTTTTAAGAATTAATTAAAAATTCTTGCGAGCTTGAAACTACTACAGGCAGTGCCATGGCTCATTGGCTCCTATATAACGAGCCGCCCCTGATATCCAGATAACACAAGGTTTCGTTCGCGAGTTAGGGGAATCCCGTAAATTTATCTTATACCATTTCATAAAAAATATTTCCACGCTCGCAAATTTATAAATAAATTTCAACAAAATCAATTACAGTTAATGGAAATATTGACTTTATATGTGGTTATATGCGGATATATGCTCAAATAAGTTTAATGTGACAAAACCTCGAAATATTAAGTTATATGCGAAGTAAAACTTGGTACTTTGATTTATATCAGAGAGAAACGTATAGATACAATTCGCCAGTTCAATACGAAAGAGCAAATAAAACATGTAAAAAAATATAAATCCGGACTCTACTGATCATCCACTTGTTTTCGTAAGAAATCTCTTTGGGATATGGTTTTACCAAATCCCCTAATTAGGAGATTACTATTAGATGGTAAACTTGCAACTGAATTTGTTGAATTAAATTGTCGATTATTTATATTTTTATTTAAGTAGTTATGTAATGTAAATTAAATAATAAACATTTATCGTCATCACGATTAATTTTGTTTCACTGTTGTCGTTGTTGTTGATGCTGTTGTTGTTTTTGACTAAGTATTAACATGATTAATAAACTGAAATTTAAAAACCCGACTTTAGTAGTTGCATATCACTGACGAGTAACACTAGCCAAGTGTAGCACGCCGATTTTTGAAAATGTTGTAGTTTTTGTCAAAACGATTTTTTGTATGTGTCCTAACGGCTGTTAAGGGGGTGAACCACCCTCTTGAAAAAAATCGTGTTTTATCTCCCTGCGCGAATGTCAAGACAATAAAAGATAGCAAAAATCACTTAACCCTTTGGCCTACTTTCCTTATGTCCGAATGCGTATACTTTTAATATCTCTCTAGTCGCGACGCACGTGCACCGATTCAACCCATGCAGACGCGACAGAATAGCAGCAGAAACCAGTCCGGTTTCACAAATGCATGCTTTTTCATGGTACAACTGAAAACGTAAAATATGGACTTCAAAAAATTCTGTTTCGCAAGAAAATTCATTCATTGTGCAGCACTACTAACGCTAGCGTTGCGCCACGAGTTGAGCTCGTGCTCGATTTGATTGGCCCAAGCGGCTCGCCACGAGTTGAGCTTGTGCTCGATGTGATTGGCCCAAGCGGCGCGCCACGAGATATGCTCGTGGTGGTTGTGTTTGGCCCGAACATTTAAACACGTGGAGTACTCGTGGTTGTAGGTCAAAGGGTTAATTAACCCTTTAACTGCGGCTGTCATCAATAAGCGACTCGGATAAACTTTACCGTAACTACGGCTGTCGTCAATAAGTGATTCACATATTTTTTGCCGTTCTTTTATGCCGTGAATCGCTTATTGACGACCACTAGTAACATGATACGTTGGTTCAAATGGAATAAAATTTATCAAATTTTCAGTCTTTGTTTTTTTGCGTTCAGGCAGCCAGTTTCTTGAAAACTTTTTAGTAGCTAAAGGGTTAATACTAGCTCAATCAGATTTTTCGAAAATTTTATATTTTTGAAAATCCCTTCCCATCAATTTTCTAAAAAATTTACATGCAGCAGCTACATTTGAGGAATTAACTAAAGTTTATTTTTCTTATCTGGATGCACGATCGCAGCAAGAACGGTAAAATGGTAATAATTAATTCAAAAAGACAATAATTTTGAGAAAAACGTTTTTTGAGAAAAAAAAAATTTCTCTGTAACGACCCTTAAAATGGTTCGCTCATTCTAAAATTTGGGCTTTTTATGTAATTTTTGACGAGAAATCGATTAATCACACTTTCAGAACGATAAAAAATGTCCCTGCCCTAAGAGGGCTATTTTTGCCTTTTAAAGGGCAAAATAAGGGCTGCAAAGGATGAATAAGGGAAAATACACTACATCAACTGAAAATTCGTAAAATTTCATTTAAAAAATGTTCTTATCAATTATTTGATTCTGTGTATCATTTTAACAGAATCATGAGTGCAAAAATACAATTTTTGCAAAATTTTTATTTTTACGTGTCGTTTAGGAGCCACTGCTCCGTCAATAAGGCTCCAAAAAATCTGAAAAAATTCTGAAACACTAAGGAGTCTTGATAGTAGCACATAATTTATGTGTTTTCTAGACAATTTTTTTTTAGTGCACCAAGTTGTATGGACATATTGATAGTAGCATTACTTCAAACAAACATGTCCGACGATGTGTGTTTGTAAAATTTGTAAATTTTAATCTTGCGATATCGACGTTTTTAACAAGTTTTAATATGTTTAACTGTTATGTTATCGAGCCTTTTTATTAATCCAATTATCTTTCAGATTGTATAAGGGTTCCCTGTTCCTAATCTCAATAGTTTTCTTGTATTCGGCGATGATCATATCAGGAATAATTATTATAATCTGAAAGATATTTGGATTCTTGAGAATACGTTACTAAATACAGGGTATGCCATTTGAAAAAACGAAGTTATTCAACTTTATAAGTTGGGTTTTCTACCGCATTTTTTTATCACCCTGTATAATTTTTTGTATGAAATCATGGTTGGCTCTATAGTTCGAACCTTCAACCAAATAATAGAAATGATTTTAATCGTTCAACGTCAATCACTGGGGCAAAAATAAAATTTCACCCAGACCATGCATTTCAACAAATCTTCAAATATTTCGAAAACGGTAAAGGATAGGTATAGGGAGTATTGAAGTAACTCACCTTTATTTGCTCCATATAATTCAAAAATGACAAAAAATACAGGGTGTTCTATTTAAAAAAACATAAGTTTGTATAAATTTAAATATTTTTAGGACGTGCAGCTCACTATTATACATAATTTTTGTATAAAATATTTTTCGAAATTTTGAAAAATAAGCACGTGATTGTCCATTCTCAGAGCTCTGAAACACCCTGTATATATATATATATATATATATATATAGGGATCGTATCCTACGGAAAAAAATACAAACTTTTTGTAGGAAACGTTTTTTTTTTTAAATACTTTTTTTAAAGAGTTTTTTCACGAATTCTGTCCGTCATGTTTTTTTGAAATCTCAGATGAATCCAGGCTGTGATTCATGCATTACCCTCGGCATTAGTGTCACTCGATGTTCACCACGTAGAGGTTGCCGATGGGATTTTGCACATCATTGGCCCTGAAAAGGGTCGATGGTTTCAGTGGCTGGAAGTTCGATCTCGTTCTTAGATCAAATGCTCGACCGAGTGTCCATCTTTCGTCAATGCACTTTTGTACCCGCTGGAGGAGCCGCTAAAAATGTCCAGAGTAGGCAGCATGGCCCTTGGGTTTATTGCGGTCGGTAATAATCACCAGGCGGTCGTAAAAATGTCAAACTTGCGGGCACGTGCCCACGGGATCGAATTTTAAATTTTTGGCCCAAGCAGGTAGTGAGCCCTTTTTTGGGGTGTATTATAATAAGCCGTGCATTCATGTCTAACTGGTTGATCGCCCCAAGATGAAGATGAAATATATTATATTATACTATATTATCCCTTACCTTTCCGTGGTCTACCTTGTTTGTTTTTTTAAGTTCCTCACAATCGACCCTGTGAGGTGAAGAGTGTGACCCTTGTTTTCCTCTGTTAATTATTATTGCTAATTATAATGCCTATCAATTGTAATATCTGTAAACTGAATATCAGTCCTCGTTCAGACTCCCTTAAATGCCATGGTAAATGTGGTAAATGGTTTCATGCAAATTGTTTAAATTACACTATTGATTTAATCGAATACTATATTAACGAAGGTAAAAAACGCGATGGTGACCATTGGAGTTGTCATGTCTGTTTACCTAATGATCCTTCGGCAAAACCAAGAGAGCTTGGCACATCCTCGACTATTACTGACACTATTAAAAGTGTTCTTAAAAAGGAACTGGCTACACTTTTTAAAGTAGAATTTCAAGCAGCAATGCCGGGCATATTTAGTGAAATCGGTGAAATGAAAGAACGTATCTCTAAGCTCGAGAATACATCTGCAGTTGGAACATCTAATATTTTGATGGAGGCTAATTTAGTGGCCGAAATGGAAGATCGGCAGCAACGTGCTGCAAATATCATGGTGTATAACATTCCTGAATCGTCCGGATCAACCGATGAGAGAATTGAGAAGGATCTAATTGAAATTAAATCCATCTTAAATTTAGGCAACGATAATTTCCGTCCGTTAAAAGCGATTCGCGTTGGAAAATCAACCGGCAAAACTAGACCAATCAAGCTTTCATTTCAATCTCGTGAGTCTGCCATCAATATTTTTAAAGCAGCCAAAGCAGTCGATACAGGAAAAGTTCGATTTTCTAGTGATAGAACAAAGCTGCAACGAGAACACCTGGCATCTTTAAAAGAAGAATTAGATATACGCAGAGTCAACGGTGAACGGGACCTAACCATCAAATATTTTAAAGGGTTTCCGTCAATAGTTTCATCGAATAAAAATACTAATTCAAAAAACTGAAGATTTATTTTCAGAACGTTGGCGGCATTCGCTCTAAACTTTATAATTTTAATCTAAATGTTAATTTAACTAATTATGATATTATAATAATTGTTGAAACGTGGTTAGATTCAACTGTATCTGATAGCGAGCTAGGTCTTCGTGATTTTACTATATATAGGTGCGACCGTTTTGATAAAACCAAGTCACGGGGCGGAGGTGTCATGATAGCTGTTCGCTCATATCTAAGCAGCAGTATTGTGAATGTACATTCTAACCTTGAAGAATTATATGTTATAGTAAGTAATAATCTAATTATCTCCTCTGTTTATATTCCGCCTCAATCATGCTCGTCACTGTATATAGATTATTGTTCTTCTATTAATTATGTTTGCAATTTATATCCTAATTTTAAATTCCTTTTCTGCGGTGATTTTAATATGCCGCATGCCTCGTGGAGTTCGGACTCTAACAGCATTTTATCAACCGGTAATAATTGTATTAACGCTCAAATTGTAACTGAATCTCTGGAATTTCACAACTTACGTCAAATGAATGTTATTCCTAATAACCGTGGCGTGTTTCTAGATTAATGGTGTTATTCTGAACAAAAATTTTAGCGTTAACAGCGGTGTTATTTGCTAACATCGACAGATGTTGTGAATATACTATTCTGTACACTGTCTGTCAACTAACATCGATGTAAATTAACATTTTCGATGTTAAACAACACTTGTCAAAACGGTCGACATTACGAGATTGTTAATGGTGATATTTTGAGGTAATTTCGTAGTTTGTGTTTTTCGTCAACAAAAAACTCAAATGGATAGTAGTATTCCAATATTTATGTGCATACTTTATGAAACACTCATTTTCTTTCTAAAAATATCCTCAAAAACGTATTATTAATCATCTATTATAATATACATGAAGTTGGTCGCTCTGTAGACGTTGCACTGGTGTCAATTTGTGTATATCGGGCTGTTCAGAATACAGTTTTTAACAGCGCTGTTCAATTTCACATAACATTGCAATGTTAATAACATCGATGTTAATAACATCGCTGGTAATAACAGTTGTTCAGAATAACACCATTAGTGCTTTCTAATCTTTCCAGATTTTCCGTATCGCTGTCAGATGACCCTTTATTCAATGACAGTTTACATCATGTTTCGTATGACTTTTATGTTAATACTAGGGATGTCGTCGAGTCCCTTGATTATAGGGACATTATATATGATTTTAAAGCGGCTGATTATTCGAAAATTACTTTGTTTTTATCCAGTATCTCATGGAAGGATTATCTTAATGATAGTGATGTTAATGTTTGCGCAGATAAATTGCTTGCTGTTTGCATGTATACGATACAGGAGTATGTTCCTCGTAAAGTCGTGAAGTCATCCAGTTATCCTAAATGGTTCAATTCGTCATTGATAAACTTAATTAAACTTAAAAAAAAAGCACATATTCAGTACAAAAGTAGTGGTAAATATGAATTCTATGAACAATTTAAACTACTTCGCGCTCAATGTAATACTCTTGGCGACCAGCTCTATTTAAATTATATTGCTCAAATAGAATCAAACATTTCTACCAATACCAGATCGTTTTGGAGTTATGTGAATGAGACCAGAAAAACATCGGGTTTTCCTAAGTGTATGCACCTTAAAGACAAATCTTGCTGTTCTGGTGATAGCTGTGCTAACTTATTTGCAGAACACTTCTCTAATGTTTATGTTAGTAATGATAATTCAAATAATGTAGGTTCAGATTTTGCGGTTAATACTGACTTGGTCAATTTGTGTAATTTTGAAATTAACATTGCTGACATTTTTGATGCAATATGCTCCTTGTCTTATTCATGCAATCCAGGTCCCGATGGTATACCTGATTTTTTCGTGAAACAATGTATATTTTCTCTGACTACTCCGTTATACCTAATTTTTAATTTATCTCTCAAATCATGTTTGTTCCCTACGACTTGGAAGAAAAGTTTTGTCAAGCCGATATTCAAAAGTGGCTGTAGGAGTAATATTGAAGATTATAGGGGGATTTCAATTCAATCTGTTTTTCCTAAAATATTTGATAAACTTATTGCCAGTCAGTTAATGTTCGCCTGCAACAATATTATCTGCAATGAGCAACACGGCTTTTGTGATGGGAGATCGACTGTATCCAACTTACTAGTTTATCAATCTTATATCATTAATGCATTAGAGAAAAATTGTCAAGTGGATGCAATCTACACCGATTTCTCAAAAGCATTCGATCGTGTTTCTCATTCGAAATTAGTGTATAAATTACATTCTATGGGATTTGGGGACTCCATAACTAAGTGGATTCTCAGCTATTTGTCTGATAGACAGCAGTGTGTCAAAATTAATAATTTTGTCTCTAAGCCTATCCCCGTAACATCAGGGGTACCGCAGGGGTCTCACTGTGGTCCAATATTGTTCCTACTTTTCATTAACGATCTTGGTGCTTATGTTAAACACTGTAATTTTTTACTTTTTGCGGACGATCTCAAAATCTTTCAAATGATTAATACTCCTTCTGATGCAGCTCACCTACAAGATGATTTAGATAATATATATAATTGGTGCTTAGACAATAACTTGCATTTCAATATTAGTAAATGCTTGTCGATATCTTTTAGAAGGGGCCGTGCTGTTGAAAATAATTACTCAATAAATGGTCAAATGTTGCCAACTGTAAAACAGGTTAAAGACCTTGGTGTTTTATTCGACAGTTCCTTCTCCTTCTCTAAACATATTGACAGCATTTGTTGTAAGGCTTTCCAAACGCTTGGTTTTGTTAATAGATTTTCAAGAAATTTTTCATTGGATACACAGAAAACTTTATTTACCCCTTTAGTACGTCCTCAACTTGAATATGCTTCTTGTATTTGGTCTCCGTCTTATCATAATAAAATTAATCAAATTGAGCGAGTTCAAAATAAATTTTTGATGACTATTTCTTTTAAAAGTGGTATCAATAGAGTTGACTATAGTCGTAGTAGTATGCTGTTATCTCTTAATCTAATTTCCTTACGAGAAAGACGAATACATGCGGATTTATGTATTCTATATAAGTTAGTCAACGGGCAAATTAATTGCAGTGAGTTACTTGCATGTTTGAATTTTGTTATTCCCTTCAAAACAAGAAGTGGCAATGTTTTCCGCGAAATTTTTTATAAGTCTAATTTTGCAAGAAATTCGGCAATTTGTAGAATACTCCGGCTGTGTAATCGTGTCTCTTCGTCTCCTCATTTTATGTTATATTGCGCATCGTATATTAAATTTAAATATCACCTCAAGTTTATTGACTTATGTGCTCTTACCAATATATAGCGGTTTTAGTTACTAGTAATGAGATTTAGTTTATTTATTAAGTTTCTGTAATCGTAATTGTTAATATTATCTTAAAGTTTTTATATTTCACATTGATGCTTTTATTTATTTCGTTGTTTATTAATTTATATTTATCTGTTTGTTATTTTATACTTTATTGTAAAAAGGTTGAATCCGTAAATAAAGTTATTATTATTATTATTATTAAATAATTAAGAAATAGAATACTTTTCCTTTTAATGATCGGTAATATTTGACGCATTAGGGATATTATAGATTAAAATTAATTATTTTAAGCCAATAAAGGTATGGTTGTAGATAAAGTATAGTACATAACTCGAGTTATAAAGTAATTACGCACTAGTGAAACTGTTAATTATTAATAAATTTACAGGGTGTTGTAAAAATTCGTTTCATATTCATTTTCATTTTTTGCTCTCGAGTGCTCGTCATTGATAAAAATACATTTTCAAAAATTCGTAACTCGTCTGAAAATTGCTGCAGATTCAAAAGCCAAAAATATTTTGAAAGATCGACGTCTTGTGAAGTGAATTGAATTTTTGTAGTATTTTGTATGTACTTATTTTTCATATTAATGTTGCATTCGAAATTGCGACATTGAAAAAAATACATTTTCAAAAATTCATAACTCGACTAAAAATTTCTGCATATTCAAAAACCAACATTATTTTGAAAGGTCAAAGTCGTGTAGAGTGATTTGAATTTTTGTAGAATTTTTTCCCGCGATTCATATTAATTTTTAATTTTTGCGCTCGAGAGTTCGACATTGAAGAAAATACATTTTCAGAAATTCATAACTCGACTGAAAATTGCTGCACATTCAAAAACCAAAATTATGTTAAAAGATCGACGGCTTGTGAAGTAATCTGAATTTTTGTAGGATTTTATCCTTCTGTTTTATATTATTTTTTAATTTCTTGCACTCGAGTGTTCGTTATTGAAAAAAATACATTTTCAAAAAGATTAAGATTACTTTATTTCTTAGAAATGTATATTTCAGTTATTTTGTATTTTTCGAGGGCGATGTCCCGCTAATAAATGTATTAATATTATTATTAATTCGAGTAAGAAAAATTTGCATGTTGGGATTAGAATCATTCTACAAGCTTTATTACTCGTGGAATTATCTTCAAAATTTCCAAAACTGCTTAGAAATAATTCATTTTTTACATACTAGATAATTATTTTGATATTTTTAAGCTATAAACAATATGGCGACAGTCGAAACTTGAATATGCGGAAGCGAAATTTACATCTTGAAATAAAGAAAATTCTAAAAATATAATAAAAACACTTTTACTTTGTTGGTATAACACGGATTTTTATTGTTGGCTATAGTTTCGGCAACTCAACTTGCCATTATCAAAACATAAAGTAAAAGTGTTTTTATTATATTTACAACATGTATAACAAAGTAGACGCCTCCACCATAAACAATAAATGCTAACAAAATTATCGCTTTTGGAATTATTTTCAAAATTTCCAAAACTACTTAGTAATGATACATTTTTAATACATTAGGAAACAATTGATAAAATTTTTAGCTAGAAATAAAACGGCGACTTTTGAAGATTGAATTCGAGAAAGCGAAATTTACATCTGGGGATTATAAATATACTAAAAACATTATCAATCGTGGAATTTTCTTAAAAATTTATAAAACTAATTAAAAAATAATGCATTTTTGACATTCTAGAAAACAATTCATATTTTTAAGTTAGAAACAAAATGGAGACATTCGAAACTTGAATTCGAGAAAGCGAAATTTGCATCTAACGATTTTAAAATTTCTAAAAACATTATCACTCGTACAATTGACTTCAAATTGACCACTTAGATATAGTAGACATACTATAAAACAATTGACATTTCTAAGCTAGAAACAGACTGGCGACATTCTCAACTGGGTCAATCCAAGTGAATACAAATTATGTTCGTTGCGTGACCATTTTTAAATATTTTGATTTTTTTATATGCGATTACCCTATAATTGAGTTTAAAAGTTAAAAAAAAATACCTTGCACCGTTACTATATTTGTAAGCGCACAACGTGTTTTCAAGTTAATTCATTTTCATTAGCGTTAATTTGAATATCTCTGCACTATGTTAAGTTACAACATTGCAATTGACATGATTGTTTTCAGAAAAGTCTCCTTTACAACAATGTTTATTACCCAAAAGATCCAAAATTTAAAAATAACCCGTAAAATGGAAGTTTGGTATTATTTATAATTGTTTGAAATTTAAAAATCTTTATTTTTTGTAAAGTTCGGGGCTAGTTAGTGTTCTTGCTCTATATAAGGCTAGTAGTTTATATCTAACTGGAGAAAAAAAAATCACAAAAATACTGAAATGAACATAAATATAATTTCGTTGATCCATGTTACACTTAAAAGTAAAAATTAATAATTGCCGTTTTATTCAGGGTACGTTAGTTTGGAACGGATATTGAGTTGTGTTGCATTCATTTAAACGAATTCCTTTTAAAATTTAAAGGGAAGGTCGAACGCAGGTACTAGGGGTGAAGAATGGGAACATCTGGCATATCTTTTTGGAAACTTGTCCAGACCTCGTCTCTAGCAGGTAGAAAAGGTTCGAATATGGTCGTAAATTACAATTTCTACACCATTACGTAGAGAATAGAATCCCTAATCGTCGGTAGTAAACAACCCGCAAATTGTACCCCTTGATCCCGCCGCTCTGGCCCAATTACTATGGTCGCCCCGCTGGTACTGAGTGGCAATGGCCAACTTGCTCACCAGTTTAATAATACTTTTTCGCATTATATTAAATAGTTACCTAAAGATTTTTCTGTTTATATTAAATTATAACGAGGAATTTTTGTCATATTTGGAAATTGAGCATTCCGCTGACAAAATTAGGATGTTTATGAATTCATGTTTTCAATGGTAACCGTAGTAACAAAACAAATGTGGTGGAGCCCAAGGTACTACTTAAAAGCGGCGCCCACGCGTACGCGCAATTCCGCACGATTGGACTGGCCCTTTCTAATCCCGGGTGAAGGAACGTACGTGTAAATGCAAGAACATCGAACAATATAAAAACGCATGGCGTACCTCATAAAAATTCATTCAGTTAATAATTAAAATTGAATTTCAAAAAGCAATAAAATAGAAATTTAGGCCAATTTTGTGGCAGTTTTCATTAGAAATTAAATCCCTTTTCTTCAAAACTCTATTTAACTATAAGAATGCATAGTATAAGCCTAAAAATAGAATCAAATATAAGAAAGAAAGATTTTAAAAACTCAAAACTTTTACAAATTTGGATATTTGCGATTATAGAAAAATCCTGTCGTGATGAAAAAAGGCCATTTTCGGATTAATCGCTAAAAAAAATACATAGGAATCAATTATAAAATGTTAAAAACATGACAACCCAAATTTTGTAGGTTTGAGTAATTTTTTGCCCAATAACTTACTTCCATGTTTAAACTAGATCATCTCATAATTTATGCTGAAAGCTATTAGGTATTTCGTAATACATCTTGAACAAAGTAAATTTGATTGAAGGTTCCTTAATAATCTCAATCGTTTTATGGTTTTGAGGTGACTTGAAATTTTAAGCATGTAATCTCTATACATGCCAATTTATCTAAAAAAAATACATTTATTAATTGCATATTCAATGTCACGAAGTACATAATAATAGCAATTAAAATGTATAATAGTAGTATCTGATTATTGATCACTCAGTACGATAAGATAACAAACGAAATGTTAACTACTCGAAATTACATTTATCGTGTGTGTCAGTTTTATCCGATCTGAATCCACTGCGAAATTTCCACGCGGCTTTACAATCCCATTTGCATAGCTCTCGTGTTTAGCTGGAACTAATAAAGGCGGAATTATGTATTTTATTTGATACATGCGCCCAAATGTGGAATGGTAAACGGCCGAAGGAGAGATTGCGCGTTTATCCGATGCGCGGGCGTGACTAATTGTCTCATTTTGGTAATCTCTAGAAATTCTCGACCGACTTCGAACGCTATTTTTCCCGCAAATATTTGCAAAATGTGTGTACATAATCATTCAGATAATGATTCTGTGTTTATCACTTTCGAAAGGTTAATTAGTTATTTAAACGGTTATTTACTAACCGTTATTTCGAGTAATCTCAGAAAACTTTACTTGGTAATAGTTTGTAACAAAATTAATGTCAGATTCAAAATGATTCTTTTTACTTTTTCCGTTACGAAGTACGAGAAAGTATTGTGCTGCCAAAAAAAGGACACCTTTTTTGTCTAGTGTGAGTATATCTTTATTTAAATTTAAATAATGGGCAGCTATAGTTTGATCAATGGATATTTGCATGTGCGTCATTACTGACAATTGTTCGCTATAATCAATGCTAGCGATTCCACCAGTGTCGTAGTAAAAAAATGCAAAACAGCCATGTTTTGTTAAACAACAAACTGAAACATGTACACTAAATTATACAGGGTGTTTCAGAGCTCTGGGAACGGTCAATAACGTGCTTATTTTTCAAAAATTTCGAAAAATGTTTTATATAAAAGTTGTGTATAATAGTGAGCTGCATGCCCTAAAAATATTTAAATTTATACAGGGTGTCTCATAACAAAGTTACAGACCAAACTTATGTTTTTCTAAATGGAACACCCTGTATTTTTTGTCATTTTTGAATTATATAGAGCAAATAAAGATGAGTTACTTCAATATTTCCTATACTTATTGTTTGCCGTTTTCGAAATATTTGAAGATTTATTGAAATGCATGGTCTGGGTTAAATTTTATTTTTGCCCCAGTGATTGACGTTGAACGAATAAAGGCATTTCTATTATTTGGTTGAAGGTTCGAACTATAGAGCCAACCATGATTTCATACAAAAAATTATTCAGGGTGATAAAAAGAAATGCAGTAGTATAATTTATCATTGTCATCTTTTATAAATTTGACGTTTTAAACGTCAGTTTCATCCGATTCTACAAAACGCTGTATGTACATTAAAAATATGATTTCAATTAAAAATAAACCATGAAAACGTAAATATAAATGGTTATGATACCATCAAGTCGGAGAAAGTAACAAGATGGCCACATCACCATTTTTTAAATAGCGTTATGGTAGGTTTTTAACCGCATGCCCCCGTTCCCCTTTAATCATTATAACGTGTGTTTGTAAATGAGTGTAGATTGTATTTAAGGCAACCAAACATACACGTTGGTAACACAACAAAAATATCACTAAGGATTCATTGGTGTAACATAATGTTAAAGTTGAGATTCAACAGCTTTGTTTTTTTTGTCAGTTTTAAAAGTTAAGTAATTTTAAGATACAGGTAGAGTTCTTTACACGTTATTAGTTAAAAAAAATCAATCAAAATGTACCACTTTATTTGTTTGTGCTTTTATTTTTAGTTTTTAATTTTATAAAAATTGTTGGAAATGTTGGCCGTTGTTTTCTGGACATAAATTTATTCTCATCTGCATACTCCTAAATACATTTTCAAGTTCATAAATAACTAACTTGAAATAACTTACCTAGATTAACTTTACAATGATTGCACGCTACTGGCGAAAATGACATTAAACTTTGACAAATTGCGGTGAAATACACTAAGCACCGACATGGAAAAACTTAACGGCAATTAAAATCCTAAATTTCATTTAAATTTTGCCGCCTTTTCTACAATCATTTACAAACACATTGTATTTAAGTCTAACATATGTATATTAAGTTGTCAAGTTGAGGCCCAGGGCACCGGCTCCTCCTGCCCCCTACGTGATAGGCACTGACTGTCACTGTCAACGGTACAACTAATTGTGTTATTTTATTAATTAACAATGCTTTGTCATGTATCTTAAGTGACAAAAGAATTAAAATTATAATTAGAAATATACTGAAGGAAAAAAAAAATGAAACACTTGAAATTCCTGAAATTTCGACCTTTTTCAAACCGCTATAACTCGGCGTATTTTCAATCGATTTTTATTTTAGATCTATTTGTCCAATAATACAAACAAATTACACTGACGGAACAAAATGAAACACTTGAGATTTGTAAAAATTTAGGTAATTTTCAAATGGCCATAAATTGGCTTCTGTCAAACCGATTTCGACGATCTTTTGAGAAATCAAAAGCAGAATGTGTCCTCTTTGAGAGAGTTTACCCCCCATTTAAATAGAGGGCTCTACGCCCCTCCAAACGAAAAAATAAAAAAGGCCACAAAATGCACTTTTTTTAAACACCCATAACTTTGTGCCAAATCGCCGTAGGAACTTCATTTTTGAGTCCTGTACAGGTAATTAAACACATTTCAATGCGATTTTGGTGGATCGAGTCGACAAATTTTATCCAACACGTTGCCAAATTTGTACGTTTTTTTGCCAAAAAACGTGTTTTTTTGTTCGGGGGTTGAAGGGTTCGAAAAGGGATCATTCCAATCTTAGTTCACCCCCTTAAAGTAGGGCCAAAATGAGTTTTTTTTTTCGAAAGAATCATCAAATTTGGCTCAAAAGTCGCCGAGTTATGTGCGAAAAACCTTAAAATGCGCTTTTTTTAAACACCCATAACTTGGTGCCAAATTGTCGTACGAACTTTGTTCTTCGAGTCCTGCATAGCGAATTGACCAATTTTTATGCCTTTATGGTGGATCGAGTCGACAAAATTTTTCCAACTCCATAGACATCGTCAAAGTTGGACATGGTTTCCTAAAAAAAAACATTTTTTCTTCACAGGGGTGCTAGGGGAGGCGGCAGGGATTACGCTTAAGTTCGCATGAATGACTTTAAAGAAGACACTTCAGAGTTTTTCGCCCTCAAAGATTCATCAAAATTGATTAAAACTACGCCGAGTTATGGCGGTTTAAAAATGGTCGTAATTTCGAGAATTTCAAGTGTTTCATTTTTTTCCACCAGTGTATAATTAGAAAATGCCCGAATCACATTAGCGAAATATTTTCGAAATCGGGTTCAGTAGTTGTGCGCTTTTTTATTGAATAGAACAGTACATTTAAAATACGACTTAAATTGAAAATAAACCATGAAAGTACAAATATAAATAAGTATTATACCATCAAACCGGAGAAAGTGATGGCCACGTTATTTTTTTTTTCATTTTAAGTTTTCTAGAGGTGTTATAATATAATAGGTGTTATTTCGTACACACATACAGAGGACGTCGAAGATTTTATTTATACAGGGTTGGGCAAATGTGTCGGAACAAATGATTTCTGGCTAAACGTCTGTTCTTTTTTATAAGTTTGAAAAGAAATGTTTATGGTTTTATTTATTTTATTCAGTGACATCACATCTCGAAAAATAGGGTAGCTGTACGTCACTGAATAGAATAAATAAAACTATAAACATTTCTTTTAAAAGTAATAAGAAAGAAAAAATGAAATTACATATTATTAATTTTTATTCTTTGGAAGTAATATAAATGAACATCAGTTTATACAATTTAAATACAGTTTTTTTTTCGATGTTTAGCATGGGTATCCCGGAAACTAGAGGAGATAGAGAAACGTTTAAATGGGCAAAGAAGTGCAGTTTTGTGAGCCGAATAAAATAATACTTACAAAAATTTTCAAAAAGTCAATGATAACTCGATATTTTGAAAAATATGAAAAGTGCTGATTTTTTCTCCGGTACGAAGTACGAGAAAGTATTGTGACACACACACACACACACAAACAGACACAATTTTTTTTTTTCCAGAAATTGTTGAAATAGCATCAAGGGAACCCAAAACGGATATTTCCGTAAAAAAAATTGTTGAAAAAACAATCACGATCACAATACTTTCTCGTACTTCGTAACGGAGAAAGTAAAAGCTGTAAAGGGCAAAGTTTTAGATAACTTTACAGTAAATAGTAAAATTTTATCAAAAATTTTCTACCGATATTAGTTTCTGAGATATAACACAAACTTAATTTTTCGCATCTTATTAAATAATATAAACGTTGTTAAATCGTTTTTGATTGAGAAAGTTGTTCATTATTCCACCGAATCATTTTCTCCACAGGTGACGTCCAATCAAATGATAGCAGTTTCATTGCCCAACAGTTTAGTTGTTACTATGGTTACGGTTCGTTTTTTGTCAGCGAACTGCCGTAATTTCCAAATAGAAAAATTATTCGTTATAATTTAATATAAACAGAAAAATCTTTGGGTAATTATTTAATATGATGCGAAAAAAGTATAGTATTAAACTCGTGAACAAGTTGGCCATTGCCACGAGGGTGAAGTTTGCAACACGAGCAACCCAACTTTCTCACTCGTTTAATAATATACTATTAATTTGTAATCATTTTTGTATCATTTTGTATCATTTTTGTCAAATAAGTTTATGAGTGTTTTATTGTATTAGTGTTTCTGAAAGTTATAATGGATTTTCCTAACGAAGGAAAGCGTTACATATTTGTTTGTTATACCATATGTATAAAAATTATTTAGATAAAGGGTGGCTTTGTATTTCGGAACGTACGTTGCAGGTTTGATACGTCGCATCACGTCTTCGCCACTAGTTATTAATTCACATAAAGTCAACAACGTGCTGAACTAATCCAAGACCGTGATTTTGTTTATCATGGCCATGCCTTATCTAAATAATTTTTATACATATGGTATTTATTCTAATAAAAATGTCACACTTGCCGCAGAACAATATTTTATTGAATAATTCGAATGTTGTTAGTCGTCTTTACCAACATTTTTTTATATTCATTCGACGCACCTTTGGCTGAGTTTCAGGAAGAATTTCCTAACGTTCCCATTATTTATGATGAATTAAAAAATACCTTACCATGATCTGTTATGTCACCGTAAACCAGGAACTGGTGTACCAGTCAAACGTACTCGGTAGGAACATAACATAAGTAAAATAACCTCAATATATGTTACCAACTTAAATTTAAAAAAATAAAAAATCATGGCACACGAGGTTTTTTTTTAACGGACATACTTTACAACGGAGCCATGGGCCGTAAGTTGATTGAACCGCCCGGAGAGCAAAGCTTGTAAATTAAAGGAAATTACCGATCGGGCAAAAAATATGTTAAAAGTCATATTGACAGAAAATTAATGAAAGAAAGCTGCACATTTTATCTAATTTCTACTATAATGTTAATAGTGGACTTTTTGAACATCTCTTGTGATATTTACAAATTTCTTCCATTATTTAATGTCATTACATGTATAGAATTATTATACTTTATTTAGTGTTTTGGTGAGGTCTGTTAAACATAATAATTACGATATTTTTTACTTTCTCCGTTACGAAGTACGAGAAAGTATTGTGATCGTGATTTTTTTTTCAAATTTTTTTTTTACGGAAATATCCGTTTTGGGGTCCCTAGATGCCATTTCAACAATTTCTGGAATTTTTTTTTGTGTCTGTGTGTGTGTGTGTGTGTAATATAATAGAGCAATTGATATGAAACTTTGAACATAAATCTTATTTGACAATCCGATGAACTGAAAAGCTTTTGGTAAAATTTAGTACACCGAAAGTGGGTGTTTACCTTAACAGTTTTTTTGTTTCTTCCCAATATTTTCTTAAATATGAAAAATATCACAAAAAAATTTAAACAAACATTGAAGACAACAAAGAAATGAAAGCATCTTTTGCTTGAAAACATTTTTCATAAAATTATTTTTATTCGAGAAAACAAATTATTATTATTTTTTAATTTTTGATTTACAATTATAAAACGATAATAGTTACAGCAAATTTATGTTAATAATAATTGTAGAGAATGCTAAAATGAATAACTTATAAAGAATAGGTTTTTTTCGAAATCCCTTTAGTTCTTGAGTAAACAGAGTTTTTGAATTTGAAGTATAATTTTTCCATCTTTCATAATTTTGACGTTTTAAACGTCAGTTTCATCCGAGTTTACGCAACGCTCGATGTACATTTAAAATATGATTTCAATTGAAAATAAACCATGAAAACATAAATATAAATGATACCAACAAGTCGGAGTAAGTAACATGATGGCCACATCACCATTTTCTTCAAATGAAATGCCAAATTAATTAAAAAAATTACTACGAAATGTACTGTTGCAAACAATCGCAATTGTTTTATTGTTTGATGGCTACCTGTTATTTTTTTTTTAAATAAAATGAAAAATTTATAATTATTTAAGAGAAAGAAAATACCTTTCCAATGTAGCTACAAGTCACAGCAGCATCCCCTCCAAAAATAAAACCAAAGGGGGCGACGGCAGCAGACCAATCTCCGAAAAGGGGCCTTCTAACAAGCAAGGCCCTTTGCCGGGAAAAGTCAAGCAGACCGTCCCCCCCCACAAAAAAGAGAAACAGGTCGAATGACTCTGGGAATTTGCCTGGGCTCAACCCCAGAACGAAACTCAGAGGCACAAACACAAAGCCTAGAACATACACGGAGGCCATCAACAGACATCTGCGGATGGCCATCGTCGACAAAAGCAACCTCCTGGGCCAACTAAAGGAGGAACAGAAGAAGCTGGTAAGCGACTTCCTCATGAGGGCAATCCTGGGAGTGGACCCGACCAGCACGGTCGCGCCACACTTCTCTAGGTGGTCCTACTCGGTGGAGATACTGCGTATCACCTGCGCGGACGCGACTCCTTGAAATGGCTCGAGGAAACGGTCAACGGACTAGGACCTCTCTGGGTGGGAGCCGAACTGGCAGCGGTGCAGGTTGACAGCCTGCCGAGGCTAGTAAAGGCTTCAGCCCTGTTGCCCGATGCACAGGACAAGGATGAAGCCCTGACCTGTCTGGACGTCCAGAACAGAGAGGCCCAAATAGCCAAGTGGTGTATTTTCCACCACGAACAAAAAAAAGACGGTATCCTGGTGGTTTTTGGGATACCGCTCCAAGAAATCGAGCTGCTGAAGGGCAAGCACCCCCAAGGCAAATGCCAACTATGGTATGGCCTGGGGAAAAAGACCCTTCATTTGAAGCAGCTAGAAGAGAAGGAGACCACCCCGCAGACCGTTGAGGACCCTCCCATGGAGACCGCAGCAGTCACCCGGGATGGCCCCCAGTAACCAGCACCCCAGCTCCGAGGCTAGACCAAGACGGACTGGGTAATACAAAAAGGCAAGTCTCTTTTTGCTTATTAGCAATTAAGTACTAAACCACACAACCAAGACATTGATCTAACCGTCACAGGCAAACTCAATATCATACAAATTAACCTCAGACATTGCAAGATGGCTGTGGCGCACTTGTGCCAACATCTACATAACCACGAGGATAATATAGCCCTCATACAGGAACCCTGGCTAACATGCGAAAGGGTTGCCGGTATGGGCACTCTAAAGGGAAAGGTGAATTACTTCACCTCCACTAAGCCAAGAACATGTATCTACACTCCTAAGAATATGCAGTGCGTGTTCCTACCACAAATAAGCTCACCGGACCTCGCAGTGGTCAGTGTGGAAGGTGCTGAGGGCAGGACTCTGACACTGGTATCTGCCTACCTTCCGTACGATAGTGAGGCCCCTCCTCCCACAAAGGAGATGGCGGCACTCATCAAACACTGTGAGGACGGCAAGCTAGATCTGATAATAGGGTGTGACGCCAATGCCCACCACATAGTGTGGGGTAGTAACGGCACCAACCATAGAGGAGAATCTCTTCTAGAGTACCTCTCAACCACGACCCTAGAGATAGTGACCATGGGGTCGCGAACCCACTTTCGTGACCCCCACTAGACAAGAGGTCATAGACATCACCCTCGCAAATGCGAACACAGCAAAGCAGATAGAGAACTTGCACGTCCACCAACACGTGTCTTTCTCGGATCACAGATGAATCTGCTTCAGTATAGGAGTTACGATCGTGGAACAAATCCTGGTTCGAAACCCAAAAAGAACTGGTACGGAACTGTTCAACAACTGCCTATCCAAACACCTAGAAGAAGATGTCTTCAGACAGGACCCTGTAAACAGTGAGGCGGGTGAGAGACTGTCTCTGAAACTACAGACCAGCCTTTTAGACTCTTTTCACGAGGCCTGCTCCGCCAGGAAGGCAGGCACATCTGCCAAACCTCCCTGGTGGTGCCCAGAGCTTGACCGAAAAAGGTCAGACTTTCGTAAAGCCTTTAATAAAGCAAAGAACTCCCAACTTGAGGACTGGGCCACATTTAAGAGAACCCAGAGGAACTTTAAAATGACCCTCAGGAGAAACCAATGGGCCTCATAGTGCAACTTTTGCGAGGGCATTAACTCCGTATCGGAAACAGCCCGCACCAAGAAAATACTATCTGGGTGCCGCAGTGCACAGCCAGGCATTTTTAAAAATGAGGACGACACCTATACTGCTGACCTCCGAGAATCCCTAAGTCTGCTTCTGAAGTCACACTTTCCTGACTCCAAAATCGGATCTGATGCAAACCATCAAAATGACTCAGAATACTTCCCCACAGTGGAGGACTGGAACATGAGCATGAAAATCGTCACAAAAAGCAAAATAGAATGGGCAATAAAATCATTCTCCCCTTTCAGATTGCCAGGACCGGACGGTGTGTATCCTGCCCTACTACAGTGGGGTCTGGTGCAGATACTGCCGCTACTGTGCAGACTGTTTCGGGCATGTATTGCAATGCAGTATGTACCGAGACCATGGAGGGAAGCCAGAGTGATTTTTATTCCCAAATCAGGCAAAACTGAATACACAGCAGTCAAATCATTCAGACCAATCAGCCTCACGTCTTTTCTTCTAAAGACCTTAGAGAGGCTGTGCGACAATTATATCAGGAAGCAGTGTTGCTTGAACAGCTGCACCCAAGCCAACACGCCTACAGGCCAGGGAAATCGATTGAGTCGGCCCTTCATCATGTCGTATGCAGGATTGAAGGATTGCTGACAAACAGTCAGCCCTAGGAGCCTTCATAGACATCGAGGGAGCTTTTGATAAAGTCTCCTACGTCAATATAGAACAGGGTCTAAACAAACACGCGGTCCCCACAACTATCATTGGATAGGTCGGGGCCATGCTAAGGAATAGAACTTTAACTGCAATAGGTAAAGAAAGCCAAACAGTAGCTGCCACAAAAGGATGTCCACAGGGCGGGGTACTATCTCCATTTCTGTGGAATGTCGTTGCGGACGGCTTACTACAGCTACTAAACAACGCAGGACACCATGCTGTGGGTTACGCAGATGACGTGGTAATCCTACTCATTGGAAAACACGAGAGTGTTCTGTCTAGCCTAATGCAGAACGCTCTCAAAATCGTAGAGGAATGGTGCGAAAAAACGTCTCTCTCGGTTAACCTCAAGAAGACAGAATTAGTACTGTTCACAAGAAAAAGAAAGATCAGCATAGGTAGACTTGCCAAATTTTTTAATAACCAGTTATGTTTGGCAGACGAGGCGAAATACCTCGGTATTATATTGTACTAAGCGTAAAAAAGCCTGTGTTATCTTCTGGCAGTGCAGGGGCGCACTAGGACCAACCTGGGGTTTTAAACCAAAGGTGGCCCGGAGGCTCTACACTGCAATTGTTAGACCAGCTCTGACATACGGAGCGATAACCTGGTGGCCGAGAACAAACCAATCGGTAACCAGGAAGAAGCTAAACCACCTACAACGATTGGCGTGCCTGGCAATGACGGGTTCAATGCACACAACACCCACGGCTGCAATCGAAACTCTACTGAACCTGACGCCCCTTCACATACGTGTAAAGGAGGTGGCAGTAAGCACAGCCTTAAGACTAAAGGCAAATGGTACGTGGAGCCCGACAGCAAACGGTGTGAGACACAGGAAAATACTGATAGAGGCGGTATTAACCCATGCCTGAACTCGAAAAAACCCTCGACAGTGTCCCACCGAGACACTTGTTTAAGCGGCAATACGAAATAAAAGATCAGATTGATGATAAACCAGAAATCACCGTTTATACCGACGGGGCTAAGAATCATGAAGGCGCAGGGGCAGGCATTTACTGCCAGGAACTTGACCTCAGACTCAGCATCCCCCTAGGTAAGAATGTGACGATTATTCAAACGTAACTTTTCGGGATACTTGAAGGTGCTCGGAAACTATCGGAACTGGCAGTCTCGAACAAATCCATTCTGTTCCTCACTGACAGCAAATCAAGCATTGCTGCGCTATAGAGACCAAGGGTGGCCAGCAGTTTAATACTGGAGTGCAAGCAAGCTTTAGACAAACTCGCCGCAAATCAACGGAGTCACAATATCCTGGATTAAGGGACATTCAAATATTGAAGGGAACGACTGGGCCCATAGGCTAGCCAAAAGGGCCGCCCTGAAAAGGGAAGGCTCTAAGGCTTTGCCACTGGCACCACTCACTATCTCCCAAATACTTAAAGGAAACTCCCCTGAAGAACACAATAAGGAATGGCTACAAACTGACAAGTATGTAGTCGCCAAAAAATTCATCCACTCACCAACACCGAAGCTGAGCAGGAAATACATTGAATTATCAAGAAGTAGTTTGCGGCTGCTAATCGGTACCCTTACTGGACACTGAAAACTAAACAAGCACCTCCATAACATAGGGATGGTAAAAGATCCCCTATGTCGGAAATGCGAGCAAGAAGAGGAGACCCTAAGACACATCCTGTGTGAATGTGAGTCACTCAAACAACTCTGGTGGTCCGTATTCGGAGAGGAGTGGCCAGATTGGTCACAACTGGGCAACACTCCACACGGCCAACTACTTGACTTCACAAGAAGTTTAGGTTGGCTTGAGGAGTAGGGCTCAGGAGGTGACACAAAGGACCAACGAATGGTCTAAGTGCTGCGACCATTTGGTCGCCCTCCACAAACCATCATCATCATCATCAAGCCATAGCCAACTATGGTTTCTATTTAAAAAAATGTAATTGTGTTATGTCTCAGAAACTAATATCGATAGAAACATTCTAATAAAATTTTATTATTTAGTCTAAAAGTATCTAAAACTTTGCCCTTTGCGGCTTGCTTCTATCTCTTACAACAATCGAAAAAAAAACGATTTAAAAAATCAGCACTTTTTATATTTTTTATAATATCTAGTTACCATTGACTTTTTATAAAATTTTATAAGTGTCATTTTATCCGGCTCGTAAAACTACAATTTCTTTCCACATTTAATCGTCTCTCTATTTCCGCAAGTTTCCGAGAAACCCATGCTGAACATTGAAAAAAACTCCCTTTATATAGTAAAAATTGATAATTAAAACTAGTTTAATTTCGTAAAAATATGTTTTTCAAAAAAATCAGGAAACCAGTTTTTGGCAGATTTTAGATTTGTATGTAGACCGTGGTGTTGCGTTCTGGACTTTTTTGGCTCTCTCTTCTTATACTTTCTTTTTGTAGCATATTGTACAAGTAGTTTATATCCAGAATTTCCTAAAGTGTCGGCTACAACTGATCGATCCTTTTATAATTATAAATCAATAAAATTATTATTTTGGATGTGAATTTCGATATTTAAATTTGATGCGAATGTAACGGTATTGATGATTAGAGATATTACGGAGACTCGAGACAACAAAAAAATGGTAACACTAAGTGGAGGTGTTAAATTATAACAGGTGTTAAATGCGTAGGACTGTAATTTGTGTTCCTATTTCATTATTTCTGCACGAGCAGAATAACGGCTTGATAGCAGGACACCGGTGAAATGTCGCTCTTTTGCTGGGAAGAGCACTGTGTCACCCTTTAAATGTCAGTTGCATCATTTTCCGCGAAGTAATTGTTTTCCAAACGAAAATGTTAAAGTCCTTTAACTCACAATTGCTCATTAGACATAACACAATACTTTAATTTGATTAATAACAAATATTTGATTTAAAAATGTTACTTAGTATGGGAAAGCATTGTGATCGTGAAAATTTTAGGATCATGTTTTTGGTTAATACGCAGAACAAAAAAATACTAAATGTGTTTGTGGAACAAACGTACATTCCGTCTTTGGGGGAACTGCAGCGATGAATTCCCCTCTGGCCCGTTCCGATGGGTGGCCGCGTAAAAAACGTATAATGGCGATTCAGATATTCTTGTTTAGCTTTAAATTAGCTGCTAGAATGTCTGCAAAACAGAGCATGGCGGGCAGACAACGTTCCTCCGACGTTCCGATCACTAGCACTACTTTACTCGGAACGAACAAACACACACACACACACACCTGAAATCTTAGAATAATAACTATCCATTGTCGGACGCCCACAGAAGGACTTATCTCTCTTTGCAAATCTCTACAATTGGAATTCTTTCGTTTCGTCTCGAAAGAATTTTCCTCATTGTTTTTACTCGGCTTACTTTAACGAAAGAAAAAAACAGACGCTTTCCTCTTTGTATGCATGTTATGCAAGTGAAAGCTTTGTAAGACGTTGATGAGTTCAATGCTCGGCGGTTTTTAATAATAAATGCTACATTGCCCAATTGTTTAAATAATTGCGACTATTAAACTAATCATTTATGTTGTAAATTTTTTAATTGGTAATTTGTAAAGGCACACTTTTTGGGATTTATCTGTCACGGTTTCATTCAGTTGTTCTGGATATGGCACCTATAGTCATGTTTTTGGAGAAAGTCGTCAAATTTTAGTTCTGACCAACACCGTCTTATAGTTTAGTGGCGGCCCGGGCAATAATAAGTTTGTGTGCCCAAAAAACAAAGAAATGTTTGTTAACTATATGAGATTCTTTCCCAATTGCTAAAATTATAAAAAAATTTGCTGCTGGTCCAAAAGATTCAAAATTTAACTTAAAATCGATTTTTTAAGATTCGATAAAAATCTGGATAATGTAATTAGAGCAGCGTCTATGTTAGCAGTTGAAGTTAAACATCAAATAGACAATCAGTTCCAAACTATTCAAATTTACTTAAAATATGTTAGCCTAACTAGGTGGCGAACTTATGACCAGCGGTTCAGACATTGACCCACGAAGGCTTTTCCGATAACCCATGCGTTGATTTTTATAAACTTAAAGCGACTTTCATGATATAATAATAATAATAATATGCATTTTAAGTAAATATACTATTTGGGAGCTCAGAAAATTATGCTCAAGGAACTATTTGGTAGTACGCATGTGTTACATATTAACATTCTCAATCATAAAAACAAATAGAAGCATAACAAAGAACAATGGAAAGCAGTACTTGGAATCAATTACGCCAATGAGGCTAACGGCATCAAATCAATTTTCGTTCGTGCGCAGGGGTTCTTCTCTATTCAAATGAACTCTACCCGCTGTTTTAAACTCCGCCAAGGCTGCCGGATGCATCTAGAAGTATTTAATGATCCAACTTTATTATCAGTCATCTGGATGCAAAGCCCGACAAGTCATACATTTTTTTTAAATGAGTTTTATACTGTGAGATCAAAAGGTCTAAAATAGTTGGCAGCACATTATATTCAATCAAATATTTAAAGTACTTTATGAAGTATGTACGCTTTATAATTTTTATTTTAAAATCACTATTTAATTTAAAATTTCGCATTGTTCATGAATAATTGAATATATAAATAGTTATAATAGTACCAATATTATATTTTGCGCTGTCTAATTAGCTTAAAATTAAACCCATATTTTGTATTGGTGCTGAAATTAAATCATTGTATTGTATCATATTATAATAGTTACAAACAAGCTACATCTGTGATATTAATATAGACTGTGGTAACAAATTTAATTTTAAAAGGTCAGAGAAATAAAAATAAGGGATACAATAAATAGCATAAAGAACAGAAAGCACTGATATACAGAGTGTTGTATTGCAAAGCAAGCCATATGGATTTACATGTAAAATTTGAAATGTGCTAATGTTGCCCCCCCCCCCCTAATTATTTGACAGAATCGGTCTTCACATAATTTTTAAAGCGTTTTAAGCTGAATGTTGCTGCAGAGTATTTACCGAGATATTTGCAAAAAAACTTTACAATTATTTTGAATTGAAAACAAAGGTTTACCATGATATTATAATGGCGGATAATTAATTTTATTCTAAAAAGTTTAACTGTCCCATCTGTATGATGTCATTTATTACTTCTATATACCGGGTATCTATTTAAAAACAAGGAATGCTCTATAAGTATAGACCCAAAAAAGATATACAAAATTTCTCAAAACCGTTTCTAGGGTATGTATGGGGAATCAGTACGACCACAAAAATGACCTTCAGTAAGCAACCCCTGGGGCTGTAGCCACCCCAACTCATTTTTTTAAATGGCAACACCCCCTCTGTGATACCTCATTGGATAACTCTTGAAAATTGCTACTTAATAATAAATAATAATCAATTAGTTAATTATAATATTTTTTACCTTTCTTTTAATTTCTCTCACTCTTAATGACTGCTAAAGTACGACACCACGGACCCAGCGCTAGCAGTCGCTTGCCGCGTAGCGCGTTTTGTCGTACAAATTAATTTCTTTCGTACTGATGTAATCAAATGACCATTAAAAAAATTGATTTTTATATAAACTGAAATGAGGCATACAAGTGATGGCCTTGAGTAGTAAAATTACATTAAATATTTTAATTGTTTATAATAATTAAAAATTAACAACAAAAGTATAGTTAATTAACATTAGAATTAAGAGAATTATATTACCTTTAAAATGAACTGAGCTCCATACGATTAATAGTTTTTAGGGAGTTATAGTGATATTAAGATATGCATAATTAGCTAGTTTTCAAAACTTTTACTGTCTATATTTTCAAAAATACCGACGATAAAAAAATGCAAAAACACGTGTCTGCTTATTTTGTATAAGAAAAGCGTAAAAATTTTAGACCCAATATTTTTTTTCGATTTGCAAAAGAATGCCTCATATATACACATATGTATAGGGTTGGGCAAATGTGTCGGAACACCTAATTTCTGGGTAAACGTCTGTTTTTTCTTGATACTTTTAAAAGAAATGTTTATGGGTTTATTAATTCTATTCATTGACGTATTTTAATTTTCAGCAGCTACCCTTTTTCGCGAGATATGATGTCATCGGCGACATTTTTTCATCAATTACAATGATATAGAGTTTGATGGGTGTTTGACTTGTTGTTTTTTGAAAAATTAAATAAAATAATTCTATATTGAGTTGACCTTTTACACTGTTTCCTGATAAAACAAAAAAACTTTCGGGTTTTTATGTTTTCTGTACCTGACAGAAAGTGTTCATGTGAAATATTAACATTGCTGTTCAATTATGTCAGTTCACCAACTGAACATGAAATAATTACGTTGTTAATGATGGCTAATTTTTGGAAATTAGCAGAAATCTCTGTAAGATGCATGCAATATTTTTAATGCAGCATTAATTGACAGAAATTGCAATATTTCTAAATCAAAAGTTTTAAGGGTTGTGCAAAACCTTCAGGAAATTCACAAATTTTATTTTTAATTATTTTATTTATTATTTTAAAAACCAGTCGTACACCCACCAAACCCTATATCATTGTAATTGCTGAAAAGGTGTTTATTTGAAAATGTAAAAATATACAGGGTGATCCATTAAAAAAACTGCAAATGACGTCATATCTCAAAAAATTGGGTAACAGTTAAAAATCAAAGGACGTCACTAAATAGAATAAATAAACTCATAAATATTTCCTTTAAAAGTAATAAGAAAAACACAGACATCTAGCGAGAAAGCAGGTGTTCCGACACATTTGCCCAACCCTGTATTTATTATTGCAATGAAATTTTATAGATTATTTCTATTTTTGTGACTTGAAATGTATGGATTTATTTTTACAAAATATGGATTATAACAGGGACTTACAATAAATAAAATGAAATAACAAAGAATACATTCCACATATTTGCAAATAATCTAAAAGTACACGAACTTTATTACTTCTTCATTGAAAAAATATTCAATAATTTTTTATTTTATTTTACACATGACTTATGTAACGTTGTCATAAGAAACCATCTGAATAACCTTTTATGTACGCAATACTTCTATATCAACAAATTTTAACGATCGTTGCTATGAATAGTATACATGCAACGGTCGTTAAATCTGCCACAGCGGACTTTCGTGTTTAACTTAAAAGCAAGGCATCATTGTAGGAATAAAATAAGAATTAAGATAAGAATTGAGTTTATTAATCTTTTTTGATAATATTAAAATTAAAAGTACTATTAGTAAAGTGTCCAGATAAATTGCCGTCTTCACATATTTCATTAATATTTTAATCATTGCTGTTAGAAACTGTTCCAGATGATGAGGAGGGACTGTAGTCTTATTTACCAGATTTATCATATTGTTTGCAATTTTACTTCTGGTACTCAGATTCTTCAATATATCCTTCGGCCACACTCTTTGAGCGCTATCCTCCAAGACTGCTTAACACGTTGATCGCCACGCGGCATTCCCTTTGTGCCGCGGAGTAGTATCTAACTATATGAACTCATAAAATAGATGGCCTGAACGATTATAAACATTTAGGTCTGTTGAAATTATTTATTTCGTCATTGCATTATACTTAATAAATATTATACAGTATCTGAAGAAACTGTTAAATCACAAGAACTTTCAGCATAACAGGGTATATATTCATCTGCGGAGTCGCCTTCTCTAAAATCGTCCACTCCGTCATCGGTTGGTAAAAATTCATGTACATACAGGGTGTATTTGAAATAACGAACAGGTTCGTAACCACAAAGAGATTATATTATTTTTAAACAATATTCGCAATTATTTTGTTTATAACTGTAACAAAAGCCCGCAATTAATTATTAAAGTTAATGAATGACAATACGCATCATGTTTGGGGCAGTGGTAATGCGACCTAATTTTTAAACGGCATCGGCTTTTGATATCGAATTACAACAAGCGCGTAGGAAATATCTGAGTGCTCTTTAAGCGTCAATGAACTTGAGGACTGTTTATCTTTTACAAAAAAAAAAACGTTGCGAAATTTCGGAGGCAAGAAATCGTATCTCGCGTTTTAAATAAACAAACACACATTCCATGCAGACCTAATTAAATGAGAAAAGCATCGGTTCTCAAAATGTTTAAAAAACCTCGAAACATTAGGAAAATTCAAAAAAAAATTTTCGAATACATTTTCACGGAAATGGGTTCACAAATATTTTGTGTATGTGCCCTTAAATGCCTGTTCGTTATTTCAAATACACCCTGTATAAACTTAAAACGCAAGCACGTGTTTATCGAAACATCGCACTAAAGAATGATATCTGCCAGCACACAGAACATTTAGGCAACGCCGCAGGGCTTGGGTAGTTCGGTGAAACAACAATTTTTATACAATTGGTCGCCACTTTGTAATAATAGCCGTGTGTTCGCATTCAAATAAATCTACTGATGCCAGGTTTATTCGAATGGGAAAATCAATTATTTAACATTCAAATTATTGCATTTGAAAATACCAATTGTATATAATATTGACAAGCATGAAAGTATGTATCTCTGAAAAATTTATTTGATGAGCTGGAGTGCAAATTATTAATGTTTTTCAGATTTGAAGCAATGAAATAATTTACACTAAAGTCTTCACATCTTCTAAAAAATACAATACCGATTTTTTTCATTATTGTTTTCATGCCTCTCGAAGTAATCCTCGACAACGTACCATTGAGTTAATCCGACATTTTAACAGCACCCAGTATATGGTTCGGTGATATATCCGCACAGGAAAACTGCTCACGCGAAAACAGCGCACAGAAAACTGCGCACAGCGAAAACTCCGCACACGAAAACTCCTCACACGGAATAATGTTCACACGAAAAACTCCGCACACAGAAAATAACGCGCAGTGATAATTGCGCACACGAAAATTGCTCACACTGAAAAATGCTCACACGGAAAATTACCCACTTTTATCAATCCTCACAGGGTGCGCACAAAAAATATTTTTGCTATAATTATTATATTTCACATTAATTTAAAAGCAACAATGTACTCTGTTTTTAATTAAAAGTATAAATGTCTACTATATTAATTTGAATAAACAATTTAATGATAATGCCATCACGGGTATGTTAAATTTATTTTCTTTTTAGTTTTATTAAGGTTTGATTATAGAAGATCTAGATTAGAATTAAATTTTACTGGATCTATATGCATGTGTTTGGAAGATTCTAATAGAGGGTTATAACACTCCAAAGCTTATACTACATTTACGCTACAGAGCGTGTATTAATAAACGATGATTCTGCTGTTTCGTATATTTCAATTTTCACAACTTCTCCCCCTGATCAAATGAAAATATTTTAAAATCCAGTCAAGGGGTGTAAATGGATTTTCACGAAATCATAATCTAGAATGCATTTCTAGTTATTTTAGAAAGTTTAACGTCGATGGCTATTATTTTTCTATTTTTTTCGAGCCGGCGAACTTGCTAGAAATTTTCACAACTCCGCCACCTGATCAAATGAAAGTATTTCAAATTCCAGTAAATTCAAAACTTAAAATTCAAGAATAACACTCTGTCGCGCTGTTAAAATCTAAAACACCGAATAAACTCACCGGTGGAACTGGAAAATTTTGCCAGGTGCGAACCGCCGAATCATTTGACCTTTGCCCCGGAGGCAATTAGTATACGGCGTAGATGTTTGCAAAAAACACATTCTTTCGTCGTCTGTTATCAATCCTTATCCACGATGCATGAACGCATTCCAGATTAAATCTCTTTTTAGTCATTGAAAACCGTTCGATTCGGCAGTTTACCTTCCACCGAGTGAGTGAGTGTTCGTGTGTTTTAGTGTGTGCAGAGTATTGAAAATTACATTAATGGAAACGGATTATCAGTTATGAAGATAGTTCCTACTGTTGGTAAGCGATTAAATGAAATTAATTAAACTTTATTGAATGAATACTTTATTGTGAATTTTTCAATGCGGTTTAATAATATCTGAATACATAAATAACAGTGTAGTAGGGACCATCAGGTCAATAGTTCATTTATTTTATGCTACAATAATGTATACAAAAAATACGGCATTAGTAGAGAGACCATCAGGTCAATATCTCATTGACAAATCGTGCAGAATCTTATAATTACATTTACCTTCTCACCAAATAGCACTTGCAGTTAGCTTTCTCACCATCGAATTGGTTTATTTTCTGGAGCTTAAATAACCAATTATAAAAAAATTATTCATTCAATGATTAATTTTTTACATCGTACAATTTTCGATTTTGGTGTGTTGCTGTTTCTTTTCAAACTCGGATTTGGCACTCATTTTTATTCGAAATCCGAAATCTATAATTTTTTCAATTAATTTTAAACTCTTAAAACGAATTTCTCCTTTGATTATTTAAATGAATTTAAAATTTGTTACACTTGTAGGATTTTTCAAATTTTATTACTTAACTTAAAATATTCATTTTCAAAAATTCATAATTCAATTCAATAGAAAAAGAGAAAAAAATAGTCTATCGAATGAGGTCATAGCCAACTATGGTTTCCATTAAAAAAATGTAAGTTTGCGTCATATCTCGGAAAATAATGGCGTTCAAATTTTTCTGAATTTATTTTATTAAGCTGCGTAATATTATCTACAATTTTGTCCTTTACAGTTTTTTTTTCTGTCTTAATAATCGAGATATATTTATTTGAAAAAAATTGACACTTTTTATATTTTTCAAAATATCTAGTTACCCTTCACTTTTTTGAAAACTTTGTTTTATTGAACTCGTAAAACTACACTTCTTTGCCCATTTAACCGTTTCTCTATCTCTTATAGTTTCCGAGATCCTCATAGAGAACATCGAAAAAAACTCATCCTTTATATTATTATTATTATTATTAAAAATCAATGTTAATTTTAAAGTTAAAAGTATTATTATTATAATTGCATTAGAGTTTTTTTAAGGAATTCAATCATGTCAGTATTTTTTTTTCTAATTTTCTTAAAAATAATAATCAAGAATTCACAACACGCAAAAATTGATACATTTTCAAAAATCGTAGTTAATTCTAAAGGCAGATGTTTCGTATCATATCAGTATTTTGTTAAACATTAATTTTCAAAAATTTATTACATCCAAAAATTAACACATTTTTAAAAATTATAATTAGTTTTAAAGGCAGTCGTTCTGTGGATGTACCAAAATATTTGAGGAACTTAATTTTGTTTACGATTTTTGTTTTGTTTAAGTGTTTAACAAAACTTGACTCGTTTTCAAAAATAAAATTTAATTTTATTGTATTGTATATGTATTATTATTGCATTAGAGGAATTCAATCATATCAGTATTATTATTTTTTTCTATTTTTCTTTGTTCAAATATTCGACAAGTTAAAAAAAATATTAAAAATTCATAACTCACGCAAAAATTTATACATTTTCAAAAATGGTAGTTAATTCTAAAGGTAGATGTTATTATTAGTATTTTTTTAAACAATAATTTTCAAAAATTTATTACATCAAAAAATAAACACATTTTCAAAAATTACAGTAAAAACACAGTACATTATTGCTTTTAAATTAATGTGAAATAATTATAGCAAAAATATTTGTTGTGCGCACCCTGTGAGGGTTGATAAAAGTGAGTAATTTTCCGTGTGAGCATTATTCCATGTGAGGAGTTTTCGTGTGCGGAGTTTTCGCTGCGCGCACAGTTTTGTGCGCAGTTTTCGCGTGAGCAGTCTTCCTGTGAGGATATGTCTGGTCACGCCAGTATATATTTGAAAATTTTAATTTTTAATAATGAATGGGACATACACTACTAAACATCCATGGACCCGAACGGCCACTTCTTCGTTCCGAAAAAGTGACCGACGGATGGAATTCGAACCCACGACCACGAGGACCGTGAGCAGGAGCTCTACTCTACTACATTGGTTACTACATTACGGAGGAACTATAATATATGTTCAGGACGATATAGTAACTAGAGATTTTAATGCAGAAACACATCAAATATCCACTGAAAAATCATGTGAAATATGTTCAAATTTCTGTGCTAGGTTTAATACGTATATAATTAGTATTTATCGTTCACCATCTGGTGACTTTTCTATATTTATAAACAATTTATCACCGCTTCTTGACAAATTAAATTTCAATTTAAGGGGGCGACTTCAATATTCATTTTAATTCCAATGACAGTCGTGAACAACATTTATCCGACTGTCTTCTTACCTACGGCATCACAAAATGCGTCTTTAACAACACTAAAAAAAACTGTCTTGATAATATTTTCACAAATATTGATCATGATTCGTTAAATGTACAAATTTTAGATACGGCCTTCAGACCATCTAGGAATTATTTTGAGTTTAAACTTAGAAGATGTAAAAAAGGAAAATTACTGCGCCCAAATTAGGCCAATTACTGAATGCGGAAAATTTAAATTCTATAATTTAATATCTGATACAAAATGGGATTTTATTAACGGTAACAATATTGATATACATGAGAAATTGAATATATTCCATCATATAATAATTAGTGAAAACATAAAAAAGTTCCTTTCCTGTAAGAACAAAACATAAAAACGGTCACAATAAACAAAATGTGTATTGGTTTAATACGGAACTAAGAGATATGCGCGAGAGAATGAGGTTTATAGACGAATGTCCAATACCCAACCCCTGATACAAAAAACATAAGGGATGACTACCGTCGACGATACAGAATATCAATATCGCAAAATGTCATTAAAGCAAACAACAGTTATATAAACTCCTCAAAAAATAATCAACGTGCAGCTTGGAAAGTCTTAAACTCCCATCGACCAGGAAATAATCCATCAAACGACTGCATCAATTGTGATGAACTCAATGATTTTTTTGTAAATATCACAGAAGAGTTGCGAAACAAATGTAAGCCGTCCGTAAATTTTGAATCTATTAATAATACACCAAACACTATATTTAAATTTGAAGAAACAACGTACGTCAAGGTTTTGGATGGACTTTCAAATTTGAAAAATACGCGGAGTAACGATATATATGGAATTACCACAGATATAATAAAAAGTATAAAACATATGATTGTTTATCCCTTAACACAATTAATAAATATAATTATAAAATCCGGTATATTTCTACATGCATTAAAAAGAGCCAAGGTAATTCCTATATACAAAAAAAGGTGCCAATAGTATCAAAACTTGCGGAAGATATATAATAACGGACCAACTGATTGATTATTTTGAAAAAAATAACTTGTTTAATAATAATCAATTTGGATTTCGTTCAGGTATGGTAACAATTACAAACTTTATCATAGATAGTTATGAAAATAAACAATATTGCGTAGGTTCATTTATCGATTTGTCAAAAGCTTTTGACTGCGTGTCTCACCATACAGTGTGGAAACTTTAACTGGAATAAAATTCATAACTTCGATATAGGCGATTTTTGCAAAAAATCCCGAAACACGCTAAGTATTGTTTTTTCTTGCCCTCATTTCTATGTATATGCTGCTTGTTTATCTGTTCCCGGAAGAGCCCAGCCACCTCCGACTTTTTTTTTTCAAATGGAAAGGTATGACAAGTGACACCTGGTTTGAAAGGTCTCTTCGCAAGTAATACAACACACTATTTATTTCTTGAATATTTACAAATCCCACGTGATAAAAAAAAGAAAACCACTTTTATAACTTGAATACTATTTAATGCAACAAATATTCAAAATGGGCACCGTTTCTTTCTTGGCAAAGTGCAAATCGATGATAACATGCATCTCTAATGTTTTGTAACATTCCTGGTGTGACTTGCCGTATTTCATGCCTAATACGTTGCTTAAGGTCCTCAATGTCGTTTGGTTTGGTTACATAGATCTTACTCTTGAGATATCCCCACAAAAAAAAGTCAAGGGGACTAAGATCCGGAGATCTCGCCGGCCATTCAATGTGACCTTTTCTTCCAATCCATCTATTGGGAAAAACTTCGTCTAAATATCTACGAACGATCACAGCATAATGGGGTGGAGCTCCGTCCTGTTGATACCGTATTCGTTCATCAGGAAAAACTGGATCTAATGGATTTGGAAATAAAGTGGCTAATGCTGGCATGAGGTCGTCTTGAAGACGTCACCATGTAAGGTAAAAGTACTTTCGTCGGAAGAAAGAATTGATGCTAATGAAATCTGGTTATTGTCGATCATGTTCATCATTTGCTCGCAAAATTCGATTCAGCAGTCCGGGTCATCCTCCGTTAATTCTTGGAGTGCCTGCATCTTGTAAGGATGCAGCTTGGCTGATCTAAGAATTTTCAGGACTGTAGTATGACTAATCTCGTTGTCACGGGCCAGTTGCCTGGCTGGAGTCACTGGATTTTCTTGAAGAGTTAACAATACGTTTAGCCTGGTATCTGCTTGAACAGTGGGATTTCGCTGTCTGGGCACAACCCTGACATGACCCAAATTGTTGTATTGTGTCTCAATTTTGCTTATGGTACCTTGGCTAATGGGTGATAAATCCGGATGCTCTTCTCGAAATAACTGAGCAACCGCAAGCTGACTTCGTCTTCTGTTACCATAACCGATCATCATCAGAATCTCGATTCGGAGATTTTCGGTTAAATACTGCATTTTAGAAATCACTTCGACAACTTGACGAGCGTATATGACTGCTTTGGTGACTATTATTATCACTAGTAACTTAGCAACGCAGTTCCAAAGCATCAAAACACATGTCAAAAACATACAACTTTACGCCGAAACATGTTCAACGTAAAAGTGGTTTTCTTTTTTTTATCACGTGGGATTTGTAAATATTCAAGAAATAAATAGTGTGTTGTATTACGAGGTGTCACTTGACATATCTTTCCATTTGAAAAAAAAGTCGGAGGTGGCTGGGCTCTTCCGGGAACAGATAAACAAGCAGCATATACATAGAAATGAGGGCAAGAAAAAACAATACTTAGCGTGTTTCGGGATTTTTTGCAAAAATCGCCTATATCGAAGTTATGAATTTTATTCCAGTTAAAGTTTCCACACTGTATATTAGTGTCAAAACTCAAAGCGTATGGCTTTGATGCACATAGTTTAAAGTTAATGACCTCTTACTTAAACGACAGAGAATAAATTGTTGTACTAAAACACAACCAATCACGAGTACTCAAACTAAACACGGGTGTTCCTCGAGGATCTGTATTGGGGCCCATCAACGATTTACCACAGGAAGTCCAGACAAGCACAACCATTCTTTTTGCAGATGATATCACAATTTTAGATAGTGATATCATATTAGATAACGCTGACAGGCAGAATAAAGAGTCATTGGCTCGTGTCTCTACATGGTGTTCCAATAATAATCTTGTTTTAAATGAATCCAAAACAAACAAAATAATATTCTCACTAAAACCGCACATATTAATGTGTGATAAAACCAGCCGTTTTCTTAGGGTACTCCTGGACATTCAGTGGGATGAACATGGAAAGTACTTAACTAACACTCTAGCAAAAAACATTTTGTCTTCGAGAAATGGCACAAAGAGTTGGACATACGCAGTTTCTAACCGCATATCATACGTTATTTGAATCCCGAATTCGTTATGGAATAATTGTGTGGGGGCATTCTTTCTCCAGGTATTGCATATTTGGACTGCGAATCATTGCAGGATTATCCTATAGAAGTGACTGCAAAGAAGCATTTGTGATGGAAAACATACTTACACTTTCGGCCATTCATATATTAGAATGATTGGTATATATGAAATCACATTTAGTGGAATATGATACACATGACCATCACAAATATCACACCAGAGCTAAATTTGTCTTACTTCCCAAACAACTCAGACTAGAAAAATCAAAAACAGGACCAAACTACTATGCAAACTAACAGCACTAGAAATTTAAAGATGGATTCATTTAAATCTAAGGTTAAACAATATATAATCAAAAAGGCTCCGTATAGTATACATGATTTTCTAATATATGATGATGTAATTTAATTTGATCCTAGACATGTGTTTAGGAATATAGGGATTTATTTATTAATTTATAATCGTATTGTTTTATATTATATTTACATGCTTTGCATTGTAAATAATTTCTTTTCCTTTCTTAATATATTTCTACATGTTTTAATTTAAGTTCGAAAATAATAGGGCAATTTATGCATCTTCTGATAATATTGTGTGATTATAATTATTCCTTTTCTTGACATGTGTAAAACTGTTGTTATGTACACGAACAAACTTATTATTATTATTATTATTATACTCACTAGGCCACCGCGGTCCCTTGGATGTCTTTAATTCTCCATCGCAATGCAGTATACATTTTGTTAATTATTTTAAAAATACATTTGTGATTTTATCTGCGGATTTTGTCTATTTTAAACATTAGCATTTATTTTCAGAACCGAACATCACTATTAATAATATATTTAAGATTCAATATCTAGCTGTTTCATTCAAATTTCAGGGTTTTCCATGCTAGAATTCCCATTGTTAATTATGCCACTGTACTTCTGTTTTAAGGGCTGCAAACTATTTTCAATTTTTTGATCTCACGGTATATCATCGCATTTAGAATGCAAAGACCCACATGTTAAGAATGAATTTGAATGTAATTTAATGTAATTCGCTATTACAATATCATCTCAGATGCAAAAAGCGACATATCCCTCGAGACAGGAGGTGTAAAACCGAAATTCCCAGAGCCATTTACGGTTGTGACGTAAAAGGTAGGTTAGGTTATGGATTGTGCAATAAACTAAAATTGTTATAGACGATAGATTTACCCCTTTTTCCCCTGAGATTTTCCTAAACCTCTCTAGCGTGGGACAAATCAAATTGACTATCCCAGAAAAATCCGACATTTACAGTTTAAATTAATACATTTTTGGGTACACTTCACGTTGTATACCTATATTTCCTGTCTGTAGATATGCTGGAAAACCGTCCCAATATTTTAAATGCACTTCTCATCTTTCTATGCGTGATGTGAAAGGGTTCCATGCAGCTTTCTTTAAAAACATAAATAAAATTGAACAAGATGAGTTTATTTTACGCCACTGCAAATCAGCCACAGCGAAGAGAAAACGTAGGCGAATAGAAAATGGAAATAAACCGAAGTCTTGCATTATAAAGGCGACGTACGCCTTGTTGGACAATTTCGGAGCCAATTTTCAAGAATTTATTGCAAAAAAACTAGAGATGATTTCGATACGAAACTTTTTTTATGTTATTGTAGATCAATTGAATTTCACAAATGATTTTTTTTACATGTCAATGTTGACTTCGAAGACCTGGAGATGGCATTGACAGCGCCCCTGTCTGAAGTGAAGGGTCAAACGGTGTATAGGATTGGGTCATCCCTAGTTATCTGAAATATAATTTTTAACAAGACTTTTAATTGTTATATCAGCAATTGTATATTCAATTGTTATTCGCAAAATGGCGGACATTTTTTCAAAAATCCGAATCTTAAGATGCCATTTTTGGCGTCTTATAATGTAAGACCTTCTTACAACTAAGATCTGATTTGTGGTTGGTGCAACACTTTAAGAACGTCTTATTTTTAAGATAGGTTTTATCTACGTATCGCCCGGTTTCTCCAACGAATCTTAAGTAGATAAAACCTATCTTAAAAATAAGAGGTTTTTAAAGTGTTGCACCAACAACAAATCAGATTTTAGCTGTAAGAAGGTCTTACATTATAAGACGCCAAAAATGGCATCGGATTCTAACCTATAAAATTAGCAATTTGTAACATATGTCTGTTTCTGGAAATATTAATTAAAATGGCTAATAATTTATTATAAGTGATGGATGCATTTGCATTTGATGTAGATGACGTAGAAACTGCAGATAATCCACATTACTCTCGAAAGGATTCGACAACCCAACAACCGATTTCTCATTCATTAATGATAACATTAAAATCGTCATTTTCAGCTGGCATATTCACTATACCTCCACTTTAACCTCTCTTACTTTTTGCAACACTCATCTTTATTCCATGCTTTATGTTCGCCCAAATTTTTTTTTAGGAAGTTAAATTAATGGGTGATGGAATCTCATGCTTCTTCCTTCTGTGTATTGTAGCATTTGTTGTTCTAGTTTCGACGATTTTGTGGACCGATACCAGCGACGCTAATAAATTTCGCTCTTTCCTGAAATTTTCACGCTTCGTGCACTTTCGCCATTAAACCAGACTAAACTCAACAACAGGAGGGTTAGAAATGAATTTGACATAGGAAGGCCTGTCAAATTTACGCGAAATTGCAACGTTGCCACGTGTAAGGAAATCTCACCTAAGATAAAAAAATTTGTTTGGTGCAACAGAACTAAAAGTTAAGAAATTCTTAAAAATAAGACGTACTTAAGTGAGACGTATTTTAAGATTCGTTGGAGAAACCGGGCGTAAGATTCGTTGGAGAAACCGAAACCGAAACCAGCTATTGTTTAAATATATTTTTAATATACAGAGTGTTCATTTTATTACGGAAATTTGTCAACTTTTAATTTTTCAAATAGAACATCCTGTGTATTTTTACATGTTTTTAATTCTAAGGTTGATTATAAAAATCATTTGTAGGAATTATGTTTTTTTTAATGCTTAATTTTTGAGTTATAAGCAATCAATACAGATTCTTAAACTTCAAATTAAGAATATTTGCACAACTATTAAATTACAAGATTACAGAATAAATGTTAAATGCATGAGAGCAAGGAAACATAAAACAGCCATGACGCTTGGATCAGTGTACCCTCTTCCTTTCATTGAAGAAGAAATAGTAAGAAAAGAAATATGACAAAACACTTACCTTTTGAAGAACGTCTGGGAACTTCTGGAAGGAAATCCTCGCTAGGACCTTCGGAATCTGTACACGGCTGCGGTTCCAGAAGTTTCAGTATAGTCTCCATAGACGCCTTTGCTTCTACTCCAATCGAAACGTCAGAACTTGTTTCGTCGCATAGCGTAAAACTGCTTTCATCAGTTGGAACTCCCGATCTCACCGGTTCCGCTCTTCCCGGGTATATTTTAACATCTGAAAACGAAAGAATTCGAAATATTTGATAATTTTCTGAAACGATTAGCGACATTTTGAAGGATTGTTATTTTTTGAAGATCGACAAATATAGAATAACATTTTTAAACTAGAATCTTTCATCATTGATAAAAAAATCAACGTTATAGCAGTATCTGAACACTGGCTATCCGAAGACGAATGCAGAATTTCTAAATTAAATAATTTGCAAACTAAATCTTTCTTTGCGCGAGATGGTAAAAACTATGGCGGTTCCATGATATACGTAGACAACGAAATGCAAGTGGATACTTATGATGATATCTGTTACCAATTCAGTGCTGAAAAAACTTGTGAATTGTCGTGTTTTTATTCGTGAACTAAACTCGTATGTTATATGTGTGTATCGTTCGCCATCAGGTGATTTTAATGTGTTTTTAAATAATTTAATGTGTTTTCTTGATAGAATCAAGTATCAATCAAATCACATATTGGGCGGTGATTTCAATGTTCACTTTAATGTGAATGATATCAGAGAAACTTGGTTATTGGACTGTTTGTTGAGTTTTAATTTGAATAAGTTAGTATCCTTTAATACAAGAAATGAAAATTGCTTTGACAATGTATTTACTAATATATCTGAAAATGATATTTCAGTTGATGGTATTGATACCTTGATATCCGATCATTTAGGCATAGTAACCCTAAAAAGTTTCCCTAAAATGCCCCTAGTGCCTGAGAGAATTTCCAGACCATTTACGATGGAAGGCAAATTTCATTTCTGCCATTATGCAAGTAATATAACCTTTGATTTTATTCACAATGACCTAATAACTCTTCAGGATAAATGGAAACACTTGGTAGATAAATTAAGCGAATTGCTTAACTTATCATTTCCTGCAATCGTAATTAGAGGAAATAAATGTAATAGTAAAATTAAATGGCTTAACTCTGAACTCGGAAGTATGAGGGAGATTTTGAAATTATTAAGTGATGATTATACTTTACATCCATCAACAAAAATGAAACAAGCATGTAACGAGTATAGGAAAAAATACAAAATGGCTATTAATGAACAAATGAAAAATCAAACGTAAACTACATCAATAATAGTAAAAATAAATCGAAGGCACTATGGTCAACTATAAATCATGCAAGAAGTACTTCAGGACACAATGAAACATGAAATTACTTGTGATGAATTTAATTCATTCTTTATTAGAATTGTAAATACATTACAAAACAACCTGGAGCCTGACTGCTGAATGCAGATATTATTAGAATCACAAGTAATTCCAGTTTACATTTTTGCTTCAAAGAAGTTAGTCCCATCGAAGTTCGGGATGCAATAAACGTATTGAAATGCAGCAATTCGAGAGATATCTACGGATTTAATACTAATGTAATAAAATGTATTCTAAATATACTGGTGGAACCACTCACATCTTTAATAAATAACATAATAAGATCTGGTGAATTCCTAGATGTTCTCAAATTTGCCAAGGTAGTTCCTATATTTAAGAAAGGTGACATCAACGATATTAATAACTTTAGACCCATCTCATTGCTACCTTATTTTTCGAAAATCGTCGAATTTATTCTAAAAAAACAAATAGTAGACCATTTTGAATCCAATAAGCTCTTTTCCCAGAACCAGTTTGGCTTTCGTTCAAATCATTCCACCATGGATGCCCTAATTGATCTCATAGAATTAGTTAATGAAAGTTTTGAGAGCAAAACTCATTGTGTGGGATCATTCCTAGACTTAACTAAAGCCTTCGACTGCGTATCACACGAGAGAATGTTGATAAAGCTTCAAATGTACAATTTTAATGATACAAGTATGAAGCTAATTGCATCATACTTGTCAAACAGAAAACAGGTATTAAGTATTGGGCAAAATACATCTAAGCCTCTAGATATATCCTTCGGTGTTCCACAAGGGTCAGTGTTAGGACCCACGTTATTTTTAATCTACATAAATGACTTGCCTAATTATTTGGATGATACTCATAGTATACTATTTGCTGACGACACTACAATTTTAAATACGCAGATATCTTTATAGTCAAGTCTACAGAAGAATGCAGCATCGCTGGAAATCATTTCTAGGCGTACAAATAGATGCAGCTTTGTCATGGGACTCCCATGGTGATGCAGTCTGTGGAATTGTCTCCAGAAACCTTTTTTGCATCCGCAACCTAGTCTTCCGTGTAACAGTTACTATGTTACGTACAGCATATTTCGTCTTGGTAGAGTCACATTTGCGATATGGCATTTTAGCTTGGGGACACGCTACTATACGCCATAGAGTTTTCAAACTGCAAAGACGTGTTTTGCGGGTAATATGTGGCCTTGGATACACCGCCGACTGCCATGAGCAATTCATATACCAACGTATCCTTACTTTTCCGTGGTTATTCATTTTGGAATGTTTATGTTACGTTAAGAAGCATCAACATAATTTCAAAACCCATAGCCACCATTGCCATAAGACACGTAACAAAAATGACCTGTACCACTTCCAACTTCGGCTTAAGAAATCTGAAAATGCAACTAAATATTATGGAATTAAATTATTCAATAAATTATCTCAAAAGACCAGAGAACTGTCCTTTAAGGCATTCAAAGAAAAAATAAAATCGTATTTGCTTCTGCGTGCGTTTTACTCAGTTGACGAATTTTTATCGGGTGATACCATCTAGTCTGATATTATGTGATAATTCATTAATTACCTTTTAAACTGTCTCTTGAAATCTTAAATAACCTTGTAATGTATTATTAGTACTCCGCTGTACACTAGTTTATATTAGTATTTTATTATGATGTATATGTCACTAGCAGATGAGATATGTTTTTAATATGTGTGTATTGGTTTCGTTATTTATTACGGTTTATTTTAATGTGTAAGTTTGTCTAATCATTTTTACCTTTAATGTGCGCCCATTGTATTATGTACTCAGCTGAAATATACTTGATTCTATTTGTATTTACACTGTATCTAATTTTTATTTATTATATTTATTTCATTACTGTGTTAGACCTAAGATAGTGATTTTATATTATTGAACATGTTTTCTTCCTTTGCTGTACCTGACGTGTGTAAGACTATTGTCATTAACGCAAATAAATATATTATATTATTATTAAACTTTGTTATATCACTACATATTCAAGACTTCTGGCTCTAATTTAAACCAGACGTTCTCAAATAGTACCGGTACGCGATAAATGAATGAAATCATATCGTGAACAATATTTTTGTGAGAGACGCGCAATGAGAAAAATGGCCTTCACTTAAGAATTTAAAGAAAAATTTAGTACACATTCTTAAAAATATATTTTTCTACGTCCGTTATAAAATGTACAGTTTTTTTCATTAATTTGCGTTCTGAACCCTTCAAATAGCGTGAAAAAAAGTGCCATAACGGTTCATTTTTTAACGCTACTAAAAAATTGTTTGCGCAAAGTGTGTCATGAACGCTTCGGAATACGCCGCGAGTTTCGCCGATAAATGTCAAACATTCGTTTCCGATCAAGAAAACTCGATGATAATTATTATTTTCTTCATTTAAAACAAGTATTATTACTTATAAAAATTGATTAAGGTTTTATCAAATTTACGGACGTAGAAAAAAAATTGTATGAAACTCGAGAGTAAAGCAACTTTTTTTCACTTGTAGGAATTGTCGCACTCGCCTTCGGCTCGGGCGGCAACCTTTCCTACTCGTGAAAAAAAATATTACTTTACTCACTTGTTGCATAAATAACTATTATCTACTGCCCCTATATTAATAATAATAATAATAATACGTTTATTCTCCCAACAGACACAAACATCCAATTACAGGGTAATTTACAAAAAAATTTAAATATATTGTTTACTACATACCGGTACAACATCTCAAAAAGTTTAGAAACCTCTGATTTAGACAAAAGATTGGTCGTTAATTAATATATCCGTATGGAATATAGTAAAATCGAAATAAAATATTATTGGAAAAAATCCTCGAACAGGTCGATTTTCTTTTATAAAAATACACATTTTTGCTTGAAAGTCGATTTTCAGTCGTCATTTGTTTTTGAGTAATGACGTCATCCATTTTCTTTTTAAGTGGCAACCCCCTATTTTTGTTCTTGATTTTGAGAGATCTTTTTATTGTCGAACTGGCAGTGTAAAAATATTGCCATCTTACATAAGACATTTTTCGAGTAAATGACAATTGAAGGTGAGAACTTGATATCTAGTGTTTTTGCAAAATGAACTTGTTCCAGCGCTTTTTTTCCAAACAAAAATGATCTTGACCTTCCATACATACAATATGGTTTCAGCAAGACGGCGCAACCACGCACTATGCGCGTTTTTTTGACAATTGCATTACGAATAATTGGATTGGCAGGCGATGACCGATAGAATAGCCCACGAAAGAGATGAATACGCAGAATTAGCCTGGAAAATATTCAAAATATTCAAGAAGAATTTCTACATGTTCGAAAACAAACAAAAACAAAAACAAAAAAACAAAAAAACGCACACAGTGGGGGCATGCGCTGTCTTGCTGAAACCATATTGTATTATATGAAATGTCAAGATCAATATTGTTTGGAAAAATTGCTACAAGCGCTGGAATAAGGTCATTTTGAAAAAATTCTAAATATCGGGTTCTCACCTTCAATTGTCATTTTCTCGAAAAATTTCTTATGTAAGATGGCAACATTTTTATACTTCCAGTTCGACAATGAAAAAATCTGTCAAAATCAAGAATAAAAATAGGGGGTTGCCATTTAAAAACGAAAGGGATGACATCATTACTCAAAAACAAATGACGACTGAAAATTGACTTTCATGCAAAAATGTGTATTTTTATAAGAAAATCGACGTATTTCAGGATTTTTTCCAAAAATATTTTATTTCGATTTTACTGACTATATTCCATACGCTAGGCGCGCACGGTATACTAAACGCGTAAGCCCCAAAATCACGTTTATTTACAATATTTTCAAAAGGCTTATAGAGGGCGATTTGAAATTTTTATGAAAAATCACAAATAATTCCAGAAATATACCATTAAAATTTTAACCCTCTAGAACCACCCCTTAAAAAAGGGTTGCCAACCCCACAAAAAAAAACGATAAATTTTATTGTTGTCCCGAAAGCCAGAAACGTCCTCTAGGGGCCCGTGAAAACCGCGATTTTCCAACTCACTCCTAGACTCGGGGGCAAATTTTTGAAAATCGATTTTTCGCGATGCAGAGGTTCAAGCCAAACCTATCTCCTCCCAGGATTTTTGAGTTGGAGGATTCAAATATGTCTCAAAAAATCCCCAATGCATCAGGACATAACGTTTGCTGTCGCACGTTCCCTTAAAAAATTCCGTTGCAATCCCTCAAGCGTTTTTTTAGAAAATCACATTTCGGACGCTTCCGGAAAAAAGGGCGCGCTTCCCCTTATCGTCATGACTCCGAATTTTATAGAGTTTTGTAGAACTAACTCCCATCTATATTTTATATCTCTTACGAATTTTTGATATCTTCAACCCCCGAGGAGTTATTTAAAGAAAACCACCCCCGATTTCAATAAAAAAATTCTACAGCGGCCATGTTTTATCTCACGTGAGAAATTTAAAAAGCATGCCATTCAGAATTGCATTTTCCATCGAAAAGGTAAGGACTATATTTTTCGTAGGGTGCACCGTTTACGATTTACGGCCGATTTTTGATTGTTTTGCGGGAATTTTTCGAAGAATTTTGCGATTTTTTTTTAGAAAATTAAAAATCTGATGACGGCATATCAGTTACCGATTTAATCCGTATCAAAGATCCCCATTAAGATTTTCGGTCCGATTTGTGGTTTTCGATATATGACGTTGTAAACGGAAGGGGAAAGCGAAATTTAGCAGCGGGGCAATTTTTTTTTCTCTGATCGGAAATCTGATTACACCACCGAAACGCCCTTCTCAAGCCCAACAGAAAATCCAAATAAAATTTCTCGATCCGATCCCTCCTTCTAATTTTAAAAATGAATTAAACTTTTATTTATTTTGCCGGTAAATATTTTCGATCGTTGTAAAATGAATTTTTCTATTCCTTTTGAAATCACGAATCTAACGTCGGATTATCATTGCGGTATTGTGTGTACGTAAAACAAATTTTGAATTTTTAAAATCGCCCGGTTATTAACCGAGATATGGATATTTGAATTATTGTCGTTTTTGAACGTTGAAATTTTTTCCCTTGAAAATCAATTTCGAAAAAAAAAAAATTCCAGAAGGGGTAAGAACAGTAAAACTTTTTTTCTATACTGTTTACTTAACGATGGGAGTTTATCGCATCTTGACGACGGGAGCTTACCAGCTTAATCAATTCAAGAGAGTGAGAGAGAGACCATACATGCATCGAGACACTTTTACAAACGACCTCATCAGGCAATTGACCAGAGGTTCTCAATTCAATTAACTCACATTTTACAAAGCATATTTACAGCTTTACAAAAGCGAAGATTTAGCAACAATCCAATTTAGTGAATTTTACAATTGTTTAATTATAGATTCCCAGGTAGTAACGGTCGCAACCATCAAAATATTACATTATAATACACAAATAAAGGCAGTTAAAAAATAGCAGCGTTCATTATCTTTACGAAAAAACTACCTTTAGAGAAGAGCAGCTGCTGTACCCTACAGGTGCACTCCCTTCCGCAGACGATTTTTCCATTAGTCTTTTGGCGTACCGTTTCCTCGCATTTTCCAAGATGGATTCCGCGATCGCATAGGATATTCAAAGGGCAAGGGATGATCGGGCGCTTCTTCTTCGAGGAAATTTCCATGCTGGACGGAATCGGACTGGTCTGTGCGTCGATCATCTTAATATTCTTCAACTCCTTCGAACACACGACACACAAACGAGAATGTCTATTGTGAAAATTGAAATTTGTAGTAGCGTACCGGGTTTCCTTTGGAAGTTTCGCTGTAGAACAACTGCCACCATTGGTATCACAACTCCATTCATCTATTAAATAGAAACATATGTTTATCATCATCCATTTCCACAATTTGCACAATTTGCACGTAACCACTTTATTGACATCACAAATCTTTGTTTATTTTGTTTTTGTGTTTTTATGGCAACAAATCTCCGAACGTGTGAATTATTTTTATTTAAAATTTTGAATACAAAGTTATAGAGTTTCAGGGGAGGTATCGAATAAAACCAAATACAGCACCGAGAGTAAGGCCGCTTTCGTACACTTGAATTGCATGTTCGAGCTTTGGACGAAAGCTTCACCTTCCTCACTCTTACTGTAAATAACTATTATTCGAGGATTCTTTTTCTGGACATTTTAGGAATTTTTTTTCAAGACTTATTTTTTAGGACTTTTCTTTCAGGACCTTTAATTTAAGGATTTCTTTTCAAAATTTTTTTTAGGAATTTTTTCTCGGGACGTTTGTGGGACTTTCTTAAGAACTCTTTGTTGAGGACTTATTTTCGGGATTTTTATCAGAAATTCTTTTTTCGGAATTATCAACATAACATTTAAATTTTTTTTTTCATAACCATTTTTGAGCTTTTTAAGGAATTTTTGAGATATTTTTAGCATTTTTTTAAAGACTATTTTCTAAACTTTTTATTTCAGGAATTTTGTTAAGGACTTATTTAAGACCTTTTTGCAGGACTCTTTGGGATTTCTTTTTCAGGACAATTTCTTTAGATTCTGGGACTTTTTACAATTTTTTTTTTCTTTTCAGATGTTTTTTTGTTTATTTTTTAAAAATGTTATTTTCAGGGACTGTTTTTATAGGACAATTTTTTTATGATATTTCATCAGGGCTCTTTTTCTGAACTTTCTTCAGGATTTATTTTAGGACAATTTTTCAGGACTTTTCAGGACTCTTTTTCGGGACATTTATTTCTGGTATGTTGTATGAAGACTATTCAGGAGTTTTTTTCACGGCTTTTATCAGGACTCTTTTTCAAGACTTTATTTCCCGGACTGTTCCTCCTGGACTTTTTTTCTGGACTTTTTCGAGACTTTGATAAGAACCTCTCGTTCGGGACTTCTTTTTAGGATTCTTTTCAGAATTTTCTTCATTACATTTTTCAGTATAATTTTTTCGGGAATTTTTTTTCAAGCCTTTTTTACCAGACTTTTTTCAGTACTATAATTCAGTAAATTCAAAAAACGAAATATAGCCTGAATATATAAATATTCAACCTGTTCGTAACTCTGCAAGCAAAATTAAGTCTTACTAAGACTATAAACAAATAACTTATTGAAACAACTACTTCCCTGGCTAGTGCCACGCCGGATATTGAATGATACAAAAGAAATTTGCGTTATTACTAGTACTAAGTACTTAGTGAAATAACATTGGTTTAAGATCCCTTATTTCTACCCACAGGACTAACTTGAAAAATAAATTTTTTCAAAATTCAATTTAGTTTTATTTTTCAAGTTAGTCCTGTGGGTAGAAATAAGGGATCTTAAACCAATGTTATTTCACTAAGTACTTAGTACTAGTAATAACGCAAATTTATTTTGTATCATTCAATATCCGGCGTGGCACTAGCCAGGGAAGTAGTTGTTGCAATAAGTTATTTGTTTATAGTCTTAGTAAGACTTAATTTTGCTTGCAGAGTTACGAACAGGTTGAATATTTATATATTCAGGCTATATTTCGTTTTTTGAATTTATTTAATACTTTCTGCAATAAGTAAGGTTGTTTCTATTTTATTTATTATATCATTATTTGAAGCACAGGTACTATTATAAAATTCAGTAGTTTTAGAATTTAGGCCTCTAACATTCTGATAGAAAGCTGAAATTACACCAATGTTAACAATTTATTGGGAAATTAATAGTTTTTTTGAGTTGGAGTTCGAGATGCGATACAAGGTTGATTGTTAACGTACCGTACGTAGAGAGATGGGTCATTTCGAGATTTTAAGTCATCTAATAATGTTTTTAATTCGTTTCTTTGAGTTGGGGTTCTATCAGGCTGAACTCTAAAAGTCTGAGGAAGCGACTTTTTATATTTTAAAACTTTTATTGCATCCTCACGCTGTGAAAAATAACCTTAACCGCTCGGACACGATCTCCCTTCTTACCCAAACGGAAAAAAATATTGATTTTGGCGGAAGGAACCACCGAAGCAAAAATAGATTTTAGAGTAGATTCATCACTAGCTTTTTGATTTTCGAAAACTTGTTCAGTTTGGCGCCCATAAGAAAAAACAAAGTTGATGATGTTTCCCGAAAATCGAAACGTCGACTTTTTATTATTATATCACCACGTTGTAGAGCGTACAAAGTGGCAATGATAAAGTGTCAATTGTTTTGAAGTATCTCTATAAATAGTCTCGCAAAAAATAAAAACATTTTTCGAGAATTTCGATTTTTTCTTTTTTTATCCGGGAGTAGTCGGAATATTTTATGTTTCGAAACGGCATTATGTTACACTCCAGATTGGGAAACTTTGCCCTAATTTAACCAACCTTGTATCTCTTCAAATAACCGAGATCCCCATGCTTGAACAATTTCATCTTGCGATTTAAAAATTATTTTACTAAGAATTAGCTTCAAAATCTCCAAATATACTTAAAATTAATGTTCCTACCTTTAACCCCTAGACTAAACTGTTTTTACAAAAAAATGTATTATTTTTTGTTTATTATTCCTTTGTTTTCATCATGTCTAATGTCCTATAATCCAGATATGTTTTAACTTACTGTTTAAATTGTACTATTCTGACTTGTGTATACTGCTAGTATTCCACAAATAAATTATTATTATCATCAAACAGACAATCTGCGCGAGATGCAAAATGACGACGAGTGGCACTAAAAGTACTTCAGCGATATTAAAGGTACTTTTAGTGCGGCATTAAAAGTATTTCAGCCAATGAGATGGATGTAAAGCACCACGACCATGTCCAATCAAATTGATAAAATACTAACTAACGCTGACAAGGGGGGCCGCGGTGGCCTAGTGGGTAGCGCTCCTGCTTCTGGGCCTCGTGGTCGTGGGTTCGAATCCCATCCGGGCGGTCACTTTTTCGGAATGAAAAATGGCCGTACTGGTCCATGGATGTCTAGTAGTTGTCCTTTCATATCAATATATGAATTTATTACAAATAATCGGTTGTGGCAGAATAGCCAAGTAGCTTACGCCAATTTCCCTAATATCATTTAAAAAAAAAAAAAAAAACGCTGACAAGTTGTTGGGGTCCTGTCAGAATTGGAAACTGCAAAATGGATGCAAACGTACCCTCCATTTGCGTGAATTCGGACACAACGTATTTTTACCAAATATATCTCAAGGTTATTAAGTCGGCGGTGTTTTGCGTGTTGATACTCGGTGTAAACGCTCAATTAGTGTCTGTCCTCGATGCGGTACGGCCGTTCCGTGCAAAATTATCAAGGTGAGTGGCGTAAAAAAATATTTCGTAAAACACAGTTTTCAAGACTTTTTAAAAATGTCTAAAAGAAAGTCTTCGTACAAACAAACTGTTCACTATAACAAGTTCTAAGTATTTTTGATGGATACAATATTGATTAAGGAATATCTCCTTAAAATATCAAACAAAAAAATTGGATAGTTTCTTTTGGGATTATTTTTTGTTAAAATATCCTTTTAGGTGTGGTGAATTCAGACAAAATGGGACGTTCATATAAAAAGAAAATTGAGATTAAATTTATGAATTATGCCAAAGACAACTTGGATAGAGCAATTTTAGACATTAGAAAAAATATTCGACAAGTCACAGAATATTCCAATATTCTCAAATCTACACTGCATGACAAAATTAAAGGAGTTCATTATCGAAGTCAAGGGGGTCAACCGAGTTCAGAAAAAGAAGCATTTTTAATGGAGGGCATTACAAAATTTAGTGAATGGGGATTTCCATTGACAAGGAACGATATACGGGGTCTGGTGAAAAATTATCTGGATAGATAATCAAGAAATAAAGGTTTAACCGAACGTTTTGCCCAAAACATTAAGCGGTGCCGAGCAAATATTAATCTCCAAATCGTCCAAGAATATTTTAACAATTTACAGTTGACATTAGAAAACATCCCTGACTCCAATATTTTGAACTACGACGAAACGAATATAACAGATGACCCTGGGAGAGTAAAAGTTATATGCCGAAAAGGGTCCAAACGCGTAGATAGGGTGATTGACTCTAGTAAAAGCAGTATTTCTGTCATGATTGTAATATCAGCATCTGGAACAATGTTGCCTCCATACATCGTTTATAAGTCGGTTCATCTTTATCCAACTTGGGTGGAAGGTGGTTCTCCAGGAGCAGTCTATAACAGAACAAAATCTGGATGGTTTGATGGACCAACCTTTGAAGATTGGTTTGATAAAATCGATTTACCATATTTCAAAAAATTGGAAGGAAAAAAGGCCATAATTGGAGCAAGCAACGTTGCAAGTCATGCTTCTCTTCATGTTCTTCAGTGCTGTCAAGAAAATAATATTGAGTTCGTCCTTCTACCATCCAACGCAACTCAAGCCTGGCGAAAAGTTTTGACAGAATGGAAACTGAAGAATAAGGGGTGTATTCCAAAATCTGATTTTCCTAGCGAGTTTAGACAGCATCGACAGCGCTCTGGAAGTCAATATTAAGTCTGGCTTTAAAGCTTGTGGCATAGTGCCCTTAGATACGGAGGTTGTTTTGAAGAAACTTCCTAATACATACACCGATGTGTCTGTAGAAAACGAAACCCATTGGACTGACACTCTTAAAAGTTTGTTAAAAGAAAGCAGATGGGCTGATGGAGCATCTCCAAAAACTAAAAAAAAAGAGGAAAAAAACTTAACGTTGCACCTGGTAAAGTAATATCGGCAGTTCTGATGTTACACACGAATCAGATGGATCTGCAGAGGAATCCGAAATCGACGAAACCCTTGATGATGCCACAGAAAACAAAGTCGCTGAGAAAAATTGAAAATTAAGTGACATTTAGTCTTGTTCTTACACAACGATTGACATTCCAGACATTCTAGACAAAACTGTTAAAGACACTGAGATTAAAGTTGGAACCTTTTTATTGGTTAGGCTTCTTAGCACTAAGAAAACTTTTAAACTCTTTATTGGCGGTGTAACAATAGTGATCCCAGATAAAATTGCACCCTTGTACGTTGTTAACTTTTTAAGAAAACAGGCGTCTGGCAAAATGGGAGACTATTTTATTTATCCTGATGTTAAAGATGAAGGTCTCGTAGAAGTCAATCAAATAGTACAAATGTTTAACTCTTATAGAGAAACCTTAGAAGAGAACGTTTTCAATTCCCTTCTTTATGTTCTGCCAAAGTTGAATAAGAATTTTTTAAAGTTTTTTTTTTGTTATAAGAAGTGATTTTTTAGCTTTTGCATTCTGTGTATTTTTTAAAATACTGTTTTTATTTCATTCAAATAATATTTTTTAGTATCTATGATCTTTTTTACCTTAAACTGATCCTACTCTTTGCGCAAGTATTTTTTTTTTCGTATTTTTTTGTCCGAAATCACCAATTGTTGCAACTGAATTCAAGTTTATGTGCAAAATAAACGCTATCCGAATTCACATGACACATAGGGGTGAATTCGGACAATTTATAACCGAAAAAAAAAATTGAATCGCAAACTTTTTTTTAAATTTTATGTTGGCATTTTATTGTCAAGGTACCAAAAAATATATATTTTAATTTTTAGCAAAAAAAAAACAGATATTTTGGGCGCTAAATTTGCAAAAAACCGTCAAAATCGTCCGAATTCACCCCAAACGACGCACAGTGGTTCAGAATTCGGAAAAGCTAGCCAAAAGTCGAAAAATTAAAGTCAATATTTTGAGTTTAGTACAATATAGTCGTGTCCAGAGGGCTCCACTGGATGCTACAATGGAGGAATATGATTGTATCTACTACAAAATGCCTCGTAATTCGCGTTCAAACTTGTTACTTTGTTAGACACGTGGGAGACGTTCGGACGAGATGAAAGTTTGGCGTCGGTTTTTTATTATAAATAGTAATCTTTATGTGCTGGGATTTTTTCCTTGTTATTATGGATCTTCTTGAAGGCAAATGAATGGTTATTACATTTAATACGCATACAAAATTTTAATTAGCAATTATAGGAATTTGCGTTACAAATAGGTAGATACATTTTAAACATTCATGGAAATATTTTTTTGCCTGAATACGCCTGTGTTCCTATAGCAATAAAAATATTTATTATAGCGTCCTTTAACGTGATAAATAACAATTAGCTGCATTCACTTGCATTCCTCAGTGTAGGATTATTTTTATTGCTGATGTGCAAAATCGTTGAAAAATTCGACTTTATATTTTATTGAATATCTAGTATTTATGATGTATATGTGTATTCAGTGTGTAGATGAACAAAACGGAACACAGGGTTTTCAACTAATTTTTTTAAATTGGAATATTATCTTTCAACAAAAAGTGGAGGAATCGACGAAATGGATATTTCCGCAAAAAAAAATGTTTGGAAATACTTTTCGATCACCATACCTTCTCGTAGTTTGCACGGAGAAAGTCAAAATTAAATATGACAGATAGGCAGACATAAAGTCAGACACACAGACACACATTTAAAAAAAAATGTCTGATTCGACGGAAATGGATTTTGCCACAAAAAAAAAATGTTTTGATTTTTTTTACGATCATAATAGTTTTCCGTAGTTAGTATGGAAAAAGTAAAAAATAAATATGACAGACAGACAAATACAAAGGCAGACACACATTTTTTTTAACAAAAATTGTCGGAATCGGTGAAATGGATATTTTCACAAAAAAAAATATTTGGAAATTTTTTATTATCACAATATTTTTTCTAAATTTGTAAGAAGAAAGTAAAAATAAATATGACAGACAGACACAAAGGCAGACACACAGATACATTTTTTTCACAAAAATTGTCGGAGTAAAGGAAATGGCTATTTGCGCAAAAAAAAATGGAAATTATTTACGATCACAATACTTACCCGAGGTTTGTTCGGAGAAAGTACAAAATAAATATGACAGACAGACGCACATGAAGGCAGACACACATATTTTCTACAAAAATTATCTGAATCGACGAAATAGAAGTTTCCGCGAAAAAAAATATTTGGAAATTTGTTATGATCACAACACTTTCCCTTAGTTTGTAAGTAGAAATTAAAAAATAAATATGACAGACAGACAGACAGACAGAAAGGCGGACACACATACACTTTCTTTTTCACAAAAATTGCCAGAATCAACGAAACGGCTGTTCCGCAAAAAATGGATTTTTTCTACGATCACAATATTTTCCTGTAGTTTTTACGGAGAAAGTAGAAACTAAATATGACAGACAGACACAAAGGCAGACACACATTTGTTATTGATATTTCTGCAAAAAAAAATGTTTGGAAATATTTTACGATCACAATAATTTCCCGTCAATTTGTACACACCCTGTATAGTATAAGTTATAATTTTTGCCCGAGGGTAGAGAGTGCTCACTGACTCGAAGCCGAGAGCCAAAAACCAATTTAAGGCCGTGGTGACTATAATTTTTTAATTTTTTTAAGTTTTAATTTATAGAAAATTCAAATTACAATTTATACGAGAGAATAGAAATAATCGTAATTTACATGTCACGTTTATTCTGTACGTAACTATGGTAATAGATGTAAATAAGAACGGAAGTTTTTCATAAATTTTAAAAATAATCATTAAATTGTTGTTAAAGTTGCGATTTTTTTTGCATTTATTGTCGCCAAATAAATGTAAAAATAATTGTGACCAACTTGAAATTTTTAAAATGTGCTCAAAATTGATTCTGCTTTATGATTTACGAAAAATCTAACAAGTCCTTTCAGTAATTTTGGAAATAATCATGTGATAACCGAGTAAATTGTTATACTCCAGTGTAGCCAAATAAATGATACAAACTTGATATTTTCAAAATTTACTAAAAATTTATTCTTTATGGTTTAAAAATAATCTCAAACACATCTTTACTAAATTTCAAAATAATCACCCGAGAACTGAGTTAATTGTAATAATGAGATTGCGCATTACTTAAGTGCTGCCAAAAAAATATTAAAACAATTGTTACCAACAAAAAAAATTCAAAATTTGCTCGAAATTTATACCATCTTATGGTATAAAAAAGATCTTCTACACACCCTGACTAAATTATAAAATAATCACCGGAGAGCTGGGATCATTGTTATTCTAAAATTTTGTATTTCTGTAGCGCGAACAATAATAATTTTATCACTTATGTCCGCCATATTGGATCTGCCATTTTGAATTTTTCAATTTTGACATCAAATTAATCAAAATTTATCAAGATTTAGACTTTTGGCCAGCTTTTTCGAATTCTGAACCACTGTGCGACGGTAACAATTTTCGGCGTTTGAAAAACTAGTTTTATTCAAAGTAGTAGTAAGTATTTGTGACTCGTCGGTATTTTACGACTTGCCCCAAAAAATGTCACCTAATAAAAAATATACTATAATATATGTCACAAAATTACCATCATCCTCCACTATTTTACTCTGCTGGCGAAATCCAAAAACTTTCATCCTGATACTCTCCAACAAACTCCGCCCCATCGTGCTGAACTGCGCATTGGCCTTCTCGAAAGCGTACGACGGATTGAAGAGGTCGGCTTGCCTGGGATTCTTCCACTTCGCCGGCTTCTTCTGCGGAGGCAGACTGCTGCTTCTCTTCGTCACCGGTATCCTGCATCCGGCCTTTACGTAATTCATCTGCACGTTGCTCTCCCTCAGCCCAATCTCCGGGTTGGATAAGTTGATCATTTCGAAGGAAGACTGTCTGTTCGGCAAACTTGGGTTCGAGTTGTCGCGTTGGTTCAACTCCTGGATAAGCTCGTCGGGGAATTGTTGGTGGGAGTATCCGTCGCTCGAAGAGTAGGTTATGCATGTGGGGATTTTTTTTGTGGCGCCGTGTTGATTGTTGTGGGTGGTGGGGAGCTGCTTTTCGGGTTTAAGGTGGAATATTTTCTCTTCCATACGTTTCAAGTAGTTCTCAGACATTTTTGAAGAGTTTGTGTCGGGGTTCATTTCGGCGTAATTTGTTATGTTGAATGCGATGCGGATGATGATTTCTAGTAGAAACTGAAAATTAAAGATCATAACGCGTTCTTAAAGTATCCAAAACATGGGATGAAAACAGATCAATCTTAAATTTAACAATTGGTTGATAAGTTTTTCGTTCTGAAGCTGAACTTGAAACCAAACTTATTTGTGCTGAAGGGTATTGTTTATGTTTGTAAGGGAAGTTTGGTTGATGGATAATGGATGATTTAGAACATTGGTTTAGATAATTAGCATAGGTTATAAAAATATCTCGTCATAAGAATGAACGCTAAGTTTTTGCACTTATGAAATCATTCCATACTGAACGCGGGAACTTGATTCAACATTTTATTATTATTGAACGATGCTTATTTTTATATGAACGAGTCAATAAATAAAATTACAAGTTCGGGCACGGAAAAACCTAAATTAAAATCCTCTCGTTTTGAGGTCCCTCAAAATAGATATTTCAACAATTTCTGAAAAAAAAATGGTAGAGTGGCCATGATGTTACTTTCTCCGATTTGATGGTATAATTAATAATTGTTATTTGTAACTATTTACACTTTCTTGTTTTTTTTTCAATCTAAATCATATTTTAAATTTACATTGAGCGATTTGCAGGATCGGATCATACTGATGTTTGAAACGTCAAAATTATGAAAGATGGAAATGACAAATTTTAATAGTATTCAGTCCTAATATTTAGTCCTGATTCGTACGCAAAACGTTAAATTTAACTGCTGAACGTTATGTTAAAATATGATAAAATAAGAGGATCACACATTTTTAACATTGAATTAACGTTTTGCATAGGAAATAGAGCAGGTCCGTCAACTTGGCCCCCCACTTTCGATTTTTAGGAACAAACATGTTGCTCCAGAAAGCCCTTAGGTAGCTCCAGCTAGCTCCATAAAAATTAGAGCTAGCTCCAAAAAGGTAAAAAAGTTATGGGGGTTTGAAATTTGGCGGGGCCAAGTTGACGTTTGCCCCCCACTTTTGATTTTTTAATTTTTATAGATTTATATTCCTCACACCTAGCTCCAGCAGGCTCTATCAATTTTAAAGCTAGCTCCACTCCACAACCCCTAAAAAATTACAAAAACAGTTTTCACCCTGGCCCCCCACTTCAATGTTTTTTACTTAATTTTAAGTGATTTTATAGATTAAAGCTAGCTCCAGCCGAATATGTAAAAAATATTGGAAAAAACAAGACGGATAAAAAGATATAAGTGTTTTAATTATAAGACCTGAGCTTTCCTGAATCCTGTATGCGCATTCCCAATCATGGGGTCATATTATAACGCTAAATGCGAATTTTCGGTTAAATCACAATTATCCAACGGAATTGGTGCCAATTACATTATTATATATTTAAGCCTTAGGGCCGTCCCTAAAATAAATATTAAACTTATAAACAATTCGTATATTTGATAAATTATTAATTAATCAGTTGAAATATATATTGTAAAACTATTTAACCGAAAATTCGCATTTAGCGTTATAATATGAGCCCATGATTGGAAATGCGCATACAGGATTCAGGAAAGATGTCTTATAATTAAAACACTTATATCTTTTTATCCGTCTTATTTTTTTCCAATATTTTTTACATATTCTGCTGGAGCTAGCTCTAAGCTATAGAATCACATCAAATTGAGTAAAAAATATTGAAGTGGGAGGCTAGGGTGAAAAATATTTTTGTAATTTTCAGGGGTTTGTGGGGTGGAGCTAATTTTAAAATTGATGGATCCTGCTGGAGTTAGGTCTGCGGAATCCAAATCTATAAAAAAGTTAAAAAATCAAAAGTGGGGGGCAAACGTCAACTTGGCCCCGCCAAATTTCAAACCCCCATAACTTTTTTACCTTTTTGGAGCTAGTAATTTTTGTGGAGCTAGCTGGAGCTAGCTAAGGGCTTCCTGGAGCAACACTTTTTTTCCTAAAAATCGAAGGTGGGGGCCAAGTTGACGCACCCAAATAGGGCTGAGTATAGATGAATAAAAATATTTATATGTTTTTAGTAGATAACATAAAAACCCTAAAAAATGATCATTTTCACGAAAATAATAGTTGCCATGAAATTAAACAAAAACGGTTTTTGTTTAATTTCATGGCAACCATTACTTTCGTGAAAATAATCATTTTTATTTTCTCATTTTTTAGGGTTTTTATGAATGCTAAAAAATAAATAATAGCATGACTGCATGCAGGAATTTTTACTCTATAAAACATTTATTTACATGTTTCCTCTAAAATGATCAGGGAAGATAATATTCCAGTATAAAGGAATTAACACACTTAATATTTTCTTTCAAAACGTCGGTGGATTAATTACAAAGATCAAAGAATTTTCTCAAAATGCTCTTACTAGTACATATGACATTTTTATAATTGTAGAAACATTTTTCACCGATAATATTATGAATAGTGAATTATCTTTAAATAATTATGATCTTTTCCGATGTGATCGAACAGTTTTAACAAGTACTAAAACACGCGGTGGGGGAGTGTTAATAGGGGTGAAAAAATATTTAAATGCTACTAAAATTGAAATATCCCAAACATTAGTGGAACAAGTTATGGTAAAAATTACCCTAAACAAGAATTCATATATCATAGGAGGAGTCTACATCCCCCCAAATAGCCCCGCTGAAATTTACTCAGCTCATTGCGAAACATTGGAAGCAATAAGTGAACAAAACAGTTTGCACAAACTTTTAGTTTGTGGAGATTACAATTTACCAGATATCTGTTGGGGTAAAGACAATTTAGAAGAAGATGCAAATTTTAATTCAAACACAATTGCTCAACTGCTGACTGAAACGGTTTCCTTTCTGAATATGCGTCAACTAAACAAGTACCCAACAATCGAGGGGTGTTTTTGGACTTAGTGTTTGGACATAGTGATTGTTCTGTAGTGAGTGCTGTAATTGATCAGTTATTAAGTGATTCTTTACACCATATTGCTTATTCAATTACCTGGAATTGTGATGAACCAACAGAAATAGTTGAGGATTGTTCAAGTTTTAATTTTTCACAGGCGAATTATATTGAAATAAATGAATATTTATCATCTGTCAACTAGACGATATTTTAAAAAATGTCGAGATGTAAATGAAGTTGTGGATTATTTTTATTCTGTGTTATATTATGTCATAAATATGTTTGTTCCGTGTAAGAAAAGATTGGTACACAATTATCCTAAATGGTTTAACAGTGAATTGATCCATTTGGTTTCTAATAAAAAGAAGGCTCATAATAAATATAAATCAACAATCGCATATTCAGATTATTTGATTTTTCAAAATCTAAGAACACAATGCAAATATTTAAGTAGAAAACTATATGCCGATTATATATTGAAAATTGAATGTAATATTAGAAATAATTCTAATAACTTTTGGTCATTTATCAAAGAAAAAAAGGAAGTTAAAGGTATTCCAGTAATTATGAAATAAATATAAGAACCAAACTAGTACCAATATGCAGCAAACAGTTAATTACTTTGCAGAACATTTTGCTGATGCTTACTCAAGTGATGTCGATGAAGCTCCCCAATTTATAACTGACGCTTTCGTAAATTTTAATTATAAATTTAAAATAAACTCATCTGACGTATTTGAAGCTATTACCAACATGAAATGTACTTCTACCTGTGGCCCGGATTGAGTTCCTAGCTTATTTAAAAAAAATGTATTTTTACATTAACACATCCGATCACAATTATTTTCAATATGTCAATAAAACAAGAAACGTTTCCAAATTTATGGAAGCGCAGTTATATTACCCCAATTTTTAAATCTGGTAATATCTGCGAGGTTTCCGATTATAGGGGTGTATGTTTACTTTACAATCCGCAATTCCAAAAATTTTGGACTCAATTTTATCGCAACAATTACGTTGGTTATGCGGTAACATGATAACAGAGCAGCAACATGGATTTCTGAAGGGGAAATCTACCATAACAAACTTAACTTTACTACAAAATTGTGTGTTAGAAGCCTTTGAAAATCGTCATCAAGTAGATGTCATCTATACCGATTTCTCAAAGGCCTTTGTCAGGGTTAGCCATAAAATTTTGATTGATAAGATCCGCGTTATTGGCTTCAATACTAGCATTGTCAATTGGATTGAAAATTTTATTTCTGAGCGAAATCAGTGTGTAAAAATTAATGGTGTTTTGTCGGAAGAATTCAAAGCTAGTTCAGGGGTACCACAAGGATCTCATGTAGGCCCTGTATTATTTAATATTTTCATCAATGATATTATATCTCATGTAATTCACTCTCGTATATTACTTTATGCGGATGATATTGAATTATTTCGAATAATAGAAAATAGCAGAGATTATAACTTACTACAACAGGATTTAAACGCAATATTTGATTGGTGCTTAAAGAACAATTTACACTTAAATATTAAAAAATGTAAATGCATATCATTTCTAAAAAAACAAAACAATCCTAAATTTAAATTACACAATAAATAGCACTCAATTGGAACGAGTTACAGAAATAAAAGACCTTGGGGTAATACTTAACACAAAATTAAATTTTCTCACTCACATTAATAGTATCACAAATAAAGCCATGAGAATGCTAGGATTCATTTATAGAGTAGGTAAGGACTTTTCTATTGATACCATAAAGTTGCTGTTCTGTTCTTTTGTTCGATCCACGTTAGAATATGCCTCTGTTGTTTGGAATCCACATCAGTTGTATTTAATTACAAAAATAAATAGAGTTTAAAGAAAATTTTTAAGATATGTTGCCTACAAATGGGGAATAACTTCGGTAAATTATGAATATTTAGCGAGTCGTCCAGTCACCAGTTGATAGACGATTTTTTGCAGATATGTGTTTCCTTTATAACATTTTAAACAATCGCATAATTTGTCAGGAATTGTTGTGTATAATTAATTTTTGGGCGACAAATGTTCAAACTAGAACAAACTTTATATTTAGATTTAATTTTTCAAGAACAAATTATGGATACAACAATCCTATTGGTAGAATTATGCGGTTGGGTAATAAACTGAATGTAACTACGTCTTTTCCAATTTTTTCGGCTATCTATGTGCGCTTTAAAAATTTTCTATTCTCTGTTAATGTAGATGATTTTTTAGTTAATTAGTTTAAATTATGTTAATTTTTTATGGTTTTGAATGTTATTACGTATTTATTTTTTACTTTTATAATCATACTAGGTTGCTGTTTACATAATTAATTTATACTTAGTTAATGTACAAATGGGAAAACCCGTGAATAAATTATTATTATTATTATTATTATTATTAACATTGAAAATCCTATGTTCCGTTTTGTTCCACTACACCCTGTATACTGCACTGCATTGGAGATTTCCAGACAGCCAATATAATTTTACTTGAATTATTATTGGGATTTTCATATTTTTGACTTTCTGATCTCACTGCAATGTTGCCAGATTGGGGGTTTTTTCCCCCAAAATGGGGGTAAATTATTGCTTTTGCGTGTATTTTGGGGAACTTTAATCAATGGGGTATTTTTTGGGGTGAGAATTTTATACGAGGGGTATTTTTGGGGAAATTAATTAACATGTTATTACATTTGCTAGAAATCATCATTTACCAATAGTGCATAACCATAAAGAAGTCAGTAATTTTCCTCAGCGATGAGGAAAAACCTGTGACATAATGTATGAAAGTTGTCCTCGGGATTTCTACTATTACCATTTTCGTAATTTTGTGACCCCCAATGAGATGCAGCACTTTCATTTAAAAAATATGTATGTATGCCGAAAAGAAGATGAAAATATTACGGATGAAAATGAATAATAAATTTTATATTTATACTACTTTAATTTTGTATGTAAGTTTCCAATAAATTCCCACTGTATTTATGTTTTATTTTCAAATTTTATTATTTTGGAGACGGACAGTGGCGTAATTTTAGGGGACACTCGTTGCCCGTCAATAAATGATTATTATAATATTAAATATTCAATCTTTTTGTTTTGATTTTTTTACCTATATTTTAGATTTTTAACCTGCAGTTTCGTTTTTTTTTTTTTGGTATAAATTTCTAATCTTTTGAACTAATTTTCGATTTGTTTGTTAAAATTTTCGAATTTTGGTCGGCATTTTTTATTTTTAGGCCCGAATTTTTCATTTTTTGGCCTATATTTCAACCTGAATTATTCATTTTTATGCGCGGTATTTTCGAGTTTTCCATTTTTTGTCCTTTATCATTTTTTAAACATTTTCGCGTTTCTGGTTGGCAATTTATTTTGAGCTAGAGTTATTTTTGGAACTGAAAATGGCAAATGATTTTTCTTTTGCTTGATTTTTAAATGTTTTGGTCTGCATGTTTTTTTTAAGCCAGGAATTTTATTTTTATTTTTTGCTTATATTTTAGATGTTTGGTCTGTATTTTTAATTTCTTTGTTCTAATTTTTAGAGTTTTTGGCCAAAATATTTTGATTTTGGTCAAATTTTTTTTAATGGTCTGTTGAAAGTTTTGATTTTCTTGTCTACATTTTTCATTTTTCCATTTTTTTTTATCTTAATCATTAATTTGAACGAGTGAATTTTTGATTCGTCTACACTCTAAATTTTTAACATGAATTGTTGATTTTTGTGGGCGATTTTTTTTTGTTTTGGGGGTATTTTCAAGTTTTCGTGCAAAGTTTTTGATTGTTTGCCCTTTATTTTAGATATTTTTAACCTGAATTATTGTTTCTATGGGCGATTTTTTTAAATTACTTTCGAGTTTAGCCTTCCAGCAATTTATTTTGGGATAAAGTAATTTTTAGGGCTGAAAATGGCACTTTTGTAATGTAGTTTATTCGTGTTCATACTTGTAATAAGTTTACACTCGTCAGTTACAAATGAATCTACATATAGTAATATATTATAAAATTGACAATTAAAATACTTCTTAATAATTCTTTTGCTTTTGTACATTTGATTGATTTTAGATGTTTGGTCTGTGTTTTTAATTTCTCTGTTCCAAATTTTAGAGTTTTTGACCCTTAAACCAAAGTTTTCGAAAATTTAGTTGAAATTTTCGTTTCTTTCTGGTCTGCATTTTTATTTTTGCCGAGAGTCTAAATTTTCGATTTTTTGCCTATATTTTGTTTTTTTATCTTAATTATTAATTTTAACGAGCGAATTTTTGATTGGTTTATACTTTAGATTTTTAACCTAAATTGTTGATTTTTGTGTGCGAACGTTTGGCCGGTATTTTCGGGTTTTTTTGACCAAATTTTTAATTTTTTGCCCTTCATTTTAGATGTTTTAAGCTGAATTATTGTTTTTATGGGCGATTCTTTTTTAAATTACTTTTGAGTTTAAAGTTTCGGCAATTTACTTTGAGGTAAAGATTTATTTTTGGGGCTGAAAATGGCAAATTATTTTTCTTTTGCTTGAATTTTCAATTTTTAGTCTGCATTTTAATTTTTTAGACCAGGGTTTTTGATTTTTTTTTAACTTTATTTTAGATGTTTTTTTTGCATTTAAACCAAAATTTTCGGATATTTAGTTCTCTTTTTTCAATTTTTTTACCAATATTTTTAGTTCTGTTGCCTTAATTATTATTTTTAATGAGCGAATTTTTTATTGGTCCTTACTTTAGATTTAAATGAATTGTTGTTTTTTATGAGCGAATTTTTGGCTGATTTTTCAAGTTTTTGTTTTTTGTTTTGCCCTATAATTTAGATTGTGCAGACTTAATTTTTGATATTTTTAGCTTGTACTTGATTTTGATGTTTTTAATATAATTATTGTGGTTGTTTTAAAATAAAACTAATGTACTTCGATCTTTAGCTAAAAAATACAGGCGATTTGTGTTTGAGGAATTACTAAATTTTCAAATATTTCGATTCGATTTTAGATTTTTTTTTTCGAAAATTTTTAAATAAAAAAATTATTTTTGCTGCCAGTTTAGTTTTTTTAGTAATTGTTAAATATAATACTTTGGCCCGGAATGAAGCTGATCACCCGGTATAAGTGGAATTGTTTGGAAATTATGCAAAAAAAATGCGCACAATTTTAAGTAGTTAATTAGCGAGGCTTTCCGAAAAAATAAAGAAATATTTTAATAATTTGGACGATGCCACAGCACGATTAAATATTTTTCTAATTTTTTAAATGGCCTTTTTGTACAACCTACATATTTTCGGAAAAACGAAGTTATAAAACGTTTTTTTGTGTAAATTCCGAAAACTTATCAACGCGCCTTCTCTAATCCCAGTGTTGGCAGATTGGGGGGTTTTCCCTAAAATGGGGGTAAAAAAAACTTCAATCGATGGGGTATTTTTTGGGGTGGGTATTTTATGCGAGGGGTCATTTTGGGGGGTTTTTATGAAACATTTGGGGAAAATTAAAAATTGCTCCTGGCAACACTACCTCACTGTTGGTACTGAAACATTATAAGTATCCTAAGATAATAAATATACGTAAATCAATACTTTTAAAGATGTTAAAAGGAAAACCCTTAAATATCTCGATTTAAAAGTAAAGTGACTTATGTCACTTACAAAATGCCCGGCTCATATTATAAATTACAATCTTTGAAGATATGTTCCCTAGTGAAAAATTCCTGTAGAAATTTTCCAACGTCAAAAATTTGGCGCCGTAGGCATTAGCCTAATGGAAAATCCGATATTATTTTATCGAGAAGGAATAGAGGTCGGACAAAACTCTTATTTGGTGCTTCAGGGGTGAACTTCTAGTTCGAGGACAATAACAGATCCTGTTTACAAAATCGTTTTTGTTTTTGGCCAGAAAACGAATATAGAACTTCTTCTGAATGAATATTTCATAAACAATACCATTAAAGGTTTTTAACCATTAGTCTTGTCATAAAACTTTCTTAGCATCAGCGACGAAATTCTTCTAGAAGCCCTAATAAATTTAATTAGACAATCACGTCCACGTCTAATAAAGTACTATTTGATCCAAAACATGTCTTAATCACGTCCTAATTAAAACAAAATAAAAAACCAAAGTAATGGGGAGGTGTCCAGGAAGAATACGAAACAATCATCGTCGGTAATGGCGAATGGTGATTTGCAGTTATGTTGGCTACTCGCCACACACACACACATACACACGTGCACATCAAGATGTTCGCAGTGTACATACATTACACTCGACTATTTATTAACGGCCACTTAAAACGGATTGTTACTTTTACACGGGCCCCAATTAGTCATGCCAGCCAGGGCCGTCGTTTCGATGAACTCTTCTCCTCCGTTTACCGTGCTGCCGCTAATGTATTCATGCCGATCCTGCTATTATCCTGTGGCTTATGCCATCTTTCTATTCCTCCGCTCCTTTCATGCGGAACCTGCCGCTCTCGATTGTCCCGCGCGAAATCGCGGAACGGACGCACGAGCAGCGGAGAAAAAAAAATCCCATTCAAATGCCCGTCTGTAATTCGTCTAGCAACTGTTACTGTTGCATTAATTAACAACAGCGAAACAATCATTTTCAATCTGGAACTGGAAATCTAAGATCCTTTCAAAAATATTCTTTAGTTGATGGTTACAAGATGTTTTAGTAACGGGTGGCCATGAATGTCGATTCTTACTTCGCATCGTAATATTGACGGTCAAACAACAAAGCAATTCTTGTTTACGTGATGTAATATTTTTTTGATACAGGATCCCCACAGCACAGAACGTTGCAGGTAGGCCTTAGTCCTTGTCTTGAATTAATTTTGATTTTACAAATGTCAGGTTCAATAATTGTGTGCGAAGTATTGACGTTCGTGTTTAATTCCACAGCCGCCTATGATCATATATGTCAGCGCGTAAAGCCGCGTCCTCACTGAGTCGACATTGTCGATCGACTCTGTCTATCGACACTATCGACTTAGTGTGTACGCGTCAATCGACTTCGTCGATCGACCTGTCGATTGGTTTTCCAACTGTCGGTAAAATCAAAGGGTAGTCGAAAGGTAGTCCAGTTGATAAAAATCGTAATGTCACAGCGAGACGCTCCTTTGTGGGAATGGCAGGTCTAAAATTAGTGTCTTGTTTACAAATTTTTGGCCCGATTTTTTGCAACAAGTATTCAAATTCACTTTCCGATATTCGAAAAAAATTTCTGAAACCACCATTACATCTGTATTCAAGGTTCAATATGTCGATATCGTCCCTTTTTAAGTCTTCTATCAGATTACTACCGCTGTACCCAGTGGTGTATTGGAGGGGGAACGACGTTCCCTCACCTTTTTTCAGAAATGGAACGCATTTGTGTTTGTTAATATTTTGTATAGTAAGAATTAAAAAAAATAAAAAAGCTTACAAGGAAAACAATAGTTTGCCTAAAATAAGATGATCTCCGAAAAACTTTTAGCAAGCTGCTTGTGGAAAGTCGCGGACTATTTTTTTGCTCTCACCATGCGTTCCCTCACTTCTTTGCTCTCACCATGCGTTCCCTTACTTCTTATTTTACCAATACACCACTGGCTGTACCGATTTCTACTTTCCAGGCTTGGTCGAACCCAAAATCTTCTTTTACGCGAATATTTCACTTGTGGACAGGTGAGGTCTAGAAGATTTGTTGGTCGACAGTGTCGATAGACAGAGTCGATCGACAATGTCGACTCAGTGAGGACGCGGCTTAAGACCATGTCGTCGGTTAGTCCTACCGATGATTCACGTGACGATGCGGAATTATACAGGGTGATAAAAAAAATGCGGTAGAAAAACCCAACTTATAAAGTTGATAAACTTCGTTTTTTCAAATGGCACACCCTGTATTTAGTAACGTATTCTCAAGTAGAATCCAATTATCTTTCAGATTATAATAATGACTCCTGATATAAATATCGCCGAATACAAGAAAACTATTGAGATTAGGAACAGGGAACCCTTATACAATCTGAAAGATAATTGGATTCTACTTAAGAATACGTTACTAAATACAGGGTGTGCCATTTGAAAAAACGAAGTTATTCAACTTTATAAGTTGGGTTTTTCTACCACATTTTTTTATCACCCTGTATAATTTTTTGCATGAAATCATGGTTGGCTCTATAGTTCGAACCTTCAACCAAATAATAGAAATGATTTTAATCGTTCAACGTCAATCACTGGGGCAAAAATAAAATTTCACCCAGACCTTGCATTTCAACAAATCTTCAAATATTTCGAAAACGGCAAACAATAGGTATAGGGAGTATTGAAGTAACTCACCTTTATTTGCTCCATATAATTCAAAAATGACAAAAAATACAGGGTGTTCCATTTAACAAAAAAACATAAGTTTGGTCTGTAAATTTGTTATGAGACACCCTGTATAAAGTTAAATATTTTTAGGGCGTGCAGCTCACTATTATACACAACTTTTATATAAAACATTTTTCGAAATTTTGAAAAATAAGCACGTGATTGACCATTCTCAGAGCTCTGAAACACCCTGTATTTTCTAGATAAATATCAAAGTAAATTAATTTTATCTAAAAATAAACTCCATATTTAAATTATAACCCAGGAAATCAAACAACACAAAATTAAATAAATAACCTGAAATTAAAACAAAAACCCTTGAAAAAAATTCAAAAATTTAGGTTGCAAAATCTAAAACAAAGGACAGAAATCAAAAACTTACACCAAAAAAAAATTTTTAAAAATTAAAAAATTTCGCGTAAAAATTAATCATTCAGGTTAAAAAATCTAAAATATAGGATAAAAAAAATCAAACTAATCAAAAATGTAGGCCAAAATTAAAAATTATTTCAATTAATTTTATTTATATTTGTTGACGTATCACATCTGTATTTAGCAGCAACGTGAATAAAACTGTATAATAATAATTATTATTATTGATTTATATGCGAGAAGTTTAGTTTAGTTTGGTTTATTTTTTTATTTTTAGACCAGGATTTTTGATATTTTTAGCCGACATTTTAGATCTTCGTCTATTTTGTTCCAAATTTTTGATTTTTTTGGCCAAAATATTCGATTTGTTTGTTGAAATTTTGGATATTTTAGTCTGCATTTTTCACCTTCTGGCCAGAGTTTTCGATATTTTGTCTAAATTCAGGCCAAAAGATTGAAAACTCAGGCCAAAAATAAAAAATGCAAACCAAGAAATCCAAAATTTCAAGAAACGAATCAAGTATTTTGACCAAAATAATAAAAAAAATTGGAACAAAACAGCCGAAGATCTAAAATATCGGCCAAAAATATCAAAAATCCCGGTTTAAAAATAAAAATGCATACCAAAAAACTTGAAAATACAGGCTAAAGTAAAATAATTTTTAATAAAAATAATAATTAAAAATTCTGGTCTAAAAATAACAGTTTTTAGCTTAAAATAAGTTCCGACGAGAAATTCGAAAATAATAGCAAACAAAATTACAAAGCCGCACAATAAAATCATTAATTCTAAATATCCGGCGTGGCACTAGTCAGTGAAGTAGTTGTTTCAATAAGTTATTTATTTGTAGTCCTAATAAGACTAATAATAATAATAATTGTATTGATTGTCGTACGGAAAATAAAGCATTTTATTATTATTATTATTATTGTTATTATGAATTTTGCAGAGTTATGAACAGGTTGAATATTCATTTATTTAGGCTACTTTCGTCTTTATCGAAATCATCAATTCTAGTTAACAAAATCTAAAATATGTGACAAATAATAAAAAATTAAGTCCAAAAATTTAAAATTCGTACCCAAAAATTTAAGTGGTGGACCAAAACAAAAAATTTTCAACAATAAAATCGAAAATTCAGTCAAAATAAAGAAAATTTTGGCCAAAAGGCGTAAAGATAAAAAATGCAGACAACAAAAATCGAAAATTTTGGTCAAAATAAAGAATATTTGGGCCAAAAATTTAAGAAAATAGAAAATACGGTCGATGGCCTTTTGAGCTCATGCTTGTGTGCATGTATGTATGTATATGTATGTATATGTATGATTTCAATAAAGTTTTATACTACTACTACTAGAAAATACGGTAATAAAAATGTGGGCCAAAGAATCAAGAATCCGGATCTGAGGAAAAAAACGCAGACAAAAAAATCGAAAATTAAGGTAGAAGCAAAATAATTTACCACTTTCAGCCCCTAAAAATGAGTTTCTAACCAGAAATTTGAAAATAATGGCCAAAAAAATCTAACAATAAAATCTAAAACATAGGACAAAAAATACAAAATTTAGACCAAAAATCTAAAATTCGGGCCTAAGAGTAAAAATGGTGGTCCAAGAGTAAAACAAAATTAACAAACAAACAAAACAAAATGATAATAATAATAAATAATAATAATAAATGGTGACCAAAAAATCAAAAATTTCAGCAAAGAAAACTAGAAAAAATTCTCGCATCAATAATTCATGGTAAAATTTTTAAGAAATCAAAAATTTGTGACTAAAATTAAAAATTCGGTCCGAACAAACAAAAATGCGGACTGAAAAGTCGAAAATTTTAACAATTAAATTGAAAATTTAGGCCAAAATAAAGAATTTTTAGGCCAAATGATCAAAAATTTTGACCAAAAAAAATCGAAAATATAGGCAAAACATCTAAAAATTAAAAATTCGGTCCGAAAAATCAAAAACGTGGACAAAATAAATCGAAAATTTACAATTAAACAAAAATAAGGTTAAAATAAAGAAAATTTAGGCCCAAAAATCGAAAAAAACAGGTCAAAAATCTAAAAATTAATAATTCGGCCCCAAAAATTTAAATATGCGGAGTAAAAAGTCGAAATTTTTAACAATGAAATCGAAAATTTAGGTCAAAATAAAAAATATTTAGATCCAAAAGAATCGAAAATACAGGCTTAATAATAAGAAATGCAGAATATTCTAGTAAGAAACTTATTTAAATTAGTCTCAAAAATCACCATTGCTCATTTTTTTTAATAGCAATAGTGTGTCTGTCTGTGCGCACTGTATCTCAAAAACTAATAGAGCAATTGATATGAAACTTTGAACATCCATCTTATTTGATAATTTGAAGAACTGAGAAGCTTTTGATAAAATTTCGTACACCGGAAGTGGACGTTTACCTTAACTGTTTTTGTTTTTTTGCCAATATTTTCTTAAATATGAAAAATATCACAAAAACATTTAAACAAACATTGAAGACAACAAAGAAATTAACAACTTTTGCCTGAAAACATTTTTTATAAAATCATTTTTATTCGAGAAAAAAAATTATTATTATTTTTTTAATTTTTGGTTTATAATTATAAAACGATAATAGTTACAGCATAATTGTAGATCTTATAAAGAATAATTTTTTTTCGAAATCCCTTTAGTTTTTGAGTAAACTGAGTTTTTGAATTTGAAGTATAATTTTTCCATCTTTCATAATTTTGACGTTTCATCTGAGTCTATAAAACGTTCGATGTACATTTAAAATATGATTTAAATTAAAATAAACCACGAAAGCATAAATATAAATGATACCATGAAGTCGGAGAAAGTAACATGATAGCCACATCACCATTTTTTAGATTTTTGGTCAAATGTTTGTCAAATTAAAACACCAAAAACTTACCATATTTTCAAAAATCAAAGTTGGTTTTAAAGCTAGTCGTTTTGTGAATATGTTAAAATATTTGAGGAACTAACTCGATTTTTGTTTTGTTTTATTTAACTTAAAATATTAATTTTCAAAAATTCATAATTCGCGCTAAAATTGACTCGATTTCAAAAATCAAAGTTAATTTTAAAGTTAAATGTATTATGATTGCATTCGGAGTTTTAAAGAAATTTAATCATATCAGTAATATTTTTTTTCTATTTTTCTTTGTTCAAGTATTCGATAACTTAAAAAAAATATCAGAAATTCATAACTCACGCAAAAATTGATACATTTTCAAAAATCGTAGTTAATTCTAAAGGCAGATGTTTTGTATCATATCAGTATTTTTTTTAAACATTAATTTTCAAAAAATTATTACACTCAAAAATAAACACATTTTCGAAAATTACACTCAGATGCAAAAAAAACGGGTCATTGGGTTATTTTTGCAAAAAACGCGGGTATATTTTTCTTTTAGTACTTTGAATAAAACTTTTAGTGTTTTACAATCTAGGCAGGTGTGTTAGAGGACGTGCAGTTGCACCAACCACAATAAACGAGCTTCGTGTGGCACTTCAGGAAGAATGGCAGAATATTCCACAAAATGATATTCGTGAGCTCATTAGTGGCATGGGCCGCCGCGCCGTATGTAGGCAATAGTTAGGGCTCGAGGAGGCAATACGAAGAATTACAATCATATTTAACAGAAATTTTCATTATTAATCCCTCTTAAGTTTATTTTGCAGAAATGCATTTTCTTTCGTGTATACGTATTAATGTTCATTAAATAAAGTAATAAGTACCATATGTTGTTTTTACCTACATTCTGATGGTCTCTTTGGTTGTAAAACACTAAAAGTTTTATTCAAAGTACTAAAACAAAAAATTACCCGCGTTTTTTGCAAAAATAACCCAAAGACCGACCCGGTTTTTTTGCATCTGAGTGTATAATTAGTTTTAGTAATCGTTCTGTGGATGTATCTAAATATTTGAGGAACTCAATTTTGTTTACGATTTTTGTTTTATTTAAATGTTTAACAAACATTGACTAATTTTCAAAAAGCAAAGTTAATAATAATAAAGCACACACGCGTCCGAGAACTCATAGCGTACGCACGTGTTTATATTCAGAGTGATCTAAAGCGAGTTATTAGTGTTATTGTCCCACGTATTTTAAATCCAATACGTAATGAGTAAGGAGGAATACTCATCCTTGTCGGACATGGATATTGACCCCATACCCAATACATCACGGTCGCAACCAGGATTCACCACGGTGGTCAGGAAGAGAGGGCGGCCAAAAGGCAGTAAAACCGGCAACAAGGTGAAAAAAGCAGCGACACAAGTAGGTGATAAGGCCAAAATAATAACAACAAACAAAACACTTCAACAAATTCTACTAAACATACAAAAACACACAGACGACGCAACCACCTCTCATCCCCCACCACCCACACAACCACCGCCAAACACGCAACCAATTCGAGTAGCCGTTACACAAACACATCATAAATCACCGGTAACAATATCCAAAACACAAGAATACAAACACACATTCACGTTAGCGACCACGTCCGAATTATCGAGGATCCAGCTCGCGGATATATGGTTCAAACACAAATTCCACATGGACACGCTAATCATTAAAACCAAAAATGGATTTATTTTAAAGTCAAATGAGGAAAAACATAATCTAGAACATAACCTAAAATTACTACAGGCAGAGAAAACGGTGCATTTATTCCGCGAATGGTCCCCATCAGCAACACACGCTTCCGCAGCAGGCGCAGACGCAGGAACGAAACGCGGACCGCCAGCGCCGTCGTACTGCCTAATTATTAAGAGTGTCGAGCCCGAAATCCCGGATGAAAATATTAGCGCGCGTTTGAACGAACTCGGTATAACGCACAGATACTGTCGCCGAATCATCGCAAAACAAAATAATATCAGAACGCTTATGATTCGCGTCATAACTCCCTCGCATGAAGCCTTCTCTAAGTTACTACACGACCAGTTCAAATACATGTGTAAATGTTACCCAGTCATCGAGAGCAGACCACCGACACCGATTCCCATCCCTTGCAATAAGTGCAATAAATTCGACCACGTAACTGCCGATTGCAAAGAAGCCATATCATGCGCAAGGTGCTCAGGCGCGCACGTAACAGCAACCTGCAATACGACTTTACCAATTAAATGCAAGTCATGCGGGGAAACGACACACGGAGCCTGGTCCACCCGATGCCCCAACAGGCCCCTTCAGCCAATTCAAGGAATCCCTAACGTGAAGATCCAAAACGTCAACAAAAAATCAGCGGCTATCGACCAGAAACTGACAAAAGACTCTAGAATTCACTCTTTCATTACCATTCACGACTACATTATTGACGTGTACACGACTAAGATTAATTCACCCTCTAATTTAGACAGACAGACATTATTAAACAAATTAAAAGCACGTTTCATCGACATATTTCGCATCGACACTCGCATCAACTTTTCCGGCAATAAAATGTTTATTGTTATGTTCGATCTGGACCAACCGGATGTTATCCCCCCGGTTGTACCAACTTCAGGCATTCACACAGGCTACACCGAGGTGGTAACAAATGGCTAGCATAAACCTAATTTATACAAACATTAACTCATTACCCAAAAAATCCCATCTCCTATCCCATTTCCTCTGTAATAATCCAATCGATGTGAACTTGATGGTAGAAACCAAAACTACCAAACCCTTTTCCTTTAACAACTGGTCTTCAATCCAAATCCCTTCATCTGCTCCCAACCAAAATATCCGCGGAGGTTCAATAGTGGCAGCAAAGCCAGAGATTAAATTAGGGAAAGCAAACCCCCCTAAAATTAACAATACTATGAATGAATGTTTACACTGCACTATTGAACTTTCATCCTTCACACTCCATATTTTTTTAGTTTACATCCACCATTCATCTTCTATTGAAGATACAATCCTCACGAAAGCCTCCCTATATGACCATGTTGTCATAATCGGAGATTTTAACATCAATAAAACAAAAGCGAATCAGCTTTCCTCTTTTATATCGAACTCGAACTTTGTACGCATAAATACTGCTCCTACATTTATCATGTCCCAAAACCAATCCACTACCCCTGACGTCCTGTTGTGCACAAGTAATATCCAACACCTTCTTCATAATGTTGTCCTAATCCCTGACCTCTGTTCAGATCATTTATCCATTCAATTTTCAATCCTACAAGAACCTCCCATCCCTACACCTCCACAAGTTATATTCAAACATAAAGACTGTGACATTGACAAGGTGACTAAAGACATAAATGTTTTCATTGCTTCCCACCCACAAGTTAACCCAACCTCTATTCCCTTATTTTTCAATAAATTATCCGATGCAATAAAAAAACACACACCGACACATACAAGAAAACAGTATAAATATCCTCTCCCAAAGTTCATCCTTCGACTAATTAAATATAAACGACAACTATACCGCGACCTACGTTTGACGGACGACACTGAATTGAAACAGAAATTTAATGCACTAAGCAAAACAATACAAAGACTCATCAAAGAATACAAGACAGACCTATGGATTACGGCATGCAAGGACATTAATGACAAACAAGGCAAACAATATTGGGACGAAATTAAAAACTAACAAAATATAGGAAAACTGACTTCTTACAGAAAATACAAGACCCGTTAACAAAGACATTAATTACTGACGATCAATCGATAGCGGATGCCTTTGCAGACTATTTTGACAGTAACTATACCATGACAGTTAGTAACACATTTGACAACGACTTTTTCAATTCTGTAAATTCCTGGTACACCTCGTTTAAGACTATTCCCACTCCTCATATTCCTGATGATGATATAACAGAGGAAGAATATTTCGCCTGCTTACATAAAGGTAAAAACACTGCTCCCGGTTATGACAACATTCCTAGGATCATCCTCAAATCCCTTCCTGACAATATACACAAACACATCCTTAAAATATTCAACCATATCTACCGATCCCAGATCATACCCGAGGAGTGGAAGCAGGGTATCATTACTTGTATACCTAAATCAGGTCTTGACATACTAGACATCTCAAGCTATCGTCCGATTACCCTGCTTCCCGTCTTAGGTAAATTATTCGAAGCCATTTTAAAAAACAAACTAATGCTCCATATATCCCAACACATCCCTCCTTATCAATTTGGCTTCATAGAACATCGTTCCACTTCCTTACCACTTTCAATTATTACCTCAAATTGCCAAACAGCTCACCTCGAACGCCAAAAATCCGCCATAGTATTCCTAGACATACAAAAAGCCTTTGATTCGGTATGGCATCGGGGTTTACTGTTTAAATGCAATTCCTTAAATATCCCACCTCATCTCCTTAACTTAATTGACAGCTTTTTATTGAATAGGCTCCTGCAAGTTAAAATCCGAAACACCCTATCCCGTGCTTTTGCTCCCCAACAAGGCGTCCCTCAAGGCTCCCCCCTATCACCAATCCTGTACAATATCTATGTTCACGACATCTACAACCCCAACCCACAGTATCTCAATCCATCGGCCTATCCTCTCCTATATGCAGACGATACAGCTTTGGTAGCGCATGCTCCCACGCTACATAAGGCACTTACTACGCTGCAAGGGCTGATCGATACTATTCAATCGTGGTTTGCGAAGTGGAGAATAACTATAAATCCCAATAAATCCCATCTCCTAATTCCTTTCCATCGCGCACATAGTTCACCATTTCAAATAATTATCAATAATCAGACAATCTCACCATCTTCTTCTTGCAAATACCTCGGTATAACATTCGACCCAAAACTAAATTTCAAAATCCACACCCAAAACCTCAAAGCGGGGGTCAAGAGGAGGGCTGGGCACTTCAGAAGCCTCACATACAAAAATCAAGGCATATCGACCAAAACAGCAACTCATATATATAAAATGATCTGCCGGCCTCTTCTTGACTATGCCGCTATCCTATTCCATAACCCTCGTCCCCATGTTTTGAAGAATATACAGGTATCTGAACGATCAGCCCTTCGCACGCTTACAAAAATAAGGCACCCTCTCAATCCCATCCACAATCCATCTAATACTCTCCTATACCAATTAACCCAAATAACTCCCATCGAAGAACGTCTGAAATACCTTTCCCGAAAATTCGCCAACAACCCACATAACCTAGACATCCTCAATCATATGTGTATCCCTCGTAATCCTCTAATAATTCCCAAACCTAAATACCCCGAAATCACCATTCATCAATTCATCGCATCTTTTCATGCTGACATTAGTGATCATGACATTTGAACAACAGCAGACCGTTAAATCACTACGACATTAGCAATCATGACGTTTGTGAGACCGTTAAACCCAGGCTGAAAGACCGCAGGTCGATAGCCAATGAACAGGAAAAAAAATTGTTATACTGTCTATCATTCTTTTACTCATACATACTGTATTGTACTTTTTATTTCTGTAAATAAAGATGTTGTATATATATATAATAATAAAGGTAAATGTATTGGTGATTAATTATGTTTTTTTAATTTTTTTGTTTTTCAAATATTTGACAATAAAAAATTCATTTTTAAAATTTTATAACTCTCGCAGAAATTGACATATTTTCAAAAATAAAATCAATGTTAAAGGGTGCGAATATATTAAAATTTTTGAGCAATTTTTGAATCGGATTTTTCCAATTGAAACATCAAAATCTAGAGAATTTTATGTTCTCTAAAAAAGCATTCAAGCATTTTGAAATATTTTGTTCTAAAGTGTTTAAATTGCAGTTTTTTTTAAGCTGCAAGCAAGTTATTTTTGAAAATCCAAATTTTACAAGCGCGTAACTTCTGACTTTTTTGACGGATTTCTTCAATCGAAACGACAAAATTTCGTGAATTCTATGTTCTTTACAAAAGAATTCAAACTTCTAAAAATTTTTTTAATTTCACCTATTTAACTAACAAGTAAAGATGTACATAATATGTTTTTATAACAATGTTTCAAATATGAAAAATAATTCAGAGTTGATTGAAAGTCTCCTCAAAAATAAATACGAGTGCAAAGGGTTCAAGATTCGGAGAACGCGCCTTTAGACATACAAGACATTTATAAGTTACAAAAATTTTATAAGGAGTTTACATAACAATTTCATCATTACTATTCGATTTTGGTGCATTATTTATTGTTTTATTGTGTTTTAAATCGGTTTTAATATGTAACGTATGATTAATAAAATTTTGTTTGATTTTTTAACATTTAGTTTGTTAAGTACTTAGGGTTAAATATTGTTAATTAATATTATTGAAACACTGTACAATGGTATTACCCGTAAATTAATAAACAAGATCCAAGAATAAAGAAACATTTAAGATCCTTTAAATTAAATCAAACCAGTTCTGTGAATCACTTAGGCCCACTTGCACCATTTTTTCGTTAAGTCTAACTTTGTAAAGTAGGACTTATATTTTAAGTCATGCTTAAATGGAAGCGTCATGCACCATTGGTATTAATACAATTGCTTTAGTAAGCAAGCTCAAAGTGTTGCAACATCGTAAAATCTTGCGATTTTCACTTTTTAACATTGGCGACATAGGTGTCCTCAGCTGATTTTGACATAAAGTGCGTGCGAGTCTTTTTACGTGAACTGCGTTGCTGTACGAACAGAGAAATAGTGAAACTCGCCATAATTATTACGAATTCAATGCTCAATTAAATATTTTTGAAGGCAAATGCACGCGTAAAGAAATCTCGGTGCGTAAAAAAGAGGGGTTATGTCATTATTAGCCAGTATTTTGAGTCAGGCCAAGTAATTTTAACAAAGTTTATTTGCGGACACGAAAACACCGAAAGAACGACAATTCGTCCAAATCATGAGGATGATCAGCTATCTTCCAAACTAGTGGATAAATGAAATTAATAATATCCATGAGGTCTAAATCGTCTTCAAAAATATAGTCCACTCCAAAGTTTAATTCTTCAAGTGCCATTTTAAATATAATAGGAGTTTTGTTATTGAAAATAATTTATTGTGCATAAATATCTGTCACAAGGGACCACTTACGGAACGAATTGAAGGTTATGTATGCAGACTTAAATTTTAAGCGGTCCATGACGACGGCTTATTTAAGGTCTTGCTTAAGCTGTGCTTAAAGTATGATGCAAGCAAAATACACACTTAAATGTTGCTTAAATTTTAAGTATGCTTTAAGCATGGCTTAATTACAATGGTGCAAATGGGCCTTAATAAACATAGGCATTCTTTCGATGAAGATGTATTTGAGATAATCTTTCTTTCAAAAACAGGAATTACCCGAAACTTTAGAACTACAAAATGATTTTCTTAAAAGTATTGACCAAATTGATCCTACATTCTATCATTTAATTCTGTATAAATATGCGTTTCGTTTGTATTTTTTGGTGATTTTCGGGCACTATTTCCATCTTCGTTGCCACAAGTCTCACAAGGAAATGCGATTGGCAAAGTATTTTTCGAATAAATAGCGTAATATAATTATAAACATAAAACATTTTTTTTGTTTAAAGATCAGTATGTGATTCAAATTCAATAACATTAGCTACAAAAGTGCTATTTATGTAAATTCATCCAAATTAAATCTAAAAGAGGATGTCTGCGATCGTTACTACATGGTAATCCATAATTAACCCTTTGGGTCCTAGGGGTCGTTGGAAGCACATGGTCGAAACACACAATAGTACTCGTCTTTGTCGATTGTGAAGAGGCCCGACAAAATATCTCGCGATCGCGCTGCATGAGACTCAAAGGGTTAAATTGAATTATTCATCTTCGTATATTGATTTTTTGTTGCAATATTTAAAAATGGGGGTTTAATTTGAATTACTCACCTTGGTTTATTTCGGGTCATAACTTAATTTAACTGGACTCGCTTAGGCTGTTATGGGTGGCAGAATGCATCTTCTCACGACAACTTGACGTTGCTCACAATTTTTGACAATTATGACTTTTACATTACGAAATTGAGGGAAAAAAACGCATTCGCTAAAATACATAGAATCAGATTTTTTGTACAAAGTTCTCTTTTTCAATTATTAATACTGATGGGTGAAACATTCTCTACTTGCTTTCCTTATCATATCTTATTGGGGCCGGTTGTTTCGTTGCTAAATGTTTGACTACCATGTCAACCTCGTCTTCACTTTCTGTTGGTATTTCTAATTAAGCGTTACCTCTGGATTTTTTTCAAAATATACAACAGAAGCGCTAATTTTACCGTAATCATCTCAACTCAATTCGCGTTAACCATTAATTAATAAAGGTTAATCTTAATTAATATGAATTCATACCTCGCTCATTCGTTAACATCCAGCAACCCCTGATCAGGCAATATCGAGAGTTACTGACATCCTTTCCGTGCATTGATCATCCATTAATCATATATTAATCACCATTAATGATGGTTAATCAAAGTCGTCACACAACAGGTCGGTTGATACATAATCTTGAGGAAAATTAACGTGAAAATAAAGATGATTATTACATCGTGGGGTGTCTCATCATGGTAAATCACCATTAATCGACGTTAATTTGGGTTAATAATCGACAATGAAAATAGATCGTCATTAATCAACGCTACTCATTTGCTAATGAGTTAACATCCAGCGACCCGTCAACAAACAATACCGAAATTCTGTGAGTTTCCAATCATTAATCACCCATTGGACGGGAGAGGTTAAATGATACCTCTACGGTTTTCTCTTAATGCGGTAACTTTTATTAATCGACACGTACAGTACAAATTGTTCAGCGGTGTAAATTTAGCGGTACTGTATGCGGTGAATTTTGTGTGTCGACTGACTCTCTCAAGGGGCTGGAACTGGATTTTTCGAAAAGGACGGAAACCGCCCTTCGGCCGCATCTTCCAGGAATTAACACACAGCGATAACGGACCAGATGCGGCCGATGAGTGCATAACACGGAACATGCCGCCCCCGTTGAAAGTTAGTCTTTCAAGTACATAAAAATGTAGATACAAATATAGAAAAAATAAAAATATTTACAGAGACACCTAAAACTAATTACAAACATATATACGGTAGATACAATAACGAAAAGTTAAGATTTAAATGTTCAAAACAAATCGTGATACTTGAGGAACTCAGTCATTTTTGGGGCAAGGGGCAAATTTGACTTATAGCACGTTTCACTTCACTATTCACTGTTTTGATAGTAACAGTTCGCACCAACTGATCCTTTCCGCGATGGACGGTGAGAATGCGACCCAGTCGCCATTGCAGTGGAGGAATGTTATCCTCTTTGATGAGGACTAGATTCCCTACTTCAACAGGGATGTCGGTTTTCTTCTGCCATTTCTTCCGGCCCTGGAGGGTGTGAAGATATTCCGCTGCCCATCGCTGCCAGAAATGATGCAACACCTTTTGCATATGTTGCCATCTTGATAGTCTATTGCTAGGAGTTTCAAGGAAGCTCGGTTCCGCTGGTGCTGTTAGAGAGTCTCCAATTAGGAAATGGCCAGGGGTTAGGGCGGAGATATCATTAGGATTGTCGGAAAGTGGGATTAATGGTCGGGAGTTAAGGCAGGCTTCAATTTGACACAACAGTGTATACATTTCCTCATATGTGACCAACGATTCTCCCAAAACCCTTTTTTAATGGTGTTTTACATTTTTGACACCCGCTTCCCATAATCCTCCAAAATGGGGAGATCTAGGTGGGATAAACTTCCACAAAATTTCTACTTCGGCTAATTTCTCAACTACATCATTTCTGAATGTTTGAGATCGTAACAGATTTCTTAACTCCACTATTTATCTATTTGCACCTACAAATGTAGTGCCGTTGTCCGAGTACAAACATTCAACTCGCCCACGTCGGGATATAAATCGCTTAAAGGCTGCAAGGAAGGATTCTGATGTGAGGGATGTCACTAGTTCCAAATGAATTGCCTTGGTGGCGAAACATACGAATAAAGCTATGTAGGCCTTTGTTTTTGAAATTCTTCCGCGATTTAAATTTGCTCTAATTGAAAATGGGCCTGCATAGTCTACTCCGGAATGAAGAAAAGGTCGTGATGGTTGTACACGAGGCGCCGGTAAATTGCCCATTAATTCATTTATTGACCGTGGTTTAACTCGAAAGCATCGTACACACTTATGGATAACCTTTCGTACTTCATTACGTCCACCAATTGGCCAATATTTTTCCCTTACAGCAGCTAGTGTTGCTTGGGGTCCAGCATGCAATTGTAATACATGTTCATGTTCAATAATTAATTTTGTGACATGTTGATTTTTTGGTAAAATTATTGGATGTTTATGATCGTATCTTAAATTCGAATTCTCTAGCCGACCGCCAACCCGAAGAATTTCATTCTGATCCAAGAATGCGTTTAAGGGAGCAAGTGCTCGATTTTTAACTACTTGTTTACCCGATTTTAGTAAACTGATTTCATCACTAAATTGTGGATGTTGACACATTTTAATAATTTTAATAGTTGCCTTTTGTAACTCTTCGCATGTTAAATGACTTGAATTATTTTTATTTCGCTTTAAGGTATTGTTAATAAATCTCAACATATATGCTACTACTCTGCGCAGTTTTGTGAATGAAGAATATTTGGTTAAAATTAGTGTTTTAAAGTCAGTTGATGCAACTAAGGCGATAGTTTTTTTTAAATTTTTTGTTCTGGAACATTTTCAGGGATGATGGGATCCGAGCTCATATTTGTCTCACTCAATTGCGGACCATGGAACCAAAAATTTGAGTAAATGCACCTCTAGAAATTAAGTCTGCAGGATTGAGTTTTGTGTCTACGTGATGCCATGAATCTGGGTTGGTGATCCTCTGAATCTCAGATACCCTATTAGCGACAAAGGTGGTCCACCTGGACGCATCAGCAGCTATCCAGGCAAGAACAATGGTAGAGTCAGTAAAGAATTTAGTATCTTGAATGTTTAAGCATAACTTGGGAATGGCTTGATTTGCCAATCGAGCTAATAGTAAGGCTGCACACAATTCGAGCCGAGGGATTGTTAATTGTTTAAGTGGTGCTACTCTTGATTTTGCACATATTAAGTGCTGTGACATTTGATACTCATTTACAGCTCTTAAGTAAAGGCAAGCACCATAAGCCCTTTCAGATGCGTCCGCAAACCCAATGATTTCTAAATATTGTGGATGATTAACGGATATTATTCTCCGTGGAATAGATATTGCATCTAGATCTGTTAGATTTTTCAAGAATTGGGTCCATTCAGTGTAAACTGTCTGGGGTACCGACTCGTCCCAACCTAATTGCAGTCACCACAAACCTTGTATTAATAATTTTGAAATTATTAGGATGGGGCTCAGTAATCCCAACGGGTCAAATATTTGTGATACCATGGACAGCATTGTGCGTTTCGTAATTTTTTTTTTATAGAAATATTCGTAACTGAATATTTGACTGAATCGTGTGGGTGGTTCCAGATTAAACCAAGAGTTTTGGACTCGAATGATTTATCAAAGGTCTTTTGATCAGAGTAAACCTTATTTGAATGTAGTAACTGTGGGAAACTAGAAGCAAATTTAGTTAAGGGGAATTTTCCTTTGGCTAACACCGTGATAATATCGTCACGTAATTGCCTAGCTTCTTCAATGCTGTCGGCTCCGGTTAACAAATCGTCAACATAGAAGTCGCGACGAATTATTTCTGAAGCACGTGGGAACTTGTCAGCTTCCTCGATGGCTAATTGGTAAAGACATCGGATGGCGAGAAAGGGTGCACTTGCGGTACCATAAGTTACCGTGCAGAGCTTGAATTCACGGATGTCCTCGCTTGAATTATTACGCCAAAGGATGCGTTGGAAATCGCCATCTGATTCATGAATCCTGATCTGACGATACATTTTCTCAATGTCGGCGGTAAAGGCTACCCGATGTGTTCGGAAACGAATGAGAATGGGTCCGTCAACTTGGCCCCCCGCTTTCGATTTTTTGGAAAAAAAGTGTTGCTCCAGAAAGCCCTTAGCTAGCTCCAGCTAGCTCCACAAAAATTGGAGCTGGCTCCAAAAAGGTAAAAAAGTTATAGGGGTTTGAAATTTGGCGGGGCCAAGTTGACGTTTGCCCCCCACTTTTGATATTTTAACTTTTTTTTTAAGATTTAGATTCCTCAGACCTAGCTCCAGCAGGCTCCATCAATTTTAAAGCTGGCTCCACCCCACAACCCGTAAAAAATTACAAAAACAGTTTTCACCCTAGCCCCCCACTTCAACATTTTTTACTTAATTTTAAGTGATTTTATAGCTTAAAGCTAGCTCCAGCCGAATATGTAAAAAATTTTGGAAAAAAGAATTGACCTCTCATATCCTTTATTTGTACAACTGCGGTGGACAATAAAATATTTTTATGATTTGCTGTGGCAGACGCTATTATATTTAAATTTGTTGACGTTGAGGGTTCGGAATAATTTTTATTATTGTGTGTTACCTGCGTGGGTCTATGCAAAAGTGAATGGTGCGATTTTTTACAATATTTGCAACTAAATGCAATATGGTGACTCCCAAGACAATTAATACACAACCTTTTATTTCTGACTTCTGTATATCTTTCGTTAATAGGCAGGTTAATGAGTTTTGCACATTGGTGATTTAAATGAGTTCCTTTACAGAATGAACAATTATTTATTGATGTAGTGTGGAATGCCTTGCGTTGAATAATGTTATTAGAATAATTTTGCGGTGTTTTAGAAAATAACGATTCTAGCATTTGAATTCGTTTTATAATAAAGTCATTAAATTCTTGGAAGGTAGCTAACTCGTCAGCTGTTTCAATTAATTCCCACTCTTTTTTAGATTGAAAATCTAGTTTACCACAAATCGAATGCACTAACATAACGTCCCAACTTTCCACTGGGAGCTGTAATGATTTTAGTGCAGCTCTATGTGTATTACATTGATCGATTAATTTTCGCAATGAGGCTGCTGAATCTTTAGTGGAAGGAGGAAGACTTGCTAATGCATCCAAATGTGTTTTTACGATTAATTTTTTATTTTTGAAACGCTGCTCTAATAAGTCGAAGGCAGCTTGATAGTTAATTGCGGTGACTGTAAATGAACTTATTACATTTGCGGCTTCCCCTTGCAAGCATGATTTTAAATATTGAAATTTTTGAATAGGGGATAATTGACCATTTTGATGTATCAGTGCGCAAAACGTGTCGTAAAAGGTCATCCACTCGTCATATTTCCCAGAATATTTTGGTAACTCGAGCGTGGGCAATTTAACTTCGATGGCTTTATTAGGAATTGGAGTTTGAAGATTACTAATAATGTTTTTAATTTTCGTCACAGTGCGGACATACAAATTTTCGAAATCATCGCGAGTGATTTCGTGCGTTAAAATGTTCTGTTCGTCCAGAATCTCAATTTGTGAAGCGATCACATCAAAATCCTCCCACGCCGATAGTGCTTTTTCGTAATGAATTTTAAGAAAATCGACATTTTGTTCGGTTTCAAATTGGTCGTACGCTTTTGCAAGGCGGGTTACGCGTGCTTTTACTTGACCGCGTTGCGCTATTAATGTTTTTAATTCGGCCATAGCAAAAATACTTTTTAGACTAGTCACGCAAGGGATGTACACACGTATGTAGAACGATGATTAAGGATAATCGAAGGATGGAGACTCACCAATTATTTACTTGAAAATAACGGAATATTTCTTCCCCTGGACTGCGGCATGGGTTGGTTTTTCTCTCGGCGGCGCGATGACTCACAGGATTGGATCTTCGGCGTACGACGCTTATTTCGGACGGGAGTGCACTCACGACAATTTAATTAGAATTATTTAATTAATCCGGCTCGAAGGACCATGGACGGGAGAGGTTAAATGATACCTCTACGGTTTTCTCTTAATGCGGTAACTTTTATTAATCGACACGTACAGTACAAATTGTTCAGCGGTGTAAATTTAGCGGTACTGTATGCGGTGAATTTTGTGTGTCGACTGACTCTCTCAAGGGGCTGGAACTGGATTTTTCGAAAAGGACGGAAACCGCCCTTCGGCCGCATCTTCCAGGAATTAACACACAGCGATAACGGACCAGATGCGGCCGATGAGTGCATAACACGGAACACCCATTAATCACCATTAATCATGGTTAATCAAATTTAATCAAAAATAGTTATCAGTTTCAATCCATTGCTGGTCACCAAAATGTTCAATTAATACAAATACCAGACTTGGGACAAGAATCGTCTTTGCAGAAATTTGACTGCAAATATGAACATATAATGGCCAAAAAAAGTAGTGTTCCAGCAAATTTTTCCGTGTACACCGGTTTCGGCCCATTCCTGGTAATCCAAACTTCGAAAAAATCCGGTTCCCAAGACTCTGCAACCAAATTTTATTTCCCTTCGACATATAGTCAAAGGTCAAAGGTTGTAACTTATTTTTTACAATTCGGCCATTCCATAAATAAATGCACACTTTTTGGGTGTACATCAGGGATTTTAGCGAATTTCACATATATTATAAAGGCTATCAAGACATGGTTTTTGGTCTTTACTAGAGGTTCAGAAAAGGATTGTGTCAAAAGGTATAACAGTATAAACTTTTAGTACACTTTTATTTTGAACCTAGAAATATCGTAAACGTAACGGATACGAAAAAAGTTATTTTATAACTTTTGACACAATGATTTTCTGAACCTCTAGTAAAGACCAAAAGTCATGTCTTGATAGCCTTTATAATATATGTGAAATTCGCTAAAATCCCTGATGTACCCCCAAAAAAAAGTGTGCATTTATTTATGGAATGACCGAACTATGATTCTGTCAAATCGGTGAAAGTAACATGATGGTCACATCACCATTTTTTAATTCATGTCGATGGCACTAAAATGATTACAATGTGCTGGTCTATTGCCAAATCCAGTGTTTTAATTAAAAATAACCTTCATTGTAACAATTTGCAATGTTTAAATTATGCATTCAACGGATATTTCACTAATGAACAAAACGTACTCCAATTAAAGCCGGCTAATCCATCAAAACATTTTAAAATATGAAAACGCGTGCTCCGAACGAATAAATAAATAAATTGTGTCCGCATATGTGTGTGTAAGTCTCTTAATTAAACCAAATTAACAATCAGAGTGTGAATCGTTAGTCGCTGCACATACTACAAACAATTAGGACCAACGGGAATAAAACATTAGACATTATTCCTGAAATTACATCTTTTTTATTAATTTACACTTAAACATAAGTTTTTCACTTTCGCAATAAACAAAAGGGTTCATTTGCATTTGTGAATTAAAGCTAAAGCGAAGATTTTTTTTGTTGATTAATGCTAAACCAAATTTAGTTTTTTTGGACTGAAGTCTTTGGTTAATCAAAGTTTTTAGGCTTGGCATCGCATGCATTACATTTTTATAACTATTTTTAATTTTGCGTTATTTGTGTTTTAGTTGGGTGTTAATTAAAGTATGACTAAAGATAGTTGACATTATCGCAAAAAAACATTTTCAGTATTGATATGCCTTTCCGTCGCTGTCTTGTCTTAAATATCCAGCGTTGGTTTGGGGCGAGTGGTGTGAAGAGTTCATCAGCTTGATGTTGCTCGGATGCCTTCTGTCTTTTACTCCACCAATGTGTAGAATGTGCGCCTAAAAGATATTTAATTTTATCTATGGTAAACTCAAAAAATTTAAGAAAGTTTGGGCAACAATAGCTTATTGTCTTTAATTCTTTGAATGTATATTCGAAAGCATTCATTTAATGTTAGCTTTAATTATTATTCCCCATCAACTGCGAATTACAGACCGGTTTTGAATTATAATTCTCATCAGCAGAAAGTCTACGTTTTAATAAGTTTTGTTACGCTTGCTAGGCAATATTTAATTTAATTTTATAATACAAAATACTTTGTTCACTGCACTCTTGATGAAACGAAATTGTAATATTAGATAAATTAAAACACTTGTTTGGTTTCATATTCGTATGAATTAAGAGAGCCATTAGGAAAGGTGATAATCTGCTAGACAATCAAAACGAACTATTAACAAACTCGAATCTCTGGACTCTCCCGTATTTAACCTCCTTATATACAGGGTGTTCAATTTAAGTGAAGACATTGAAATATCTCAAAAACTACACATCGAATAAAAAAAATATAATTAAAATTTGTTCGCCTCGGAGGGGGACATCTAATGATTCGAAACTCGACCCACTACCCTCAACCCCTTAGGGGGTAGGGGGTGAGAAATAGAAAAGTTAAATAGGAACCCCTATTTTTTTGTATGGAGTTGAATACTCCGGGAAAAAATAAGAAAGTTTTATCTGAATTTTTTTTGTATTCGTGACAGACGACGCTATAATCGACAAAATTCAAAATTGGCAAAAATCGTTGAAAATAAAAGCTTTGAGGATAGCTGAACACTGTGCATGGATGGTGCAAAACTGATTTTTTTTTTAGATTTTATTATTTTTTGCTGATATCACTGAATCGATTTCAATAAAATTATAGGAGTATGTAGGCAACCATAAAAGGTACCCAAATAAGCAATAAATATACAGCATGTAATCTAAAAAAAATATCATCATGACCTCACACTTTTTTTCGGGACACCCTGTATAATCAAAAATATTTTCCTGAAATGCATTCTAGGATGCAAATTTATTCTGCAAAATATCAAAATTGCAACTTAATTAGTAAATGAGCTATAAAAGACGGGAATTGAAATGCAGGACCCTGTATAACATGGTTCACTTCAATTTCGCATAAGCAAAAATTATTCAAATGACCTTACCCTATTGTACTTTTGGTATTTAACTTCTTTCTTGGGATGACCCATCGTAGGAACAGGTCCGAAAGCGGAACCCTCGAAACCGACTTTGTAGACCTTTTCTTTAAGGGCCTGTATCATCGCCTTGTTCATCACGTCCGTTAATACGGGTATCTCTTGGGTAGTCCGTAGTCGTTTTTGGTTGTCCACGGCCATCGTCGCACCCTGGAGAACGATGTCCACCTTCTCCGCGAACAGAGAGCGCACATGATCGTATTCCGACGATAGGGCGAATTCCAAAGCATCCTTGGGTACTGTATACCTGATGAATGAAATTCACATAAATAACGAAACATTATTTCATTGTTTTCCTTTAATTTCGTAATTTCGTTATCAGCTTGTTTCTGTGGAATGTTAGGTATAGGACATGGTACATGAAATATGTCTCGAATTTTCTGAACAATCCAAAAATTGAATAATATATAGGGTGTTGCATTTAAAATAAGAAAGTTGGTATTGGCCTCTGCTAGATGACACACCCTGTATAAAAAGTTTTTCTTGAAAAAAATTCACAACTAAAAATACTATAGTAAATACTATACGACGTATTCGAGCGTTTTGTCGAACACGCCCCCATTCATTTATTATCGAATTTATTCCATTTGGCTGCTACACACTGTATATTATCCAATTGCTTAATGCATTTTAAATTTTGAACATTACCTAGTATTTTAATTACATCAATTGTTATATTGAATGTTAAATATTCAGGGCGCGGCATTTATTCTGGACACCCAAAATATTATGGAAACGAAGATTCGGCAAAAAAAATGGCTAATGCAACAGGCTTATCTATTTTTAATTCTGAGCAGGTTTTCAAGGTCGTTTCAAAATCAACTTGTTATTTTTATATAGAAACCTGTATTTTTTTAGTAAAGAATCCGAATCTACGAATTAAAGCAAATATTTTTTTTCCGACGCCTACTTTTTGCAATGTTTAATTTTAAAAGAAAAATTAATGCAATCTTAAGTAAAAGCAAAAAATCAATTATTTCTTTAATAATATATAAAACTTGAGCATAATTACAAAAATATAAATTTAAGAGTGTTCAAAATAGGGCTACAATTTATCTTCGAAGATTTTCAATTTCGAAGGTTCAAAGCTTCGAAGATTCATAGGAAATATTCGAAGATTGAAGTTTCAGAGATTCAAAGATTCAGAGTTTAGAATTTTTCAAGTTTCGCATTTTGGAAGTTTCGAAGTCTCATTTCGAATATTGACAAATGAATAAGTGAATTTATATCAAATTATTTCCAAACTAATAAAATTTTTTTTCAAGATAAGTTATTGTTTTTTATCTCGCCAATACGTTAGTTTTGTATCAATTGCTCTATTAGTTTTTGACATACAGCGCGCACAGACAGACACACACACACACACAGACACAAAAAACAAATTCCAGAAATTGTTGAAATAGCATCTAGGGATTCCAAAACGGATGTTTCCGTGAAAAAAACTTTTGAAAAAAAAATCACGATCACAATACTTTCTCGTACTTCGTAACGGAGAAAGTAAAAATCAAAAATATTAGCCAAAAACATAAAAATGGTGACAAAAAAATGTAAATATTGGCCAAGATCTAAAATATAGACCAAAATCAAATTTAGACAATAATGTCAAAGATCAAGAGAGCAGTTTAAATAATTCTCTATATTTTTAAGTAAATGTCAAATTTTAACTTGAAACGCCTAAATTAAAGTCAAAAATATAAATTTCTGCAAATGACCCAAAATTAAAATAAAAACCAGAAAATACAAGCCAGAAAATAAAAAATGATGATGTGGCCATCATGTTACTTTCTCCGACTTGACTATTTTCAATTTTAATCATATTTTAAATGTACATCGAGCGCTTTGTAAACTCGGATGAAACTGACATTTAAAACGTCATAATTATGAAAGATGGAAAAATTATACTTTAAATTCAAAAACTCAGTTTACTCAAAAACTAAAGAGATTTCAAAAAAACTTATTCTTTATAAGTTGTATATAAAATATATAAAAATATATAAAATTGCTGTAACTACTATCGTTTAATAATTATAAGCCAAAAATGAAAAAAAAAAGATTTTCTCGAATAACAATGATTTTATGAGAAATATTTTAAAACAAAAAATGTTCATTTATTTGATGTCTTCAATATTTGCTTAAATGTTTTTGTGAACATTATCATATCTAAGAAAATATTGACAAAAAACAAAAAAAAAACAGTTAAAGTAAACACCCACTTCCGGTGTACGAAATTTTACCAAAAGCTTTTCAGTTCTTTGCATTATCAAATAAGGCTTATGTTCAAAGTTTGATGTTAATTGATGTACTAGTTTTTGCGCAATTTAATTTATAACGCTCCTCTATGACATAACCTAAAATTGTGCCACGTAAGTGGAGTAATAATCAGTTTACTCAAAAACCAAAGAGATTTCGAAAAAACTTATTCTTTATAAGTTGTTCAATTTGGCATTCTTTAGAATTATTAATCATCTAAATTTGCTGTAACTATTATCGTTTCATAATTATAAACCAAAAATGAAAAAAAAATTAATAAATATCTTTCTCCAATAAAAATGATTTTATGAAAAATATTTTCAAACAAAACATGTTCATTTTTTCGTTGTCTTCAAAATGTATTTCAACGTTTTCGTAAAATCTTCCATAAAAAAATGGTGATGTGGCCATCATGTTACTTTCTCCGACTTGATGGTATTATTTATATTTACGCTTTCATGGTTTATTTTCAATTTGAATCATATTTTAAATGTACATCGAGCGCTTTGTAAACTGGGAGGAAACTGACGTTTAAAACGTCAAAATTATGAAAGATGGAAAAATTATGCTTCAAATATAAAAACTCAATTTATTCAAAAACTAAAGGGATTTCGAAAAAAACTTATTCTTTGTAAGTTGTTTATTTGAGCATTCTCTACAATTATTATAAACATAGATTTGCTGCTACTATTATCGTTTTATAATTATAAACCAAAAATTTAAAAAATAATAATATTTTTTTTTCTCGAATAAAAATGATTTCATGAAAAATGTTTTCAAGCAAAAGATGTTCATTTCTTTGTTGTCTTCAAAGTTTGTTTAAATGTTTTTGTGATATTTTTCAAATTTAAGAAAATATTGGCAAAAAACAAAAAACAGTTGAGGTAAACGCCCACTTCCGGTGTACGAAATTTTACCAAAAGCTTTTCAGTTCTTCAGATTATCAAATAAGACGGATGTTCAAAGTTTCATATCAATTGCTCCATTAGTTTTTGAGATACAGCGCGCACAGACAGACAGACACACACACACACACACACACACACACACACACACACACACACACACACACACAAAATTTTCCAGAAATTGTTGAAATGGCATCTAGGGACCCCAAAACGGATATTTCTGTAAAAAAATTTTTGAAAAAAAATCACGATCACAATACTTTCTCGTACTTCGTAACGGAGAAAGTAAAAATCAGGAGTTCATTAAAAAAACGAGTTGGCCTTGAAATAACCTTGAAACCATATTCAAATTGAAAATTAATAGGCCTTCTGCATTAGCCCCTTCATCGTAAATACATTTTATTTGAAACATTTTCTCTCCAAATCTTCGTTTTTGTATAAAATATTTTTCGAAATTTTAACAAATCAGCACGTGATTGACCGGTTCCTAAGTTCTGAAACACCCTGTATATATTCCATTCTTTCGTATTTTTATGACGAATTCCTTTAAAGATAGTTTATTAAAAAATTTTGCCAATCATTTATCAATTTTTAGCCGTAATTTCATGTTTTGAGTGTTGCCATTTTGTTATCAGCTATAATATATCATTTGTTTTTATTTATTCAAAATTTTTTTTTACGGAAATATCCGTTTTGGGGTCCCTAGATGCCATTTCAACAATTTCTGGAAAAAAAAAATGTGTGCCTGTGTGTGTGTGTGTGTGTGTGTGTGTGTGTGTGTGTGTGTGTGTGTGTGTGTGTGTGTGTGTGTGTGTGTGTGTGTGTGCCTGTGTGTGTGTGTGTGTGTGTGTGTGTGTGTCTGTGTGTGTGTGTGTGTGTGTGTGTGTGTCTGTGCGCGCTGTATCTCAAAAACTAATAGAGCAATTGATATGAAACTTTGAACATACGTCTTATTTGATAATCCGAAGAACTGAAAAGCTTTTGGTAAAATTTCGTACACCGGAAGTGGGTGTTTACCTTAACTGTTTTTTGTTTTTTGCCAATATTTTCTTAAATATAAAAAATATCACAAAAACATTTGAACAAATATTGAAGACAATAAAGAAATGAGATTATTTTGTTTGAAAACATTTCTCATAAAATCATTTTTATTCGAGAAAAAAATTTATTAATATTTTGTCGTTTTTGGTTTATAAATATGAAACTATAATAGTTACAGGAAATTTATATTAATAATAATTGTAGAGAATACCAAAATGAACAACTTATTAAGAATAAGTTTTTTTCGAAATCCCTTTAGTTTTTAAGTAAACTGAGTTTTTGAATTTGAAGTATAATTTTTCCATCTTTCATAATTTTGACGTTTAAGACGTCAGTTTTATCCGAGTCTACAAAACGCTCGATGTACATTTAAAATATGATTTAAAATGAAAATAAACCATGAAAGCATAAATATATATTATACTATTAAGTCGGAGAAAGTAACATGATGGCCACATCACCATTTTTTTCTCTTAATATCAATTATTTTGTTTTTTTATTTTTTTGTTGCAACTTCGTCTTCAGCAGTAGTAAGTGAATTGTTTTCATGGAACATCAGAAATATACAGTGAGTGTAAAAAGTATTCGTACAGAGGAGATTTCTTTGAAAAGGTCCCTATTTTCGAAAATGAACTTAAAAAATTTATTAACAGTGAATGTAATACATATGTAATATATTTTTCGTCGGTAAAAAGACAATGAAATAATTTGAATACATTGTTATTATAATCAACAAAAATGGAAACTTATATTTATTCAGCGCACAGAAAGTATTCGTACACTCGGTTTTTATTTTGTATTTTTACTTTCTTCGTTACGAAGTAGCCATAGAGCACTTCAACAATTATGTACAAACTGCCGCCTGGAAATCTACGCCTGTACAATCCACATCAAACACTGGGCAGCAAACCCCACAGAAAATTAGGGAGCTTATCGCCAAAAAAACACCAAACTAGAAAACACTGACAGGAAACTACATATCCTGGGGACAAAACTGTACTAAACAGCCTAACGCTAAGCTCAAAAAACACTCCGAGACGAAAGTGACAACACTATAACGAACTACCTAGTGAATCTAGACCCGACATGTGCCACAGACTATTTGCTCTGGAAAGCAACAAAGCAACAGAAAGCACCGGTAAACCACAAACTTCCACTACGTACAAATGGTAATTCCTGGGCCAGAAGTGACTATGAGAAGTCACAAGCATTTGCAGACCACCTGGAAAAGGTATTTATCCCCAATCCAGATGAAGGCTCAACCAAAGTCCAGGAAGTGAAGGAATCTCTGGATTGTCCCTATCAACTTCAAAAGGTCACCATCAATGAATTGATAAGAGTTATCAAATCGCTAGCTCCAAAAAATGTTCCAGGGTACGACCTGATAACCGCTAGAGTCCTACAGGAGCTACCCAAGATGGGAATAGCCTTCCTCACCGCTATATACAACGCCATCCTACAAAGAGAGATCGTCCCTCCCCAATGGAAAGTAGCACAGATAATGATGGTCCAGAAACCAGGAAAACCCAGTGACGGATCTAAATTCTATCGACCGATCAGCCTCCTACCCATAACCTCAAAAATTATGGAAATCCTATTTCTTAACAGACTGCTCCCTATCATACATAGTATTAGCCTAATCCCGGACCACCAATTTGGATTTCGCCGCAACCACAGCACTATTGAGCAGGTTCACAGGTTAGTCAATAAAACTAACTCTGCGTTTGAGTAGAAACAATACTGTACTACTGCATTCATTGACGTGTCCCAGGCATTTGATCGGGTCTGCCACGAAGGCCTGCTCTATAAAGTCAAAGATTCCTTACCACTGAACTACTTCATCTTCATTAAATCCTACCTAAACGACAGGTATTTCCAGGTCAAGCAGGGTGAAGAATTATCAAACCTCCGACCAGCGCTAGCCAATTACGATCACCATACTTTCTCGTACTTCATAACGGAGAAAGAAAAAATATGTATTTTCTGGAAGAGTTTCCAAATTTTAAAGCTATTTCCTTTACAGGTTATTCTTCTATAATTTTCCAAATCGTTTTAGCAATTTTCCCTTCACTTCATGTTTTAATTGTTGTCATATTGTTTTTAACTCTAAGTCAATTATTTTTATGGAATGTTAAAAATAGATTCATTGTGGATTAGTTTGAAGAATTTTAAGGCAATTCCTGTAAAGATTAACTTTTTACAATTTTTCAAACAACCTAATGTAGATTTTGTTTGTTATATTCAAAGTTTCATTTGAAAATATTTAGTACTTTTTGAGTTACAGACACGCAGACATTTTTCAAAAATGGTTTCAAACGTCTCGAGGGACCGCAAAAATAAAATTTCCATTGAAATTTCGCATTTGAAAAATAATACGATTGTAATACTTCAAACTTCGTACGGAGAAAGTAACAATAAGAGCAGGCTAAAAACATAGAAAAGTTATATCAAAAAATCAAAAATATTAGCTAAAAACATAAAAATGATGACAAAAAAAGTAAATATTGGCCAAGATCTAAAATATAGACCAAAATCAAATTTAGACAATAATGTCAAAGATCAAGAAATCGGTTTAAATAATTCTCTAATGGCTATATTTTTACGTAAATTGAAACGCATAAATTAAAGTGATAAATATAAAATTAAGCAAATAAAATTAAAATACAAACCTTACAGAAACTACAAGCCAGAAAATCATGACTAAATATAAAACATGTAGGTTGCACAATCTAAAATAAAGGTCGATAAATAAAAACTCGAAAATACAAAAAATTTAAAATTCGCGCATGGAAATGAATAATTCAAATTACAAAATCTGAGATTTAGGCCACAAAATCGAAAATTTTGGCTCAAATAAAAAATATTTGGTCCCAAAAATAAAAAAAATCATCGCATGGAAATGAATAATTCAAATTACAAAATCTGAGATTTAGGCCACAAAATCGAAAATTTTGGCTCAAATAAAAAATATTTGGTCCCAAAAATAAAAAAAATTATCGCAAAGAAATTGAAAACACATGTTAAAGATCTGAAACATGTGCCAAAATCAAAAATTTGGTCTAAAAATAAAAAAACCAGTCCAATAAAATTAAAAATGGTGATACGGCCATCATGTTACTTTCTCCGATTTTATGAAAAATATTTTCAAGCAAAAGATGTTCATTTCTTCGTGGTCTTCAAAGTTTGTTTAAATGTTTTTGTGATATTTTGCATATTTAAGAAAATATTGGCTAAAAACAAAAAACAGTTAAGGTAAACACCCACTTCCGGTGTACAAAATTTTACCAAAAGCTTTTAAGTTCTTCAGATTATCAAATAAGACGTATGTTGAAAGTTTCATATCAATTGCTGTATTAGTTTTTGAGATACAGCGCACACAGACACACAACACACAAAAAAAAATCCAGAAATTGTTGAAATGGCATCTAGGGACCCCAAAACGGATATTTCCGTAAAAAAAATTTGGAAAAAAAATCACGATCACAATACTTTCTCGTACGGAGAAAGTAAAAATGGTGATCCATCATGTTACTTTCTCTGACTTGATGGTATCATTTATATTTACGCTTTCATGTTCTTTTTACTTTCTCCTTTACGAAGTACGAGAAAGTATTGTGATCGTGATTTTTTTTCAAAAATTTTTTTTACGGAAATATCCGTTTTGGGGTCCGTAGATGCCATTTCAACAATTTCTGGAAAAAAAATTTTGTGTCTGTGTGTGTGTGTGTCTGTGCGCGCGCGAAGTGGGTGTTTACCTCAACTGTTTTTTTGTTTTTTTCCTATATTTTCTTGAATATAAAAAATATTACAAAAATATTTAAGCAAATATTAAAGACAACAAAGAAATGAACATCTTTAGTTTGAAAATATTTTTCATAAAATCATTGTTAATCGAGAAAAAAATTTATTAATTTTTTTTCATTTTTGGTATACAATTATGAAACACTAATAGCTACAGCAAATTTAAATTAATAATAATTGTAGAGAATGCACAAATGAACAACTTATAAAGAATAAGTTTTTTCCGAAAGTTTTTGAGTAAACTGATTTTTTTAATTTGAAGTATAATTTTTCCATCTTTCATAATTGTGACGTTTTAAAAGTCAGTTTAATCCAAGTCTACAAAACACTCGATGTACATTTAAATTGAAAATAAACCATGAAAGCGTAAATATAAATGATACTATCAAGTCGGAGAAAGTAGCACGACGGCCTCATCACCATTTTTAATTTTTGGATTATAATTATAAAACGATAATAGTTACAGAAAATGTATGTTAATAATAATTGTACAGAATGCCAAAATGAACAACTTCTAAAGAATAAGTTTTTTTCGAAATCTCGTTAGTTTTTGAGTAAACCGAGTTTTTGAATTTGAAGTATAATGTTTCCATCTTTCATGATTTTGACGTTTTAAACGTCAGTTTCATCCGAGTTTACGCAACGCTCGATGTACATTTAAAATATGATTTCAATTGAAAATAAATCCATGAAAACGTAAATATAAAGTCGGAGAAAGTAACATGATGGCCACATCACCATTTTTTTCAATTTAAATCATATTTTAAATGTACATCGAGCGTTTTGTAAACTCGGATGAAACTGACGTTTAAAACGTCAAAATTGTGAAAGATGTAAAAATTACCCTGCAAATTCTAAAACTCAGTATACTCAAAAACTAAAGCGATTTCGAAAAAATGTATTCCTTATAAGTTATTCATTTTGGCATTCTCTACAATTATTAATAACATAAATTTGCCGTAACTATCGTTTCATAATTATATTCCAGAAATTTAAAAAAATAATAATAATTTTATTTCTCGAATAACAATGATTTTATGAAAAATATTTTCAAACAAAAGATGTTCATTTATTTGTTGTCTTCAATATTTGTTTAAATATTTTTGTGATATTTTTCATATTTAAGCAGATATTGGAAAAAAACAAAAAACGGTTAAGGTAAACACCCACTTCCGGTGTACGAAATCTTACCAAAAGCTTTTCAGCTCTTCGGATTATCAAATAAGACTTATGTTCAAAGTTTAAAATCAAATGCTTTATTAGTTTTTGAGATACACACACACACGGACACAATTTTTTTTTTCCAGAAATTGTTGAAATGGACCCCAAAACGGATATTTCCGTAAAAAAAATTTTTGAAAAAAATTTCACGATCACAATACTTTCTCGTACTTCGTAACGGAGAAAGTAAAAATTAAGTACTTAAGTAAATGTCAAATTTTAAAAGTCAAAAATGAACGAGCAACTTAAAATCAAAAATATGAAATTAAGTACATAACCTAAAATTAAAATAAAAACCTTGTTGAACATGCAGGCCAAAAAAATTAAAAATTTGGGCCCGAATATAAAAAATGGAGGTTGCAAAATCTAAAATACAGTTCATCAAATAAAAACCGAAAATAACGGCAAAAAAATTAAAAAAACCGCACATTAAAATCAATAATTTGGGTTACAAAATCTAAAACGAAGGCAAATCAAATTTAGACCAAAAATCGAAAATTCGGACTTAATAAAAATGAAAAATGTAGGCCGAAAAATCAAAAATTACAACAAATAAATCGAAAATTTAGGCCAAAATAAAGAGTAATGAGGCCAAAATAAAGAGTAATGAGGCCAAAAAATGTAAACTAAAATATTGGCAAAAAATGGTAATGTGGTCGTTATGTTACTTTCTTCAATTTTATGATATAATAGTTATTTATATTTATACTTTCATGGTTTATTTTTAATTCAGAGATAGAAATGATAAATTATACTTTAAATACTAATAGTCAGTTTACTCGAAAACTAAAGAAATTAAATAAAAAACTTATTCTTTAAAAATTGTTTATTATTATTCACATAAATTAGATATAACTATTATCGTTTCATAATTATGAAGCAAACACGAAAACTTTTTTTTTTTCGAAAAACAAAAATATTTTCAAACAAAAGATGTTCATTTCTTAGTGGTCTTCAATATTTGTTTAAATATCTTTGTAATATTTTGCACATTTAATAAATTATTGGGAAAAAACAAAAAAGCATTTAAGGTTAACACCAATTTCAAATATGAAACGCCATAATGCGTATCAAATTTCGATTCTATGAAAACTGAAAATCCCTACATTTTACGATAACTTCTGACTTATTTATATATTTACGGAAACTCCATACAAATTAGAAAGTTTACACCCAGTTAAAATTGACTCTTAAAATCATAAACAATAAGAATGTTTGATAAAACATGGACTACACATTTTCTAAATATTTTTAAACCTTTCAACATTATTTAGTTTTCACCCTCAAATACATTCATGACAAGACTGATAGTGCTTCAGTTTTTTTCATATTTTAATTTATTGTAATGTGAATTATCATTCAATTACCAATATAAAAAGTCACTAGACTTGAAAAAGTTGGTTATATTTAAAAAAATGAGGTTATATTTTATGACAGTGGGCAATGTTGCATCAAATTGAGTATTTTCATAGTTGAGATAATTTGATTATGCCGTAGAATCGGCGTGTATTTTTTAAATACTTGAATTTGAATTGATGTTTTCGTATTGTAATCAATGATTTCTGGAATTTTTGAAATTATTAAAAAAACAGCACACTTGAATGATTGAAGTAATATCTTAATTAATTTAATATATGAATTAGACAACGTTGTTAGAAATCTGACATTTGATAATTTTTTTACTGTCAGATCAGTTGTTAGAAATCTGACATTTAATAATTTGTTTCTACTTTAGTTTAACAATCGACCTTTTGTTATATCAAAAATAGTTTAATAATGAGATTTTTTATTTTACAGTTTTGCTCATTATTAAACTATTTGTGGTAACATTTTAGTTGTTGCGATTGGCAGTACGTAAACATGACAAATGTCGACATCAAAATGTAAAATTGCCGTTAATTCATAGGATAATTGGAACCGTCCAATGCTCTACATACTGAATATGTTCGAATGCATATTGGAGAGTACCACTAAGGTTAAAAAAACGGAGGCGTCATATTATTCACTTTTTATCCGCGTGGAAAATGTAGGAACTCGGTGACAATGGCCGGAGGCATGAATTCACTTGGCTCTCGGTGACGACGTTTAAGCAACACAACATACACAGAGGAAAGCTTGTAATTTATTATATGTATTATCACTTTGTTTTTTGCAAAACGAATATCACGGAAGAAACAGCGAGAGTATAATGCATGTTTCATTCGCGGCGAAAAAGAGCCGCTTGAGTCGGTGTGTTAATTCGGTGTGGATTTTTATTTAGCTTCGATCGATGCCTGACACGAGGAACGAGAAACAAATGTAAACATAACCTTAAATTTCGATTATCATTTAGGCGTTGCATTATTTTATAAGCTTAAATTGGTTACAACTTACGTGGAAATAGTTTGTTTATCCCACCCTTGGCAACCTCCCTTATTTTTGGAGGTGTGTAAGTAATACTCTTGATTTAATATATTTAAAAATTAACTATTGAAATCGCCGTAGAAATACGTATGTCAAATATTAAATTCGTTCGAAAGGATCAAATGTTTTTAGTGCTGCCAAATGTTAAAAGATAAAACTCACTAGGTTTAAGTATATATTTTATTTTAGAAATAATTCCTTAATTGAAACCAAAGTAGAAAAAATAGTATATTATACTTGTTGAATAAGAGGCATTGTGGGGCACTCGTTACATTGGAGCACTCCTCGCTGCACGAGTCGTGCTCCAATCCCACTCGTGCCACAATATACCTTCTTATTAAACTTGTATAATAATGTACTTCAGTTGACGCTCAATACCGTGAGCAAAATGAAACGAAGAGTGTTTCCACTAACGATTTGTTCACATTACAGAGAGTGACTTATTTTATGCTTTAAATATGTAGTAATAGGTGTTTTTGTATAAATAATAGTTTACTTATTTGTATTAACAAATTTTTTTATTAAACAAAAAATAAATTAACATTCTAAAAATATTGTGTAATTTTTGTTTGTTTTTTGCTTTTTTCTACTTTTTGTTTTATAGCTGTTTCTCTCATTTCTTTCAATGTTTAAATATTATGCAATTCAAGTCCATTCTCTTCTGCCCATTGAATTGATGTGTTCAATGATTTTATTGCATTGTCTGGAGTGATTTTCTTGTGTGGGTTTTCTGCAGTTTCCACATCTTCAGTTTCCTCATCTTTAGTTTCATCTTCTTGGTTTTCTACACCAACATTATCTAGTTGTGCATCCATTTCGTTCCATGCATATACATCTGTCTCATTCAGTTCAATCTAGAAAAAAATGTACAAATAGTGATGTAAGGTGTGGAAATAAACATTTATTACATACATGTGGAAGTAATGTGTTTAAAATATCTCGTGTTTCAGCTAGAGCTTGTGTCTGATCTTCTTTCCATTTTTGCTGTAATACACTAAGTGGTAAATCATCCTCGTCTTCTTGATTACTGAAATCTAAAAATTTTTTCCAGCATTTCGCAATCATTGCTGGATTCAATCGGTTCCATGCATTCATCAAATTGGTAACAGCATCTTTTATTGTCACATTTTTTAAATTATCTAAATTGGAGCCATCTGCAATAATATTGCGAAGAAGGCTACTTCTGTAGTATAATTTTGTAATTCGGATCGCATTCTGATCCATGGGTTGGATAAGAGGGGTTACATTTGGCGGAAGATATATTGTTGTAATATGCCCATCTTCACTCTGTAATTCTTCTATTGGGGGATGCGATGGAGCATTATCCAAAATATGAAGAGCTTTTATTGGGTGGCCATGTGATTTCTGAAAACGTGTAACCTTCCAGAACAATTAATGACTTGTAAATGATTCTGGAAGACCATGTCATTATAGACTTACCTGCGGAACAAAGGAATTATGGAACCAATTCTTGAAAATTGACACCGTCATCCAAGCTGATTTAGAGTAATCATAGTCCACAGGAAGAGACATTTTTTTAAAAGCTCTAGGGCTTTTTGCCTTGACAATAACCAACGGCTTGACTTTATGACTACCAGTAGCATTGGTACATGCCAAAAATGTTGGTCGTTTTTTTTCATGTTTTCTACCTGGAGCAGTCTTCTCTTGAGATGAAACAAAGGTTTTATCTGGTAGAAGCTTCCAATAGAGAGCCGATTCATCAGCATTATACAACTGATCACGTGTAATTTCCATTTCCTCCATTTTATTTTTTAACTGTTCTTTAAATGGATCAATTAGTTCTGGCCGAGATGATAATTTTTCGCCAGTAATTTTTAAATATCGAATTCCGTATCTTCTTTTAAACCTTTGCAACCAACCGTCGCTAGCAGTAAATTCTTCACCAGAATTTTCTTTCATCTCAGAATTCAAAGATTTTGCCTTTTGTTTAATCATATCACCACTCACCATAATGTTTTTATTTCTTTGACTCAGGAACCATTTATAAATTTTTTTCTCCATTTCAGGATGTTTAGATCCTTTTAAGGTTCGTCTTTGTCCTGGTCCTCCACAAGTACAAGCCACCGCACGTAATATTAATTCTTTTTTGTTTTTATTTTACAAATTGTGGATTTTGCAACGCCATATCTTTTAGATAAATTTGTTACACTTACGCCGGTTTTTAATTCTTCAATTATACCCGCTTTTTCACGGAGAGTTAAGCACTTCGGTTTTCTTTGCGCCGACATGATGTGAACACTTCTCCAGTCAAATAAATACTGTAAGAAGTGTTAAAATATTGAGCTGTATTGCGTAAACAGCGCGTGTCATATAATCCAGGGAAGTACCGCTGCGTTAAAACAAACTGTGCGTACCGATCATGGTGCAAAGATTACATGGTGTGCCTATAACTCCCGTACCACGCCCCTTTTGAATATTTTTGATGCTGCAATTACCAACCATGAAAAATGAAACTATAAAAATCTACACTAAGGAATATAAATTGCAAAACACGTTAAAATTCGATTTCGACATAAAAACACGATAAAACATTTAGTTTATATCACAATGATTTATTAAAATATCACGAGCATTAAAGTATTTTTTTTTTATTTAGAGCACTTAGGTTGGTAAGGAAATTAATAAATGTGGTTTTAGATGTTTAATTTGCCGTGCACACTAAACAGTACGAAACAATATGATTAAATGTAAATAAAATACGCGCAACAGTAATTTAAATTAGTTATATTGACTTTTTTATTTAGCCAAGCAAGTAATTTTACAAGGTTGCATCACTGAGCATCGGCCAAATGAGAGAGGGGGAGATTTTAGAGATTTCACTGTCAGATCATTTTTGTTGGTTCATGTGTAAAACTTTATAAAATGAAACCACCGCCTTCTTAGTTAAAATTAAAAATGGAACAGAGTATATGTATATTTATAAATTAAACTTGAAACTTCCGAGTTGACCAACAAACCTGCGGAACCCCTGTGGATACCCCACTGTGCATTTCCGCCTTATTAATATTTTTATTATTTATCTTAAACGTGCATTGTAAAAACAAAAAAGAAAGGAGAATGAATTTTATTATTATTATCAAATAATTAATTTTTGTTAATTACTAATTACAAGTCCAGCGCAAGCTAGTAGAACTAATTACGAGCCAGATGCCGAAAAACAATATTTAACGTTGGATTCCAAAAATTATACCGAGGTTTATGTACTGTACATTGGTCACGCTCCTAATCACTGATTTTAATAAATTCGTTTACACTTCCTCTAATTAACAATCCTCGGTAAAAAAAAAATAAACAACTTAATGACCGTGACGTAATTTTGAAATGAATTAACATCCCCGCAATTTAAAATAATCATAACCGAGGGGTAACAATAAACCTAGATCCCTAATCATTAATTTTTAACATTCAGTTCACTATTTAATTATACAGTGCGCGCCTAAAGTATGGAATATATTCAGTAAAACCGAAATTAAATATTTTTGGAAAAAATCCTCGAACAGGTCGATTTTCTTTTATAAAAATACACATTTTTGCAAGAAAGTCGATTTTCAGTCGTCATTTGTTTTCGAGTAATGACGTCAGCCATTTTGTTTTTAAATGCCAACCCCCTATTTTTGTTCTTGATTTTGAGAGATCTTTTCATTGACGAACTGACAGTATAAAAATATTGCTATCTTACATAACAAATTTTTCGAGTAAATGGCAGTTGAAGGTAAGAACCTGTAGCATTTTTTCCAAACAAAAATGATCTTGAACTTACATATAATACAATATAGTTTCAGCAAGCCGGCGCACCTGCACTAAACGCGTTTTTTGTTTTTTTTTTTATTTTTTTTTTTTTTTATTTTTTCTTTTGTTTTTTTTTTTTATTTCGAACATGTAGAAATTCTTCTTGACCATTTTAAATATTATGCAGGCTAATTCTAGGCATTCATTCTATCGATCCTCGCCTGCCAATCCACCTCTTCGTAAAGTAATTGTCAAAAACGCGCATTGTGCGGGGTGCGCCGTCTTGCTAAAACCATATTGTATTATATGGAAGGTCATTTTGCAAAAACTTTAAATATCAAGTTCACACTTTCAATTGTCATTTACTCGAAAAATTTCTTATGTAAGATGGCAACATTTTTATACTGGCAGTTCGACAATGAAAAGATCCTTCAAAATCAAAAACAAAAACAGGAGGTTGCCATTTAAAAACAAAATGGATAACGTCATTACTCAAAAACAAATGACGACTGAAAATTGACTTTCATGCAAAAATGTGTATTTTTATAAAAGAAAATCGACCTGTCCGAAGATTTTTTCTTAAAAATATTTAATTTTGGCTTTACTGCATATATTCCATACTTTAGGCGAGCACTGTATTTTTGTTTTATTCTTTTTATTGGAATTTTTATTTATGGGAATTAGCTTAGCCATTAATAAATAATATTTGAACGATTACTTAACGCAAGGCTTATTTTCGAAAAAACGGTAAAAAATATTTTTTGTATTAGTTGATAATAAATATACAGGGTGTATTTGAAATAACGAACAGGTATTTAAGGGCACATACATAAAATATTTGTGAATCCATTTCCGTCAAAATTTATTCGAAAACATTTTTTTTTAATTTTCCTAATTTTTCGAGGTTTTTTAAACATTTTGAGAACCGATGCTTTTCTCATTTAATTAGGTCTGCATGGAATGTGTGTTTGTTTATTTAAAACGCGAGATGCGATTTCTTGCCTCCGAAATTTGAAGTGTTATCGCAACGTTTTTTTTTTTTTTTTATAAAAGATAAAAAGTCCTCAAGTTCATTGACGCTTAAAGAGCACTCAGATATTTCCTACGCGCTTGTTGTAATTCGATATCTAAAGCCGATGCCGTTTAAAAATTAGGTCATATTACCACTGCCCCCAAACATGTTGCGTATTTTCACTCATTAACTTTAATAATTAATTGCGGGCTTGTTACAGTTATAAACAAAGTAATTGCGAATATTGTTTAAAAATAATATAATCTCTTTGTGGTTACGAGCCTGTTCGTTATTTCAAATACACCCTGTATACGTATATGTGAATGCAAACAAAATATTTTTGATAGTCAAAAATATAGTTTTTTTTTTCGGAAAAACTGAAAAAATTCTTTTTGAGATAGGCTGGGTTTTGAGTAAAACAATAGAAATAATTTTACAGTTTTTGAACGAATTTGGAAAATGTGTATTTTTAAATTCTTAGCATACAGATTTCATCTAATTACGTCACCATTTTTTTGTTTCCCTACAACAATAATATATCACGAGTTATAAAGGAAAAGCAAATTCGATTTTGAAATTTTTAAATGAGCAACATTTTTCGTATTCACGCTAGATCAAATTTGTAAAAGGATAAATTACTTTGTTTAATTTTTCTGATAGAATTTTTTATATGGCTAATTGTTCTACGAGCGATAATCAACAAAAGTTAACTTTCTCGATTTTTTTGCGTTTTGGATTTCATTCTCCGATCATTCGAAAATGTGATTTTTGAATTTGAACAATAAGTACGAAGGATGTTGCTAGATTTTAATGGGATCTTAAATTTATAGTGTTAATCGTTCCAAAGTCCGAAGGCTAGTTTTTGAATAAAAAATTATTAAATGCGGTTTTGGGAAGTCCAGTGGTTAAGACATGTTTTTATCGTTTTTGGACGAATTTTAAAAAAACCTATTTTCAAATGCTGATATGTATTTTATCAAGTAGATTACGCTCAAGTTGTTTGTTTCCCACCAGCGATAATATTTCTCGGGTTATAACGGAAAAAATGGTGATGTGGCCATCATGTTACTTTCTCCGACTTGATGGTATCATAGCCATTTATATTTACGTTTTCATGGTTTATTTTCAATTGAAATCATATTTTAAATGTACATCGAGCGTTGTGTAAACTCGGATGAAATTGACGTTTAAAACTTCAAAATTATGAAAGATGGAAAAATTATACTTCAAACCCAAAAACTCAGTTTACTCAAAAACTAAAGGGATTTCGAAAAAAACTTATTCTTTATAAGTTGTTCATTTTAGCATTCTCTTTTATAATTATAAATCTAAAATTTAAAAAAAATAATAAATTTTTTTCAAGAATAAAAATTATTTTATGAAAAATGTTTTCAAGCAAAAGATGTTTATTTCTTTCTTGTCTTCAAAGTTTGTTTAAATGTTTTTGTGATATTTTTCATATTTAAGAAAATATTGGCAAAAAATAAAAAACAGTTAAGGTAAACGCCCACTTCCGGTGTACGAAATTTTACCAAAAGTTCTTCAGATTATCAAATAAGACGGATGTTTAAAGTTTCATATCAATTGCTCTATTGGTTTTTGAGATACGCGCGCACAGACTAACACACACACACACACACAAAAAAAATTCCAGAAATTGTTGAAATGGCATCTAGGGACCCCAAAACGGATATTTCCGTAAAAAAAATTTTGAAAAAAAAATCACGATCACAATACTTTCTTGTACTTCGTAACGAAAAAAGTAAAAACGAAACAAAATTTCCTACAATTTTTTTTTATTCACGCTGGATCAAATTTGTAAACGTACAAGTCTTATTTGATAATCTGAAAAGCTTTTGGTAAAATTTCGTACACCGGAAGTGGGCGTTTACCTTAACTGTTTTTTCGTTTTTTCCCAATATTTTTATAAATATGAAAAATATCACAAAAACATTTAAACAAATATTGAAGAAAACAAAGGAATGAGCATCTTTGGTTTATAAATATTTTTCATAAAATCATTGTAATTCGAGAAAAAAAATTATTATATTTTTTTTCATTTTTGGTTTATAATTATGAAACGACAGTAGTTACAGCAAATTCGTCCATCTTTCATAATTTTGACGTTTTGACGTTTTGACGTTTTAAACGTCAGTTTCATCCGAGTCTACAAAACGTTCGATGTACATTTAAAATATGATTTAAATTGAAAATAAACCACGAAAGCGTAAATATATATGATATCATCAAGTCGGAGAAAGTAACATGATGGCCCCATCACCATTTTTACTTTCTCCGTTACGAAGTACGAGAAAGTACTGTGATCGTGATTTTTTTTCCAAAAATTTTTTTACGGAAATATCCGTTTTGGGGTTCCTAGATGCCATTTCAACAATTTCTGGAAAAAAAAAATGGTGATGTGGCCATCATGTTACTTTCTCCGACTTATAGTATCATAGCCATTTATATTAACGTTTTCATGGTTTACTTTGAATTGAAATCATATTTTAAATGCACATCGAGCGTTGTGTAAACTCGGATAAAACTGACGTTTAAAACGTCAAAATTATGAAACATGGAAAAATTATACTTCAAATTCAAAAACTCAGTTTACTCAAAAACTAAAGAGATTTCGAAAAAAACTTATTCTTTAGAAGTTGTTCATTTTGGTATTCTCTACAATTATTATTCACACAAATTTGCTGTAACTATTATCGTTTCATAATTATGAATCAAAAACTGAAAAAAAATTAATACATTTTTTTCTCGAATAGCAATGATTTTATGAAAAATATTTTCAAGCAAAAGATATTCATTTCTTTATTGTCTTCAATGTTTGTTTAAATGTTTTTGTGATATTTTTTATATTTAAGAAAATATTGGCAAAAAACAAAAAACAGTTAAGGTAAACACCCACTTCCGGTGTACGAAATTTTACCAAAAGCTTTTCAGTTCTTCGGATTATCAAATAAGACGTATGTTAAAAGTTTCATATCAATTGCTGTATTAGTTTTTGAGATACAGCGCACACAGACAGACACACACACACACACACAGACAGACAGACAGACAGACACACACACACACACACACAGACACAAAAATTTTTTTTCCAGAAATTGTTGAAATGGTATCTAGGGACCCTAAAACGGATATTTCCGCAAAAAAAATTTTTGAAAAAAAAATCACGATCACAATACTTTCTCGTACTTCGTAACGGAGAAAGTAAAAATGTGTCTGTGTGTGTGTGTGTCTGTGTGTGTCTGTCTGTGTGCGCTGTATCTCAAAAACTAATAGAGCAATTGATATGAAACTTTGAACATACGTCTTATTTGATAATCCAAAGAACTGAAAAGCTTTTGGGAAAATTTCGTACACCGGAAGTGGGTGTTTACCTTAACTATTTTTTGTTTTTTGCCAATATTTTCTTAAATATGAAAAATATCACAAAAACAATCAAACAAACTTTGAAGACAACAAAGAAATGAACATCTTTTGCTTGAAAATATTTTTCATAAAATCATTGCTATTCGAGAAAAAAATTTATTAATTTTTTTTAAATTTTTGATTTATAATTATGAAACGATAATAGTTATAGCAAATTTATGTGAATAATAATTGTAGAGAATGCCAAAATGAACAACTTATAAAGAATACGTTTTTTCCGAAATCTCTTTGGTTTTTGAGTAAACGGAGTTTTTGTATTTGAAGTATAATTTTGACGTTTTAAACGTCAGTTTCATCCGAGTTTACGCAACGCTCAAAGTACATTTAAAATATGATTTCAATTGAATATAAACAATGAAAACGTAAATATAAATGGCTATGATAACATCAAGTCGGAGAAAGTAACATGATGGCCACATCACCATTTTTTTTATTTCTGATGCTTACGCACAGATTAAACAAAAGATATAAATTTATGACACATAATTGGCAATAACTTATTTTTTGAAAACTCTGAACTTTTTTAAAACATATTGTTAAAAACCGGAACTCTCCCGCCAAAATACGGAGTCCCGGGAAATTTAATTTTTCTGCAGCCGTCCCGAAAATAAAACTTCCGGTATGATTTATTAAAACGAAAGTACCATTTTACATAATTCGTACCGAACGTAGTTATTTTCGGGACGATTTTGTTTCACTTTCGGAACGATTTCTATACTTTCGGGACGCTTTTTGTTACTTTCGGGACGATTTTGCGTATATATGTAGGCATCCTTGACAAAAACATCAATTTCGTATTTAACTATGACAGCGCTTATCATAACATTCGTGTGTGTTTTTGATTTTTTTAATATAAAAAATCGTCTGCAGAAAAAAATATTGTACGTAACTCGTTCCAAAAGTGATTTTACGGGACTCGCACGATTTTTCTACTCATCCCGTAAAATATCACTTTCGGAACTTGTTACGTAAATTACTATTTAATTTTGAAGGGGTGTTATAGTTTAATTGGTAAAAGTCAAAATAACGCAGGGGTGAGAATGAGAAAACTCGTAAAGAAGTACACAGGAAAGCAAAATTGATATCAATTTCGCAGCAATATATGCAACTCTATATACTTTAATGCGGTGAGGACTAGTGAGAAACTATGCTTATCCTTTTACATTCCTATGCATAAGTGATCGGCATTACTTTTGCTTTTCAGAGTGTATATCATATATCAGAAATAAGTAGCGGAATGAACACGAAGACGTAATGGTTAATTCTTTTGATGAGGATGTACTATACATAATTCAAATAACAAAGAAGGGCCTCAAAATGGATTTACTAGAATATCTCGAAATTCGCAGAACACGCGCTATTCCGAAAATGCGAATTTTACACGACTATCTTGACCAGATTTGGCCATCTTGTATACATATTTTCTACATATACGGGGTGTCTCACAGAAGCGTCACAGTAACTTTTTGGCCTTAAATATTTAAGATAGAAAAATATGATTTCTGTAAAAGTTGCAGATAATTATCGACTCTATAATCGGAAAATATATTTCTTGCATACAAGGTGCCCTGCAACGGAGATCCAAAACAAACTTATGTTTCTTAAATGGAACACTAGGTATATTTTTTCATTTTTGTGCGGAGTCTTTAATACTAATTAAACTGACAATAACTTTTATTGGGCTAAAAACCGTTTCTGAGTTATTCTAGTTTTTAGGGCAAAAACAACAGTCACAGAAAAATAATAAGTTTATATTTTAAAATTATCGAAACGTTTTCTTAACAATAGAAATGTTACATTTTTAGATGATTAAGTAATCATGCTATTTTAATGAAGTAAATATAAAGAACCTTTTTTTTAATAGAAATTGAAAGTCTTTTTTCTTGCCTTTCTAAAAATATCTAGTTTTCTAGGTTTATAAATAATAATAATAACTTTCACAGTATTATATAAAAAGTGTTTGATATGTTTACTTTCTCCGTTACAAAGTATGAGAAAGTATTGTGATCGTGATTTTTTTTCAAAATTTTTTTTTACGGAAATATCCGTTTTGGGTTCCCTAAATACCATTTCCACAATTACTGGATTTTTTTGTGTTTGTGTGCCTGTGTATGTGTGTGTGTGTCTGTGTGTGTCTGTGCCAGTGTTGCCAGATTGGGGGTAAATTATTTTGGGGAACTTCAATCAATGGAATATTTTTTGGGGTGGGTATTTTATACGAGGGGTATTTTTGGGGAAATTAATGAACATGTTATTACATTTGCTATACTCGGCGCGCCGACCAGTGATAGTTTGTCGAGACGTTATGAAAAGCCTGATTCACACAGCCTTGCCACATTTTAGTTCTGTGACGGAAATATAAATCTTTCTACGTTAACCCACAAATACTAACTAGGTATTTACCACTTCCTAATTAATTGTAATCGAAAAAGGCTGATTTAAGGATAGAACGTAATCACTATATTTAAATAAGACATAAAAACGATAACACATGGCATACAACGGGCCTGGTTGAAAATTTCGGCTGCGTGACACACGCCTCACATGCGTTAGCGCTGACCAATCAGCGAACATCACGCGAAAATCACGCAAACCCATGATACCACCGATTCGGCGCGCCGAGTATAGAAATCATCATTACCATACAGGAGTCAGTCCTCAGCAATGAGGAAAAATCTGTAATATCATTTATGGAAGTTGCCATAGGGATGCTGTTATTGTCGTTTTCGTAATTTTGTTACCCCTAATGAGATGCTGCACTTTTATTTAAAAAATATGTATATGTGCCGAAAAGAAGATGAAAATATTGAGGATGAAGATGAATAATAAATTTTAATAAATTTATAATGCTTTAATTTTGTATATTTTCCAATAAATCCACTGTATTTACGTTTTATTTTCAAAATTTATTATTTTGGAGAGAGACAGCAGCGTAATTTTGGGGGAGTTTTATTCAATATTTGGGAAATTAAAAATTGCTACTGGCAACACTCGTTGCCCGTAAATAAATTATTATTATTGTATTAAATATTCAATCTTTTTGTTTACATTTTTTATCGTTAGGCCTGGATTTAGATTTTTGACCTGCAGTTTCTGTATAACTAAATAATTGTTCTTCATTTTGGTTTAAATTTTCGATTTGTTTGTTAAAATTTTCGAGTTTTTGATCGGCATCTGAAATATTTACTTTTATGCGTGATTTTTTTGCCGGTATTTTCGAGTTTTGGATTTTTTGTCCTTTATCTTTTTTTAAACATTGTCGCGTTTCTGGTTGGCAATTTATTTTGAGCCAGAGTTATTTTTGGGACTGAAAATGACAAATTATTTTTCTTTTGCAGGATTTTTTATATTTTTATTTTTTTAGACTAGAAATTTTATTTTTATTTTTGCTTATAGTTTAGATGTTTGGTCGGCATTTTTGATTTCCTTATTTGTTCTAACTTTTAGAGTTTTTGATTTGGGTCAAAATTTTTTTAATAGTTTGTTGAAATTTTCTACATTTTTCATTTTTCGATTTTTTTAGTTTTTTATATTAATTATTAATTTTAATGAGCGAATTTTTGATTGGTCTACACTCTTGTTAATTATTATGTGCGATTTTTTGTTTGTTTTGAGGGTATTTTCTAGTTTTTTGTACTAAGTTCTTGATTGTTTGTCCTTCATTTTAGATTTTTTTAATCTAAGTAATTGTTTTTATGGGCGAATTTTTTTTAATTACTTTCGAGTTTTGGGTTTCGGCAATTTATTTTGGGATAAAGTTTCAATTTTTTTAGCATTTTTTTATTTTTTACATCAGGATATTTGATTGTTTGTTTTTATAGTGATGACGAATTCTTTGAGAAGGTGTGTCTACTATAAATAGTTAATTATAATTTTACAGTTTTTAATTTTGTTTTGTGTTTATAAATGTTTTTAATGTTTAATTTTACCTAGAAATCTAAGTTTTATAATATATTTATTTTATATTGCCGTAGCTCTCAATTGAACGGAATAGTCTTAGGATTTTTTTATTTATTATTTTATTTAATTGTTTGTAATTTATACTTGTGTGATTTTAAGAAAATTTTAATTATTGTTTATTATATATTTCTTTTCTTCTTGACTTGTGTAAAGATGTAATCTACTTAACACCAATAAATTAATTGAATTGAATTGAATTGAATATTTCAGATGTTTGGTCTGTGTTTTTCATTTCCTTTTTCCAAATTTTAGAGTTTTTGACCTATAAACCCGAATGTTTAGTTAAAATTTGGTTTTTCTTTTCTGGTCTGCATTTTTTATTTTTGCCGAGAATTTACGATTTTTGGTCTAAATTTTTTGCCTATATTCTTATGTTTTTTACCTTGATTATAAATTTTAACCAGCAAATTTTTGATTGGTCAATACTTTAAATTTTTAACCTGAATTGTTGATTTTTGTGTGCAAACTTTTGGCCGGTATTTTCGAGTTTTTTTTAACCAAATTTTAGATGTTTTAACCTGAGTTATTATTGTTATGGGCCAATTTTTAAAATTATTATTGAGTTTAGAGTTTCGGCAATTTACTTTGAGGTAAAGAGTTTTGGGGCTGAAAATGGCAAATTATTTTGCTTTTGCTTTAATTTTTAATTTTTAGTCTGCATTTTTATTGTTTTGACCAGAGTTTTTGTATTTTTGGCCAATATTTTTGGTGTTTTATTTTTTACCAACGTTTTTGGTTCTGTTACCCTAATTATTAATTTTAATGTTGTTTTATTGTAGATTTTAATGAGCGAATTTTTGGTCGTTATTTTCGAGTTTTTGATTTTTTTGCCCTATAATTTAGATTTTGCAGACTGAATTTTTGATATTTTTGGCCTGTACTTGATTTTTGTATTAACTTTAGGTAATTTATTTAATTTGAATTTTTTTGTTTTAGTGGTTGTTTTAAGATAAAACTAATGTACTTTGATATTTAGATAGAAAATACAGACTGCGCGATTTGTGTTTAAGGAATTACTTAATTTTCAAATATTTCGATTCGATTTTTGATTTTTTTTTAATTTTTAAATCAAAAAAATAATTTTTGCAGTCAATTTAGTTTTTTTAGTAATTGTTAAATATAATACTTTGGCCCGGAATGAAACTGATCACTCGGTATAACTGGAACTGTTTGGAAATTATGAAAATAAAAATGCAAACCATTTTAAGTAGTTAATTAGCGATGCTTTCCGAAAAATTAAAGAATTATTTTAATTATTTGGAGGATACCACAGCACGATTAAATATTTTCCTAATTTTTTAAATGGCCTTTTTGTACTACCTACATATTTTCGGAAAAACGGGGTTATAAAACTTTTCGTTATGCAAATTCCGAAATCTTATCAGCGCGTCTTCTCTAATCCCAATCAGATTGGGGATTTTCGTCAAAATGGGGGTAAATTAAGGTTTTGGTGTGTATTTTGGAGAACTTCAATCGATGGGGTATTTTTTGGGGTGGGTATTTTATGCGAGGGGTATTCTGGGGGGTTTTTATGAAATATTTGGGGAAAATTAAAAATTACTCCTGGCAACACTGGTCTATATCTGAAAAACTAATAAAGCAATTAATATGAAACTTTGAACATACGTCTTATTTGATAATCCGAATAACTGAAAAGCTTTTGGTAAAATTTAGTATACAGGGAGTGGGTGTTTACCTCAACTGTTTTTTGTTTTTTGCCAATATTTTCTTAAATATGAAAAATATCACAAAAACATTTAAACAAATATTGAAGACAACGAAAAAATAAGCTTATTTTGTTTGAAAACATTTTTCATAAAATCATTGTTATTCGAGAAAAAAATTTATTAGAATTTTTTTATTTTTGGTTTATAATTATGAAACGATAATAGTTACAGCAAATTGATGTGAATGTTAATTGCAGAGAATGCCAAAATGAACAACTTATAAAGAATAAGTTTTTATCGAAATCTCTTTAGTTTTTAAGTAAACTGAGTTTTTTAATTTGAAGTATAATTTTTCCATCTTTCATAATTTTGACGTTTTAAACGTCAGTTTCAATCGAGTCTACAAAACGCTTGATGTACATTTAAAATACGATTTAAATAGAAAATAAACCATGAAAGCGTAAATATAAATAATACCATCAAGTCGGAGAAAGTAACATGATGGCCACATCACCATTTTTTTTTCATTTTTGGTTTATAATTATGAAACGATAATAGTTACAGCAAATTTATGTTAACAATTATTGTAGAGAATGCCAAAATGAACAACTTATAAAGAATAAGTTTTTGTCGAAATCTCTTTAGTTTTTGAGTAAACTGAGTTTTTTAATTTGAAGTATAATTTTTCCATCTTTCATAATTTTGACGTTTTAAACGTCAGTGTCATCCGAGTCTACAAAACGTTCGATGTAAATTTAAAAAATGGTGATGTGGCCATCATATTACTTTCTCCGATTTGATACTTATATTTGTAGATTCATGATTTATTTTCAATTTAAATAATATTTTAAATCGAGCGTTTCACATGATCGAATGATTGCAACGTCATAATTATAAAAGCTACAAATGACAAATTATGTTTCAAATTCAAAAAATCTTTGCCGTAAGTTTACTGAAAAACTAAAAAAAGTCTTGAAATGGATTTCTAAAAATAGTCCTGCTTAATTAAAAAGTCGTAAAAACCTAATTAAAGTCCTGAACAAGAAAGTCTTGAAAAAAGTCTCGATAAAAAAGTCTTTCAAAAAGACCAGAAATAAAGTCCTGATAAAAAATGTTTTGGAGGAACAGTTTTGATAAAAGCCGTGAAAAAATTCCTGAAAAATAGTCTTCATACAAAATACTAGAAATAAATGTCCCGAACAAGAGCCCAAAAAAGTCCTGAAGAAAGTTCAGAAAAAGGGTCCTGATGAATTATCATAAAAAAATTGTCCTGTAAAAACAGTCTTGAAAAATTGCGTCGAAATAACATCTTTGAAAAATAAACAAAAAAGATTCTGAAAAAAAGCATTGTAAAAAGATCTGAAGAAATTTTCCTGAAAAAGAAATCCCAAAAAGAGTCTTGAAAAAAAACCCGAAAAAAGTCTTGCAAAAAGGCCTAAAATAAGTCCTTAACAAAATTCCTGAAATAATAAGTTTTGAAAATAGTCTTGAAAAAAATACTAAATATATCTTAAAAATGTCCAAAAAAAGGTCATTAAAAAGAAATTCTAAAAATTGTCATGTAGAAAATTGAGAAAAAAAATCCCGAAAATAAGTCCTCAACAAAGGATTCTTGAGAGAGTCCCGAAAATGTCCCTAGAAAAAAATATCCTGTTAATAAAATTTTGGAACGAAATCCTAAAAATAAAGGTCCTGAAAGAAAAAGTCCTAAAAATAAGTCTTAAAAAGTCCCGAAAAAGAATCCTCGACGAAACGTCTTTTAAAAATGTCTTTAAAACAGACCTGATAAAAGTTCTGAAAACATTGCCCTGAAGTCCCAAAAAGGCGAAAAGGGTTCAAAGTTTTGTGGTCATTTCTGTATTAGTTTTTGAGATACAGCGCGCACTTTACACACAGACAGACTGTTATATATCATGTTACTTTCTCCGACTTTATATTTACGTTTTCATGGGTTTATTTTTAATGAAATCCTATTTTAAATGTACTTCGAGCGTTGTGTAAACTCGGATGAAACTGACGTTTAAAACGTCAAAATTATGAAAGATGGAAAAATTATACTTCAAATTAAAAAACTCAGTTTACTCAAAAACTAAAGGGATTTCGAAAAAAAATTATTCTTTGTAAGTTGTTTATTTTAGCATTCGCTACAATTATTGTTAACATAAATTTGCTATAACTATTATCGTTTCAAAATTATAAACCAGAAATGAAAAAAATAATACATTTTTTTCTCGAATAACAATGATTCTATGAAAAATATTTTCAAACAAAAGATGTTCATTTATTTGTTGTCTTCAATATTTGTTCAAATGTTTTTGTGATATTTTTTTGTATTTAAGAAGATATTGGCAAAAAACTAAAAACGGTTAAGGTAAACACCCACTTCCGGTATACGAAATTTTACCAAAAGCTTTTCAGTTCTTCGGATTATCAAATAAGACTTATGTTCAAAGTTTCATATCAATTGCTCTATTAGTTTTTGAGATATAGCGCGCACAGACACACACACACACACACACACACACACACACACACACACACACACACACACACACACACACACACACAGACACAAATTTTTTTTTTCCAGAAATTGTTGAAATGGCATCTAGGGACCCCAAAACGGATATTTCCGTAAAAAAAAAAATTTGAAAAAAAAATCACGATCACAATACTTTCTCGTACTTCGTAACGGAGAAAGTAAAAAATGATTGAAATTAAAAATAAACTATGAAAGCGTAAATATAAATGATACCATCAAGTCGGAGAAAGTAACATGATGGCCACATCACCATTTTTTAGCTTGAAAATGATCAGTAGATGATTCAAACTTTAGTCACTGCACAATAACTAACAATAAGTGTGCATTTCATGTATTACTATTCGTCCAAATAAAAACTAAAATTATTAAAAGAGGATGTCTGCGACACCTGGTAATCCATCATTAAACTGAATTGCATTCAAGTTCGAATGTTGCAATATCTAAAAATGGGGGTTTGCTACGATTCACTCACCTTGGTGTATTCTCTGTCATAACAGGATTTACACAACGCAGTTGCTGGATGCGCCTGGGCTGTTCTGGAAGCTAGAATGCATCTTTTCGCAACAACAACTTGACGTTCTTTACTATGTTTGACAATTGTGACATTGGCATTCAGAAATTAAAAAAAAAAACGAATTGGTTAAAATACGTAGAATCAGATTTTCTGTGCATAGTTCTCTTTTTCTGTTATGAAAGCTGGTAGGTGAAACCCTTCCTTCTTTTTATTCGTTTCCTTATCTTATCTTATTGGGGCCGGTTGTTTCGTTGGTAAATGTTTGACTACCATGTCAACCTCGTCTTCACCTTCTGGTGCCATTTCTAATTGAGGAATTTTCGGGCAAGTAGTTTGTTTTTTTTATAAAAAATACCTTCATAAATAATTAAATAATGCTCTTATAATACTAATAATACTTATTTTTTACAATTTTTTTGCTGTTTTTAAATGGTTTATCTACATCATATCATGTTTTACAAATGTTACTTCTATTGTTAGCCTTATTTTACGTTGAAAATTAATTTACTAACTTTAAAAATAAAATAAAATCAGTACTTACCAATTTACTGCATGATTTGCAAAACACTGTATAACCTTCCGGCGCACATCCAGAATAAGGTTTTAACCACAACAAATTTATTTTAGGCATTGTTAAAAAAAAATTAATTATTAATGCTACCGATATCGTAGGTATAATTATTTCTCTGGATTCGTCGAATCAGAAGTGAACCACCTAAAAACGAATTTAATTTTCTAACAGAATTTAAGAAATATATTGCACCTTGTGGTTTTCCCAGTAAAAATATTTCTATCTATTCTAGACCTTACAGTCGCAAGAGCTAGAAACATTTAATTAATTATTTTGATGATAGTGGCATTTCGAGTTTGAGCCGGCCATTATGCGTAGCGACATACATGACTTGGCCATTTCTAGAAATAATAACTGTTGCACTTCATGCAGGCAGTGTAGTTTTTTTATTCGGTGTATTTTATAATTAGTGACTGTAAAGTGGAGGATATAAAAGCAAAATATATACTGATCCTTCTGGGTAAGAAAAGTAGATACACGTTTTAATCGAATTAAATTATTAATCGGAATAATTAAATACATAGAACTTCACTACCTAACTTTTTTAATGTGTGCGTTGGCAAGATACTACGAGTATGTCGCCGGGGATGAAAATCGTACACGGAAAACCCCGTCATATCCAGAGCCAACATTCCGGGGAACGGCCCAATCAGGATATAGGGAACATGTTGACTACATGGATGCAGAGTTTCAATAATAGTCAACGGTCGGAAGGTTTGCGTTTTATACGATTAATGAAAAACCGGGAGCTTTAATTGGATTTATTTGGATCAAAAACAAGGGCGGCTCGTTATGTAGAGCCAAGGAGCCATGGCACTACCGTAATTTCAAGCTCGGAAAAGGGGGGTTCTGAACCTGCATTTGGAGCCAAATCATTTCTAGCTCACCTCGTGTAGGCGACGATAATAACACACGATGTATAAACTTAGTTTATTGCCAAATAAGCCTTCTTGCTTATGCACTATTAAGAAAAAATGAAATTTGCATAAATACATGTCAATTAAGCAAAAAACAGAAATTCGACGGTTTTTTTTTAATTTTTTACGGATAACTCTTGAACGAGCATTCAAATTTTGAAAACTCTTATTAAAGTGTTGTTCTTATCGAATAGATGCAGATAAAACCAAAAATTAAATTCGTTTTTCAATTATTTGAAAGGATGACCAGATTTTAAAAATGCATCCTGCAAAATGTTCTACCCGTCGAATAGAAAATTAAATGCGCCGTTTAATTGTTTTGTGGTTTTGAACAGATAACTCTTGAACAAGATATTTCAGAGAATTGTTGTGCGCGTCGAATAAATGTACAAAAAAATTTTTTTCAATTCTTTTTTTATTTTTTGAAGATAACTCTTGAACTCTCTTCATCAAATAGATGCAGAGAAGACCCAAAACATTTAATTTGTAGTTCAATTCTTTTCTATTTTTTGAGGATAATTCCTAAACAAAAAGACTGAATTTTCAATTTTTTTTTAGCAAAGTGTTGTTCTTATAAAAAAGATGTAGACTAAAAAATTAATTTTTCCGTAAATTAATTTCTGTTGTTTTAAAGATAACTTTTGTAAAACATTTGCAAAATACTTTCAGCAAAGTCTTATATTCATTCGAAAGATGTAGGTACTACCAAAAAATTAAATTCGTTGTTTAATTGTTTTTTTTTTAGGTTTCAACTCTTGAACAGATAACCAAATTGAAAAAGAATGCATTTATAATTTACCATAAAAACAATTTCCATATCCTAGGTAAAAACAAAATGGCAGCCATCTTAACTTGAACTAGAAAAATGAAAAATACATTCAACAATTTGAAAAATTCTAAAAATTTAATCAGTCAAGGAATTTGAGCCTATAGCTCGAAATCTATTGAAAAATAATGCATTTCTAATTTACCATAAAAACAATTGCCATATCCTAGGTCAAAACAAAATGGCAGCCATCTTAACTTGAACTAGAAAAACGGAAAATGCATTCAACAATTTGAAAAATTCTAAAAATTTAATCAGTCAAGGAATTTGCTAAGAAAGCTCAAAATCCATTGAAAAATTATTCATTTCTAATTTACTATAAAAAAAATGGTGATGTGGCCATCATGTTACTTTCTCCGACTTGATGGTATCATAGCCATTTATATTTACGTTTTCATGGTTTATTTTCAATTGAAATCATATTTTAAATGTACATCGAGCGTTGCGTAAACTCGGATGAAACTGACGTTTAAAACGTCAAAATTATGAAAGATGGAAAAATTATACTTCAAATTCAAAAACTCAGTTTACTCAAAAACTAAAGGGATTTAAAAAAAAAACTTATTCTTTATAAGACTAAGAAATTTAGAAAAACACAAAAAAAATAAAAATTTAATTTTTGAAATTTCTAAAGTATGAAGCGTATTATGGGGTTCATCTATTCTCAAAATAATTTTGGTTTATAAAAATCCGCCCATTATTAAAAAAGTTGTGACGTTTTGAAACTGAGACTGCAAGTGCATGATAAGAATTTTAGAAAAAAACACAAAAAATTTAAAAATTAAATTTTTAAAATTTTTCAACTATGAAGCGTATTATGGGGTTCATCTACTATCAAAATAATTTTGGTTTAAAAAATTTGTACATTATTAAAAAAGTTATGACTTTGAATCTAAGACTGCACGCGCTTGCTAAGAATTTTCGAAAAAAACACAAAAAATTTAAAAATTAAATTTTTGAAACTTCAACTATGAAGCGTATTATGGGATGCATCCACTTTCAAAATCATTTTGGTTTATAAAAATCCGTATGTTATTAAAAAAGTTATGACCTTTTGAATATAAGACTGCACGCGTTTGCTAAGAATTTTTGAAAAAAAAAACAAAAATCTAAAAATTACATTTTTGAAACTTTTAAACCATGAAGCGTATTATGAGTTTCATTTACTTTCAAAATAAATTTCGTTTATAAAAATCCGTACATTATTAAAATAGTTGTGACGTTCTAAATCCAAGACTGCATGTGTTTGCTGAAATTTTTGAAAAAAACACAAAAAATTAAAAAATTAAATTTTTTAAACTTTTAAACTATGGAGCGTATTATGGGGTTCGTCTACTTTCAAAATAATTTTGATTTATAAAAATCTGCACATTGTTAAAAATGTTATGACCTTTAAAATCTAAGCCTGCACGCGTTTGCTAAGAATTTTTGAAAAAAAAAACAAAAAAATTAAAAAATTAAATTTCTAAAATTTTTAAACTATGGAACGTATTATGAGGTTCATTTACTTTCAAAATAATTTTTGTTTATAAAAATCCGTACATTATTAAAAAAGTTATGACGTTTTGAATCCAAGACTGCACGCGCTTGATTAGAATTTTCGAAAAAAACACAGAAAATTTAAAAATTAAATTTTTAAAACTTTTAAACTCTGTAGCGCATTATGGGGTTCATCTGCTTTCAAAATAATTTTGGTTTATAAAAATCCGTACATTATTAAAATAGTTGTGACGTTTTGAATCCAAGACTGCATGTGTTTGCTGAGAATTTTTGAAAAAATGGTGATGTAGCCATCATGTTACTTTCTCCGACTTTATATTTACGTTTTCATGGGTTTATTTTCAATTGAAATCATATTTTAAATGTACATCGAGCGTTGCGTAAACTCGGATGAAACTGACGTTTAAAACGTCAAAATTATAAAAGATGGAAAAATTATACTTCAAATTCAAAAACTCTGTTTACTCAAAAACTAACGAGATTTCGAAAAAAACTTATTCTTTATAAGTTGTTAATTTTGGCATTCTCTCTAATTATTATTAACATAAATTTGCTGTAACTTTTATCGTTTCATAATTATAAACCAAAAATTTAAAAAAATAAATAATTTTTTTTCTCGAATAGCAATGATTTTATGAAAAATATTTTCAAGCAAAAGATGTTCATTTCTTTGTTGTCTTCGATGTTCGTTTAAATGTTTTTGTGATATTTTTTATATTTAAGAAAATATTGGCAAAAAACAAAGAACAGTTAAGGTAAACACCCACTTCCGGTGTACGAAATTTTACCAAAAGCTTTTCAGTTCTTCCGATTATCAAATAAGACGTATGTTTAAAGTTTCATATCAATTGCTCTATTAGTTTTTGAGATACAGCGCGCACACACACACACACACACACACACAGACAGACACACACACACACACACAGCACAAAAATAAATTTCCAGAAATTGTTGAAATAGTATATAGGGACCCCAAAACGGATATTTCCGTAAAAAATTATTTTGAAAAAAAAATCACGATCACAATACTTTCTCGTACTTCGTAACGGAGAAAGAATAATTACCGTATCCTAGATTAAAACAAAATGGCAACCATCTTAACATCCCAACTTGAACTGGGAAAACGAAAAATGCAATCAACGATTTACGAATAAGTCTAAAAAAATAATGAATCAAGAAATTTACTTCTAAAACTCAAAATCGATAAAATAATAATGTATTTATAATTTTCTATTAAAACAATTGCCACATCCCGGGTGAAAACAAAACCGCAACAATCTAAACTCGAACCGGGAAAACGAAAAACTTTGTGTTCAATAGTTTAAAAAAATTCGAAAAAAAATTTGTTAACCGATAATTTTTTTCAAAAGCTTAAAATCCATAAAACAACAATGCGTATCTCATTTGCGATCAAAAGAATTGCCGTATTCTCAAAACAATTGAGGTATGTAAACGTTAACAATGTAAACATAAACTAGGAAGACGAAAAATATTTTCAACGATTGAAAAAAATTCTTAGCAATTAACTTCTTGTAAAAGCTCAAAATTCATTAAACAACAATGCATTTTAGATTTTAGATAAAGACACTTGCCATATTCCAGGTAGGAACAAAGCGACAATAATCCAAACTTAAACTAGAAAAACGAAAGATGCATTCAGCGATTTGAATAATTCTAAATAAATCATTAACCGAGGAATTTACGCCAAGAGCTCAAAATCAATAAAACTATAATGTATTTCTAACAAAACAATTCTTATTTTCTAGATGGAAACAAAATGGCAACAACACCAACTTGAACTGAGAAAACGAAAAATGTTTTCAGCGATTAATAATAAATAATCTAAAAAATTAATCATTTGACGATTTTTTTAATAGCTCAAAATACATAAAACAACAATGCATTTCAAATTTTAGTTACAAATAATTGCTACATACATCCTAGGTGGCAACAAAGCCGCAACAATTAATTCAAACTTGAACTAGGAAAACAAAAAAATGCATTTTTGAAAAATTCTAAATTAATTATCATTCAAGGAATTTGAGTCAAAAACTCAAAATCAATTAAACTAAAATACATTACTGATTTTCCATCAAAATAATTGCCACATCCTAGGTGGAAAGAAAAGCGTTAATAATCCAAACTTGAACTAGAAAAACAAAAAATGTAAAATGTATTCAACGGTTTAAAAAATTCTAAAAAAAAATTCAATCAACTGATGAATTTGTTTTCAAAAAGCTTAAAATCCACAAAAAAACAATGCGTCTCTAATTTGTGATCAAAATTGCCATATTCCAAGAGGAGACTAAACGTAAAACAATCCAAATTTAAACTATGAGAACGAAAAATGTTTTCAACGATTGAAAAGATTCTAAAAAATTAACAATTCGATGAATTTCCCTTAAAAGCTCAGAATACATAAAGAAACAATGCATTTCAGGTTTTAGATAAAAACAGTTGCCATATCATAGGTGGAAACAAAAGCGGAAACAATTAAAACTTGAACTAGAAAAACGAAAATGCATTCAACGGTTTAAAAAATTCTAAAAATGTAATCAACTCAATGTTTTGGAAAAGCTTAAAATCCATAAAACAGCAATGCGTTTCTGATTTGCAAACAAAACAATTGCCCTATTCTGGGAGGAAACAAAGCGGCAACAATCCAAACTTAAACTTGAAAAACGAAATATGCATTCAACGATTTAAATAATTCTAAATTAATTATCAACCAAGGAATTTGTGTTAAAAGCTCAAAATCAATAAAACTACAATACATTTTTAATCTTCCATCAAAACAATTGCCATATTCTAGGTGGAAACAAAACGGCAACAATCCAAACTTCAACTGTAAAAACGAAAAATATTTTCATCGACTTAAAAGAATCTAAAAAAATTAATTACTTGACGATTTTCGTTTAAAAACTCAAAATACATCAAACAGCGGTGTATGTCAGATTTTGGATAAAAACAATCGCCACATCTTAGGTGGAAACAAAAGCGCCAACAATCCAAACTTGAACTAGGAAAATGAAAAATAAATAAATAAAAAAATGCACTCCACGATTTGAAAAATTCTAAAAATTTATTCTCTCTAGAAATTTGCTTCCATTAAAGTAAAAAGTACCCGTCGAATAGATGCAGATAAGACTAAAACAATTCAATTTAACATTCAATTGTTTTTTTTAATTGCAGGATAACTCTTGAACTGATAACCAGATTTTGATTATTCTTTCAATAAAATATTGTACTTGCCGAACAGAAAATCGTTGTTCTATTACTCTGTGGTTTTGATTTTAAAAATTCTTCCCGAAAAGTATTGTACTCATCGAATAAATGTAGACAGAACGAAAAAATCATTCCTCTTCAATTTTTTTTTTTTGAGGATAACTTTTGAACGGAAGACCAAGTTTAGTAAATTCTTTCAGCAAAGTGTTGTACACGCCATATGGCTGCCTGTGCAGATAAGACACAAAAATTAAAAAAAAATTCAGTACTCATTAAAGAGATGTAGATAAAATCAAAAAATAAATTCGCAGTGTAATTGTTTTCCATTTTTTTTTAAATCAAAAACAGAGTTTCAAATTCTTAAAGTATTGCAATCATTAAAGAGTTGTTGATAAGGTTACAAACGTAACGTAACGTGAACGAAGAACGGTATTACAGATTTAATGCAGACTACTTTGAGTCTTTATTTAATTTTTTTTAATGCTTCTGCAATATTTTCAAAAGGTTTTCAATGATCATTTTTTCTTTCTTCAAAAAGGTGGCGGTGGGATATATTGTTTGTTAAGTGGCTCTACCATCAAAATGTTCCACGAGCCGCCACTGATCAAAAGCAAAATTTGGTCTTAGTGATTTATGTTTTCCTAAAGACGTAATTCTTTCTCTTACAACTGAAGAAGACTTTAAAATAGCCGAGGGTGACCTACGTAATATTGTTCAACACAATAATACATACTGTGCAAAACAACTAGATGATGATTTTTTTAAAGATATTGTAATCGATACTGATTTTGGACACAATGAAAACACACAATACCGTTGCTGATTGCGAAAATGCATTCGAAGGTCCAACAGTTCTGATACCGATATTACAAAATTATTATAAATAAGCAGGATCAGATCAAAATCAAACGAAAGAATGCACATGAAAATTTAAAAATACTCAAAAAATGCTCAAAAATGGTAAAATTGTCCGACCAAAAATTTCCACCAATTCGTTTGAGACAGTGTTTCTCAACATCTTGGAACCAAACGCTCACTTTGTCAGATCCGCTTCTTAATTCGCGCCCTTAAAATTTTAATAGCTTAAAATAAAGTTTAAAGTTTCTTGAATATGATGACTTGTGTGTTAAAATTTAGAAAATTTAGTATGGTTTATTTTATTTTATATATTAAGAAATATTCATGTCGAAATCTGAAATTTTGGATTTTATAGAATTGCTTAAATATTGAACTTGTTTTGGTGAATATGATGAATTAATTTTTAAAATGTAAATAATAGATTAACGAAAACTGTCAAAATCTTCCAAGTTCAAAGGGAACAACAGTTCTTGATAATGATAATTTATATGCCAAAAGTATAAAAAATATTCATGTCAAAGTAACGAAAATTGACAAAATCTGTTGTTTTCTAAGTTCAAAATCAACAAAATCGCATTTTGATTTTGAATAATGGTTTAACTTCCGAACGCCTGACTTGATTCTGATGATTTAAATTCCAAAATGTAGAATTCATTATGTTTTAAAAAAATATAAAGAAATATACATATCGTTTAGGGAAAGTTGCCAAAATCAGTTGTTTTCCGAGTTCAAAATCAACAAAATCGCGTTTTTGATTTTGAATAATTGTTTCACTTCTGAACGCCTTACTTGATTTTAATGATTTAAATTCCAAAATGTAGCGAATTCATTGTGTTTTAAAAAATATACACAAATATACATATCGTTTAAAAAAAGTTGTCAAAATCTGTTGTTTTTCGAAATCAAAGTCAACAAAATCGCGTTTTTGATTTTGAAAAATTCCGAAACTTTCGAACACGTTATTTAATTTTGCTGATTTAAATGCTAAAATGTTTGAAAAAGTACTAAGAGATCTATGAAAATTGCCAAAATCCGAAATTTTCCAAATTCAAAGTCAACAAACCCTCGTTTTCAGTTTTTAAAACATTGCTAGGGTGTTAAACGCATTTTTGATTATGATATTTTATATGTAAAAAAAAAGAGAACTTAATGTGTTTTAAATTGTATTAAAAATATCCATGTCGAGACAATGGAAATTGCCAAAATCTGAAATTTTCCAAGTTCAAAATGAACAAAATCAAGTTTCTGATTTTGATCAATTGATTAATTTATGAGCGCGTTATTTGATTTTTCACCAAAATGAGTACAATTTACCACAAATATGCGTTGTCTCAACACGAAATTATCTAAAAATCTTACCGAAAATTATTGGCGCTTTGATGATATCTTGAAGTCGTTGAAGTAGGTGTCAATTATCCTTTCTTTTAAAACTCCAAAATAATTAATTCTGTGTTAACCAGGAAATAAGCTTAATATCTCGTAAATGATTTTTGTATAGGAATTTTAATATCAAATGAATTGTCATTTTTTGAAAGATTCATGTCGATGGTAATTAGCTTAATATCTCGTAAATGATTTTGGTATAGGAATATTAATATCAAATGAATTTAGTCATTTTTTGAAAGGTTCATGTCGATGGCAATATGTCTATTGCCAAATCCATTACAATTTAACCCTGTGTTTTAATTAAAAATTAAAAAAAAAACCTTCACCACTATTACCCTAGAAACAATTTGTAATGTTTACATTATGCATTCAACGGATATTTCACTAATGAACAAAACGTACTCTAATTAAAGCAGGCGAATCCATTAAAACATTTTAAAATATGAAAACGCGTGCTCCGAATGAATAAATAAATTAATTGAGTCCGCATATGTGTGTGTAAGTCTCTTAATTAAACCAAATTAACAATCAGAGTGTGAATCGTTAGTCGCTGCGCATACCACAAACAATTAGGGCCAACGGGAATAAAACATTAAACCCTATTCCTGAAATTACTTTTATTATTTTACATTTAAACTTAAGTTTTTACTTTCGCAATAAATTTATGAATCAAAGCTGAAACGAAGATTTTTGGTTGATTGGTAGACCTAAACATAAATTTCATTTTTTTTTTGGACTGAACACATTGGTTAATCATTAGGCTTGACATTGTCGATGGCCTATTGTAACATTGACGAATTAAATTAGTATTATTATTTTTGCGTTATTATTTGTGCTCCAATAAGGCATTAATTAAAGCCATTTTAAATCACTACAAGCAGTTATAATTAAAGCAAAAACAAGTCAGTATTGATATGCGTTTCCGTCGCTGTCTTGTCTCGAATATCCAGCGTTTGTTTGGGACGAGTGGTGTGAAGAGTTCATCAGCTTGACATTGCTCGGGTGTCTTCTTTCTGTTATTCCACCAACGTGTAGAATGTTCGTCTGAAAGATATTTAATTTTAGCATTGGTTTCATCTATCGTAAGGTTAATTAACAATCAATAGCGAAAAACCTAAGAAAACCTGGCGCGAAAGACGCTCGCCACTGGGGTGACTCACCACCAGCGGCACTCGCTACGCACGATCCCCCATCAAAGGAAAAGGGCCGTACGCAACCTGAACAGAGGGCGCGCCCTACGCTCGCACGACGGTTGTGGCCGCACGACCCACTTAAATAGGGTATGTGCCCCCTCATCTCGTCACTTCGATCAGCGCACTGCAATTGAACAATCGGTAAGATAGTCTGACAAGCGAGTTCACCAAGGCACGCAACACTAGCTCACCAAGGCACGGATCTAAACACACGAGCTCACCAAGGCAAGCTACGACAAGCTCCCCACGGCATCCGATGCTACGCCTTCCGGTCCGGCAGCATCAGACCCGGAGCACATCACGCCGGAGTCGACGCCACGACAGTAGAAAAGTACGACACTACTGCGTGGACCACCCGAGGGTATTATCACCAATCCCATCGACACCACGGAGGCGAGGCCCAGAGCGAACCCGAAGGACGCACGCCATCCCGAGGCCCGTGTCACCGCTGCCACCATCACCGACGAGGACCCCACGTATAGGACACCACGACGACTGAACCTGACCGAGGTCCCGTACACCGGAGTGAACCCGACGACCGTGCACCCGAAGGACCCGCGCCGATTTTCAGTCCGCGGCAGCGCCCGCGGAATCCGCGTCGCGATACCGACACCGCGCTAACCTTAATTATCTGTAGCTGTATATATTCGTATTCTGTAAATAAACTGTTACGACCACATCGAATTCTCTTGGATCCAACAAACTACGCAACGCAACCCCCACATTGGTGACCCCGACGTGATCCAAGAGAACCACGAGTGCACTGAACTAAAAAAAAAAAAAAAAAAAGAAAAAAAAAAAAAAGGACCTTTATTGGCATAAAAAATAAAATACAAATTACATTAACTTCCTTTCCTTCTCCTCTCCTTTTCCCACCCCAACCTCGCCAGTGTCTTCACCCCGGTTCCGTCCTCTCTCATCCATTCGTTCAATCTTTTCCCCCCTCCCACCCATTCCTCACACACACCCTCGCACTCCTCTGCCAAATGCCTCCAAGTATCCCTCCCCCATTCACACAATACACATCTCCCATACTCTGTACCCATCCATACTTTCCTCCCTCTCTCTCCTGATCCACACCTGGCTCTTGCCAGCGTCACCATTTCCTCCCTGCCCAGCCCCTTCTCACCCAGGTATCTCGGCAACCTCCCATGCACCTGCCACCTTTCATACATATCATTATACTCACTCTCCCTGATACATCCCTGCCTCTCCTGAATTTCCACTTCCTTCTCCTTCTCTTTCACCCACGCTGCCGCATTCCTTCCACTCTTTATCCAATCCTTCGCTTTGGCTTCCGACAACCCCACCCTCTCATACATTCTCTTTCGCTCCATTCTCCATTTGTACTCTCCTACACCCACACATGTTTCCCACACCTCTTTCACCAGTCTCTCCTCCTCTAATTCGCACAACCTCATCTCATATCTAACCACTCTCTCCATTGCTACACTCCGCATATTCCCTCTATTTGTTTCCTGAAGCAGTATGTACCCTGGCGTGGACTCTTCCACCCCCAACATACGCTTCAAGAACCACCGTTGCTCTCTCTCCACACATTCATACCCCTTCGTTCCCCATACTTCCACACCATACATTAAGATCGTTCTCACACATGCGTCCCACAATTTACAGTGCACTGAACTAGTGATAGTGCAAAATGCCGGACAACCATGAAGTAAATCGAGTGCAAGTGCGAATCCCGCCATTTTGGGCCGACGGTCCAAACTTATGGTTCGCCCAATTCCAGATCGCAGGCATCGTCACCGACGAGACGAAATACGAACATATAGCAGGCAACCCAGAAGCACGATATGCCAAGGAAATCCGAGACGTACTAGCGAACCCACCAACCACCGGTAAATACGACAAACTCAAAGCCGAGCTGATCCGCAGGCTGTCCGTAAGCCAGGAACAAAGAACAAAGCAACTGCTGGAACGTGAAGAATTAGGAGACAGAACACCATCTCGATTCCTACGTCATTTACAATACCTAGCAGGCACCACTGTACCAGAAGAGCTTCTTCGATTGCTGTGGTTGGGACGACTCCCAAACCACATGCAGGACATACTCGCGACACAAACTAAGGCAACACTGGAAGATGTAGCAGAATGGGCAGACGCTATGGCGAACATAGCAGTCCAAACGGTAAACGAGGCCACGCACACGTACGACGACACGCTGAAGAACCTCGTAGCGGAGATTGGACAACTAAAGTCGCAGCTTCAACAGCAACAAGAGAAGCAGAACTTCAGACGACCACAAAGACGCGACCAATCCCAAAGCAGGAGCCAGAGCCAAGGCAGAACACGTGCGAAGACCCGCGAATATGAGACGTGCTGGTTCCACTACAAGTTTGGCAACCAAGCGCAAAACTGACGACCCACGTGCAAACATTGGAAGCAGGGAAACGACTAAGGCAATCAGTAGCGGCGACTGACCACACGCCTAACACCTCCCGCCATCTATACGTCACCGATCGACAAACACGAGTCCAATCAATTCTTGATCGACACAGGAGCAGACGTCTGCGTTTTCCCACGGAAACTCGTAAAACGAACCGGCAACGTTGCCGCATACAAACTTTACGCAGCGAATGGAACTGTGATAAACACGTATGGCACAGTAAACTTGAACTTGGATCTAAATTTAAGGAGGAATTTCCTATGGCGGTTTGTGATTGCGATAATAGGGGCCGATTTCCTAGCCCACTACGAGCTACTACCCGACATCCGACACCGAAAACTCAGGGACGCCAAAACTAGCATCACCACACCCGGCCAACTGACGACAAGCGACGAGGCAATGGTGAGCACGATCAACAACAGTAAAAAATACCACCAAATCCTGAGCGCGAATTCCCTGAGATCTGCAAACCAGTCAGGTTACCAGCAACCACACGACATGGAACAGTGCACCACATCCAAACAACGCCAGGCCAAACAGTATCCAGCAGACCACGCCGACTTACACCCGACAAGCAACGAATAGTAAACAGCGAATTCAAAACAATGTGTGAAATGGGGATAGCGAGACCATCGAAAAGCCCATGGTCCTCGCCACTTCACCTAGTGCAAAAAAAACGCAGAATGGAGACACCGTGCGGCGATTACCGAGCACTGAACGCAACGAACTCGGATAAATACCCCGTTCCGCATATCGAAGATTGTGCCCAACAACTACACGGCAACACACATTTCTTCACAATCGATTTGGTCAGAGCCTACCATCAAATACCCGTCGTAGAGGACGACATTCCAAAAACAGCAATCACCACGCCATTCGAACTATTCGAACTGCCATTTATGACGTTTGGTCTACGCAACGCAGCGCAGACATTCCAACGGTTCATGGACGGAATCCTATGGGACCTGGAATTTTGCTATGTGTATATCGACGACATTCTGGTGGCCTCCAAATCAGAGGACGAACACGAGAAGCACTTACGATAACTGTTCCAACGACTACGAAACAACGGAATAGTAATCAACCCAGCCAAGTGTGAATTCGGAGCATCCAAGATAGCTTTTCTAGGACACATAATATCCGGAGAAGGAACCACACCGCTCACCGACAAGGTAGTGCCCATCCAGAACCTGCAGCTACCCGAAACAGCGAAGAGACTAAGACAAATGCTCGGAATGATCAACTACTATAGAAGGTTCATTCCCAACGCTGCTAGCGTACAAGCCCCGCTGAATGACTTCCTGAAAGGCAAGAAGAAAGGCAACCAACCCGTAGAGTGGACAAATGACGCACGAGCCACGTTCGCGCGATGCAAGCAGCAAATCGCAGAGGTAGCACTGTTGGCGCATCCAGAGCCAACGCACCCTTAGCAGTCACGACCGACGCTTCAGACTACTCCCTAGGAGGCGTCATACAACAAATGCAACAGGGAGAGTGGAAACCACTAGCTTTTATGTCACGGAAGTTATCACCAGCTGAACAGAAGTACGCAGCGTACGACCGAGAGCTTCTTGTAATATACGCCACCATATCCAACATATCAAGGGGAAAGAGAACATCGTAGCAGACACACTCAGCAGGATTGAGCGCATCGATGCAGGGATAGACTTTGCAGCCCTAGGAGCCGACCAGCGGTCCGACCTAGAACTGCAACGAATCCTGAGCGATTCGAAATCCAGCCTATAGCTAAAAAAACACTTCCTACCAGAATATAACTGCGAAATTTTCTGCGACACGACAACCGACACAGCCCGACCCTATATCACACGCGACTACAGACAAGCAGCATTCAATAGCCAACATCAACTATCACACCCTGGTGCCAACGCAACCACGAAACTGGTCACACAGAAATTCGTATGGCCCGGCGTACGAAAAGATTGCAAACGTTAGAGCAGGCAATGCACAGCCTGCCAACGATCGAAAATTATCCGACATAACGCCCCGACAGCAGGAGAATTCAGGCTACCATCAGCGAAATTCAAACATGTACACATTGGCATAGTGGGATCATTGCCCAAAGCAGAAGGAAAGAAATACCTGCTAACAGGCATCAACCGATTCTCACGATGGCCAGAAGCGATCCCAATGGCTAACATCGAAGCGGAAACAGTCGCCCGACTATTCACGACGCACGGATAGCCAGGTTCGGCACTCCAGCAAGAGGACGCCAGCTGTTTAAAAAACTTAAAGAAACCACAGGATTCACGAGACACCGCACAACGGCATATCATCCACAAGCAAACGGTCTAGTAGAGCGATTCCACAGACACCTGAAGGCAGCATTAATGTGCCACACCGACATCTGATAGACAAAGACACTACCGATCATCCTGCTAGCTAGGCATACGAACGGCTTGGAAGGATGATATCAAAACCACATCAGCAGAGATGGTGTACGGCCAGACACTGCGACTCCCAGGAGAAATTCTAACCAACCAAAGAGGCCAAAAGTCAATCGAAGCCGAAAATTACGCTACCCAGTTACAACGCGCGTTCAGAACAATCAAACCCGTGCAAACGACACAACACAACAAATCGAAGCCCTTCGTTTTCAAAGACCCATCGACGGCTTCACACGTTTTCGTACGGATCGACGTGATGCAAAAAACTCTGCAGCCCCCCTACGAACGACCATTCCGAGTTATTAAACGAACAAAGAACACCATCACGATCGACCGGCACGGACAAACTACGACAGTCTCAACAGAGCAAATCAAACCAGCATTCACGGAACAAACTCATGATGAGTTCGGCCGAGCGAACTGTCATCGCAAAACAGACCACGAAATCACCTATGATCACGCGTTCCGGGCGAATCAGCAAACCCACGGTGCGTTTCGTAGAGTGACTCCATCACAAGGGAGAGGGTATGTGGTGATCCGCGCCCGGGCGCGCGAAAGATGCTCGCCACTAGGGTGACTCACCACCAGTGGCACTCGCTACGCACGATCCCTCACCAAAGGAAAAGGGCCGCCCGCAACCTGAACAGAGGACGCACCCTGCGCTCGCACGACGGTTGTGGCCGCACGACCCACTTAAATAGGGTATGTGCCGCCTCATCTCACTTCGATCAGCACACAGTCAGTGTCCCGTATCTAAACACACGAGCTCACCAACGTACGTGAATCAAAGCAAGCTCACCACGACACGCTACGACAAGCTCTCCACGGCATCCGATGCTACGCCTTCCGGTCCGGCAGCATCAGACCCGGAGCACATCACGCCGGAATCGACGCCATGTCAGTAGAAGAGTACGACGCTACTGCGTGGACCACCCAAGGCTATTATCACCAATCCCATAGACACCACGGAGGTGAGACCCAGAGCGAACCCGAGGACCAGCAAGGACGCGCGCCATCCCGTGTCACCGCTGCCACCATCGCCGACGAGGACCCCTACGTATAGGACACCACGACGTGAACCTGACCGAAGTCCTGTACACCGAAGTAAACCCGACGACCGTGTACCCACAGGACCGGCGTCGATTTTCAGTCCGCGGCAGCGCCCGCGGAATCCGCGTCGCGATACCGACACCGCGCTAACTTTAATTATCTGTACCTGTATATATTCGTATTCTGTAAATAAACTGTTACGACCACATCGAATTCTCTTGGATCCAACGAACTACGCAACGCAACCTCCGCATGGGGAATCATCAATTTAATTCTTTCAATATATTCTGCGAACCACCTTGAAGGAGTTGATGTTGAACTCTGAAATTTCTTGGCAATAGTTGATGTGTTGATATACAATTGATTAAATTTTAAAGGCCAAGTGTCACTTCTAAAAGAAATGATCTCACTCTGAGAGTTTATTTTAGTTTACCTTATTTATCGCATTAGTTTACAGCCTTTTATTGTTTGACCTAATTGTTAGTGCCTTAAAAAATGCGGAAATTTTCATTAAATTACACCATTTGAAAGAGGACGAATTATCGGAATGCATGAGGCTGGTTTAGGATTCCGTGAAATTGGCAGAGGTGTTGGTCGACCACACGTCAGTGTAAGTCGAATTTTGAGAGATTGGCAGGAAGAAAGCCTAAAAGCTCGCCGTAGAGGCAGTGGACGTCCCAGAGTGACACAAGAACGTGAAGATCGACTCTTAAGGAGAAGTGCAATTCGAGATCCTGCAGAACCAACACGATCTATTGCAATAAATTGGTTAAGAGCAATTGGTCATAGTCTCTATGAGCACCATTTATAGGTTTTAATTTGCGGTCTTATCGTCCTTATTTTCGTCTCCCTTTAAGAATTCAGCATAAGGCCAACAGGCTGCAGTGGAGCCAGGACTAATAAGACTGGGTTCATCAATGGTTAGAAATTATCTTCAGCGACGAATCCAGATTTTGTTTATGGCACTATGACGGACGTTTAAGGGTTAGACGACATAAAGGTCAAAGACAAAATTTAAAATTTGTTCAACACCGTCACACGGCATTAACTCCTGGTGTAATGGTTTGGCACATCAAACGCGGCACATTAAACGCGCGCCATCACATTGATACAGTCTTGGAACCAGTGGTGTATTGGAGGGGGAACGTGGAGGAACGACGTTCCGGCACCTTTTTTCAGAAACAGAACGCGTTTGTGTTTGTTAATATTTTGTATAGTAAGAATTTTAAAAAATAGAAAAGCTTACAAGGAAAACAATAGTTTGCTCACCATGCGTTCCCTTACTTCTTATTTTACCAATACACCACTGCTTGGAACCCATTCTACTTCCGTTCATCCAAGACTATCCAAGGGCAATTTTCCAGCAAGATAAAGCGCAACCTCATACTGCTAACGTAACAAAAAGAAAACCACACAGTCGAGATCCAGACGCCGAGTTATTCAGACGCTTTTGCATTTTGCATGCTCCGAACTCCTTGCGCTCTTCGAGCCCGACAATTTGCCGTTTTCACGACGTTTTCGAGATTTTCTTCAGCGATCACGCACCGAATTGCTTCGCGCTCTTTTCGAGATCGACAAATCGCCGTTTTCACGGCGAATTCGTAATTCTAAATTCATCACCCGCGCTCGGAACATCTCCGAACGAATTTTCTCCTGGCCCACTCCGGCTTACCGGGTTAAATTCGCAACACCCTTACCTGCAGCACGTCTAGTCGTGTTCGGTGACAGGGGGAGTAGTTAATTACCTCTCACTGCCCGCAACTCGGCGAAAACTGCCCAGTGATCAGTTGCCGTCGTAAAATAATTTAAATTCTGTTTGTATACATTTGTATATTTTTTCAGTGAGGCGAACGTCTCCGTAGCTAGGGCGAAGTTTAACTGCTCTGGCCGCGGAGGGCGGAACGAAATACGTCTCTTGACTCGTGCAGGGGTACCTGCACATGACCTGAGGCGTTAGCACGCTCGCAAAACAGCTTAACCCTTGCTTTGCCATCGGCCAGGACATCCCCTCTAACTAAAGGGTAATGCTAGCAAGGTCAGGGGATATCGGCCAGGTGTTTTTTTTTATAAAACACGCGTGGTACCGTTTAACGGCGAGCAGGTCTGGTGGCAGTATACCCAAGCCTTCCTGTCTCCCCATTCCCGCCAGTACCCCGCCTATTATAGCTGCTACTGAGGCCCCTATTCCCGCTCCCGAGACCGTTAACTTCCCGTCCTCCGAGGAGGAGGAGGCGATGAAGACCAACTCGGTCGTCAGCGGCAGTAGCGTATCCTCGGCGTTCACCTCCTCCAGGTGAGATCACCTAGACCAGAAGTTGGCGGAAGTGGCCGCCGAACTTAAAATAAAAAGTCACCGTAGTTATATGACTGCTTTGCAAGCGGAGAACGCCAAACAGTCCGAGGAGATCCGCGTGCTGACCTGCAGATTCCTAGAAATAATCCCCAAACAACAAGAGAGGCTCCCTCGAAGGAAAACGAGACGGCGATCGCGCCGGCCTCTTCAGGTCCGCAGGAATGCGAGATGGACGTGGTGCAGGCCACCTCGGCCACCGACAATGACGGCTTCGTAGAAATACCAAGCAAAGGCGTGATACGGCAACATCGCAAAGCCCAAAGAGAGGCAGACATCGCCTCCTCAAAAGAGTTCACCACGAAAATAGCGCGCAAAAAAATGGCAAACAAAGTTTCAGAACCACCGCGTTCTCGCTTGGCCAAACGCCCAGCCCCCTCTGACACGGCTGCCGAACCGGCTAAAAAATCGACCACCACCTCCGGTGGTCGCCTCGATGCTCGAGCTGGACCTCCCAGCTAGAGAGACCGACGGATTTCCAAAAAATTTTTGGCCACCCATCCAATACTCACCCGAGTCGGCGGTGCTTGACTTCGATGATCGATGGTTCGGCGCCGTCAACCTGAGCCAACACGGCTAATAATAAAGGGCGTTTCAGAATGTTTTTCGTTTTTGAATTGATCAATACGCGCCAACCGCAGGTAGTACGGGGAGGGGAGTGGTCTCAAACGCTTGGCCGGCTTGTTAAGTTTAGTAGCCATGAATCGTTTCACGGGATCGCACCGCGCCGTTTTGCATGCGAGCATTTTGCGTGCGAGCGTTTTATAAAAACAACGACTCCTACACTATTGTTCGTCATCTCTACAGGACACATTTTAATTTAACAAGCTTACAACATGTGCCAAGTGCCAATTTAATTAAGCATTGGGTGTGCAAGTTTGAAGAGACTCGGAATACAATGCCGGACAAATCGTCTGAGCGCAAAAGCACATCAAGAACGAAAATGAACGTCGACCGCGTTCGCCAGTCTGTTATGGACGACCCACGACAGTCGTTGAGATTGCGCGCAGCTTCTCTTAATTTGAACAAATGTACGGTCCATTATTTCGAAAGACTTACATTTTCACCCCTATAAAATTGTTATTGTTCAAGAAATGAAGCCTGATGATCCTGATAAACAAGTCGAATTCTGCAGGACAATGAAAAACCGTTTTAGGAGTTTCAATAACATCTGGTTCTCCGACGAATCGAATTTTCACATCAACGGTCACGTGAATAAACAAAATTGCAGATACTGGGCTTCCGAGAATCCGCTAGAACTGCATCATAAGCCCTTGCACTCGCCAAAAGTTGTTCTTTGGGCATATCAAGTCAAGGAATTATCCGTCCTTATTTTTTTTGAGGATGACCGAGGTCAAGCTCAGACCGTTAATTCTGATCGATATTACCATATGATCCGGAATTTTTTTGGCTACAGAAATGCAAAACCAGTATGGCTACAACCGCAACACCTTTTTCCAGCAAGATGGAGCCACTCCTCATGTTACAACTGACTCATTAGCTGCTCTTCACGATTTATTCCCTGGAAGAGTGATAAGTCGCCGAGGAGACATCAACTGGCCACCGAGGAGCCCTGATTTAACGCCTGCTGATTTTTTCCTATGGGGCTACCTAAAAAGTAAAGTTTAGAATCCATTGCCACCCAACCTGATTGTTTTGAAGCAAATAATCACTGAAGAAATCTACTCTATTCCAAGAGCGATGCTCCAGCGAGTGATTGAAAATTTTAGCTCCAGGTTAAGTGAATAATGCGCATTTGCAAACCGCTGTTTTTCGTAAATAAACTTCAAGAACTGCTCTTTAATTTAACAATAAATAAAACGAGTTTTAATTGACATTGTTGTTTTTTATGTAACATCTAAAAACGAAAAACATTCTGAGACACCCTTTACTTCGCAAACTCATCCCGGTTATAAAAGGCCTTCGCCAATCGTGCTCCGCGCGAAATCCAGGTGGGTGGCACTATACAAGCACCTTACAACGGTGCTAAAAATAAATATGCTGCGTTCCAACACAGTAAGGGACGGAATATCGGTGCAGGTGGAGAGCCCGACTGATTTCCGTAAGCCAACTCGATATTTCGACGAGCTTAACGTCCCCTACCAGACCTACCAACTCGACGAGGACTAAACTCTCAAGGTGGTTCTCCGCACCGTCCCCGCCGGTGTCTGCGCAGAGGAGGTAGAAGCCTAGAAGCCTCCCTCAGAGAAAAGAACATTCCTGTTCAATCGGTCACTAGAATGACCAACCGTCGGGGCCCAATCCCCGTGGTTTACGTCGAAGATACCAAGAATGACGAAGGGAAAAAGATCTTCCAACTACGCAGCGTTGCTGGACTTTCCATCAGAGTGGAGTCGAATCACAAATCCGGGGGCATTTAATGCCGCCGATGCCAGGGAGTCGGCCTCTCCCAGGCTCTTTGCCAAGCCGCATTTGTCTGCGTCAAATGCGCCGGCAACCATCCTTCAGGAGAGTGCTCGGACACGAGCGATTCGTTGCTCTAATTGCGACGGCCCACACGTGGCCAGCTTTCCCGACTCCAGAGGCAAAGACCGCCCTCTGGGCCTCCTCCCGCATCGACGAGACAAGCACACAGAGTGCCTGGCACCTCGTACGCGAGTGCTGCCACCCAGGGCCCTATGCCTCCACCACAGTGGGCTATTCCCGTCCCTCCAGCTCCCGCGCATCAAGCTCCCGCCCCTCAGGCACCCACCCAGAGCACGGTGCCGCCATACAACATGAGCCGATTACCTGCTAACAGGAATCCGAAGCTAGCCACCGCGTTACGCGAACTTCTAATCACTTCCACCTGCCAGGAAGAGCGCGACCTCTTCGTAGCGTCGTCCTCAAGATTCTTCTACGTCGCCTAGGCGTTCATTTTCTCACATCCATCTCCATTATGAATAACACAACCAACACTGACTCTCCCATAGATTTCGTTCGCATTGCATTTTGGAATGCGTACGGGCTACTCGACAAGATGCTCGAATTGGAGCACTTCGTTCACCAGCACAAGATTCATGTTGTGCTTGTGAGCGAAACTCTTCTCAATGCAAGTCAAGTTCCAAAGATCAATGGGTATCAGACACCCTTCCTGACCAGAACTGCTACCGGGCGTCGCACGTCAAAAGGGAACTCGGCCACTTACATCTCCCTATAGACGGCCTGATCAACCTCGAATCCACTGCCTTGGTCCTCAACACCACAGACGGTCCGCTCAAAATCATCTCGGGGTATCAATCCCCTAATCAGTCGCTTCTCGATGTCCATCTCGATATCATCTTCAACGATGTCATGCCTACCATCTTGGCAGGAAATCTAAACAGCAAAAGCGCTACCTGGAAAAGTAGAGTTACCAACAGACACGGTAGAGCTCTTCAAGCCTACATCGACAACTTGCCCCACGATATAGCTGTAGCGGCTCCAGTCAGCCCCACATATTTCGATCGGCGTGACCTCCGGCCCGATATTCTTGATATTGCTCTACTAAGTACCGTCAACGCAGAATATGAAATCTGGGCCGAGAATGACTTGGATTCCGACCACAATCCTGTAATAATGCATGTCGCGTTGTGGGTCAACAACACATCCCATTATGTCAAGAATACGGAATGGAAGCCTTTCAGGCCAAAGGTCGACAAGCTTCTCTCTCCTCTTCTAAGCAGAAAGTCAACAGCGGACCTAAACGCCGCAGTCGCCAATCTTACCACCGCCATGAAGAGTCCTCGACCATGAGAATCTTGGCAAGTCCCGAGCCTATCAATATCTCGCCGGAAGTCCTCGAAATGACCCACAAGAGCAAGGCGGCTCGTCGCAGGTGGCACAGCACGCACCTGCCTGAGCACAGGGTGGAGGCCTACTCCCTTGCGCTTCGGGTCAAAAATAATCTTCGCGTCCTACGCAACGAGCGTTGGGTACGCAAAATTGATGAAGTAAATTCTTGCTCCAAAACCTTCTGGGGGCTGACTAAAGCGCTAAGATGCAAACCACCTGGTCGGGCTGCGATCCATGGTGAGAGAGGTCTCGCTTACTCAGATGCTAAGAAAGCTGAAGCATTCGCTGACTCCCTCGAATATCAATTCATGTTAAACCCTAGCGAGGATTTCGACTTTGAGGATGAAATAACATCCGCTGTTAATTCATACTTGACAGCAGACAATGGCCAGTGGACCATAGTCCCCGCCATTAAAACCGAAGTCAATGACCTAATCAAATGTCTCCCGCTAATAAAAGCCCCGGGCCCTGACGGTATCGGCACCGCTATGGTCCGCAAACTCGGCAGAAAAGGTAGGGTCGCTATCCTTAACATCGCGAACGCGTCTATGAGGCTAGGATACTTTTCAACCTCCTAGAGACTGAATCCTGAAGCAAGGGAAGTCTCCTACCTTTCCGGACAATTACAGACCCATCAGCCTCCTCAGTACTCTGTGTAAACTTGTCGAGAAAGTAATTCTCAAACGCCTCCGCGATTTCACGGAGGACAATAAGATCATCCCGGACTTTCGGTTTGGCTTCCGAAAAGGTCTCTCCACCACTCATCAGCTGATGAGAGTCACGAAATACATCGCCAACCAGTTTGCCCATAGGAAGGAAACGGCTGCGGTCTTCTTTGATGTTGCAAAGGCTTTTTACAAGGTCTGACCAGACGGTCTAATTTACAAAATGATCCTTCTTGAGTACTCTGAGTACTTAATTCGACTAATTCACTCCTTCATGAGTCAGCGACGATACAGCTGCAAAGTAAAGACTGGTCTCTCCACAGGTAAAAGCCGGGGTTCCTCAGGGGTCATGCCTCTCCCCGACGCTCTACAACATCTTTTGAGTGACATGCCGGATTTATCTCCGTACATGACCGCCCAATACGCAGGCTACACGGCGGCGGCGCTTCTGTACCAAGGTCGTACCAATTATCCCAAACATCGCAAGCACATGGAAACCAAACTACAATCGGCTATCGACGCCCTCGAGGAATAGGCCGACAAATAGCGCATTGCGATAAACCCTACAAAGAGAGTGGCCGTGCACTTCAGACGAAAACGCACCAAATCCCCGATCCCTCCACTCGAATTTACAATCGGCGAATCCCCGATAGCCCTCAAAGGTCACGCCCGGTACCTCGAATGCATTCTTGGCCAGAACTTAAGCTGGACCAAGCACATAAATGCCGCTATTAATGAAGCGAATGCTACACTGCGCGAGCTGTTTCCCATTATAAGCCAAAAGTCCAGGTTATCCACCAAGAACCGGATTAACTTTTACAAACTCATTCTGAGACCAGAGGTGCTCTACGCATCTCAAGCCTTCGGTTACTGTTCTTAAACCAAGATCAATAAGATCCAAAACATCATGCTGAGGAAGGTGCTACGAGCACCCTTATACATGCGCAACTCACAGTTGCACAGAGACACAAAAGCGCCCAGTGTCCAGGATCACATCAAAGAGCTCTCCAGTAAATTATTTGAAAGGCTGGACAACGACCCACCATCGGGAATTTCATTCCCACAGTACGACAGACCGTCCAAGTATAGCAATACCAAACATCTTACCCTCAGAGATATCCTAAGGTAAAACTTAGAAACCCCAAAACCTATAATATATAAATTAATTTGTTTCGCCACCACAGCGTTACAACCCCTGTCCCCCCACTGCCCTCACAGTCCACGAGGGCGGCTGAGATCGGACCACCGGAAGCGAGATCAAAACATCTCGTCACGCTAGAATAGGCCTCTGGTCAGACTAGCCCTAGCACCGAGCATATGAGAAGAGGTTTTACTTGGTAGGCCCGATCCCGGCGAATTCAACACTGCCCCACTACAGGGGTGTCTATGAAGATCTCCTCTCCTCACATCAAAAAAAAAGCTAACAAAGCTACAGACTTCCTAGAACTAAACAACATTAATCGTTTGCCTTGGCCATCGAGATCACCCGACTTGAATCCCACAGAACATGTCTGGGATATGACTGACAGAACATTGCGTCGTTTACAGCATCCTCCAAACACTTTATATGAACTCCGTCACCAGCTTCAGATAGCCTGGAACGAGCTGCCTCAAGATGCATTAGACCAGTGATGGGGAAACTACGGCCCGCGGGCCAAGTCCGGCCCGCGGAAAGGTTTAATCCGGCCCGTTTAAGAGTGCCGTCGTGAGAATGTTTGAACGCGTTCTAACTTCGTAATGTGACGACCCGCATAAAAACTACCTGCGGCGATATTCAAAACGAAATAGTATTCTGGACAAATCCATCCGACCTAAACAGATGACTCATCTTCGCTCGAAACTTCCAGACACTCTCGCAGGTAGGTATAAATACAAGCGAGGCCGCCCGAAGATCAGTTAGTTAGCGACTTAGTCAGTCATCTGCAACGACCCGCTGTGACTCGAGTAATTGTTTGTGTAATCCCCCAACCTCCCGCGTAAGAGCATTAGTTAGAAGTAAGCTTTCGTCAATTGCGTTTCTGTGTGTTGTTCTCCGTAGTAGGTAACGTCTAAAATGGATGTTAAAAAAAGAAAAGTGGATTCAGAATGTCGAGTTTTTAAAGAAGAATGGACGTGGAAATATTTCTTTACTTTATTTAAAGAAAAACCTGTGTGCTTACTTTGCAATAAAACTGTTGCAGTTTAAAAAGAATATAACATTCAAGGCCATTTCAAGAGCAAACATGAAAACCACTCCTACTCATCGTTAAGTGAAGAGGTGAAAAAAATTAAATCGAAAGATTTAATAAAAAATTTATCAAGTCAACAACAATGATTTCAGAGAGCTAATCATTCTCAAAGATGCGCTACGAAAGCCAGTTATGTGTTGGCTTATAATATTGCTAAATCTAATAAAGCATTTTCAGATGGTGAATTTATAAAGCAGTGCATGATAGATGTGTGCGATATTATGTGCCCTGACAAGAAAAAGGATTTTCAGTCACTGTCTCTCTCAAGAAGAACAATCACCGAGAGAATTGAATAAAATATCGATAAAAATCTAATTTCACAACTGACTACAAAAACTCAAAAATTTATTTTTTATTCAATTACCATGGATGAAAGTACAGATATCAGCGATACTGCGCAGTTACTCATATTTGTAAGAGGAATCAACGCCCACTTTGAAATTACAGAAGAACTTGCAGAGCTGCAGTCAATGAAAGGAACAACGACTGGTGCCGATATATTTTGTGAATTTGAAAATTGCATCGATAAACTTCGTTTACCTATTGACAAGCTATGTAATGTAACTACAGATGGTGCTCCTAATATGGTTGGAATCAATCAAGGATTTGTTGGGAAATTTAATTCTAAGTATCCGGAAAATGATGTTGTTTTTTTTGCATTGCCTTATACATCAGGATGCTCTCTGTAAATCGGCTTTAGATATTGACCATATACTTAATATTGTTGTAAAACTAGTAAATATGATTCGTTCCAGAGGATTATTACATCGCCAGTTTCAACAGTTTTTGGAGTCCGTACATGCTGAGCATTCCGATATCCTGTATTATTCAAAAGTTCGTTGGTTAAGGGCTGGAAAAGTATTTGAAAAAATTTGGGATTTAAAAGACGATATTGCGAATTTTCTTCTTGATATAGACATTTATAATCAATTTGACGTCTTAGAAAACGAAACGTGGCTTTCTGATTTCGCTTTTTTCACAGACCTCCTCGTACACATGAATAAACTTAATCTCAAATTGCAAGGAAAAAATCAGTTTCTTCACGATATTTGGCAATACCTGAAAAGTTTCAAATTACAGTTATAATTAATTGCTAATCAGATCTCTAAATCTGATTTTTCTCATTTTCCAAGAATACAATCTTTAAAATTCACTATATCAAACAATAAGATTAAAAAATACGAAATTAATTTGAGAAAACGATCTACAGAATTTGAAAGGAGATTTCAGGACTTTCAGAAAAATGGAACCAGAGTTTAGTATTTTTGCGACCCCATTCAATGTTAATTACGAAGAAGTTGATGCAAAATTTCAACTTGAGTTAATAGGACTGAACTGTAATACTCTCCTGAAACAAACTTTTCATACAGTACCATTACTAGAATTTTATAAAAATTTAAGTCCAGATAATTTCCCAAATCTAATTACTCATGCAATGAAGATAATGACAATGTTCGGCTCATCTTATATATGCGAACAAATCTTTTCAACAATGAAGCTTAGGAAAACTTCTTTAAGAAACAGAATTACAGATGAGCATCTTTCATCAGTTTTAAGAATTGCTGCTTCGCAAATGGAACCGGACTATGATGAAATTTTGATGAAACAGTCTCAATTTCATTTTTCTCATGCACCATCACCATGTCAGTAATGACACCAGAAAATAAAGTGATAATACTTCACATCAAGAACTACACTAAATTCATTTTATATTTTGTGCTTATAATTTTGTTACCTTTTGCTTTTTTACTATTAAAATAATAAGTGTATGTAATAATATATGTATATGTTTATAGAACACATAAATTAGTTAACGATTAAGCATTATTCTTTGGCCCGCTACGATTGTCTAGTTATTACAAATGGCCCGTCTTAAAAAAAGTTTCCCTACCACTGCATTAGACCATCTGATTTCTAGCATGCCCAGAAGGGTTGCTGAATGCATAAGAGTACGCGGAGATGAAACGCATTTTTAATTTTTTTCTTAATAAATTTTTTCTATGAAAATTAAATCACACTAACTATTTATTAGAAATTTCAGAGTTCTGCGTCAACTCCTTCAGGGTGGTTCATTTTTTTTAACTCAGTGTATATTCGAAAGCATGCATTTAATGTTAGCGTTAATTATTCTTTCCCATCAACGGCGAATTACAGACCGGTTTTGAATTATAATTTTCATCAGCAGAAAGTCTACTTTTTGATAAGTTTTGTTACACTTTCTAGGCAATAATTAATTTAATTCAATTATGATATACTTCCTATGTAATTTGACCTGTGTAAAATCGATTTATGAATGCACCAAGAATTAATTAAAATAAATAAAAAAATAGTTGACTCGGCATCGGCATGTTACGCGATCGATGATTTAGTAATGCTCATACAGTGGCTTCAAGATCCGCGTCCGCGACATGCTTGCTCCGGCAGACCAGCGCATATGCGTGATTAAAAAGTAGCCCCTGTACCTAGACGTTGATGGGGAATCCCACCCTACGCAGTAGCAGTTTAATAGACCATTTAATAATAATAAATCACAACACCATACAGAAATGCTGAGAATTTACAAGAATCAAGGCGATACAGCATGCTAACTTGGTTCCAGCAAGATGGTGCCACTTGTCACACTTCAAACAAGAGCTTATAAGTGGTTGACTTCAACTTTGCGTAAGCAACAACTATTAAAATGACCTTACCTTATTGTACTTTTGGTATTTAATTTCTTTCTTGGCATGGCCTCTCGCAGTAACGGGTCCGAAAACGGAACCCTCGAAACCGACTTTCTGGACCTTTTCTTTAAGGGACTGCATCACCGCCCTGTTGACCACGTCCGTCGTTATGGGTATGTCTCTCGTATTCCGTAGTCGTCTACGGTTGTCCACGCCCATCGTCGTACCTTGGATGATGGCGTCCACCTTCTCCCCGAACTGATAGCGCCCATGATCGTATTCTGACAATAGGGTGAATTCCAAAGAATCGGTGGGTACTATATACCTGATAAATTAAATTCACATACATTAATGACAAAGCATTCTTCCATTAAAGGTAGAAACGCCGTTAAAAGTAGAAGTGCCAAAGTGGAGGAATCTATTGCCTGAATGCTGTACTGAACCAAATCCGGGTGACTTTAACACCGACAAGATATGGACGTTGCCAGCGGTGGCAAATATAACAATATTAAAGTGAACATTAAATATTATATTTGCCTCCGCTGGCAACGTCCATATCTTGTCGGTGTTAAAGCCACCCGGATTTGGTTCAGTACAGCATTCAGGCAATAGATTCCTCCACTTTGGCGTTTCTACCTTTAACGGTGTTTGGAATACTTATATTCCAATAGTAATATCCGTTTCCCCATCAGCAACTAACTACACTGATGAGACCTGAAAGGTCGAAACCGGTCTGTAGGTGTTCTGATGGGGGAACAATATTTAACATTCTTTCATTGTTTTCCTTTAAATTCATGATTTAAGGCATTTTGTTATTAGCTATGATATATCATTTGTTTTGATTGAATGTTAAAAATAGTTTTGGATAAGTTTGGCAATGTTTTATCTGACTTCTCAAAAGATGCATTGTTTACAATTTTTCCAACATTTTTTTTTATTGTTGCAACTTCGTCTTCAGCTATAAGTCAATTGTTTTCATGGAATATCAAAAATGTGTGCATTTTAGAGAACTGTAAAATTGTTTAAGGTAATGATTTTTTAAAAATAATAAAGACGAATTTTATTCAATAAATCTGCAATAAGTGAGGTTGTCTCAAGTTAATTTAATAATTTTTTATTATTTTTAAATTACTTAATTAATTTTGTGCGTTTGCATTTTGATCTATCAATTGGTTTTATTAAATATCAAAAACAAGTACATTCTAAATGAGTTTAGGAATTTTAAAACTGATTCCTCCAATGTATACTTTACTAAAATTTTTCAAATTCTTATTTGCAAGTTTTGAATGTTACCATTTTGCTTTCAGCTATAAAATTTCTATTGTTTTTATAGAATGTTAAATAGTTATTTATGCAACAAGTGAGTGAAGTTGATTTACTCTCGAGTTTCATACAATTTTTTTTCTACGTCCGTAACTTTAAATAAGTTCGATAAAACCTGAATCAATTTTTATAAGTAATAATACTTTTTTTAAATGTAGAAAATAATAATCATCAAGTTTTCTTGATCGGAAACGAATGTTTGGCATTTATCGGCGGAACTCGCGGCGTGTTGCGAAGCGTTCATGACACACTTTGCGCAAACAATTTTATAGTAGCGTTAAAAAAAGGAACCGCTACGGCACCTTTTTCACGCAAAAGAGTGAAAAAATTAACCGTTATGGCACTTTTTTTCACGCTGTTTGTAAGGTTCAGGAATCACATATTTTATGAACCCAAATTAATGAAAAAAACTGTACATTTTATAACGGACGTAGAAAAAAATATATTCAGTCTAAATTTGTTTGCAAATTTTTCTAGATAATAATTTTCCGTGATTTTTAAAATTGCTTATTGCATTTTCACTCTAATTTCAAGAGCGTATGAATTTTTTTTGATACTTGCAGGAAATTTTGAAGTTACTTTAAATTTTTTTCAAATTGCTCAATCTAATTTTTCCTTCTATTTCAAGTTTTGAGCTTATACATTTTGTTCTCAGACAAAATCTATCAATTGTTTTTATTGAATATCAAAAATAGATACATTCTAGATTAAAATTTTTAGAACTAATTCCTCCAATGTATATTTTTTATAATTTTTTAAATCCTTAAATGCAATTATTACGTTCTTTGCGGGAAAGTATTTTTGAACGGAAATGATGTTCCTCGAGTTCTTCTTCTTAATTTAACTTCTTTCTCGGCTACGGCAACTAAGCCACTTAAGCCAGTCCCAGTTTTTAGGCGCCAACTTGCTGATAATGGGCTATCGATATATTTACAAAGGATAGACAACACACTGTCACACTCTACAATTAAAGAAGTTCAAGAATGTTAGTATTATAAGTGAATATTATTTTTAACCATAAGATAATACAGGAGTTTTAAAGGAGCCTGGGAGGGGTCACATAAAACATTTTCAATAGTAATAGGAGAAGAAAAACCCAGCCTATTAAGATCCCAATATAATTTTTGACAATCTGCACGGTAGTTTTAGTATATTAAGAACATATGATTAGGATCGCCTCTAGCTCCACACGAGCAATTTGGTGTCTTGATTTATAACCATGGTAAACAAGTGAGAGGGGGAGGAACAGTGACCCAATCTACATCTAGCTAGAGACGCAACCGCTCTTCTACCTACAAAGCCATATTCTTGAAACTAAACTATTTTTGAAATTTGACTATTGATTTTATAATATTTGAACATCCATCCCATTCTCTCTACCACAATTTACTTATTCCTTGCTTAAATGACATAATACAAGGTGGCCAGAAAAGGTGTGATAATCTTCAGGTAAAGTGGTTCATTGATTAATTTCAAGCAGAAAATTTAAGTAAAAAAATATTGTATTGTGGCTTATAACTCCTCACGAGCCAATTTAAAGAAATGTAAATTTGGCAACAATGGATCAAACAAGTGTTTAATTTAATAATAATCATAAATTTAACAAATCTACAAAAAATAATATTGAAGTATACATCAAAAATGAAAGATTAAAGTAAATGTTCAAATTGATAACCATCCGTTTCTAAGCAGATCTGGAGCCGTCGTGGGATAGAATTAATTACTCGGAGCAACATCTCTTCAGTAATTAATTCCACTGCAACACGAATTCTATTCATGACGTCTACATTGTCCACTGGAGGTGTTGCATACACCTTTTCTTTTAAAAATCCCCAAACGAAAAAATCAAGTGGATTCATATCCGGCGACCTTGCTGGCCATAGTATGGGTCCATTGCGCTCAATCCATCTATTTGGAAAATGTTCGTCCAACCATTCTCTTGAAATTCTTGCTGTATGAGGTGGTGCACCATCATGCATGTACAGCATGTTGTTTACTAAATTTAGTGGAACATTCTCCAAAACTTCCTCTAAAATATTTACATAATTTAAGGCATTTAATCTTTGATGAATAAAAAAAGACCCAATTACACGTAAATTTAGAATACCAAGCCAGACGTTAACTGAAAATTTCCTTTGATGTCCCATTTCTCTAACCGCCCGAGGATTTTCTTCTGCCCAAAAGTGATAATTATGACAATTAAATATCCCATCTCTAGTGAATGTACATTCATCACTCCAAAGAATTTTAAATAAAAAATTTGGTTCTTCCCGAATTTGATCTAAAATCGTGTCACAAAACATACGTCTACGCTCGTTATACAGTGGTTGAACTTTTCTTGCATGAAATGGACGCATTCGATTTTCTTTCAATACTGCATGGACTGTTGTTTTACTGGGGACATTTAACTGTTGAGCTATTTGTCTCGTACTAATATTGGGATCTTCTTGAACTGCATTCAATATCTGTTCTTATAGGTGAACAGTGCGACGTTCCCTAGGTCTCCCTCCATCTATGTTATTATAAACGAACGACCCAAAAGTACGTAGCCTTTGGTTTAATTTTCTAAACGTATTTACGCAGGGCTGTTGGCGATTTGGATATCTTCTTTGGTACTCATCTTTGGCACTAGTTGCATTACCATTGCAGAATCCAAATATCATGTACATATCTGCATACTCGTTGAATGTGTACATCTTCAAAAAGTATGATGAACTTATACAAACTTACACAAATAAATTATGACAAGTATATGTCAAAGTCAAGTGAAATTTAATAAGGTTACATATGAAAATACATAGTTGCCAGGTCTATTTTTATTTAAAAAATGCTTCTGAAGAGGTTATTAATTTGTTAAAGTTTCCAATTTATTTATCACCTATGTCATTTAAATTTTACAAATGTGTAATTGATTGTAAGTTCTATTGATTTTTTCCAAAATATATAGAAAATAACACTAATTTCCAGAGATACGTTTAATATTTTAACGACCTCGTGAGATGTTACGAGGAAGACTACAATATTTTTTTATTTAGATTTTTTATCCAAAATTAATCAACGAATCACACTACCTGAAGATTATCGCACCTTTTCTGGCCACCTAGTATAATCGCGAAAGGGCAGCTCCGTCTTCAGAGGCACATTTCCATTAGCTTGACGGGCCAAGAAATCCACTTTCTCATTTCCAACGTCAATTCCAACATGACTAGGACCCCAACAAACCACCACATTAAATTGATCTTGAAATAATTCAAACATTTTTTTCCTAATTTGAACAACAATAGGAGATCTCTTTGTATTGAATCCTACATCTTCCACTGCTTATTTTACTGATTTCGAATCACAAAAATAATTTACAGCTTTCCTTATACCATAACTTCTAATGATCACCAGGCATCTTTCAATTGCAAAAAGTTCTGCTGTAAAGATTGAGCACTTACTAGGAAGGCCACATGCTACGCTACAAATATTTTCCACTATCACAGCATATGAACACACCTGGTAAAACACTCAACGAAACCAGGCCACTTTCTTTGATTCATGTCTTTAAACCTAATGTTATTGACAAAAGGTCAATACTATACTATCATTTAATAAAATTTCACAAATAATAGGAAAGTGATCGCTTCCATATGTAAGACTATTGTATATCCCCCAAGGTCTTAAGATACCATACACAGATCAATAATACTCTTTATTTCATTTCGTATCATAAACTTACATTTATTGTACTAAAAATCATGCTATAAAGTATGTCTTTATCTCCGCTGTCAATGACGACAAAGATCAAAACTTTACAAATACACATTAAATTAACATACCGGGTGACCCAGGGATCTGTAAAAGCCCCATAACTTATTTGCTATTTGAGATATCGACTTCTAGTTTTCTTGAACTGGTACCCACACTTATTCTACATATTTTAAAAATATTTATGTTTTTGTACAGGGTGTCCCAATATGCATAACAGAACAAAGTTATGTTTTTTTTAAATGGAACACCCTATATTTTATACTTTATTTTCAATCCTCTTGAGAAGCTGATAAAAATAGTATAAGATAGTATGGGTCTATTATGGACGGTTGGTTAGTTATGGGCAAATTTGTGGCAAAAACAAGGACACATTGAAAAAATTGCAGAAGTGCTGCTAGCAAAGCTAGCGTCATTTTTTATACACTAAAGAATTTTCCACATCATGAAGAATAATATAAATCGGCTTTGGTTCTTTTTTGTTCATACTGCTATACAGGATGTCACCATACGCAAAATATTGGATAACTATTTTTTTTCAAATGAAACACCCTATATATCTTACCACCAATGCATGGAATTTTTAATAAGCTTTCCAATGATATACAGTTTGTATAACAAAATATTAAGGATTCTTGAGATTTATCAATAAAAAACATATTTGTTTTGTCGCTTTCTGCTGGTTTTTGGATTTTCAGCCAAAACTATGCATTTTCTGAAAAAATAACAAGAGACCAAAGTTGTAGAACGGAAAATTTTCGATCGATACAAGTCTTTCAACTTGTCCAATAATGCATGCATTGCCCGCCAGAATGCGCAAGATCGTGACCGTATATGCATTTTAGCGTTTTTCTCAATTTTATTGTTAAATTATTGCACTATACTTTATTTTCTACGTTCTCTAGCAGAAAAACGGGTAATTATAGAATTATTAAAATGACCTACATCAATTGAAAATATTCCGCTCTACAACTCTTAAAAGAAACAATTTTTGCCCAAAATGCATGGTTTTCGGTAAAAATGCAAAAAACCATTGAAAAACGCAAAAATTGATACATACATTTTCAATTTGCATTTTTAGGGAAAACTACGCACTTTTTGGCAAAAATTGCTTCTATTAAGAGTTGTAGAGCGGAACGGAATCGATATGGGCTATTTTAATTTCCCTATAATTTCCCGTTTTTCCGCTAGAGGATGCGGAAAATAAAGTATAGTGCAATTTATTAATAAAAAAATTCAAAAGAAAACGCTAAAATGCATATACGGTCCCGATTTTGTGCGCTCTGACGGGCAATGAACGCATTATCTTAAAAGTTGGAAGACCTATATCGATCTACAACTTTGGTCTCTTATAATTTTTCCTGAAAATGCATAGTTTTGGCTGAAAATCCAAAAATCAGCAGAAGGTGGCAAAAGAAAAATGTTTTTTATTGATAAATCTCAAGAATCCTTAATATTTTGTTATATAAACTGTATATCATTAGAAAGCTTATTAAAAATGCCATAGATTGGTGGCTACTTATATAGGGTGTTCTATTTGAAAAAAAATAGTTATCCATTGTTTCGCGTATATTGACACCCTGTATAGCACTATGAATAAGAGAGAACCAAAGCCAATGTGTATTATTCTTTATGATGTGGGAAATTTTCTAGTGTATAAATAATGATGCTATCTTTGCTAGGAACGCTTCTGCAATGTTTTCAAGGTGTACATGTTTTTGACACAAATTTGCCCATAACTAACCAACCGTCCATAATAGGCCCATACTATCTTATACTATTTTTGTCAGCTTCTCAAGAGGGTTGCAAATAAAGTTTAAAATATAGGGTGTTCCATTTAAAAAAAAAACATAACTTTGTTCTGTTATGTATATTGGGACACCCTGTACAAAAACTAACCATTTTTTTAAATATGTAGAATAAGTGTGGGTACCAGTTCAAGAAAACTAGAAGTCGATATTTCAAATAGCAAATAAGTTATGGGGCTTTTACAGATCCCTGGGTCACCCGGTATGTTAATTTCCTATGTTCGACTTTGAGAGTGGACACCCGGTATGTATATTTTTTATAATGTTTCATATCCTTAAATGCAATTATTACATTCTTTGTAAAGTACGGGAAGAAGTTCCTCAAGTTGATTTCAACGATTTTTGGAACAAAATTGAGCCTATTCCTTTAGAAAATATTTTTTTACAATTTTTACTTTCTCCATTACGAAGTACGAGACAGTATTGTGATCGTGAATTTTTTTTCATAAACTCTTTTTACGGAAATATACGTTTCGGGGTTCCTAGATGCCATTTCAACAATTACTAGAAAAAAAATGGTGATGTGGCCATCATGTTACTTTCTCCGACTTGATGGTATCATAGCCATTTATATATACGTTTTCATGGTTTATTTTCAATTTAAATCATATTTTAAATACACATCGAACGTTTTGTAAACTCGGATGAAACTGGCGTTTAAAACGTCAAAATTATGAAAGATGAAAAAATTATATTTCAAATTCAAAAACTTAGTTTACTCAAAAAACTCAAAAACTACAGGGATTTCGAAAAAAACTTATTCTTTATAAGTTGTTCATTTTGGCATTCTCTACAATTATTATCAACATAAATTTGCTGTAACTATTATCGTTTTATAATTATAAACCAGAAATGAAAAAAAAAATAAAAATTTTTCTCGAATTACAATGATTTTATGAAAAATATTTAAAAAAAAAGATGTTCATTTATTTGTTGTCTTCAATATTTGTTTAAATGAGTTTGTCATATTTTTCTTATTGAAGCAGATATTGGAAAAAAACAAAAAAGGGTTAAGGCAAACACCCATTTCCGGTGTACGAAATTTTACCAAAAGCTTTTAAGTTCTTCGGATTATCAAATAAAACGTATGTTCAAAGTTTCATATCAATTCCTCTATTGGTTTTTGAGATACAGCGCGCACACACACACAACACACACACAGACACAATTTTTTTCCAGAAATTGTTTTCAATTTTCAATTTCAATTGAAAATAAGCCATGAAAACGTAAATATAAATGGCTATGATACCATCAAGTCGAAGAAAGTAACATGATGGCCGCATCACCATTTTTACTTTCTCCGTTACAAAGTACGATAAAGTATTGTGACTGAAAATTTTTTCAAAAATTTTTTTTACGCAAATATCCGTTTTGGGGTCCCTAGATGTCATTTCTACAATTTTTGAAAAAATAATTTTGTGTCTGTTGTGTGGCTGGGTGTGTCTGTGTGAGTGTCTGTGTGTCTGTGCGCGCTCTATCTCAAAAACTAATAGAGCAATTGATATGAAACTTTGAACATAAGTCTTATTTGATAATCCGGAGAACTAAAAAGCTTTTGGTAAAATTTCATACACCGGAAGTGGGCGTTTACCTTAACCGTTTTCTGTTTTTCTCCAATGTTTTTTAATAGTTACAGTAAATTTATATTAATAATAATTGTAGAGAATTATAAAATAAACAACTTAAAAAGAATAAGTTTTTTCGAAATCTCTTTGGTTTTTGAGTAAACTGGCTATTAGGATTTTTATATAATTTGTCATTTTCATCTTTCATAATTTTGACGTTTTAAACGTCAGTTTCATCCGATTCTACAAAACATTCGATTTACATTTAAAATATGATTTAAATTAAAAATAAACCATGAAAGTGTAAATATAAATGATGATACCATCGGAGAAAGTAACATGATGGCCACATAACAATTTTTTGTTTTTTTTTTGTTTGTCGAACAAGTAGAAATTCTTCTTGAACATTTTGAACATTTTGCAGGCTAATTCTGCGCATTCATCTCTCTCGCGGGCTATCCTATCGGTCCTCATCTGCCAATCCACCTATTCGTGAAGCAATTGTCAATAAACGCGCCATCTTACGGAAACCATATTGTATTATATGATTATAGGGAAGGTCAAGATCATTTTTGTTTAAAAAAAAAGCGCTGGAAAAGGGTTATTTTGCAAAAACTCTAAATATCAAGTTCTCACCTTCAATTGTCATTTACTGGAAAAATTTCTTATGTAAGATTTCAATATTTTTATACTGCCAGTTCGATAATGAAAAGATCAGAACAAAAATGGGGTTCCCATTTAAAAACAAAATGGCGGACGTCATAACTCAAAAACAAATGACGACTGAAAATCGACTATCATGCAAAAATGTGTATTTTTATAAAAAAAAAACGACCTATTCGAGGATTTTTTCCAAAAATGTTTTATTTCGGTTTTACTGAATATATTCCATACTTTAGGCGCGCACTGTATTTGTACTTGTTTGCTGATTCAATAGTGACATATTTTTTAAAATGTTCGTGGTGTCCCATGTAATTTATTTTGTTCACGAAAATGTTATAATGTGCGCATTATTTAATTCTATGAGCAGCATTAATGGGGCATATTTAACACTCAACTTCTTAAACACGTATTTGCGTGTTTAATATGCATATTAAACACGCACGCGCATTTGCGTGTTTAATATGGTCATTAAACACGCTAATTCGCGCTTTGATTCACAGAACGCGATTTATGATAATATTTTGTTTACTCTGTTTAATACTGATTTTAATTATTTTTCCATTGTAATTGTAATTACAACTTTAATTTCGATTTTAATTGTGATTTTGTTTTTGTTTTTGTTTTTGTTTTTTTTTTATTTTGATTTTGATTTTAATTTTGATTTTAATTTTCGTGAACAAAGTATAGTGTACAACTTACATATAATGGCTATTAATAGCCATCATTATATGCTCGTTGTACAATATACTATTAGAACACGTATTTTATTTATTTATTGTCCCACTTTAACTTGTAAATTTCAATTTTTATCTGCCAACTATGACATTTTCCAACTGCTAGAAATGCCCATTTTTGACTGCCAAAAATAACAATTTTCAACTACCAAATATTAGAATTTTCAATAACCAAAAACTATAATTTTCAATTGCCAAAATGGCGGTTTTCAACTACTAATCATGACTATTATCTTACCAAGGTCGATTTTGGGTAGACATTCTGAACCAGAAAAAAAAACTATAGATAGTGCATTTCAAGACATACTACTTCCTTAGAACATTAGAACAAGTTAGCTCTTTTCGTTCCTAGTCTCTTGACACAAATTGTGAAAATTTTTCGAAATTAATAATTTCTAATGGAAATCGTAAAATTTCTCGTAAATAACTAAACTGTACAGAATGTCTTCCCAAAATGACCGAAATTTTTTTTTCGGAAAAATAATTACTCTGTGGCTGAAAGACCTCCGGTCGATAGCCAATTAAGAATTGCGGAAAACCATAAATTTTTATATGTATGTATATATATTTGTATCAATTCTTAAATAAAGATGTTTGTATATAATTACTCTGCACGCTTTTACCCGTCATTAAATGAATGAATGATCGTCATGAATTTTTTTTTCAAATTTTTCTGAGAGCCAAAAAAACTAATAGTCAGTTTTCTCAAAGACTATTGGATTGTGAAGTAAAATTTGTGATTTTCATCTTTCATATATTTGACGTTTTAAACGTTTAAAAAAAAAACGTTTTAAACTATAAAAGTGTAAATATAAATAACTATGATACCATCAAATCGGAGAAAGTATTATGATGGCCATATCACCATTTTTTACGCTGAATATACGTGTATTTAATAAAAAATGGCGATGTGTCCATCATGTGACTTTCTCCGACTTGATGCCATTTATATTTACGTTTTCATGGGTTTATTTTCAATTGAAATCATATTTTAAATGTACATCGAGCGTTGTGTAAACTCGGATGAAACTGACGTTTAAATTCAAAATTATAAAAGATGGAAAAATTATACTTCAAATTCAAAAACTCAGTTTACTCAAAAACTTAAGGGATTTAAAAAACAACTTATTCTTTAGAAGTTGTTTATTTTGGCGTTCTCTACAATTATTATTAACATAAATTTTTTGTGACGATTATCGTTTCATAATTATAAACCAAAAATTTAAAAAAATAAAATAAATGTTTTTCTCGAAAACCAATGATTTTATGAAAAATGTTTTCAAACAAAATAAACTCATTTCTTTGTTGTCTTCAATATTTGAAGAATTGGTAACATTTCGTACACCGGAAGTGGGTGTTTACCTTACTTTAACCGTTTTTTGTTTCTTCACGATAATTTTGTAAATATAAAAAATATTACAAAAACATTAAAGACAACAAAGAAATAACCATTTTTCTCTGAAAATATTTTTCATAACATTACAATTTTCAGAAAACTAAAATAAAATTTCGAAAAAAAAATAATTTTATGAAAAATGTTTTTAAACAAAAGATCTTTATTTCTTTGTGATATTTGTTAATATTGTTTTAAATATGAAAAATATCACAAAAACATTAAAATAAATATTGAAGACAGCAAAGAAAAGAACATATTTTATTTGAAAATATTTTTAATAAAATTATTGGGTTTCGAGAAAAAAATTATTAATTTATTTTTCATTTTTAGGTTATAATTATTAATTGGTCGCTTTATCTAAAAAAACTAATACAGGAATTAACATGAAACTTTGAACATAAGTCTTATTTGATAATCCCAAGAAAAGAAAAGCTTTTGGTAAAATTTCGTACACAGGAAGTGTATGTTTACCTTACCTTAACCGTTTTTTGTTTCTTCACGATAATTTTTTGAATATAAAAAATATTACAAAAATATTAAAGACAACAAAGAAATAACCATTTTTCTCTGAAAATATTTTTCATAAAATTACAATTTTCAGAAAAATAAAATAAAATTTCGAAAAAAAAAGAATTTTATGAAAAATGTTTTTAAACAAAAGATTTATTTCTTTATGATTTTTAATATTTGTTGAAATATTTTTGTAATATTTCATATTTAAAAAATTATCGACAACAAACAAAAAACGGTTAAGGTAAACACCCACTGGTGTACGAAATTTTACCAAAAGCTTTTCTTTTCTTGGGATTATCAAATAAGATCGACTTATGTTCAGTTTCATGTTAATTCCTGGATTAGTTTTTGAGATATAGCTCGCACTTTGAATTTCACCTGACCTTACGTAGATGTCACAAGGTCAAAAAATGGTGATGTGGCCATCATGTTACTTTCTCCGACTTGATGGTATCAATTATATTTACGCTTTCATGGTTTATTTTTAATTTAAATCATATTTTAAATGTACATCGAGCGTTGTGTAGACTTGGATGAAACTGACGTTTAAAACGTCAAAATTGTGAAAAATGTAAAAATTATACTTCAAATTCAAAATCTCAGTTTACTCAAAAACTAAAGGGATTTCGAAAAAAACTTATTCTTTATAAGTTGTTCATTTTAGCATTCTCTACAATTATTATTAACAAAAATTTGCTGTAACTATTATCGTTTCATAATTATAAACCAAAAATTTAAAAAAAATAACAAATTTTTTTCTCGAATAAAATCGATTTTATGAAAAATGTTTTCAAGCAAAAGATGTTCATTTCTTTGTTGTCTTCAAAGTTTGTTTGAATGTTTTTGTGATATTTATCATATTTAAGAAAATATTGGCAAAAAACAAAAAACAGTTAAGGTAAACACCCACTTCCGGTGTACGAAATTTTACCAAAAGCTTTTCAGTTCTTCAGATTATCAAATAAGACGTATGTTCAAAGTTTCATATCAATTGCTTTATTAGTTTTTAAGATACAGCGCGCACAGACACACACACACACAGACACAATTTTTTTTTTTCAGAAATTGTTGAAATGGCATCTAGGGACCCCAAAACGGATATTTCCGTAAAAAAAATTTTTGAAAAAAAAATCACGATCACAATACTTTCTCGTACTTCGTAACGGAGAAAGTAAAAAATGGTGATGTGGCCATCATGTTACTTTCTCCGACTTGATGGTATCATTTATATTTACGCTTTCATGGTTTATTTTCTATCTAAATCATATTTTAAATGTACATCGAGCGTTGTGTAAACTCGGATGAAACTGACGTTTAAAACGTCAAAATTATGAAAGATGGAGAAATTATACTTCAAATTCAAAAACTCAGTTTACTCAAAAACTAAAGAGATTTCGAAAAAAACTGTTCTTTATAAGTTGTTCATTTTGGCATTTTCTACAATTATTATTGGCATAAATTTGCTGTAACTATTATCATTTCATAATTATAAACCAAAAATAAAAAAAATTAATAAAAAGTATTTTTTGGAATAACAATGATTTCATGAAAAATATTATCAAGCAAAAGATGTTTATTTCTTTGATGTCTTGAATTTATATAAATATTTTTGTGATTAAAAAAAATATTGAAAAAAAAAACAAAAATAAATAAATTGATCAACAATCGATATCCAGTTCCTTATTTTCTTCATTTATTTAAATAATTTATTTTTGTAATATATAAATTTCTTATAAAAAACAAAAAAAAACGGTTAAGGTAAACACCCGCTTACGGGTTTCGTAATTTTGTATCCAAATTTTGCAGCTAATTCTAAAGTTTACAAATAAAATTTCGTATTTTGGGGACAAAACTTTAATTTAACGTGTAAATTTTAGGCTTTTTAAATGTTAAATTTCACCGACCAAATTTGATATTTGATAGTTTGCAATTGGAAGTTGCACACCAAAATGTTCGGATCGAATATTTGGATTTACCTCACCTACGGTCTAATTTCTACAATTTAATGACTAAATTATGAATTTTAAGACCTAAATTGACTCATTTAAATCATTTGATTAAACATTTAAACCCTAAACTTAAAAACTTAGACCTAAGATTTGAAATATTTTCCCTCAATATCAAAATGTATGTCCAATGTTTGCATTATAGAACACGTATTGCCAAGTCACGAATATTTTCATTCAAAAAACCACATTGTACGTCTTAAGGTTCAAATATCAATTAATTTTAAATTTTCTTGTCCTAATTTTTGATTTTAAGATTTCACAGCCCAATTTAGGGACCGAATTTTAAAATTTGATGTCGGAATTTTGGATTGCGGGTTTTAGAGTAAAAATTTTGAGTGTTCGGGCGTAGTTTTTGGATTTTAGATTAGGGTTTTAATCATGAAATTTAATGACTAAATTTCGGAATTTAGGGCCCTAGATCTACAATGCGATTTTTTGGCTGTACAATCGGAAATTCAGGCCCAAAATTCAAAATTCCATTATTTGAATTGTCAGACATACATTGTGGATTTTAAATTCAAGTTTACGATCACTTTCACCACCTAGATATTTTTATCGTGGACGCCAAATTTCTGATGTATGATTCCTAACTTTTAGGTTTTAATATACAAAACTTGGATAGCCCAAACATCGAGTATTGGCGGCGAAATTTTGAAATTTATTGTCCACATGTTAGTTAAAATGAAATCTCAAATTTTTCATTCCGGATTTTAGGGACGAAAAATTCCAATGATAAATGTCTCAACTTTTGATTTGTTTAAATTTTGACCCAAATTTAAAATTTCATTTTAAATTTTAGTGCAACTTCGAAAATTAAAACACATATCTTCGAATTTTGAAACGTAAAAGTGCGATTTATACATTTTGTGTTAATATCATGCAGGGGCAGATCCATGAGGTTTCTGAGGGAGGAGAAAAATTTAAAATTGAACACATAATTAACATTTATTTTTTAAGTTCCACCGCTGACCATTCCAGCAATGGACATGTAGTCATCATGTTACTTTCTTCAATTTTTGATGGCACAACAGTTATGTAAATTTATACTTTCATGGTTTATTTTTAGTTTAAGTGTTATTTGAAAAGTACTTTGAGTGTTTTGCAGAATAGGATGAAAATTATTTTCAAACGAAAGTTTCATTTCTTTGTTGTCTTCAATGTTTGTTTAAAAGTGTTTGTAATATTTAAAAAAATATCGGAGAAAAACAAAAAAACGGTTTAGGTTAACGCCCACTTGCGGTATATGAAATTTTACCAAAAGCTTTTCAGTTCTTCGGATTATCAAATAAGGCTTACGTTCAAAGTTGCATGTTAATTAATGTTGTAGTTTTAGAGATACAGCGCGCACAGACAGACAGACATACATCTTAAAAGGAATGCATATTGAAAAAATGGTGATGTGGCCATCATGTTACTTTCTCCGACTAGATGGTCATTTATATTTACGTTTTCATGGTTTATTTTCAATTGAAATCCTATTTTAAAAGTACTTCGAGCGTTGTGTAAACTCGGATGAAACTGACGTTTAAAACGTCAAAATTATGAAAGATGGAAAAATTATACTTCAAATTCAAAAACTCAGTTTACTCAAAAACTAAAGGGATTTCGAAAAAAACGTATTCTTTATAAGTTGTTCATTTTGGCACTCTCTGCAATTATTATTAACATAAATTTACTGTAACTATTATCGTTTCAAAATTATAAACCAGAAATGAAAACATAATTAATAAATTTTTTTCTCGAATAACAATAATTTTATGAAAAATATTTTCAAACAAATGATGTTCATTTATTTGTTATTTTCAATATTTGTTTAAATGTTTTTGTGTTATTTTTCATATTTAAAAAGATATTGGCAAAAAACAAAAAACGGTTAAGGTAAACACCCACTTCCGGTGTACGAAATTTTACCAAAAGCTTTTCAGTTCTTCGGATTATCAAATAAGATTGATGTTCAAAGTTTCATATCAATTGCTTTACTAGTTTTTGAGATACAGCGCGCACAGACACACACACACACAGACACACACACACACACACACAGACACAAAAAATTTATTTTTTTCCAGAAATTGTTGAAATGGCATCTAGGGACCCCAAAACGGATATTTCCGTAAAAAAAAATTTTGAAAAAAAAATCACGATCACAATACTTTCTCGTACTTCGTAACGGAGAAAGTAAAAAGGTCACTATGTCACTACATTATGTTCCCCTCCAAACATTTTTTACTTTCTCCGTTACGAAGTACGAGAAAGTATTGTGATGGTGATTTTTTTTTTCAAAAATTTTTTTTACGGAAATATCCGTTTTGGGGTCCCTAGATGCCATTTCAACAATTTCTGGAAAAAAATAATTGTGTCTGTGTGTATGTGTGTGTGTGTGTGTGTGCGTGTGTGAGTGTGTGTGTGTGTGTGTCTGTGCGCGCTGTATCTCAAAAACTAATAGACCAATTGATATGAAACTTTGAACATAAGTTTTATTTGATAATCCGAAGAACTGAAAAGCTTTTGGTAAAATTTCGTACACCGGAAGTGGGTGTTTACCTTAACTGTTTTTTGTTTTTTGCCAATATTTTCTTAAATATGAAAAATATCTCAAAAACATTTAAACAAATATTGAAGACAATAAAGAAATGCGATTATTTTCTTTGAAAACATTTTTCATAAAATCATTGTTATTCGAGAAAAAAAATTATTAATTTTTTTTTCATTTTTGGTATACAATTATGAAACGATAATAGTTACTGCAAATTTATGTTAATAATAATTGTAGAGAATGCCAAAATGAACAATTTATGAAGAATAAGTTTTTTCGAAATCTCTTTAGTTTTTGAGTAAACTGAGTTTTTGAATTTGAAGTACATTTTTACATCTTTCATAATTTTGACGTTTTAAACGTCAGTTTTATCCGAGTCTACGAAACGTTCGATGCACACTTAAAATATGATTTAAATTGAAAATAAACCATGGAAGCGTAAATATAAATTATACCATCAAGTCGGAGAAAGTAACATGATGGCCACATCACCATTTTTTGTATCATTGATAGTTTCAGAGAAAATAGATAATCTATCCTAAATTTTTGATCTTTGATAGAACCTCATAAGTTTTCCCCTGACTTTTCCGCGGTCTAACTTATGTTTATCATTCATGGGTGTGAAATACTATAACACCAGTGAATACGGCTCGTGGGCCTCTCAGGCCCAAAGTTTTCTCTGTAGGGTTAAATAGGTTTTTCCCGTTGCGGCAGGTAAAAAACGGGGTCTTTTAACATTCCCCTTTAAATGAGTAATAATTGTAGAGAATGCTAAAATGAACAACTCATAAACAATAAGATTTTTCGAAATCTCTTTAGTTTTTGAGTAAACCGACATTAGTATTTGAAGTAAAATTTATCATTTTCAAGTTTCATGATTTTTACAAAACGCTCGATGTACATTTAAATATGATCTAAATTCAAATTAAACCATAAAATGTAAATATAAACTATCATATCATCAAATCGGAGAAAGTAACATGATGGCCACATCACCATTTTTTCCAGAAATTGTTGAAATGGCATCTAGGGACCCCAAAACGAATATTTCCGTAATTTTTTTTTAAATCACTATCACAATACTTTCTCGTACTTCGTAACGGAGAAAGTAAAAACTTACGAAAAACAGTATAGTATAATTCATACAAAGAAGCGACACCTATTCACATATACGAATTATTCACTTATACGATGAATTTTTGTTCCCCCTCGTCTTCGTATAAGTGAGGTACCACTGTAGTACTATTATTTCATAATGCGTTAGTTACTCATAATACGTTAGTTACGCATCAACAAACTAGTGTTTCGTATATATCATCAATGGGCCTTAGTTACTTACGAATCAACAAACGTTAATAAGAACGTGTAAATTTTAGGGTTATTATTTTTATATGTCAGATATAATTTATTGATTTGATTTACATAGCATCGGCACCGTCGATGATACGATAAAGTTGTTAATATAACTCGAATATTTGCGATTTATAATAATCTCCGACATCATTTGATGACTCGGCGCGATTCATAAGAAACGTCCTCGATTGTTATGAATCGCATAATATTCTCGTTATATTAATAGCTCTAATATTAACGTACTGGTAGTTAAGGATAGAAATTAAAAGATTAAATTAATCGTTATATTAATAGCTTTAATATTTATGTACTGGTAGTTAAGGATAGAAATATGAAATATATATGAATTCTACCAAATAAAAACTTAATTTTTTAAACATTAAAAAACTAAACTGAGTTTTTATTTGTTAAAATTAAACTTGCATTTACTTACCAGAAAGGTTTGAAGTGCGTGTATCTCCTACAACTGGACAAAGTTTGATGGTAATGGACGCGGTCGAACGGACTCAAACAGTCGCTCCAGTCCTCCGTGTCCTTCACCTCTTCCGGTATCTTGAGCGGCGCGAGCAGCACCCCCTCGTCATCTAAACAGGGCCTGGGCCCAAAGTTCCTCGGTCCCATCCTCACCCTTTGCCCGACGAACCGCGATAATTTTGACCCCACGGCAAGTGAACAACATCAAAAATGTGGCACGCGAGTTGTTACCATGGCAGACGATTTTAATTAAATCGATGTCGTCTGTTTGCCGATCAAAAAATTACAGTGACAGATGGTTTAGGGATCTGCAAAAATTCATCTCCCGCATTAGGGTGGTGCATAGATGGCTCAGAAGTTCGTCAGTCCCAGCGTCGATGTGTACGATGAGGAGTTCAACAGGCACTTGATGTTAGCCAAGAACTTGATAGCGCAGCTGAAGAGGAGACAAGGTACGGTTCTATTTGTAATTTCGGGGATATCGACTCCAACGATCGCGTGCCGATTGTACTCACATAAAATCTGATTGATAATTTTATTACATCGACAAACGATTGGAAATACGGAATTGGTTCCTGTAATACTCAATTGTATGCAAATTTTAGCAAGCAATAAAAGTAAATTATATCATATTATGATATTAAAATAGACCATCAATGTGACATTATTTATAGCAAACAAAACGTTAAAATGTCATGAAATTCACGAGAACATAACCTTTTCATGTGGGTATTCATATTTTAAAACCATTCACTTTTGAAAATATTTTCAGAAACTGCTTTTAACAAGCTTTTTATGGCATTGGCTTTCCTATAAAACTTGGTCCCTTGTGAGTTTAGTAAAAAAAATGATTTGTGATTTTTCATGAAAATTTCAAATCGCCATCTATAAGCGTTTTGAAAAATTAAAAAAAAAGTGATTTAGGTTTTAGTATATATTAATGTATTATTTGAAATACAATTACCGCTAAAAAATGGACGTGCCCAGAAAGACTAATAATCATAATGTATTCCCGGCGTGATCTCGTTTTATGGTTTTGTTTTTTTTTTAGGGCTTTAGGCGTGTTATTCAAATACCAACAATTGTGCGGAAATGTGTTTCAAGCCGAAAAATCCAATTTCAATTTCTTTTCAACCTCCACTTCAATATTCACTATGAATTGAATGAACAGCACGGGAACACTCACGTTACGCTATGAAATATATCATATTATAGTAAGTCTAGCACGCAAAAGGCACTCTGTAAAAAGTTTACACGAGATGCGAGTTCGCGAACATCGTTTCTTTCTTCGCGTTCAAATTGAAAAGCTGGCAGCCGCAGTGACAGATAAACGAATGCGCCCTCTCGTGCCAACCGTTTGAAAATTGGGTTTCCGGGATATTCTGTTTCATACGAGCTTTCGTTTTTCGAACTTTCGCACAATTTTTAAGTATTTACTAACGTTTCATTTCATCTTATAACGATGTAAACTTACGATTTGAATAGTTTATACATTTAAAATACTTTTAAATTTGAGTCCTGACAACATGAATTTAAATAACGTGTTCAAAATGAGTGGACTTGAAAATATATATTTTTTACTTTCTACGTTACGAAGTACGAAGTACGAGGAAGTATTGTGAATTTTTTTACAGAAATATCCGTTTTGGGATCCTTAAATGCCATTTCAATAATTTCTGAAAAAAAAATGGTGTCTGTGTGCGTGTGTGTATGGCTGTTTGTGTCTGGCTGTGCGCGCTATATCTCAAAAAACTAATATAGCAATTGATATGAAACTTTGAACATAAGTCTTATTTGATAATCCGAAGAACTGAAAAGCTTTTGGTAAAATTTCGTACACCGGAAGTGGGCGTTTACCTTAACTGTTTTTTTTGTTTTTTGCCAATATTTTCTTAAATATGAAAAATATCACAAAAACATTTGAACAAATATTGAAGACAATAAAGAAATGAGATTATTTTGTTTGAAAACATTTTCCATAAAATCATTGTTATTTGAGAAAAAAATGTATTTATTTTTTTTTTCATTTTTGGTTTATAATTATAAAACGATAATAGTTACAGCAAATTTATGCTAATAATAATTGTAGAGAATGCTAAAATGAACAACTTATAAAGAATAAGTTTTTTTCGAAATCTCGTTAGTTTTTGAGTAAACTGAGTTTTTGAATTTGAAGTATAATTTTTCCATCTTTCATAATTTTGACGTTTTAAACGTCAGTTTCATCCGAGTTTACACAACGCTCGATGTACATTTAAAATATGATTTCAATTGAAAATAAACCCATGAAAACGTAAATATAAAGTCGGAGAAAGTAACATGATGGCTACATCACCATTTTTTCAATATGCATTCCTGTTAAAATGTATGCCTGTTTGCTTGTGCGCGCTGTATCTAAAAAACTACTACTTGAATGAACATCAAACTTTGAAAATAAGCCTTATTTGATAATCCGAAGAACTGAAAAGCTTTTGGTAAAATTTCGTACACCGGAAGTAGGTGTTTACCTTAACCGTTTTTCGTTTTTCTCCGATAATTTTTTAAATATGAAAAGTTCTATAAAAGAACTCAAACAAATCCTGAAGAAAGCAAAGAAATTAACATTTTTTGCTTGAAAATATTTTTCGTGAAATGTATGGTTTTTGAAAAATAAAAGCAATTAATTTTATTTTATAATTTTTGGTTTAAAATTATGAAACGATAATACTTACAGCAAATATATTTGAATAATAATTGTAGAACAACTTATATAGATTAAGTATTTTTCGAAATCTCTTTGGTTTTTGAGTAAATTGACTATTAGAATTTAAAGTATAATTTGTCATTTTCATCTTTCATAATTTTGACGTTTTAAACGTCAGTTTCATCTGATTTTACTAAACGCTCTATGCACATTTAAAATGTGATTTCAATTGAAAATAAACCATGAAAGTGTAAACATAAAGTACTATACCTTCAAATCGGAAAAAGTAACACAATTTTTTTATTTTTTTTGCCATTATTTTAGAGTTTCAGATCGTATCTTAACTTAAGCTTGTGTTATTTTTGGGGCAAATTATTTTTAGACCAGAATTTTTGTGCTCGTATTTTATATTTTTTGCCTCTTTCTTCAATTTTTTTCCTTTAAATTCTTGATGTTTTTTCATAAATATTCTTTATATTGGTCCCAATTTTAAAATGATCAGATGAAATTTTCGACTTTTTTGGTCAGTATTTTGTATTTAAGCTTTCGATTTTTGGCCTAAATTTTTGATTTTTTGCCACAATTGTTGAATTTTTATTTGTATTTTGGATTTTTTTGTCTAAATTTTTGATTTTATGCCCTGAGATTTCTTTATTTGGCCAAAATTTTCGATTTGTTTATTAAGATTTTCGATTTTTTAACTTTTTGGTCTGCATTTTTTTATTTTTAGGCCCATGTTTTCAATCTTTTGGCCACAATTGTTAAATTTTGACCTATATTTTCGATTTTTTGGTCCAAATTTTTGATATTCTGTCCTAAGATTTCTTTATTTGGCTGAAATTTTCCATTTGTTTATTAAGATTTTCGATTTTTTAAGCTGTATTTTTTTATTTTTAGCCCCAAATTTTCAGTATTTCCTCTAATTTTTTGTTTTCTTGGCCCATATTTTAGATTTTTTTATTTTAAATTTGAGTTTCTGTTCAGACACTCACTCTGAGCTACAGGGTTATTTTGAAAGTGAAAACGGCAAACTATTTTTCCTTTACTTGAATTTTTTTTATCTGCATTTTTGGATCTCTGGCCTGTAACTTCGTTTTTTTCTATTCCAAATTTTTGATTTTTGACCTAAATAGTCTTTATTTTGGCCTAAATATTCTTTATTTTGGCGTGAAAATTAAGGTTGCGTGTTAAAAGTTTCAATTTTTTGGTCCGTATTTTTGATATTTAGGTCCTAATTGTTGGTTTAAGTTTTAGCTTTTTTGTATTATATTTTAAATTTTCTAATCTGAATTATTGATTTTTATGCGCGATTTTTTGCCGGTATTTTCGGGTTTTTTAGTCGGTTTTTGATTTTTTGCCCTTTACTTTTTAACCTGAATTATTGTTTTTAATTTTATTTTTTTTACATTATTTTCGAGTTTCTGGTCGGAAACTTATTTTGAGCCAAAGAATTATTTTAGGGGCTAGCTAAATATTTTTTCTTTTACTTGAATTTACAATATTTTGGTCCATATTTTAGATCTTTACCTTTACCTGTTTTCGCCTCAATTTATTCCAAATTTTTATTTTTTTTGCCTGAATAATCTTTATTTATCTACATTTTCGATGTGTGTGTTGAAATTTTCGATGTTTTAGTTTGCGTTTTTTTTTATGTTTAGGGCATAGTTTTCGACATTTGGATTTTTTTGGGCCTATGTTTTAGTTTTATTGTTTAATTATTGATTTCTATTAGCGAATTTTTGATTGGCGAATATTTTAGATTTTTAACCTAAAGCAGCGATTTTTTAATGTTGCCAGTATTTTCAAGGTTTAAGTCTAATCGTCAAATTATTTTTATTTTTGGTTAATAATTATGAAACAATAATGGTTACAGCAAATTTATTTTAATAATAATTGTAGAGAATGCCAAAATGAACAACTTATAAAGAATACTTTTTTTTCGAATTTTTTTAAATTTTTGAGTAAACTTTGCAGTATAAATTTTCCATCTTTCATCATTTTGACGTTTTAAACGTGAGTTTCATCCGAGTCTACAAAACATTCAAAGTACATTTAAAATATGATTTCAATTGAAAATAAACCTTGAAAAAAAGTCCTGAAAAAGAGTCCTGACAAAAAAATGTCTTGAAAAACAGTTCCTTCAAAAATACCAAAAATAAAGTGCTGAAAAAAGAGTTCTGGCAAAAAAGGTCCTGAAAAAAAGTCCAGAAAAAAGTCCTGAAAAATTAAGTCATATAAAACACCGGAAATAAAGTCCTGAAAATTAATCCTACAAAAAATGTCCTGAAATATAGTAGTGAAAAAAAGTGCTGTAAAGAAAGCTTGGAAAATAATTTCCGAAAAAATAATTCTGAAAAATGTAATTAAGAAAATTCAGAAAAGAATCCTGAAAAGAAGTACTGAACAAGAGGTTCTTAAGAAATTCTAGAAAAAGTCCCGAAAAAAAGTCATGGAGGAAAGTCTTGAAAAAAGAGTCCTGATAAAAGCCGCGAAGAAAAGTTCTGAAAAATAGTCTCCATACAAAATGCCAGAAATAAATAAATGTCCCAAAAAAAGCCCCAAAAATCCTGAAAGAAAGTTAAAATAAGTCCTGAAGAAAGTTAAAAAAAAGAGTCCTGATGAAATATCATAAGAAAATTGTCCTGAAAATAACATGTTTAAAAAATAAACAAAAACATTTCTGAAAAGAAAAGTCCTGAAGAAATGTTCGTTAAAGATGATTCCTGAAAATATAGTCTTGTAGAAAAGTCCTACAAAATAGGTTCTAGAGAAAGGACTTTTTCAAGACTTTATTTTAAAAACTTTTTGTTTTTGAGACTTCTTTTAGAACTTTCTTTTTCAGAACTTGTGTTTCAGGACTTTTCTTTTGCAGAATTTTTTTCCAGGACTCTTTATTAAAGACTTTATTTTAAAAAGTTTGTTTGGTGCCTTTTTTGGGACTTTTTTCGGGATTTTTATCTGGATTATTTTTCCGGAACTTTTTTAATGATTTTTTTCAGGTTTTTTTTGCAGGACGACAATGTTTTCAAAACTTTTGTTACGACTTTATTTTCAGAACTCTTGAGGCCTTTTCCAAGACGTTATTTCGGGAACTATCTTTTTCGAATTTTTTTTTTCAGGGCCCTTTTTTAAGATTATTTAAAACTATTATGTTCAGGACCTTTTCTGGGACCTACTTTATTAGGGATATTTTTCAAGACTTTTTTAATACCTTTTATCAGATCTCTTCTAAGGCTTTTGTGTGGATTATTTTCTGGAATTTTCTCGAGACCTTCTTAAGCACTCTTTGCAGGACCTTTTTTCAGAAATTTCTTTCAGGACTTTATTTTTCAGACTCTTTTTTTGGGACTTTTTTCGGATCTATTTCACATGCTTTATTCAGGCCTTTTTAAGGTCTTTATTCTGACTTTTTTGTATGCTTTTTCAGTACTTTTCTTCTGGCCGTTTTATCAGAACTTTTTCTAGGACCTTATTTTCAGGAATTTTTTATCAGGATTATTTTTCAGGATTTTTTATCAGGATTATTTTTTTATCAAGACTTTTTTAATGCCTTGTATCAGTTCTTTTCTAAGGCTTTTTTCATTACTTCTATTTTCTCGACTTTTTTGGGTCTTTTTTAGGACCTTTGCAAGGGCTCTTTGCAGGACTTTTTTAGGACTTTTTTTCTGGGCTATTTTACAAGTTTTTTTCAGGACTTTTAAAGCCTTTTTCGAACTTTTTTGAAGCCTATTTTCAGTACTTTTCTAAGAAAAAGACCTGATAAAAAAGGCTTTATCAGGTCTTTTTCTAGGACCTTTGTTTCCGATTTTTTTTGTGACGACTCTGTTTTCGAGACTTTTTTCAGGTCTTTTTCAAGAACCTGTTTTTTCAAGACATTTCTTTTCAGAGCACTTTTTACCGGACTCTTTACTTTTTATCAGGACTTTTTTTATCAGATTTTTTAAAAACTGTTTTATTCAACACTTTTTCGGGTATTTTTTTAGAACTTAACTTTCAGGGCGTTTTCAGAAATCTTTTTCAGGACTTTTTTCGGGATTTATCAAGATATGTTTTAAGGACTTTTTTCAAGAATTTATTAGGATTTTTTTTAGTTTTCTAATAAACTAATTTAAGATTATTTGAATTGGAAGTATGATTTGTTATTTTTACCTTTCATAACTTTGACGTTATAGTCGTCAGTATCATCTGATCTAAAATTAAAATAAACCATGGCAGTATAAATATAAATAACTGTTATGCAATCAAGATCGGAGAAAGTAACATGATGGCCACATCGCCATTATTTAGGCGTTTCCAGTCGATTTAAGCACTATTTTCGATAAAATTCATTTTGCGTATCTCCGTTCCCAGAAGTCTCACCAAATTTTTCTTCCGACAAATAGTGTTCGGAATGAGTTGTGAGACTTGAAAAAACATTTTTTTAAATCATTATTTATGCGTTTCCACTCGATTTAAGCACTATTTTTGACAAAAGTCAATTTGCATATCTTCGTTCCCAGAAGTCTCACCAAAATTTGTTGTCAAATTTTGACAAATAGTGTTCAGAATGAGTGGTTAGACTTTAAAAAAAAAATAGAAAAATAAATTTTTCATCGTTGTTTAGGCAGTTCCAGTCAATTTTAGCACTATTTTCGTCAAAAGTAATTTTACGTATCTCAGTTCCCAGAAGTCCTACAATTTTATTTGGACTCAGAAAAATGTTTTTTTTTAAATGTTGATTTTTTTTTAAATCGTTATTTAGGCATTTCCAGTCGATTTAAGCACTATTTCGACAAGTCATTTGGTGTATCGTGATTCCCAGAAGTCCCACCATTTTTTTTCAGACAAATAGTGTTCAGAATGAGTGGTTGTAAGACTTGAAAAAAAAAATTTTAACAAAAAAATGTAATCGTTATTTATTCATTCCCAGTCGATTTAAGCACTATTTTCGACAAGTCACTTCGCGTATCTCGGATCCCAGAAGTCCCACAATTGTTTTTATGTTGTATGTAGATAGTGTTCAGAATGAGTTCTTGAAAAAAAAATTAAAACAAATTGATTTTTTTTAATCATTACTTAAGCGTTTCCACTCGATTTAAGCACTATTTTCGACAAAAGTCAATTTGTGTATCTCCGTTCCCAGAAGTCCCATCTTCGTTTTCAGACAAATAGTGTTTAGAATGAGTGGTTAGATTTGAAAAAAAAAATGAAGAAAATTTGAGAAAAAGAAATTTCATCGTTATTTAGGCATTTCCAGTCGATTTAAGCACTATATTCGACAAATCACTTTGCGTATCTCGGTTCCCAGAAGTCCCACATTTTTTTTAGACAAATAATGTTCAGAATGGGTTGTTGACATTAAAAAAAAAAATTTAATCGTTTAGACGTTTCCAGTCGATTTAAGCACTATTTTTGACAAAAGTCATTTTGCGCATCTCGGTTCCCATAAGTCCCACAATTTTTACTTTCTCCGTTACGAAGTACGCGAAAGTATTGTGATCGTGATTTTGTCTTCAAAAAATTTTTTTACTGAAATATCCGTTTTGGGGTCCCTAGATGCCATTTCAACAATTTCTGGAAAAAAAAAATTTGGTCTATGTGTATGTGTGTCTGTGTGTGTGTGTGTGTGTGCGCGCTGTATCTCAAAAACTAATAGAATAATTGACATGAAACTTTGAACATCCGTCTTATTTGATAATCTGAAGAACTGAAAAGCTTTTCTTAAAATTTCGGAAGTGGGTGCTGTTTTTTTGTTTTTTTCCAACATTTTCTTATATATTAAAAATATAACAAAAACATTTAAACAAACATTAAAGACAACAAATAAATGAACATCTTTTGCTTGAAAACATTTTTTATAAAACATTCTTATTCCAGAATTTTTTTTTTTTTTAATTTTTGGTTTATAATTATAAAACGATAATAGTTACAGCAAATTTATGCTAATAATAATTGTAGAGAATGCTAAAATGAACAACTTATAAAGAATAAGTTTTTTTCGAAATCTCGTTAGTTTTTGAGTAAACTGAGTTTTTGAATTTGAAGTATAATTTTTCCATCTTTCATAATTTTGACGTTTTAAACGCCAGTTTCATCCGAGTTTACACTACGCTCGATGTACATTTAAAATATGATTTCAATTGAAAATAAACCATGAAAACGTAAATATAAATGGCTATGATACCTTCACGTCGGAGAAAGTAACATGATGGCCACAACACCATTTTTTTCAGTGAAAAGTTAGGCTTGAAAAAAATTAAAAATGTCACTGTATTTTCTGGATTGTAAGATCAATTGCTTTATAAATTGCAAGGATTCTGCTTTCCGGTTTTCAAGTTACCCGCCATTTTACGCCCTGGGGGACTAGCGGATTCTAGCTCGTGGACATATATTTGAGTAGTGATTATATGAAATGGAGGGGGACTAGTCCATGCTTATATAGTCAAAGCAATGACAAGTCATCAATGTTGCTAATACCAGGCAATTTTAGATGTTAAATGGAATAAATATCCCAATATTTCAATTAATCAATATTTCCCCTGATTTTTCACGGGTAGTCGTTAGTTCTGAATAAAATTAATGAAATATGAATATACAGATTGGTGGCGACTACTAGAAACATAAGGAATGTACGACAGTCATGCGTTTATACTATGCGCCTTGATAATTTTGTCTAAAAAAGTGCACTGTCAGTTTATTTAGTTGTCAAATTCATTTTGTTATAATGAATTCATATGAGTTACTTGAGAAAATACATGATATTAAACGGATCTATAGCGGCAATTCAGTATTTTGGTACCCAATTTTAATGTCTGCGTGGGTTATGTCACGACCAGCATTGAGCAATTGAACGATTGTGTCGTCCATTTATTGGAAAAGTCGATTCGTCCGTACAAAAACGTTCCTTCGAAAATTCGGGTTATTATTTGATTTCACCATTACGTCTTCATAAAATTGCATTCGCCTTAATTAATCGGCATTATAAATTTCTTGAGTTTTTGACAATTTTTAGGAACGATATCCGTTGCTTCAAAATATTTAATACGGTAGTATGGTGAAAATTAACCTGCTCAGCAATATTTCTTGAAGACTGGCGCGAATTATCTTCTATAGCAGGCCACATTCTTAATTGAGGCGTTTTTTGTGGTTTTTGGGAGACAGACATCCTTATTCTCAAAATTCTGCACAATTCGGTGTGTTTCTTAAGCAACTCATATGTATTCATTGTAGCAAAAATCAATTTGACAACTACATAAACTGACAGCGCACTCAGAGGCCTGCATGGGCCGGGCTTAGGCCCGGCCCGAAAAGCCCGGCCCGGCCCGACGTCGGGCCGGGCCGGGCCAGGTCGTATTTTTCAAACTCCGGGCCGGGCCGGGCCGGGCTTTCCGATGGATAATTTAACCCGGGCCGGGCCGCGCCGGGCTTGGATAAATTAAATTTTATTATATTTTGAAAAGCAACAACAAAGTGAATTGAAAAAAAATGTTATTAACACGAATTCAGTGTATTTTAAGAATTTTAAGGAATACATGGGTCCAGTAATTTTATTTATTTAATTCAACATTTTTAGGAGACGGGCTGGGCCGGGCCGGGCTTTGAATATTTAACTCCGGGCCGGGCCGGGCCGGGCCCGCAGCACATTTTCGTTTCATCGGGCCGGGCCGGGCCGGGTTTTAAATTTTCACTGTCGGGCCGGGCCGGGCCGGGCTTTCGAAAACCCGCTTCTGCAGGGCTCTGAGCGCACTTATTAAAACCATATTATCAAGTTGCATAGCGTAAACGCATGACTGTCGTACATGCCCTAGTAGCACGTCTGTTAAGATAGCAGGGCCGTATTGGCAGAACCCACTTAAAAGTATACCTTAATTAAGGGCTCTTTAAGGGCTAATTTAGTGCCCTATTCCCGATTTTAGTGCTCAACCCCTTAGGGTGAAAATCACAACATTGCTACCTTAACGTTAAGCTAGCAAAGCAACATCCGCAATTCGAGATTTGAAACCTATTTCTGTACCACATAATTAAGGGCTAATTAAGTGCTCTATTCCTGATTTTAGTGCTCCACCCCTTAGCTAAGAAAACAAAAAATTCTGCACCCTGAGTTTCATATCTCCTAAACGAACAAGCAGACCTCCATAAAACTATACATTTATTTAGAACTTTGCATGTACTGACCAAATAATATACCCACGATTTAAGTGCTCCACCCCTAACTGATAAAAACAATATTTTCACCACCCTATTCTTCATATCTTCTAAACCAACGAGCAGACCTCCACGAAACTACACATTTATTTAGAACATTGCATGTACTGACCAAATATTATACCCACGATTTAAGTGCTCCATCCCTAACTGATAAAAAAAAATATTTTCACCACTTTGTACTTCATATCTTCTAAATCAACGAGCAGACCTCGACGAAACTATACATTTATTTAGAACATTGCATGTACTGACTAAATAATATACCCACGATTTAAGTGCTCCACCCCTAACTGATAAAAAAAATTATTTCAATACCCAGTACTTTAAATATCCTAAACCAACGAGCATTACGATAAAAAAGGCATTATTTCGGAAAATGGACAAATTGTTTCGAAAGATAGTAAGATATGGACGATAATTTCGCATAAACTAAATAAAGTTATTGCTAAAAGTTCGCTTAATTCCATAGTTACTTGCAACAAGTATAACATTCGTGACAAAATCTGTGAACTTTTGGGCGTGGCGAGAAAAAATAATATGAGAGTCTCTGATAGTTTCAGTGTGGAAAGTGTGTCGTCATGCTGCAGTAACATATCAGGAGATGATGATTTCCAAAGACAATATAAAGTAATAATTTCAAAAACTGATTTCTATGATTTAATTATCACAAAATCAAAGAAGAAGAAACTTCGCAATGGAACAATTTCTACTAGACATTACAATATTTTTAAACCAGGTGTTTGGCAAGAAATTTTTTGTAAGTAAATTATAAAACAAACACCCGTGAGATGTTGTGCAATCATTTCAAAAATCATTTTATAAGCAATGATTTAGAATCCGGTTACATTAATGGTAAGTGAATTATTATTTATTTAATAAGAACTATATTTTTGGACATAAATATCACCTCAGAACATGTGCAACGAATTAATATGTAAATAAATTACGACGCCCAATACTTAATACTAATAAGTAGGGCTTATCCATTTCTTTTCCATTCGGATGTTTTTTATAGTTCTATGAGTTGGCTTACGGGTTGTACCCAAGAGGTTTTAATAATAATTCTCTAATGACAAATTACGATTAAATGGCAAGACATCGGTATTCCGAATTAACTTTATTTAAAATTGCAATAAACAGTGATTCTGTCGAATTTGTGAGAGAATTATTGAACTCATTAATTAGATCCAGATATTGTATTTATCCCTCTATTTTTTTATTATTCTTTGTATGAGTTTTGATTTTATTTATGGGTTGTACTTAAGGAGTACAAAAAAGTGTGAAATAGCTATTTTTGAAAATATATTGTCTATGTAATACTCATAATAAAAATCAATTTGTATGTTTCACAAATTATAAGGTTATTCCGATGTTATATCATTTTTAAGAAATATGCACAAATGGGCAAATTTGTCGGAACACCTGATTTCTGGCTAAACATCTGTTTCTTTTTTATTACTCTTGAAATAAATGTTTATAGTTTCGTGTATTCTGTTCAGTGACGTACAATTTTTTTTAAACAGGTACCCTATTTTTCGAGATATGACATTTAAGTTTTTTAAATAAATTACACTGTATGTTTTTACATTTTAAAACAATATTTTTAACAACTACAGTGATATAGGGTTTCGTGGGTGTTCGACATGTGGTTTTTTAAATATTAAATAAAATAATTCCATAGTGAATTGGATTTTTTCATGTTTTTCCACGGGTCTCTGATGAAACAACTTCGTGTTTTATGTTTCCCGTCAGTGACAGATAGTTTCCATTTGAAATATTAATATTGCCGTTCAATTGTAGGTGAACTAACTGAACATGAACATGAAGTTGCGTTGTTAATGGTGTTTGGTTTTGGAGATTGGCAAAGATGTCTACAAGATGTATGCAATATGTTAAATATGACTTTCCGTGATAGAAATTCTAATATTTCTAAATCAACAGCTTCACGAAATTCACAAATTAAATTTTCAATATTTTGACAAATAGAGACCTGAACGAATGTTGAAAACACTACATTCCCGAATTTCTATCGGCAAAAGTGTAAACACATAGGGTCCCTAGGGTTACTGTTTGTTGGTATTACCATTGTTATTTTCTTCATTTTTTTGGAAAGTTGGCGACTCAAAACATATTAAGTTTGTGCAATAAGTCTAGGAAGGTAGAAATAGAATGTACGGAGTTTTATTTGGTTATGATTACTAGGAGATACCGGTATGATGGTGTCCGTTAAGGTTTATTTTCTATAAATTTAAATCGTAGAGTTCAATATACAGGGTCCTGCATTTCACCTCCCGTCTTCAATAGCTCATTTACTAATTAAGTTGGAATTTGGACTTGCCCAGTTGTTTTACAAATCCCAAGAACCGTGAAATCCTTTCCACATTATTTGGTTTTCAAAGCGATAAAATAATAATTTCATACTGCCCAAAAAGAGGAAAAGTTGTAACATTACTTAACAACATACATAATAACAAGCAAATCGAGAATAATAGCCGATTCTGGGACAGGAAGTGATCCCGGAAGTGATCCCGGAAAACCGGAAGTGAAAATGGCAACGCTGTACGCCAAAATGGCTGCCAATTTAGTGGCGGAAAATTCAAATCTGGGGGATTTTAGGGTGAAAAAATTCAAATCTGGGGGATTTTAGGGTGGAAAAATTCAAATCTGGGGGATTTCGGGGTGGAAAAAATCAAATCTGGGGGATTTTCAACTCAAAATGTTCACCAACTGTCAAAATCTGGGGGATTTTAGTGGCGGGAAATTCAAAATCTGGGGGAATAAAATGCCAACAGCGGAGCTTGGAAGTTCTACAGTGTTGCCGAAAAGGCATCCGGTTTCCGAGAATTCCATCCGGTTTCACCCTGGAATGGCAACGCTGTCCAGCTTTAAGTTCAAGTTCGTGGCGGGAAATTTAAATCCAAAGTTCAGCGCCAGCCAAAGTTCTAAAGCGGGAAATTCAAAAGGTGGGGTCGACTTAAAGTTTTACAAAAGTGCGGTAGCAGTTATTCCAAGACAGGTAGCAGTTATTCCAAATCAGGTAGCTGTTATTCCAAGACAGCTACCTGTCTTGGAATAACAGCTACCTGTCTTGGAATTTTTAATTTGATTGATATAAGCGTCATGAATGCATACATTGTGTGGTCATCTCTCAATAGAAATTGTTGCAAAAAGTTACGTTAAATTTACGTTAAAAAGTTAGATAGCGCAATATAATAAAAATTTTGAAGAACCAATACCAAGCATAAGCACAGCATATGAATCTCCGAAAAAAGACGATGCAGCTTATGCATTGCTAAAAAAGATCGAAACACTAAAACAGCATGCTATAAATGTAATCAAAATGTATGCGGATAACATTCTGTAACATTATGTACAAACTGTTTTAATTAAATATAACTAAAATATACAAAATAAAAGTTATGGAGAATATGGAATATTTCGTTTTATTAAATTTATTTAATGCTTTCTGCAACAAGTAAGGTTGTTTCTAATTTATTTATTATTTAAATCGTGTATTCGGTTTTCCAACTGAAAACAAGATCATTTACTTGTACTGTCTGTACTTTCACTAATCACCTAAAACTCAGGTATAAAACTCGTTCAAACCTTCCATTCACGTAAGTGTATTTTATTCTTTAACATTCAATTTAAACGCGAAGCTGCACTGATGAGAGATAAATCTCGAAACGGGGCTGTAGATGGCTTTTTACTTAATTTTTACATATTTTAGGGTTCAATTTTATAGTTTAAAGTTTTCAAATTCAATTTAGTTTAATTTTCAAGTTAGTCCTGTGAGTAGAAATAAACGATGTTAAACCAATATTATTTCGCTAAGTACATGGTACTCGTAATAACGCAAATTTCTTTTGTATCATTCAATATCCGGCGTGGCACTAGCCAGGGAAGTAGTTTTTTCAATAAGTTATTTGTTTATAGTCTTACTAAGACTTAATTTTTTGCTTGCACAGTTACGAACAGGTTGAATATTGATATATTCAGGCTATATTTCGTTTTATTGAATTTATTTAATGCTTTCTGCAATAAGTAAGGTTGTTTCTTATGTATTTATAGAAAAACGCCATTGAAGGCACATGAGTCCAATGGCCCCGAGCGGTAGTTATTGAAAGTTTTTTATGCGGTAGACGGAGGGTTAAGTTCAATTTAAATTGCTTTTGTTTAACTACAATTTAAACCAAAAACTAACAACTGAAAGGTCACTTATAATACACTTATAAACCCAGAATTTAGAAACGAATTAAATAATGTAAAAATTTACTTTATTCTGTAAAAATACCACACATAATTTAACAGAATAACGGATCGAAATACATTTAAATGGGCAAACTATTGCTGTTACATGGGGATATACGATTTCTAAAATGTTAAGGCTAACGAGATAGAAATAAAACGTTTATTGCAAGATACTTAATAAAAATAAGTTAGTGTAGGACACCAAAATTGGGAATCTAATACATAATTAGTAAAAGCTAAGGGTGAGTATAGTTTTGTTGAGGTCTGCTCGTTCGCCTAGAAGATATTAAACACATTGCGTTCAAAATTTGTTTTTTTTGTTAGTTAGGGGTTGAGTTTATTATATGGCTAGTACATGCAATGTTCTAAATAAATGTGTAGTTTCGTGGAGGTCTGCTCGTTGGTTTAGAAGATATGAAGTACAGGGTGGTGAAATTATTATTTTATCAGCTAGGGGTGGAGCACTTAAATCGTGGGTATATTATTTGCTTAGTACATGCAAAGTTCTAAATAAAAGTATAGTTTCGTGGAGGTCTGCTCGTTGGTTTAGAAGATATGAAGTACAGGGTGGTGAAATTATTTTTTTTATCAGTTAGGGGTGGAGCACTTAAATCGTGGGTATATTATTTGGTCAGTACATGCAATGTTCTAAATAAATGTATAGTTTCGTGGAGGTCTGCTCCTTGGTTTAGAATATATGAAGTACAGGGTGGTGAAATTATTTTTTTTATCAGTTAGGGGTGGAGCACTTAAATCGTGGGTATATTATTTGGTTAGTACATGCAATGTTCTAAATAAATGTATAGTTTCGTGGAGGTCTGCTTGTTCGTTAAGGAGATATGAAACACAGGGTGCAGAATTTTTTGTTTTCTTAGCTAAGGGGTGGAGCACTAAAATCAGGAATAGAGCACTTAATTAGCCCTTAATTATGTGGTACAGAAATACGTTTCAAATCTCGAATTGCGGATGTTGCCTTGCTAGCTTAACGTTAAGGTAGCAATGTTGTGATTTTCACCCTAAGGGGTTGAGCACTAAAATCGGGAATAGGGCACTAAATTAGCCCTTAAAGAGCCCTTAATTCAGGTATACTTTTAAGTGGGTTTTCCCCATACGGCCCTGCTATCTTAACAGAGGTCCTAGTAGCCGCTGTATGCCCTGTATGTAATATTCATCAATGGGCCTAAGTGGTAGGCAACTTCATTTACGCACCGTACTAATTTCACTAGAGTGACATAAAACATTATTTTACATGGTTATGTGATAAGTGCACATTCTGCTGTTATTGCAGCCCTCAAAGAATTTAGGATTGGATGGCGTCTTTGGTAAATTTTAGTTTTAAGATGATCCCACAAATAGAAGTCGCACGGTGCCAAATCAGGAGATCTCGCGGGCCAGTGAATTGCTCTACCACGACCAATCCAACGATTTGGAAATGCTTGGTTTAAATAAGTTCTTACATCGAGTCCAAGATACGCTGGACATCCGTCGTGCTGATACCAAAACTCCTGACTTTCTCGCGCTGCTTCGTCTAATGCAGGGCCAATCTTAGTTATCAATAGCTCCAAATATGATTCCGAATTTAAATTTCCTTTATTTCAAATGGTCCATTTATTGTATTATTAAAAATCCCACCCCAAATATTAATTTTTTGTGGGTACTGCGTTCTGGTAGACAATTTTATTCTTGTTTTTTCTTGAGACCAAAATCTAGTATTTTGAACATTGGGTTCATTGTTTAGGGTAAATGTTGATTCATCCGTAAAACAAATAGATAAAAGAAAGTTACGATCCTGGTTTGATCTTTATTGCATTTCTTCGCAGAATATACGTCTACTTTCTTCATCAAGTGGTAAAACTTCCTGGTGGCATTGTACTTTATACGGATGGTAGTTATGTTTCTTTAGTATTTGTAATACTGATGCATGATTTATATTGCACTCGCGAGCAATGGTTCTTGCACTCAAATTGGAACTTATATTGATTAGTCCCAGAACTCTTTCTTCCAAATCTGAATTGTTTCGACTAGAGCGATTGCCTGAAAAATCTTATTTTAAATACCGGCGATTAAATACAAAACTGTTTGTAATTACTATTACCTTTACTAGATTCAGCTGCGACACTCGCCGCAGTTTCGAATTTTCGCACATAAAATTGTATGGTCCCAATTGATGGAATTGGCCTGCCTTCAAATTGTACGGAAAATATGTCCCTAACTCTCCGTAAACTGTTGCCGGCATAACACGTTTTTATGATGAAAACTCTCTCTTCGTTCATATAAACCGAATTCATTTTGTAATATTAATTACTTAATTGTCAAATCTGATAAATTTTAATTTTCAATTGTCAATAAGCGCCGAAACATGAAAATCTAAATATATTGTTTTGACGTTTCATAGCCTACATTTATTTTTACGAGTACAAATTTTATTATTTAAAATACTATTTGATCCTCAAATAATGCATCAATGTGCAAGTATTTGGCATCAACAAATTTCCACAAATAGGATCTTTCCAATGGTACCACTTTTATGCTTGTACATAAATTTGGTGAGCAGGAATTTCCAAAAACGTGATATCCCATGCTATTTCCCCATGTTCAGATGTATGACCAACCACACGGTATACATTCTGTGTGTATTATGAAAAAAGGTGAATACACGTATTTTTATTATTATTAATTTTAATAATTACAGAGGTAAACAATGTACTGGTGAATTTCAACTATTCCCGTATTTAAAACGAATTTAGATTTATTTTCATCACAAATGTGTATCTTTTAGATCGAAATTCCAAATTTTTGGCATGTTCTACTAATCTTCTTGAAAGTGATTAAACATTCTAATTAAACTATAGTTTGAATCATCAACATCGGCCAAATCTTTAATAAACTGCGTGTTTAAATAACATATTGAAATTGAGTTTTTTTAGTACTTTCTTAAAAGCGTTTGTTCGGCCAATATTTTCTATCAAAAATGGTCAACCGTTTGAATTTCAGGGGTTTAAAGGTTACAGTCCAAAAACAGTTCCAAAACCTACAGTTTTTATGATTGCAATTGATCGTCTTGATGCCTTTTTCCAGAATCACAAGTTTAACCAGATCACGAATTTTTGGCATTTTCCATTGCATAAATAAAAATTACTAACTTTATTAAAAATCATAAATCACTGAATAATCAGAATCGACCGAAATATTAAAAACCTCAATGTTTGCTGCAATCTTAATAATAACGCAATATTTTAGTTTATTAACATTTTTACCAATTCCAGACAGGCAAATATGTTCAAAATGGATTACAAAATTGTGCAGCCTGAGATCAAACGATCCAAACGTGAAGAGAAACCGCAACCATTTTTTCAAGTACATGCTAACGATCTTGCACCGCGGCGTCGATGAAAGGCCGAGGGAGTATCAAGGCTATCCCCAATATTCCGATGAGGTAAGGAGATATGATATGATCGAATTAAGTCTTGCATAAATACTTTCAATCGATAGCATGGTGCAGTTGGAGAAGGCGAGAATTTCATGAGTAGATGGTCGCCCGATAAAAGAACTTATGTCGCAGTAAAACCCATTCCGGGAAGAGGCGCTTTGGTTTACATGGCCGTTTCTAAGTGTCCAGAACTCGGTTGGGATTATCACCATTGAAACAAATTTTAATCCACTGTGCGTGGAAGCTACTTGCCGAGTCCTGAATATTAAACTTTTCAACTTAATAATAAATGCCCTTTTGTTTTATTACGGTATTTACATTGTTTTGTTTCTCTTGTTCAAGTTTATTGTTGTAGGATTTGATAATTGTTTATATAGGAAATCAGATTTTTTTTTCATAGATCACGAGCTCTTTGGATTGTGAGACATGGAAAGGCTTCATGACAGCGGCGGCTCGTGGATTTTCGTAGAGGAGGCTAAGACAGAGATGCCGTTAGTGCCGCATTACTTACTGTTATAGAGGAAGCAAATATTCCGCTGCTATTTTGGTCAAATTTTATTGCCATTCGGATTCAAAATTCGCCAGATCTAGCGGACTTTTCGCTGACTTGGTAGAATCCTGGCACGAACGAAAATTGGTAGGATGCCTTTATCCGAGTCTACTATAAGTGCGTTCGGGAAGGTTACTCCGTTCACTCTTTTACCTCCTAAAGTACCTTCGGCGTTCGACTATTGCTTTTGGAGTTAAAGGAGCTCACTCCATAGCGTTCGTTTATTATCGGACGGAGTGAATAGAGTTTACTCCTTTAGCACCACCTCGGGAAGAGGGTGTCTCGGTGCAGGCATGCGCAAATGGTTTGTTTTTGTTTGATGCATCGTGCATTTTAAAACGTAATTATAAATTGTGATAACTACCTAAAAATATGTCGATTACGTCTTAAACCCACGACGTTATTTTCGGCAAAGATAATAACGCGATAACCAATGATAACCAGATTTGGTTACGAGATAAAGAGAGTAAGTTTAATATTACAAGACAAGTGAGGTTAGTTATGTTAGTGTTATATTTTATTGCAGCTAACGAATACATTTACGTTAATTTGAGTAATACAATAATCGAAGAATTTCAATTAATGTACCAAGATCACAATGAACAAGATGACATAATCCAAAAACCATATGAAGAGCAAACAAAAATATGGACGAATGACACCATTTTATATTTAATAAATAAAATTGGTGAAAATATGAAATGAATTTTGAAACATCATTAAAAAAATGTTTGGCAAAAAATATCTATCAACACGACAGAACAGTTAAAAAAAACATTTACTCCTCAAAATATAGAAACGAAATGGAAATCTTTTAAAAGAACGTATAAGAGTGTGTGTGAGCATAATAACACTTCAGGTGCCAAACGAAGACATTGGAAGTACTTCCAAGTCATACACAAAATTATGCATAACAAACCGTAAATAAACCCGGTTGCAACATGCAGCAACCTGTCCGGTTTAAAAACTGCTAATTTGCAAGAAAGCGAACCTGAACAAAATGATATCAAAACTGACTTCACCCCAACTACGATACAAGACACCTCTTTTACCAAAAAAAGAAAGTCGTCGATAAGTGCTGCCCAAGTACGACATAAAGAAAAAATGGCTAGGTTGGATAACTTTAATGAATTATTTGAGAGAATGCTTGATAAAATGTAGATTATATGGAACTAAACTAACCATATTATTTTTAGTGTTTGTTAAATTAAAGACTGAGTATTGTTTTTTTTTCATATTTCATTTATGTATTTTATAAATGGAAATTTAAATACGAATTTTAGTTTATTTTGTGCTTAGAATATTTTTTTAGTTCAAATTGTTAGGTATTTCCTATAATAAAATAATATTTGTATTTTATTTAAGAGTTTAATAAAAACGTTTACAAAATCATTATCATTATTTATTAACCATGTAAAGAATTCATAATATTATTTCTTTTTTGTAAGGCATCATTTCTTTATATGCCTTCTTCCATGTCAATTAAATTTAGTGGATTTTGGAATCTTCTGCCATTACTTCATTTAAATTTATATCATCTAGTAGATCTCCATTCAAAATGCATACATTATGCAAAATACAAGCGGCCACTATTAATAATGCTATTAAATCTAATCTTACCGTTTCCAATCATTTAAGTCTTCTAAATCTTGATTTTAAAAATGCAAATGCATTTTCTATTTTTGCACGTGACCTACTTAAATACTTTCTGTAATACAGATAAATTCCCAAAATCTTTAAATCCTACCATTAAATTAATGGATAGTTGGTATGCCAAATCGCCAACTAGATAATTATCATCATAGAATGATAATTCTTGTGAAATTATTCCCGTATACACATCTGATTTTTTTAAAAGTGTGTTGTCATGTATGGAACCTGGTTGCCCGGCATAGACATCAATGAACAACAATTTATGGTCACATATTCCTTGCAGTAATACAGAATGAAATCCTTTTCTATTTATATAGGAAGTATGATCATTTTGGGTTTTTTTTTTATTGGTATATGACTCCAGTCGATACATCCAATTATGCCTTAAAAAAATATTACAATTTTTCGGTACTTAATAATTAGGCAATGGTTGCTTCCGTTACCTGTAAAACCATCTTTGCTAACTGCGTCAGCTATAGCAGCTTGTCGGCTTCGATTTGGCCACGAAATAATTCTAAATTCTTTATTTACATCCAACAACAATTTGCATGTTCGATATAATGTTTCCCAACATGTGGATTTGCTTATGCCAAACCTATCTGCTACTGAACTAAAACCCAATTATCAGTAAAAGTTTTATTCCGTACAATTAACAGGTTGTTGCGTACCGAAAACTTTCTAAATTGCTGTGGCACCATAATGTTACCATTAATTATTTTTCCAATTTAATTTTTGGGTATCCCACGCTCTGGTATTTGTACACTTTATGCAATTTTGCCAAAAGGTCTTCAAACGTACTTGGAATTAAACGAAAATGAATTTGGAACTGTTTGTCGTCAATCATAGGGACAATATACTCTGAAAAATTATCCACCTTTTCAATTTCATCAGATGAATCATCATTAAAAAACATAGTGTTTGCAAAGGTAATTATAGCCATTGTTCTTGCTTGTCGCTCCATTTTTTAAGTAATTGATTGGAATTCAAAATTTTCCCGGTCGTAGTACGTACTAAAGCGTTCGCGTATTACAATGGACACCCTTCACTCCGTGGTGTCACGTGATCACACTCTGCTCCAACTCCGCTCCAACCATAGAAAAGATATATCTATAGAAGGTCCACTCCCATATACTGGCCGAGACTGCGTTCAGCGCCTCTGAAGAGAGTTTCACCTAACTAATCTTGGGAGCGCGTGCCTGGCGGGATTTACAAATAATTCAAATAAACTGTGCATTTTTTAACATTTCATGTTTTTTTATTACGACAATATTTTAAATTATCCAATATTTATTCTCAAGTAAATAATTTGAAAATAGTAATTGAATAATAAATACAGTCGCAATAAAAAAAGAAAAATTATATACAAATAGTCAATATATAAAAAAACAATATTTTTTCCAACAGTAAAATAGATTCATATGTATAAAAATTCAACTAAATAGATATAAATAACAATAATGAACTTACCGTATTACCCCAGGATATCACCATGAGAAAAAACAATGGGAAAAATGGATGAATAGTAAAAAAAAAAAATAGTAACAATGAAATTCAGTTTTATACATTTATTAATAAAATAGCAGATTATCATATGTAATATGTGATGATCCTTGCATTACCTATAAAACAATTATACTATACACTATAACGATAAAAGTAACACAAAACCACACAACTTATGCTATTATGATGTAATATAACAAAAAAAGACAATTAATAGCGACGTTAATGACTAACAACTATGTATTAATAATGTAATAATACTATAAACGAAGATGAATGTAATAACTAAAATTACTAACCTTTATTGACGCACGCCAAAGCAAATATCCTGGAAATTGCAATGAAGGCATACAATAAACGTTTAAAAATACTCTTATGCCCACTTGCACCGCAGCTACTTAATCATGATTAAAAAGTTAATCAATGGTTAGCGGAGAATTGGCTTGCACCGCAACTGAATCATGATTAAAGTCCCCAAGAAACGTCAAATATTTAATCAGCCGATTTTTGCCGATTAACTCAAAAACTGATAACTTCACGACGAATATAGTCGTGAAGTTATTTACATTTGGCAGACGATTTTGAAATTAAAAACCTTTGTTTTGTATTTGTTATTAAAAACGATGGATTTGGGAAAAGTTGAGCAGATTGATGAAATCGATGGTTTGGACGTTAATGATTTTATTAATTTTGGTTTGTTTACCTCGTCCAATAATAAGAAATAATAATAATAGTATAAGTTAGTTAGCATTTAGTATTCATATTTACCGCGCATTTGTTTCCTGTGTTCTCAATAGAACAACGTAAAACAACCAAAAAAGAACTTAAAATCCCTAGAAAAACGTGTGCTCTCTATAATAACACTCCGTGGTCGATAGATGCTTAATCAGCCGACGGTGCAACAGAAATACTCTGATTAAAGTTAATCATGATTAAAATTTAATCATGATTAAGTTCTGCGGTGCAAGTGGGCATTAAACGAATATCATACTAATAATCGCAAAAGAAAAGTATCGCAGTCTTTATAACAGATTATAGCGCACAAAATGCAAGTACAATCTATCACAACAAAGACTGTGAACCATGCTGGATTGTGCGGGATTAAGCAGGAAAATGGCGGGATTTATGAAACTTGTGAAAGTAGTGAAAAGTAGTGGCGCCATCTAAAGAGAGTTTCACCTAAGCTTTTTTATATTATAAACAACTCCGTATGAGTGGACCTACCCTGGCTCCAACACCGCTCCGAATAGCCGAACGCACCTTATGCTGAATAAGGGTGGGACAGTGTCTCATTGGCGTAGTTGATTCATGCCCACTTGCACCGCAGCTACTTAATCATGATTAAAAAGTTAATCAATGGTTAGTGGAGAATTGGCATGCACCGCAACTTAATCATGATTAAAGTCCCCAAGAAACGTCAAATATTTAATCAGCCGATTTTGGCCGATTAACTCAAAAACTGATAACTTCACGACGAATATAGTCGTGAAGTTAGTTACATATGGCAGACGATTTTGAAATTAATAACCTTTGTTTTGTCTTTGTTATTAAAAACGATGGATTTGGGAATAGTTGAACAGATTGATGAAATCGATGGCTTGGAGGTTAATGATTTTATTAATTTTGGTTTGTTTTCCTCGTCCAACAATAAGAAATAATAATAATAGTATACGTTAGTTAGCATTTAGTATTCATATTTACCGCGCATTTGTTCCCTCTGTTCTCAATAGAACGACGTAAAATAACCAAAAAAGAACTGAAAATCCCTAGAAAAACGTGTGCTCTCTATAATAATACTCCGTAGTCGATAGATGCTTAATCAGCCGACGGTGCAACAGAAATACTCTGATTAAAGTTAATCATGATTAAAATTTAATCATGATTAAGTTCTGCGGTGCAAGTGGGCCTCTGTGAATGATACTGCTTTTTATTGTTTTTTTGTTTTCATGATTGAGATTGGTATGTAACACTTGTGAACTGTGTGCTACACAACATTTATTTACTTTTTGCATGTCTGTAGTTCGTATTATTTTCTGCCCTTCCGAATAGTGTATCTACTTGAAATGCGTACGCCACTGGCAACAAGCGACCTCTACGATTTCGCACTCCATACGAATTAAATTGTTCGCTTTGAAACTTTAGCGCTGCCCCGCTGGATGGCGCAAGCTTCTTATTAAATTGAATAAATCAAACAGACTAATGACATTACAGACGCTAGATGGCGCAACCTGGAAATATAATTCAAAAATCAACTGTAAATCAATCAACAGGAAGAGGTAATACGATAAGGGGAATCCCAGAGCGGACGTAAACAAACAAAATCGGAAGTATTCGAAAACTCGTCTCCTTTCAGTATTCCACTCATGCCCTGCGCACTCCATACGAATTAAATTGTTCGCTTTGAAACTTACGCGCTGACCCGCTAGATGGCGTAAGCTTGTTATTCAATTGAATAAATCAAACAAATTAATCACATTACATACGCTAGATGGCGCAACATGGAAATATAATTAAAAAATCTACTGCAAATCAATCAACAGGAAGTGGTAATACGATAAAGGGGAATCCTAGAGCGGACTTTATGTAAATAAACAAAATCGGAAGTATTCGAAAACTCGTCTCCTTTCAGTATTCCACTATACATTCGTTTCCCAATCTGTTATAAACGTTAACGTGATAAAATGGCGCATTATTGTGCAGTGAAATCGTGAGAAATATCCAGCAGACATGCTTATTTGTATAGTTTCGCACACAGGCAACAGGTAAGAAAAAATGCAACTACATATCTACTAGTTATAATAATTGTTCAATATCTTTGACGCCTTTTATTTGATATAACCATTTCCAAAATAAATGTTTTGTGGCCATGCCAATTTTGATAGTGTAATAATTATTTATAATTATATTTTCATGGTTTATTTCCACCTCTGGCAGTAGTAATATGTGAGAGGGATGCTCCTCCTAATGGCAATCGACAACCAAGTTCATCAGTTCACCATGTGATTGTAATAAAATTAAAAAAAATGTTAGTTTAGAAAAATGTTTCTTTACGTACGTATTTCATTGTATGTTTTCTCTATTATAATAAGTGTTCATAAACAGTATTATTTTCTATTGTATGTCTAAAATTGTAATTATATCGTTAATTACTATTACCAATTAATATGATATATGCTATATTATAAATAAATTATTGCTATTTAACATAAAACAATTTATTCTTTGTATATAATGTTGCTCCATACCTATGTTCTTATTTTGTTCTCTACATAATTATTTTTATTATAATGTACATCATTATATTTACAATTTCACTATTCTAATTTGGTTAAAGTTGCTGCAAATCAGCAATTACATAAAAATGAGTAATTGTGGAGCCTTTGTCTTTGAATAAATTCTAATAAAAACAGTTAATTTACTTGGATCGCTCTTTATTTTAATTTTTGTAAAACTTAAGGGCGATACTAAGAAAGTTAACTATTTTATTCGAATTATATTCAAAGACTTGAAGGCTCCACAATTGCCCCCGCCCTACCGGGCAGCATTGAAACCCCTCTCACCCCACCCGCCGTTTTTTGCCGATTGCAGCGCCTCTGGCGTTGCAGAGTTCAAGTTATAATGCTGTAAATGTTTTGTACAGAGAGTGGCCTATCTATATTAGTTATCTAGGATTCCACTATACATTAGTTTCCCAATCTGTTACAAACGTTAACGTGAAAACACGCTTTTTTTGCATAGTTTCACACGCAGGGAACCGGTAAGAAAAATTGCAACTACATATCTACTACTTATAATGATTGTTAATATCTTTGCCTTTTATTTGATGTAACCATTTCCAAAAAAATTGTTTTGTGGCCATGCCAATTTTGATAGTGTAATAATTATTTATAATTATATTTTAAATATTTCTACAAATATTTCCAAAACCGCATGGTCTATAATTAAAGGAGAAAATAATTTAGATAATAAAACAGTGCTCCCTACGGAATTTATTGATGGTAATAACAATACAGTGCCGTGTAATTTATTAGCTGCACAGGCCTTCAATGACTACTTCATTAGTTCTATTGAAAGATTATCGAATAAATTTATAAATTGCGAACTAAAAAATCCAGATTTTATGTTAAATCCATATACTTAAAACCAGTAACAGAGACGGAAATGTTCACAATAATAATGGAAGCTTCACAAAAAACCTCTGCAGGAAGTGACGGTATCCCATGTAATCTTTTACGGCATGCTGTCGAATTTATTCTTATGCCACTAACAGATATTGTTAATCTCTCTTTTACAGAAGGTACCTTCCCTTCAAAACTAAAAACTGCACATGTAACACCATTATTTAAAAAAAATAACAAAAAACTTATTTCAGATTATAGGGGAGTTTCTGTTCTATCTGTTTTCTCAAAAATATTGGAGAAAGCCTTCCTGACTAGACTGGTGCTTTTTTTATCCGTAAATAAAATTCTGAATAATAATCAATTTGGGTTCAGGTCGCATATCTCAACCCAAGATGCTATATTAACTTTAGTAAATAAAATTTTATCAGAACTTGAACAAAAACATAAAGTCTTGGGTCTCTTTTTTGAACAATCAAGAGCATTTGAAATTGTGAATATTGAACATTTATTAAATAAACTATACGGTTATGGTATCAGAGGTGTGTCCTACGAATGGCTGAAATCATTTTTGACACATCGTAATCAACGAGTGGTCATTCGCACAAAAGGCAAAAATTATGAGTCAGAGTTAAAGAACATAAAACATGTGTACCACAGGGTAGTACTTTAGGCCCCATTTTGTTCATATTGTTCATAAATGACATTTTTGAATCAAATAGCGGAAATTTATTGGTGGCTTTTGCAGATGACCTCTCAGCTGTTGTGAAAAGCACAAATATTCCAGAGTTGTCACTCAGCAAATGAATGCACCAAAGATATTGAATTATATTGTAAGAATAACCATCTAGTATTAAATTATGAAAAAACCAATGCATTGCAGTTTCAAATATGTAAAAATGACTACTGTATACTAGTAAAAATTAACAACACTTCAATTCCAATGAATAATGATGTAAAATTCTTAGCTGTCCATATTGATCCAAATCTCAATTGGCACACTCACATAGATTACATTCTAACAAAAATGTCGACTAATTGCTTCATATTGTGGAGACTGCGAGAATTTGTGAAATTAAAAAAATTGTTATTATTCTACAATGCCTATGTAAATTCGTTATTAAACTATGAAATTGTGTGCTGGGGCAACTCGAATAGAATCAACGATATACTTATTATGCAGAAAAGAATTGTGCGTACAATACTCTTTAAAAAAAAGGACAACCTCTTGTAAATCACTTTTCTCGGAATTATCAATCCTTAATGTAGTGTGTCTATACATATTAAACTGTGCAACATATGTTAAATCACACACACATGACTTTTGCTCTACATTAGAGGTATCTAATAATATTTACAACCTTAGACATGGGAATAAATTAATAATTCCTCAGCATAGATTAACTATGTACTCTAAAGGTCCAATTGTGATGTGTGTAAAAATTTTCAATCATATACCCGAGGATGTCAGAGGAATAGTTAACATAAAACAGTTTAAATCAAAACTTAAAGGCATTTTATTATCAAAAGCTTTCTATTCCGTAGATGAGTATCTAGATTTAAAAATTTTAAATTTTAGAGTAATTATAACTAATGTTATTTTAATGTGTTTAGCTTTTAAGTTTATTGTATTTTATACATTTTACAATTGTATTGACATATTTCACATGATTGTTTGTATTCATCACGAAATAAATTATTATTATTATTATTATTAATGGTTTATTTCCACCTATGGCAGTAGTAATATGTGAGAAGGAAGCACCTCCAAATGGCATTTGATAACCAAGTTCATTAGTTCACCATGTGAATGTAATAAAATTAAAAAATGTTAATTTAGAAAAATGATGTTGTATGTATACATGTTTCTTTACGTATGTATTTCATTGTATGTTTGCTCTGTTATTATAATAAGTGTTTATAAACACAGTATTTTCTTTTGTATATCTAAAATTGTAATTATATCCTTAATTACTATTTCCAATTAATATGATAATTGCTATATTATAAATAAATTATTGCTATTTAACATAAAACAATTTATTCTTTTTACATAATGTTGCTCCATACCTATGTTCTTATTTTGTTCTCCATATAATTATTTTTATTATAATGTACATCATTATATTTACAATTTTATTATTCTAATTTGGTTAAATCAAAGTTGCTGCAAATCAGAAATTACATAAAAATGAGTAATTATAGAGCCTTTAAGTCTTTGCATAAATTCTACTGCAACTATATGTCACCGCAAATACAAAACCAATGAATTAATCTATGTAGCAATGTAATCAGAGATGATATTCTAAAAGGCATCCAAAAATCTTATGCTTACAGTATGCTAGCTGACGAGACTCCTGATATATCGGTTACAGAACAATTATCTATTTATTATTTATATTAGGTTTAAGATTTTTTGATGGAGATAAGTTTGCTGTGCGGGAAGAATTTCTTGGTTATGAAAAGTTAGATGCAATGGATGCAAAAGCCATAGCTGATACGATTCACAGTTTCTTAGAAAGAAGTAATTTGGATCTGGAAAATGTGTTGGACAGGGTTTTGATGGATGTGCAACAATAATAGATTTAGTCGTAACAAACAATAGCCATTTAAATTGTAACGTTCTAAGATCACCAGTATTTAATAACCATGCACTAATAAGAGTGGAACTAGAAATTGCAAAAGTGCAATATAGGGATATCAGAAGGGTTAGGCAAAAATTAGAAGATATTAAATTATATATAGAGCGAATCCAAAATATCAAATTTGATTTTAGGAATTGTGATATAGATATTAAATATAATAAATTTTATGAAGACTTACAAATCATCTTAAATGAGGTGAGACCAATTAAGGAAGTACTTATTAGAAATAATGATAGTCCATGGTTTGGACAAAATATCCAAATAAAAATAAAAAACAGAGATCTAATGTACAAAAAGTTTTGCAATACTACAAGACAAGAAGACTGGGAAAATTATAAAACAACACGTAATATTGTTGTAGATACAGTACGATCTGAAAAAAAAAATATTTTGAAAAGACTGTAGATAATAATAAAAATGATCCGAAATTAATGTGGAAAACATTAAAAACTATAATATCAAGTAAGAAAGAGGCTATTTATGCTAATGTTAAATACGAGGGTGTAACATATACTGATAAAGATGTGATTAGTAATAAATTTAATGAGTATTTTATCAATAGTATTATAGATATAATTAGTACAATCCCAAGAGATAGTATTGAAATAAAACCTGTAACAATAAACAATAATTTAACTGATTTTAAAAACGTTAGTGAAGGGGAACTTGAAAATGTGATAGTAAATTTGCCGAATAAATCAAGTCCTGATGATATAAATGCAGAGATGATAAAAATTAGTTTACCATTTTCAATTTCGTACCTTACTAATATAATAAATATATCTTTAGAAACAAGAAAAGTACCGAAAAAACTAAAGTGCACCACAATAGTACCAGTCAAAAAAGTTACAAATAGTAATAAAATAGAAGATCACAGACCAATAAATATAGTACCGACAATTACAAAAATACTGGAAAGAGTTGTATATGAACAGTTACTACATCATGTTGTGCAAGAAAATATAATCACAGAATACCAATCAGGTTTTAGGCAGGGACATAATTGTGAAACTGCATTACAATATCTAGTAAATGAGTGGAAAGAAAATATAGATGATGGTAAAGTTATAAGTGTTGTTTTTCTGGACTTCAAAAGAGCGTTTGAAACAGTGAATAGGGACATATTAATAAAAAAATTGAAGGTATACGGATTAAACGGAACAGTGATTAGTTGATTCTGTAGCTACTTAACAGATAGAATGCAAAATGTTAAAATTGAAGATAGAACATCCAGTGCCTTATCAATTGACACAGATGTGCCACAAGGAAGCATTCTCGGTCCTCTCCTTTTTGTATTGTACGTGAATGACATCGGTGCAAGTTTACAGCATTGCAAATATCATCTTTTTGCTGATGACACCTTAATATACAAAATAGCAAACAAGTTGCAAGAAAGCACAGATGCAATTAATGCAGATTTAAACAACTTAAAAAAATGGTTACAAGGAAATTCACTAAAAATAAACACGGAAAAAACAAAGGCAATGTTAATTGGAAATGGTAAACTATCAAATGTAGAAGATTATGTCATTAAATTTGATAGTACGATAATAAACTATGTAAATTCAATAAAATACTTAGGAGTAGTTTTAGATAATAAATTAAAATTTACGGAACATATAGATTATACGTGTAAAAAAATAGCTAAAAAATTAGGTGTTTTGAAACGATGCAGCTATTATATGTCACAGCATACAAAACAAACTATTTATAACACTATAATATTACCACATTATCATTTTGCCGGTACAATCTTATATCTAGGTAATAGCAGTGATTTAAAAAGGTTGCAAGTATTACAGAATACAGGGATGCGTACAGTATTAAACTGTGATAGATATACTAGTATAAATTTTATGATTAACAAACCAAATTGGTTAAATGTAGAGCAATTAATTAAATTCAAGGCACTTTTATTCATACATAAAATATGTAAAGGTATTATGCCTTCATATTTTAAAAACTGCATTACATACACTAGTGATGTACATTTGCACAATACACGAAGGAGAGGAAATATTTATCTCGAGCATAAGAACACAAGACAGGGGCAAAATACATTACTCTACAGAGCAGCTGTAGAGTATAACATACTTAATAACAACATAAAAACTGAAGATAACATAAGAAAATTTAAATTATTATTAAGAGAACATATACGAAGCATGTAGGAGTATATAAGACTGATTTTCGTGATTTTTTGTTATTTTAAGTATTGAAGATGGCTGTGTAAATTAGTGAATAGTAATAGGTTTAATATTATTTACATATTTTTATAGTTTAAGTAAAATATATTATATTGATACCATGTTATATTTTTATGCATAATTTTTATCAAAATATTATAACAATTGTATTTTATAGCAGCAGTGCTAAATAAAGTTTATTATTATTATTATTATTATTATGGCAGGCAAAGATGGTGGAGTGCAAAAATTTTTAAGGGAAAAATATCACAAGGCTCTTTTTTCCATTGTGCAAGCCACCGGTTAAATCTTGTTGTAAATTACTTGAATCGCGTATCAGAAATTAGGAACTCAGCATCTACTATTAAAGATATTATAATTTTTTTAAGGCGTACATATGCCCCAAATGTACCAGTATTTTGTGAGACCAGATGGTCACATAAATATAAAAGCATAGCAGTGCTTAAATATAATTTTGTCGCAATAGTACAAGGCTTAGATAAGTTATCAAGAGAAGGTAATGCTTAAATCAGAAATAATGCATTTCAATTGCATTCCGCTGCAACAAAATCGTGCTTTATGATTGCAACATTGCAAAATATTCTGCTTTGCTGGAGCCTGTTCCAAATATATTACAACTAAAAGAATTAGATCTTCTACATTGTAAAAACCATATTAACAGAATTCTTGAAGTTGTAAAGTCTCATCGTCACGTTGCGGATGGTATAATAGATGAAATTATCTCTTCTGTCCCTGTAACTGCAGATGAATTAGAAGTATAATTAAACATGCCAGGAACAACTAAACATCAGAAGCATCGATCCAATGTCCCAGCTGAGTCCATAAGTGAGTATTGGAAAAAAACATTGACAACACCTTATATAGATTCTTTGATAGCTTCATTGGAGAACAGATTTACAGAATAAAACATAGCCGCATATTCTATTCTTTCATTGCACCCCCATATTATGCTGAAATTAACATGTGAAGAAATGAAACTTCGACTTCAACCATGCGTTAAATTTTAGCAAAACTTACCAGATCTTTTAACTGAGGTAGAATTGTGGCATTACATATGGAATCAGAAAAATGTTGATACCAATTCTTTCAAAAATTTGGTTCAAATAATGAAGGAGGCCAATAAGTTTTTTCCTTGTATAAAAAATGCCCTTATGATAGCAGCGTCACAACCTTGTTTCACATCTACAATTGAAAGATCATTCAGTACATTGCGGCGAGTTAAAATATGGCTAAGATCTACGATGACTGAAACCGGTTAAATGGACTTTGCCTCATGTCTGCTCACAAGAAAATGTTACTTCGGCAAAAAAAAAGAAATTGAAGATCAAAATCCCCGGCGAATTTGTTAGTCTAGTGTTCAAGTAGTTGTAGTTGTTACTTTTTTAAATATACGTGTTTTCATTTACTTATTATTTTGAGCTCCCCCGCTAGATAAAATCCTGGCTACGCTCTTGATTCTAAGCGAAATTGTTTTCGTAGATGTATGTAATAGAATTGAAATTATAACGCAATTTGAGATAAACCTGAATATAAATTAGATATTTAACATACATTGAGTTAGGCAACTTATTATTCACACACACATTATCCTACCCATTTGGACTGCACTGTCCATAGAGCGGTACATGCCCATATGTATAAAGCAGCAAGCGGGCACCGATTTCCGATCGCTTTGTACCAATAGAGATTTTTAAGCTGGCAATTTATATCTTATTTAAGTAAATTTGAGTGTTTATTCATTGCATTTTATTGTATTAACAATTTTGCTCTTATTTAAAGTTGCAAGAGTTCAATTACACTTTACTTATTACTACATATTAAAATACGTCTGGAGAATCAACTATAAGGATAATCAGGTTTATATTGCATTAAATTAATATGTACTAGGTATAATCGGTATTAATCGTTATTTAATTTCGTTTCTCGTTTTTGTGTGAGAGAGAACATAAACGAAAAATTTCGTTTTCGTTCCGATCACAAAAGAACGAAATAGTTTTCGTTTTTAGTCCCAGATTATCAATAACAGTTTTCTTAAAATAAATTAGGATATAATTCAGAGATCTACTAAAGTAACAAGCTCAGTTGCACACACACACTGCTAAAAGCCCAACAAATCTTATTCATTTACGTCTCACAGCCTTATATTATAGGCAACCTAGTGTGATTGCTTTAATATATTTATTATATATTTGTCTCCAACAATATTTATGGCCGCTCTCTTTAAAATAAATAATTAATATTTCACAAACTTTTCCCAACAATTTCAATCAACAATTATCCTTTTCATTGTAAATAATAATAAACAAAATTTTTGCCTCCGACTGTATCAATAAATCGCAATAAACAATTGATAATCTGCGCGTGGCAGTGATAGAAAACGAAAGCAGCGCAACCGACGCCATTAAAGTTTTTCAAGTTCGACCAACCTAACAACATCACCAGACAAAATCGCCTCTTGCATCCTTTTCCATCATCCGCTCGCCGTCAATTCGTCATCCTTTTCCAATCTGCGCCCGGTTACATTTTATTTTCTCACGTTGAACAATCTGATATTTATCTTGTCCGTAATCGAGGGCGAGCGGAGCTGTTACAGCGTCAGGAAATAAAAAGCAATTACAAAACTCAGGAGGATTTGTACAAGCCGCAGCTAAAATGACGGCACACGATCAGATGCGTGCGATGCTGGACCAGCTAATGGGAACAGGACGAAATGGTGAGCATAAATACAATCCCACCAAATGGATTCATTGATTTTTTCGCCCGTCCGTAGGTGAGAACAATAAATTTCAGGTGAAATTTAATGATCCAAAGGTCTGCAAGTCGTTTCTGTTGGGGTGCTGCCCACACGAAATACTCACGTCCACGGTAAGTGTTTTCTACCATTCGATCCCTTTAATTCAGAACGTAGATTATCTAGTATAAGATCGACACAGTGTACTGATCGGATATTAGATAATTACTTTCACCTTGCACTCCTTCATCTGGATATGTTACCGTTACTGCTACTATGTAAATTACGACAGAAATTTTCTTGTTGCGACATCGAAAAGGGCGTCCCTTCAAATAATAAAACTAATGTTCGCACTGTATTTTCAGAAACGTCAATTTACTATTAAATGATGAGGATATAGGTGTTAGTTTTTACTGTAAGTACTACTACGTACGTATAACAAAGAAATTTATTAGGTTAATGTCGGTAGTAACGTTGTACCTTTCTTGACACTGCAATATCTACGTAAGAAATTTATTTTTATTTTCTCCACCGCCGAATACCAAAACGGAACCATCCTCTTGCCTAAATGTGCACGGTGGTATTTTTACAACGTCCGTCCTTGATCGACTAACCAACTGTTAATGTCTCGTTCCTCATTATTTATGTCAATCCTTTCCCCCAAACGGGCGTTGTAATTTTATATAAATATGTATGTACAGTGTGGTTGATAAATGTGGCGATTAAGAAAATAATATGCACCTTCGATTTTGTTATCTTCGTCACCTTGTGAAATTTTTATCAGCAATTAACGCTGCCGTACCGAAATACATAAAAAATGCCGAATGTTGCTGATAATGCTGATTTAAATGTGCATTTTAATACTTTCTGCTGGATAAGAAAATTTCGTGTTAGATACTGCTGGTGTTTATTTAATAGTAGTTGTAGTTGAATAAAATACTTTCCTCATACAGGGCCGGATTTAGACTTGATAATACCCTAAGCTATTTAAGATATGGGGTACAGATATTATATGTTAGTGCCAAATATGATTTTTAGATACCTAGGGGGTTAAACTGAAATACAATTAAGAAGTATATAGATAGTGAAATAATAAATCTTTAACTCAAAATCATTCGTATTCATAAGTAACTTAAAAATGCAAACTCTGGTAAAAAGAAACAAAAGCTCTTTTAAAAGGTACAATTTACAAAGGCTTCAGTGGCATATCTTCAAATTGGGGGCCCTGAGACGAACCCATACAGGGTGTTTCAAAATTCACGCACCAAAAATTTTCTGCGTACTCGTAGATACAAAGAACTAAAATCCTTATGACAAATCTTGATTTTCCACAAAATTACATGGATTGAACCCCTTTGCAGAAATATTAAAGAGACGCCACTGTTCCCTATCAATGAATACTTTTGTTCGCGTGTAGAAAGAGGCGAGAACACCACGAACATATTCGCGCTCGCCTGGTCCGGTTTCTTCGTATCTCGAGCTTGTACTGTCGGCATTAGATAAACAAATGGTGTCGATTTCATTGACGCAGCACACAAATTAGGTCAATGTACCATCGAGTATGGAATTGGAATTTTTTAAACCGATTTGTATCTTCGTGGAAACACAGATGTTTTTACGGACTTTCTAAAAATGTGTTATTCCAAATTAGGTCTTGGCCTTGGGTAACAAAAGGATATCATTTTACAGCACCTACCCCCCGTGACTTTAAGTAATAGGACTGCAGGGGATAAAATTATACAGCAATAAAAATTCACAATTGTAGGAAGCCCCCAGGAAAAATAATAAATACGGTGAACTTTAAATTTGTGCCTTCGTTTTATCAACCCGCACCAGACTATTTATGTTTGGATAAAATTATTTTAACTGCGCGCTCGAAATTAGGTCACCATTCATTCATGCGTCAACACTTGAAATCGACACCGTTTCCTTTTATACAAGCGAACGAAGGTATTTATTGATAGGGAAGAGTGGCGTCTCTTGAGTATTTCTGTGAAGGGGTTAAATCCATTTTATTTTTGTAGAAAATCGAGATTTGTCATAAGGATTTTTTTCTTTCCATCTACGAGGAGTACGCAGAAAATTTTTTTGCATGAATTTTGACACACCCTGTATAGGCGAAATTTGATCTTGTTTTTATTGTTCATGGTCGTACGCTACGTAGTCTCTCATGATTTTGACAGCTGAAAAATCGACTTTCTTATCCGTTTCTGAAAAAACAGTATTATTACTAAGACGTAATACGTTCGCTGCCACTACAATTGGGATTGCATATACTCAAATATAACATTGGTCGCACTAGCGTGTCGGTGGCAGCGAACGTGTTAATCAAACACTATAATGAATGGTATGAGGAAGAATTACCAGTCTAAACAAATGAAGGTACTAGATTAACACCAAATTACTTTTTATGTATAAAGCGTAATATACAGTATGTTTCATATTCGAGGCTCACCATGGGGATCTCGCTTATTAAAAGAGATAGAGGGTATGTTTAAATTTGGCACTTTTGCAAAATTTTATGCTGATTAATAATTCAGTGAAAAAAATTACTTACATTATTTTGTTTTCTAGTTAAGTCAAAAAATTAAAAAAACTGATTTTCGTTTTATCTTTATATCTTCGTTATTTGAGGTGTTATTTAAAAACGGTAAAGACATTCTTAGAGCACTTTTATATTATCTAATAGATGGCATATGATTTTTCTTTGTAGCATGTTTCGTTTCTTTTGAACCACCATCAACTTTCTTATTTATTATGGACGCTATATTTATTTTTTGTCACATCTGAATGCTCAATGTTTTATGATGATTACAATTTAATATTTTATTCAAAATAGAAGAAGTACATGATGATACATAAACAATCAAATCACAACAACGCCAGTTGAACATGTCACAAAGAGAAAATACAGAATAGGTTTAATGATAACAATATAACAAGTACATAAATGAACATATAATCGTTTAAAACACTTTTATAGGCAATCTATATAGAGCTTACTAAAAATCATCTGTACCATGGAATGAAGAGCAATTAAAAATCTAAATAACTCTTTATTAGTATTTGTCTTGATTCCATCTTGTTTGCGGATGATGCTACATTAATTGCAACCCATGAAAACCTGTCTGAAACTGTATTGCTTAGGGATACAGGAATTGATATGGTTAGTAGTTGGCTAAAATGTAATAAGTTATGCCTAAATAAAGAAAAAACTGTAACTATTCTATTTACACTAAGAGAGCATAATCTTCAAATGAATCATGATTACGTGAAATATCTGGGTTTATACCTTGACCAGAAGCTTATTTGGGAACAAAATGGCAACGAAATTGCTGCTAAACTCAATAAAACTGTCTTTCTACTAAGAAATTTATTTAAGTCGAACTCTATAATGATATTACGGGGACGGCTTACTTCTCTCTGTTTAATTGCCATATATCATATGGTATCCTAGTATGGGGCCACTCTGCTATCTGGCATCGTCTGTTTGGCATTCAAAGAAGAGCAATTAGAGCTATGACTGGATTGAATTATAGAGATGACTGCAAAAATAAGTTTATTGATTTAAAAATATTAACACTACCGTGTATCTTCATCTTAAATTGTGTAGTATATGTTAAGGATAATATTATTAACTACCAAGATCATCAATCTAAACATAACCATAAGACAAGAAATAAAAGCGATCTCTGTCCAAAAGCACTGAGACTCAATAGATCAAGAAATGGAACCAATTATTATGGTATCCACTTTTATAATAGATTGCCAGAAAATGTTAGACAAATGCCTTTAAAAGAATTTAAAAAAGTCGTTAAGGGAATCTTAATTACAAATGCTTTTTACATCTGGGAAGAGTACAATCAATTTAATTTCTAATGTTCATTTATTTATCTTATGAATACATATTTTGTTGACGTATGTAAACCTTTAGGTGATAGCATTAATAAAGATTATTATTATTATAATCTTTTAAAATTTCTTTTATCCCTTCAGGTGTTTATTTTGGTTACATTGGTTATTTTTATTTTGGTTACAATTATAAATAAAATAGAAACTACCTTACTTATTGCAGAGAGTATTAAATAAATTCAAAAAACGAAATATAGCCTGAATATATAAATATTCAACCTGTTCGTAACTCTGCAAGCAAAATTAAGTCTTACTAAGACTATAAACAAATAACTTATTGAAACAACTACTTCCCTGGCTGATGCCACGCCGGATATTGAATGATACAAAAGAAATTTGCATGTTATTACTAGTACTACTAGTGAAATAACATTGGTTTAAGATCCCTTATTTCTACCCACAGGACTAACTTGAAAAATGAAACTAAATGGCATCAGCCAGGGAAGTAGTTGTTTCAATAAGTTATTTGTTTATAGTCTTAGTAAGACTTAATTTTGCTTGCAGAGTTACGAACAGGTTGAATATTTATATATTCAGGCTATATTTCGTTTTTTGAATTTATTGGTTACAATTATTAAATTTTTCTATTTTCTTCGGTTTCTTTGGCCGTGTTCTATTTTGATCTTGGATATTATGTCTTCAATTCTGTCTCCCATGTCTTATTTGGTCTTCCCCTTCTCTTCCCACTCCCTGTTTTAGTTTCCCACTTTATCACTTTTCTTTGTGTTTCTCCCTTCATTCTTATTAGATGTCCATACCATTCCCACTGCTTTTTTTCTATTACTTTGTTGATGTCCTCCATACTAAATATTGTTCTTTTCTATTCATTGCGAATTCTATCCATGAATGTTATTCCTTCCACCTTTCTTAGGAATCTCATTTCCGTTGCTTGTATTTTAGACTTTTGCTTTATCCAGTATAGTTTTCTTCAAGCTATGATAAGTTTTGTTTGTTGATTCTGTTGTTTATCTCTACTTCCATTTATATTTTGTAGGTTATTACCAGTGGCGGCTCGTGGAATATGTTGATGGTAGAGCCACTTATACAATACATCCCTAACTCCTTTTTTGAAGAAAGAAAGAACCCTTTATCTTCCTAGACCAAAGTAACTGACGAAAAAGTGTTTTAAGAATGAATTAAAAATTCTTGCTTAGCTTGAAACTACAGGTAGTGCCATGGCTCCTTGGCTCTATATAACGAGCTGCCCCTGGTTATTACTACCCCTAGATATTTGTAGGATTATTTTTCCTTCTATCATTATGTTTGCTGTTACCTTATTGGATGTCGCCAATATTTTGGTCTTTTCTATATTTATTATCATGCCATTTTTCTTTAATTCATTGTTTGATGTTACCATATTTCCCTGTAATTCTCTGTCTTTTCCCAGTAATTTTTGGAAGTGTTCTTTTTATCTTTGCATTTTTTTATATCGTCATATAAAGTTTGATTTCGGGTGAATTGCACTTTACGGTCACATTCCCGATTTCGGAGATTTTTGGTTTAGGGACTCTATACGTGTTATTATTAAGGTACTTACAAAAAATTTTGTGCGGAAACGTGTTTCAAGCCGAAAAATCCAATTTTTATTTCTTCAGTTGCGCATTACATCAATGTCCACCATAAATTTAATTGTACGCACGGCACGAGAACACTCATGTTACACTACGAAAGTTATTCATATCATGATAATTTAGCACACGAAAGGCACACTGTTAAAATTATACACGAGGTGCAAGTTCGCGCAAACAACATGTTTTCTTCGCAAAGTAATTGAAACGTTGACAGCGGCAAATACAGACTTAAGGATGCGCCCTGTATTGCCAACCGTGAAAGTTGGTTTGTCGTTTTCTGTTTTCAAACCTTACTTGTCAATCGTTTATGTATAGTGCGATGCAACCAAATCTTGAAAATGGAAATAATAACTAATGTATAAGAAACAGCGGAGCCATCGATAATAATGATAATAATTATAATTTTTTTATTTGCGCTTAAAATTATATTTGACAATTCGATTCAACTATGGATTTTATCTGCAGATTATTTAAAAATAATGTTGCGAAATAAAAAAAAATACGAATAGCAACTGATGATAATTTATTTATTTGAATTACAATGTAGAACCAAAATTTGTTTTATTTTCATTTTAGATTAGTTAAATGACATGGGGTTTATGTTAAAATGTATTATGTCCTCCACAGTCTCGCCTTTTCAAAGTGCCACAAATCATTTTAATTTTTTCGTTAGGTCAGGTCAGGTTGGATTAGGTTAGGTTAGGTTAAGTTAGGTTAGGTTATGTTGGGTTAGGTTATGTTGGGTTAGGTTAGGTTAGGTTGGGTTAGATTAAGTTAGGTTAGGTTGGGTTAGGTCAGGTCAGGTTGGGTTAGGTTAGGTTAAGTTAGGCTAGGTAATGTTGGGTTAGGTTATGTTAGGTTACGTTAGGTTATGTTGGGTTAGGTTAGGTTGAGTTAGGTTAGGTCGGGTTGGGTTAGGTTAGGTTAGGTTGGTTTGGGTTAGGTTAGGTTAGGTTGGGTCAGGGCCGAAGTCGTCACAAATGTATAAGAAGTGGTTTCACGGGTTCGCCATCTGTCGTCATTATTTAAGAGGTTTAATATTTATATTAAAATGAAATGTGCGAATATGTATTTTATGTTGAAAAATCAACATCTTTTATTTCTACAAAAATGGGTTTTAAAAAAAAAGATTTTTTTTCTTAAAACAAATAAAAATAATTCAACTAGTAAAATAAACGTTAATCTCAAAATGTAAAGATAACTCAGCAGAGCGAAAACAAACAAAAAACGCAATTGCAATACAAGTATTAGATTTAGAAAAGGGACATTTTTTAAAAGATCACATCTAAGCCTATTTCAAATCCTGGGCTACGTGAATCTTTGGGTCGGCAACGTAAATTTAACTGTGATTCGACAGCAGATTGAAATATCTGAACATACTTGCATCGATTGGAGTTCATTCTGCCGTGAAGTCGTTTTAGATGCATACATTACAAATTCAGTAAAATCAGGTGGTACAAGACCCCATTGCACGAGCATTTCGAAAAACTCATCGGATTTTTCGCTCAATTTTAATAATCTGATTAGATTAATGGGCTCCATTCTTGAGGTTTGGTTGCACTGCACTATACATCAACGATTGACAAGTGAGGTTTGAAAACAGAAAACGACGAACCAACTTTCACGGTTGGCAATACAGGGCGCATCCTTACGTCTGTATTTGCCGCTGTCAACGTTTCAATTACATTGCGAAAAAAACATGTTGTTTGCGCGAACTTGCACCTCGTACATAATTTTAACAGTGCGCCTTTCGTGTGCTAAATTATCTATAATATGAATAACTTTCGTAGTGTAACGTGAGTGTTCTCGTGCCGTGCGTACAATTAAATTTATGGTGGACATTGACGTATATGCGCAACTGAAGAAATAAAAATTGGATTTTTCGGCTTGAAACACGTTTCCGCACAAAAATTTTTGTAAGTACCTTAATAATAACACGTATAGAGTCCCTAAACCAAAAATCTCCGAAATCGGGAATGTGACCGTAAAGTGCAATCACTCCTTGATTTCTCATTATTTGTATGCATTTCATGACAGATGAGATGAGACAAGTCAGAAGACCATTCAGATTTTGAAGGAATGCAAATTTTCGTCAATTTTTCTATTCTTGGATTCACAATACCAGGTCTATAAATATGAAACCGGAATTTGCCCATAGATGTCCCTAGCTGTCAATGTAGTTACCGTCAAACCGCGTCATTGACGCCATTTCCTTGTTGACATCTCTGACAAAGATTTTCATCTCACAACAATACAAGTTTCATACAGCAGCAGAGTTTGTAATAGCGTTAAACATGTCGAATTTTGTGCCTGAAAACTACGATTTGCGGACATCATTGATTTTCTGTTATCAATTGAAGAAAACTGCTGCAGAATCGCATCGAATGCTTGTCGAAACTTACGGTGAGCATGCTCTTGATAAATCACAGTGCTTTGAGTGGTTTAAAAAATTCAAAAGTCGCGATTTTGACGTGAGAAACGATGAACGTGGAAGACCACCGAAAAAGTTTGAAGACAGCGAATTGCAAACATTGTTGGATGAGGATCAATTAAATGTGACACAAGAAGCCGTCTCCATACGTTTGAAAGCCATGGGCAAGATCCAAAAGATGGGAAAATGGGTTCCACATGAACTAAATGAAAGACAGCAAGAACACTGAAAAACCACTTGCGAAATGCTGCTCGCCAGGTACAAAAGAAAGTCATTTCTCCATCGAATTGTGACTGGCGATGAAAAGTGGATATATTTTGAGAATCCTAAGCGTAAAAGATCATGGGTAACTCCAGGCGAACCATCGACATCGACTGCAAGGCCAAATCGCTATGGACGGAAGGCAATGCTCTGTGTTTGATGGGATCGGAAGGGTGTGATTTATTATGAGCTGCTAAAACCTGGCGAAACCGTTCACACTCAACGCTACCGACAACAAATGATCGATTTGAATCGAGCTTTGCGTGAAAAACCACCAGAATATCAGAAAAGGCAACACAAAGTGATTTTGCTTCATGATAATGCACCATCACACACAGCAAAACTGGTCAAGGAAACTATTGAGGCGTTTAGTTGGGAAATACTTTCGCATGCGGCTTACTCACCAGACTTGGCTCCGTCCGATTACTACTTATTTGCATCGATGGGACACGCACTTGCCGAGCAGCGCTTTACTTCTTACGAAAATGGCTCGATGACTGGTTTGCCTCAAAAGAGCAACAGTTTTTTTGGCGTGGCATCCACAAATTGCCAGACAGGTGGGAAAAATGTATAGCTAGCGATAGGCAATACTTCGAATAAAATATTTTTTATAATTTTCATACAATAAACGTGTATTTTCTATACAAAAATTCCGGTTTCATATTTATAGACCTGGTATATGGTTTGAAAATGTATTACAGATACGCAACTTGTACTTTGAGACGATACTTTACCAATTACAAACCTAGTAGAATCGAAAATGATACAATTTATAATTGTACTTACTGTAGTACATTTAGCGCCAGAAGGTTAAAACTAGAGATGGGTAACTCATGAGTGAGTCGATTCTTAGAAACGAGTCGAGGAGTCAAATGACTTGTGTAAATTTCCTGACTCATTTTGAGTTATGAAATTGGAGAAGACTTTCTTTTGACTATTATATCAAAAATATTTAAACTCTTTTCCCAAAATGTGTGTTACCCTGTGGCGCCTGGTGCTGATAGAAACAGGTATACTCCGTCTACTGATACATTAGACTTTTTTGACATCTCGAGTGGTAGAAATCCCACCAGGTTGGCGAACAACTCTCGCCACAAAAAGTAGTACATGTGAAACTTAATTTATTACGAAAATTGCACTCAAGAATATTACCGCGTAGGTGTGTAATTGATTCGTTGTATCATCTAGAACAGGGGTCTCCAAACTTTTCCATCGCGGGCCATATATACAATTCTTCATAACCTAGTGGGTCAAGATATAATCAATTTTATAACTAATTTCAAAACCTATAACAAAAAATCGTTGTAGAATTTTAAAATGTGACATTTACGGAACATGTAACTGCTTGTCGTGGGCCGGATTCGTTGGGGTCGCGGGCCGTAGTTTGCAGACCCCTGATCTAGAACGTTCTCCATGGTAGAAATCAACAACAATAACAATAACAAACTGTCATTAATGTGTCTATCGATGACGTAGTATACCGGTACCAACCTAACTTGCTGCAAAATTACATTTTTCTCATAGCCGTGTTGGTCCTTTTAATTTTTCAGTGTTTGGCACTCCAGATGTCAAAAAAGTCTAATCTATGAATAGATGGAGTTTAGTGAATTCTATTATTCATTTATAGTCATTATTTCTACTACACAACATTATTTGCTGATAGTTAAAATATATTGTTTTTTTTTTTTATAGCACATGTTAAAGTATGCTTTTATCAACTCGAAATAGTAGATCAAGTGTCATTTTACACGTAAGAGTAGACAAAGTAATACTTTAACAGCAAGGGTAGATAAAGTACTTTAATTTTTGCCATGTGGGCGTGGCCACGAAGCCAGTCGCCCAGCTACAGGCAGGATTTCTTCATTTTCACACATGATTCTATTAGCGCAAAACTTCTGGTGTGAACTGTTGACAATAAATTGTTTTTTTTTTAAATGTCAGGGTGGCCAGAGCCCGCTCTAGTCTTTTCGTCGCGTCGCGTTGCCCCGGACAAAAAGAGAAATGTCATACGCATTTCGCCTACTTTTGCAGAAAAAATAATTAAAATTAATTTTTCTAATAAAAAATATTTTGCCTCTGCCCTTAAAATCTGCTATAGAAAAAAAATAATATCATTATCGACTTGCGAAATTAATCCACTCGCTCCTACGTCGCTCGTGAATTAACATTTCCGCTCATCGATAATATATTATTTTATCGTCTTGTATAAAAAATAACTATTATTGACTTCATATTTTTATTAATTCTTTATTGGCATTTCAAATGTATGTTCATTAAAAAAAAAAATCTCGAGTGTGCCATGATTTATTGTTTTTAAAAATTTAAGTTGGTAACACATATTGAGGTTATGTTACTTGCGTCATTTTCCTACCGATAAATTCATTTGCTGTGACAACCGACGCAGAGAAGTCGTAGGTTCATCTTCCAAAATTTCTTGGGCTGTGCTAATAGCATCCTGAGTACGTTTGACTGGTCTACCACTTCCTGGTTTACGGAGACATAACAGATCATGATAAGGTACTTTTAAATTCATCATAAATAATGGGAACATTAGGAAATTCTTCCTGAAACTCTGCTAAAGGTGCGTCGAATAATTACACCCAATTTCCATCCACTTTAGTCCCATTTCGAAAATAACGTTTTTTGCTGGTTGCAGTAAACCATAGTGACCACGGAATAATTTGACTTTTAGGAAGATCTGACGTTTTATATGTCAATTCCTAACATGTGTGCCAACTTAAATTTAAAAAAATAAAAAATCATGGCCCTAGAGCAGTGGTTCCTAACCTTTTCAATATTGTTGACCCTGCGACCTTTTAAGAAAACTGATTTTACCCCTACCTTAAATTGTTATCAATAAGTTACAATTAATTAAGTGAAAATAGTTAGTGTGATGGTTGGTATCGTTTTACATTCACAAGTTTTTTTGTTATGTTTAGTTTCGCTTAAAGCGCATCAAGTCATGAACCACATTGAGACGGTTTCTGGCTTTTGTTTTCAGTGTAACCAAAGTCGAAAAACCACTCTCACATCTATAGGTGGTGGCAAAAGGTTTTAGCATTTTTAAAGCTTTTTTAGCCATAACAGGATATTTGGCACCAGCTTTTCGCCAAAATGTGCTGAGATCATAATTTTGAAATTCTATTCTGCAAGTAGTATTCTCGCGTAATCCAAGAAATTCCATATTGGCCGCCTTTAAAAATGTTATCATCGGTAGTAAATGGTCTTAATATCCAAGAACTGGACTCACGATTATCCATGTCCGGAAAATATTGCTTCAGTGAGTCTATTACCGCAGATAAATGTTGAACCACGTAATTTTCAAACGAGATTTTATTTGGTTCTATATTTACCAATTGCCACACAGTTGTGTAAACATTGATACTTGCTACTTTATCCTGACAATGAGATATTAAGACTGTTAAAATCAGCAAGGTACGCCAGCTTTTCGAGAAATGTTTTATCATTTATTTTCCAGGAAAACTCTTTTTCATTTTGTGTTCTCTCTTTTTCGAAAAATAATCCTATTTCTTCACTGAGCTCATAAACCCTATTCAGAACTTTTCCTCGATTACCTCTGTGTGGTACAAAAGAGATTTAAATTTGGCACCAACTTCATCGCCTAAAACTTTGAATAATCTCGAGTTCGTAGCGCTGCCACGAATATGATTCACAATTTTCACTATGTCGCTCAACGTGCTTAGCAAATCTGGTGGAAGCGTCTCAGCAGCCAAAGCGTAGCGGTGTATCAGATAATGATTAGATAAAACTTCAGGGGCAATTTGTTTCACCAGTGCTTGAAATCCAAAAAGAACACCCATCATGTAAGGGTGTACAAAAGCCAACCAGCAAAGTTCGTTTTCCTCAATAAACTGTTTTAACGTTTCGAATACGCCCTCGTCTCGAGTAGTGGTGGGAAAAGATTTGCAGAATAGGTATTCCTCTTTTACATGGTCATCTTTAATATACCGAGTATATACCATTAATAGTGAACACGAAGCTACATCCGTAGACTCGTCTAATTGCAGCGCAAACATAGGACTTTCTTTAACTGCAGAAGTAACGGTTGCCAAAATATCGTTACTCATGCCTGAAATGCAACTTTGAACTGTTGTATTTGACAGTGATATTTGTTTAATCTTGGCAACATGCTGCTCACCAATAACGAGACCGGCGAGAAGTTAGCCATGAATTTACAGCCAGAGAGGCTTTAGCGGCGTCGTTAATAAATTTGGTTTTATGAGTGACGACGATCATTCCTAGTCTTCTTTACCCCTCAGAAAATCCCATTTTACCCCCAAGGGGTAATTATCCCCAGGTTGGGTACCGCTGCCCTAGAGGTTTTTTTTTATTGAACATACGTTATAACAGCGCTGTCCAACTGGCGGCCCGCATCGGGCCCGCGAAGCTTTTTTTTACGGCCCGCGAGTTATAGTAAACTGTACATCAAATTTTAAATAAATATCTGTATACATTTAAAATATCAAATTAAAAAAAATATATGAGATTTTTAGATAATAGTTATAATTTAACCGTCTACAACAAGTACATATTATAAAAATGCTAATGATGAATAAATATGGTGTATGTTGCTCTATGCAAGTGTATCTGTTTACGCGCTCTCTACCACCACCAAGTCGCCCGCCCGAGCGTGCTTCTTCTTCGCGCATTGTCCATCTCGAGTTTACATGGTGGCAGAAGGAGCGGTGGGGATTGTAGCCACGGCTGCATTCTGGTATCACTGTTGCCGAGAGCCGCTTATCTTGTCCAACAGTAGTTAACGGACTTTTATGTTTACATCTACCGTGCCATTCTGTCAAATGCAATAAAACACAATTAACTGAATTTCATATTTATTCGTTAATTGAAACAATCCTTAATTATGAGTGCTTCTAAGAAAAGAAAGATTGATACTGAAAATCGAGAATTTCAAGAACGATGAAATGAATTGATTATTTAATTATTCTTTTTCGGATGGAGAATTAATTAAAATAAATAAATAAATGTGCCATAAAAATGGCTAAAGCTTTTAATAATAACGAAATGGCAAAAAAAATTCAAAGTTTCTCTTTCTCATCAAACTGTAAGCCGTCGTGTAAACGAGAGCAGTATATATGTCACTAATAAATTACAAAACCTAATCAATAATTGCTGCTATTTTTCCGTAGCATTGGACGAAAGTGCAGACATTTCCGACCGAGTCAAGTGCTTATTTTTATAAGAACCGTAAATGAAAACTATGATTATTCAGAAGAACTTTTAAAATTACGATCATTACACGGAATAACAAAAGGCGAAGAAATTTATAACGAATTAAAATGTGCAATAGCTTCGTATGGTGGATTTGACAAGTGCAGAGCTATGACGGGCAAAAATATTGGGCTCGCAGGACTCATGCAAAAAGAAGGAATAAATTGTCGAATGTTCCATTTATTGTGCATCAGGAGCCATTATGTGGTCTTTCACTAAAACTAAAAGACGTAATGTAATGATCAAGGTTTGCAAACTAACAAATTTAATTCCTGGCAGAAATCGTTGTCTTACACATCGAAAATTTAAAACTTTTTTGGACGAACTGCAAGCTGAGTATGGTGATTTGCTTTTACGTAGTAATATTCGCTGGTTAAGTGCGGGAAAATGCCTGAAGAGATTTTTTACACTTCGAAAAGAAATTCATCTCTTTTTTTACCAGAAGTTGGCAACAATGAAGATTTGACAGCGACAGTGATTAAAATTTTCTTTGTTCACTTGCTCTCCTAACAGACAAATTATTTAAATATTTTGAATAAATTCTTGCAAGGAAAAGATCAAGATGTGTGTTGTCTTTCTAAACATTCAACAGGATTCAGAAATAAATAAAAATTGTGGAAGTTAAATTTGCAGGAAAATAATTTATTTCATTTTGAATGTTGCAAAGAAATGTATGAAGAAATGAAGGCCTGTAACATAGAAGTGAATTTTGACATTTTTTTTACCTAAATTAGATACGCTTATTGAAGATTTTCTCAATTTGATGATTTAAAGATGAGTATTAATTTATTCAGTGATCCATTCAATATCGATATTACCTCCGTTGAACCTAAATATCAAATGGAATTATGCGACTTTCAGGCTGACCAATTCCTGGCATCTAGTGGAGCAACTGGAATACAAGTGTTCAAACATTTGATAAAAGAAAAATATCCAAAAATGAGAGATTTTGGACTTAAAATCATTTCTATGTTTGGAAGTACATATATCAACAACAAATATTGATATGGACATAAAAGAAATTGTTGCTCAACAACTACGGCCACAATGCTCCCATTAAATAACTCAGGCTTAATAATATTCTAATTTTATTGTGTTTTTATTATTTCTTGTTATGTATTGTTTTTAATAATAACGTGATGTTTCATTTTAACAATAAATATAACGCAATATTTATTATGCAAAAATATAAACTTTATTGCCGAAAAAATGTTATTATCTTTGACTTTATTTTTTTTCGTATAAATAAAATAACTTTGGGTTGACATGAACTGACTTTTCATTTACCTATCATTTTCGGCCCGTGAAATATTTGCTAAAGAAAAAATGGCCCGCTGGCTAAGACAAGTTGGACAGCACTGCGTTATAACATAAACTGACTAGATCTGACTAAAATCTAGTTTTTTACACTAGACTTCTTCTCCTCTATCTTCTTTATTATCTCCATCATCTCAGCTCCTCCTTTAGCTTATTGTTAGTCCACTCCCCCTGCCCATCTCCACATGTCCCTAATCCCCAGGCAGTCGACTCTCCAATGTTTCCATCATTCTTCCCTTCCACACAGTCTGCACATTCTCCATTCCTCTGCCTTCCAAAAGCGGTTCTTCACTACCACATCTATACTTTGCCGACAATACTTTCTCCTCTCATTCTCCTCTTCCACACTGGTCTGGTTTTCCTGATCCTTCCGCTATTTTCTTATACTCTGGATTGTACCTGCTATTATCAATTTTTCGGCATTATTAAATGTCAGCCATTCAGTTTCATTCTCCTTCCCCTTCTCTCCACAAATTTCCTGCCGCTATTTTCACTTTCTTCATCACATATTTCGTGTGCTCTTGCCATTTCCCATTTTGTGTGAACACTATCTAGCCATGTTGCACTCTCTACACTTATTGGTCTATGGTTAGCTGGATCTTTTTTATCATCTCCTTTGTCAACAGGAATAATTTCCGCCTGTGTCCATTTTTGGCATGTGCTTACTATCATCGTTCATACTCTCCCTGAAGAACGTTGTCATTAGCTCATTGTTTACTATACTCTTCTTCTGTTTCGTTCTTCGAAATATTTCCCATACTTCTCTTTCTGTTTTAATTGATCTCACTATTGGCCTCGAAAGAGAGTTGGACGCACCCTGGTGGCGAAAGCCAGTACTCAAGTAAACGAGTACTGCTGTTTACATTTTACATGGTTTAGCATTGCTGCCGTTTGTAATTTTGTGTGTTTCTCGTGTGTATTGTGAACAATGAATAAATTTAATACAAATTGTTGTGTCATCGGATGTGATTCAAAGAAAGGAAAGGATATAAATATTCATTTCCACTATTTTCCCAAAGAGAAGGCCGGTTTTATTAACCTAACCAACAAACATGGTGTGGTCTACAGTTTCCAGATAAACCTGCTCTACAGCTACATTTAAATTTCATTATGGACACCATTTCTGCTTTAAGGTGGCCTTTAATTGTATGGGATTTCCCCGTAAATGTCTTGTTTGCAAGCAAAGTCCTAATATGTTGGCAGGTTCAGTTAAATCAGAATTTTTGCGGCCACATAGTATTCAACGCTTAGCATTTACAATCTTTTGCCCATCAACAATACACCTGCTGTCTTGGTTAACATTCAAATATTGAAATCTTTGGCCGAGGCCTAAAAAATATTTTATTTTCCATCATATGACCTAAAAGTGTACTGGCTAATTTACGTATTATAAAGTAAGTTTTTAAAGCAATTTTGATACAATTATCTATTTAAATATCAATATACCACTGCAAAAATATCACCACTTTAAACAGAGCTATCAAACACAGTTTTTAAAATAAAATGAGAAACTTATGTACAGAACTAAACGGGAAAGCGAACGGAGTACTCGTTTTCTACCGCGATCGTAGCGCCCTCATCGATATGTTTCGAGGCCAATATTCACTTGCTCTTTTCCCATGCTGACCTTTTCTTTTCACATGTTGTTTCCCTCTTGGAATTGTTCCATTCTTTAAGCCACTTCTCCTTGTCTGTTGCTCTCCATCTCTCAAAGTTGTATCTTTCTGTTCTTTTCCCTTCTCTGCACTTTTTGTCATGCTAATCCTTTAAGTTCTTTTTTTTAACTTCTTCACAGCTGCTCTAATGCTTTCTTCTATCTCTTCTAAGGTCACTGTTGCTTGCATCTTTTGTTTCCTTTAAACTTATTGACATCTTTTATTCCCCACTTATATGCTCTTCCATTACTACGGTACATGACCCGACTTTCCCCTTCTCCCCAAATATTAATTTCTACTGACACCGGGAAATGATCGGATCCTCCTTGTTCTCCTATCTGGATATTTTTCGCCTCCTTTTCTCCTTCCCCATTCACGACTATGTGGTCTATTATTCTTTTGCCCCTCTCCCCCACATATGCATATTCGCCTCGTTCATCTCGTATCATGCATCACTTTTAAGTCACTCTAGCACTCTACTTCCTTTTGTGTTAAAAAAAAAAAAACCTTATTTGGCATAACCTCGTATGACAACTTAAAACTTATAAACTTAACCTCCATATTTCTATATATACATTTATTCATTTATTGACGGACGAACCTTTTTACAAGAAAAAATTTAAAATAATAAAGAATACAATAAAGAAATCAAAATAAAATATTGCACAATGTAACTAATACATAACAATAACGACATATTACAAGTAGAATTACTATTATATAAACTACAAAGATTTAGTAAATAATAAAAACATTATATACCAACAACATATGGTGGTACATCAATATATTTTATATGGCGTTTAAATTTATTGTAAGATGTATCGTATAGAAAAAAATTAGGGGAAACACAAACCAGATTGCATAATCTGAATATTCTGCACAATGCATTATTTCTGGCAAAATTTGATCTGTGAAAAGATTCTTTAAAAACAGTAATGTTTCTTGTTTTGAAGGGGATGTTAAAATTCAAATATGCGAGAAGCTCACAACAATTTATAAAACCATTCACTAATTTATAAACTACACACAAATCTGCATGTATTCGTCTATCACGTAAAGTTGGTAGGTTTAGAAAAGAAAGCATATTGCTGCGACTATACTCAATTCTACTAATCCCAATTCTAGAAGAAATTGACATTAAGAATTTGTTTTGAACACGTTCTAGTTGATCAATCTTATTATTATATGCCGGCGACCAAATGCAAGAAGCATATTCAAGTTGTGGTTTTACTAAAGATGTGAATAGTATTTTCTGGGTACTGATAGAAAAGTTTCTGGCAAATCGATTAATATATCCAAGCATCTGTAAAGCTTTCGAATAAATGCAGTCAATGTGTTTCGAGAAGGAGAAATTACAGTCAAATAATACACCAAGATCTTTAACTTGCTTAACAGATGGTAATAGATGATCATCTATGATATATGCATTTTCAACTATACGACCCCTTCCGAACGAGATTGACTTGCATTTTTTATAATTAAAATAAAGATTGTTATCAGAACACCATCTATAAATATTGTTTAAATCATCCTGCAAGTATGCTGAGTCTGAGATGGAATTTACCGCCCGAAATATTTTAAGATCATCTGCAAACAATAAAAATCTGCAATGCTTTATATACGAACTGACATCATTAATGAATAATAAAAATAATACTGGGCCACAATGTGACCCCTGCGGCACCCCAGAAAACACAGATATTGGTTCAGAGACGAAATTATTGATTTTTACAAATTGTTGTCTATCAGACAAATAACTTCGGATCCATTCCGTTATACATGTACACACATCTCCCTTACCTACCCGCCCCCATCTCTTCACACAGTCCTCTCGACCTCCAGTTAGCTACACTTCTCTGTCCTCAATCTCACCAATAACTTGCACACCTCTATCCTGCTACCGCTTTCACACAGTCACACATTCCTACTTCTTTCTTTCGCTCTCATCCTTATCGCCTCCCTCACTTCTTCACATCCATTCATCCAGTGCTCCCATTCATCTCTTTCTTCCCCACAAAACCCACACCCCGTGTATTTCTCTCCCATCCACACCTTCCTTCCCTTCTCCTCGTTCCCGCACCTGAACCTCGCCAACAAACGCACTTCGTCAGGCTTCAAAAATTGAAAATACCGAGGCGGGCCTGCGAACACCTGCAGACCTTGGAACTTCGGGTTATATCTACTGTTGTTAATTTTGCTTTGCCTCTCTTGCAACTCCACTGACAGTAACCTTTCCGCCTTCTGTGTTTATTACTTTGTCTTTCGCTTGTCTCCTCCATATTTATCCACCCTCCTTTATTTTTCTCCCCCTATTCTAGCATTTCAATCTCCTCCCACAATTATACTTTCGTTTTTTGTGCCGACTTCATTGCTCATCAGAGATGGCTCGATTCACGATACGGCCGAGGTAGTAGAGGTGGCAATACACATAGGTAGGGTCAGTTGCTGGGGGCATGGCCGCACCTACCTGTATTACCACCTCTGCTACCTCGGCCGTGCCATGAGTACCCTGCGATATATATTGTAACTATCCTTGTACTCCTGTTTCCTACCCTGACTATTCTCTCTTGAACCCCTTCCCTTTCCACGCTTGTAACTGTCTCTTCTTTCCATTTTTTTAACCTCTTATTATTCCTCCACTTGGTCTACCCTTCTCATTACTCTTTACAACTGCCCGACACTTCCATCAGTACTCACTTGGAAGCTTCCCTCTGGGTCTCATTCCCTCACCCTAATCCAACCCAATCCGATCATTCTCCTTGTAGTTTCTCTCACGTTCTTGTTTTCTTCCCTTTTCTCTTATTTAGTTTCTCCAAAGGTGCTACATTTTGTACCTTACTTCTATCGATACCTTTTCTCTAGCACCCGCTTCTTCCCTTATACCCCCCTGCATTGGTTTCCCTTTCCCTTGCTAGTTTTTTGGCCCCAGCCTTCTACTACTACAATGTCATTCTTTGGCTTATTCCACTTCCATATCTTCCCATTGATTACTAACTTTTGATATCCTATTTTTACCAAGCACCCCTATTCCCTATTGACTTAAATATATAAAAGACAGCAATAATTAAAAACAAAAAACAGTTTCAAAGCGAAGGAAAAATAACAAGATATTAAAGGCATCACGTGCTATTTATGCACTAATGCATTGAGAGGTCAGACTAATCTGGCCCTGAAAAACATTTAAACCCCTTACAAAATGCCCCGTGCTCTTTACTAGAGGTGGGCGAAATGACTCTTTTTGATAAGTTGCCTCAGCAAAAAGAGTCATCTGCAAAGTGTGACCTTAAAAAGCCGGTACACATGCTTATCACGTTGACCGCTTTGTCAGTCACCGAAGTATTCCAATGACAGTTAGTACCTACTTTAAACTTAGTATTTAGCGCTGTCAGTCACGAGTTAAATTAAATAAGCATATTCTTACTTATTTTATAAAATAAAACTTAAAAACAAAGATAGCTTTTTTTGACATTTTACAAAAAAACTTGTTGGCAGCCAATGTGTTATTTACAAAAAACATATAATAGCATATATATAATAGCATAACTTATTCAAAATGTAAAAAAACTTGTCACATGACTCCGTAACTCACCTCAAGGAGTTGCCTCTTTGAGTCAACTCGCTCATGAGAGTTACCCACCTCTGTCCGTACGTATAAAACAGAACCAGCAGAACCCAGAGCGCGTACTAAGTCGCAATATATTAGAAAATACTGCAGTATTTTGCTATTAAACAATATACGAGTTTGTAATAGATTAAGAAATAATAAGTATTTTTTTAAACTACATTTATTGGGCTAATCAAACTTATACAGATGAGCTATAATGGTGCTCCGGCTAAAATGAATGGGCTTATGTTCAGAAACAGTTGGATCTCGCTCTGATCATCTAGTCAGTTGTGCTTAAAAATTGGTAGAGTAAACGAATGGAGCGCAATTCTGGACTGGGAACAAGTGGTCAATTATTAGTTTGAAGTTATGATCCTCGGATTTTTGTGGCAACAGGAAAATAATTATACACAAAATTTTATATTTTAAGGGTTATGTTTCATCGGATTTTTAGTCCGCATCTGAACACAAACTCATCAAATGAGAGCACACTCCCACAACATAGGGTAAACGCTCTTGGTATAAATTACTTTTTATCGGGGTATTCTATCTGAAATGGTATCGAAATTTCCTGCCCACGATGAAAATAGTCTAACAATAACCCCATTTTATAAAGGTTTTCCGTAATCAATAATTTACATTTTAATCCGCCAGAAAGTAATAATAAACAAACCGCTGCATTTATCACCATCACTGCCACCGAAATTTAGTTAAGAGGACGGTATTATTATTAAGCAGCTAGAGAAGGTATGGTAATTAAATAGAAAAACCGTGATTTCGTGTTGAGTAACGATGCCTAATATCTTGGTAAGTAACTTGAAAGGACGTGGATTTAGTAAAGAGAAAGCGAGGTTTCGAGAGGCTTTCTGCATGTCCAAAAATTTCAATCCATGACTGACTGACTGTAGCTCAGAACGTTTCAAAATTTTCATCTCCGGATATCCATCATTTGTGAGTATCTCAATATGCGTCCGCCACCGCCCGGCTTCCCAGCACATCATTCAGACCTATTCCGTTTGCATAACCGCACGGAGTATAAAGGTGAGTATAGACTAGAGCATTTACTAGTAACAGAACAACGAGCCGCTCTATGATATGTTCTAGTGTATCACCCTTACGAACTAGACGTCTTTTGAAACTGAGCATTTTCCTGTATTATACCATTCGTTAGAACGTTACATTACATAGAGATGCTCGAGAAAATGCTCTAGTGTATATCCACCCTTAGCGTGTGCTTTTGGAATAAACGTGAAATGTACCGGTGCCGGTCGTGTGGTGAATGCAATAGCGGCACTCGTTCATATTCGTGAGTATATGTATAAGCCGAAAACGAGAGAGGTGATAGAATTTTGAAAAAGCGATGTAGGGGAGGACATCTATCTGCACAGATTATTTGTGGAATGCGTATACACGTTGGTGCGTTCAATCATTTTATTTTTTTTTTATTCTCTTTTTATTTTCAATGTTGATTCACACGATGTCTGTATAGCTATGTATTATAATATATTGATGATTTCCATCGTGCTCTACAATACATTTCCTTAAATGCGCAATTTGTTGGAATTTGACCCATATGTATTGTAAGTTCTTTTTTATATTTATGATTCTACTATTGATTTAATGCATTTATCATCATTTTTCAACTCGGCGAGGATATTGTTTTGCTGTTGATTTAATTTATTTGTTTGTAAAAAGACCCTAATTGATAGCCCTTTCTCAGAACTAAATATTTATTGTAAAAAATAATAAGCAACATTTATCACTTATGATTCCTCTAGAGCTGAGGTTCTCAAACTTTGTAAGATGTGGAAAGAAAAATTTAATAAATCCATCAATGACTTTGCATCGCTTGTCTCTTCATTTACTTATTGCGTACCGGTAGCTTGACATTCACGTACCTCGTACCACAGTTTGGGAATGTCTGCTCTAGAGCCTTAATGGCAGCCAAATTAATCACGCCAATCAAATTATCTATTTGTACTTACTGTCAAAACAGTAATAATTTTTAATTCTGATAATTACAGTTCTATTACTAACTTGTTTTGAAATTTGTATGGATATTGCATTTGTAATTATAGCAATCTCAATATTTTATACATTTATACAGTAGAGTGGTTTTAGCATATATGGGGGAGTTTCGAACTATGTGAAAATCAATGGGACAACCTGGAAACTTGTTTGTATAGATAAAAACCTAACAATTGTACATTTTGAGCCATATCGAAAATCGCTTAACCGGGCCCTAGCCCTCTAAATTTTGAAAAAGTCGGTTTATACCTTTTCTTAATTGATTTTTTTCTGATTTTTTTTATTTATTCAAATCGGACTAAAATTGACGGAGTTATGATTTTTTTTTTAGTTATATCATACTTGTATATTTTGATTTCGTGCTTTTTTAGATGTCAACAATTAATGTAGTTTTACTAAAATTTCTTGTGATACTCTTCAAAGCTTAATAATAAAATTATCTTTTGTTCCTTTGTTGGTTAATAGAGTATTAAATTCTTCAATTAATTTGACTTTTCGGTCTAAAACAAAAATTTTGCTAAAAATCTTACGGCCGGCAATATAATCCTAACATTGGGGCCAAATGATGGATTCAAATTGCATAGCCCGCACCGATTAATAATATTTTATAATAATTAAATCGTTTACATTGTGACCTAATCCTTCAGCGACGGTAATTAGAAGATGAACAGCAATGCAGTTTTTCCTCGTTGTGCTTGTGGTTATGGTTCAATTTCCTGATCCAGATCTGAGGCAGTATTATTATTCAAATCAGCTGGGCTGTTATTACCATTTTCGGTGCCATTTCTTGATCAGAGTTTCTCTTCCTTCTAGCCCCTTCTACTAAACGCTTCAAACGTCACTTTTTTTTGTCTTTGAGTTTCTTATGGCATTGCTGCAGGTGATGTTTTCATAGAATCAATTTCTAATTTTTACGGAAATACAGATTAGGTTGCAAACCAAAATCTGGCCCAAAATGATTTTGTAAGGAACTGAGTATCATCTCAAATAATTTGAATGGAACCAAAATCTGGCCCAAAATGATTTTTGTAATGCGTTTATAAAATAATTTAAGGCACGTTATTTGAGATTTATCTGTCAAAATTTCAAGCATTTGCGGAAAGAAATGTGACATTTACAGAGCAATTTCAGGGAAAAGTGCTCTTTCGGTCCAATAAATTCGTTCAAACGCAGCCATTTGTGTTATTCTAAAGTTAGATTAATTTTCTTTAGATAATTATAAAGGCGCATTATTTGAGATTTATCTATCAAAATTTCAAGCGCTCGTGGAAAGACATGTGGAAGCTACATGGCATTTTCAGGAAAAAAGTACTTTTGATCCACTAAATTCGTTTTGTGTTATTCTAAAGTTTTGTTTTTTTTAGTATCTATTAATGCGCAGTATTTAAGATTTATCTGTCAATATTTCAAGTATTTGCGGAAAGAAATGTGGAATTTCTAGAGCAATTTCTGGAAAAAGTGCATTTTTGGTCCACTTAATTTGTTTTCAAACGCAGCCATTTTTATTATTCTCAAGTTAGAATAATTTTCTTTGGGTAATTATAAAGGTGCATTATTTGAGATCTATCTGTCACCTTCCATTCTCTCTCTGCATTAATTGAAATTGTTTGCCTTCAATGCATTTTCAGGAGCAACATCGAAAAAATCTTTTTTTTTTTACAAATTATTTTTCTTTATTTACATATGCTGCAGTTTTTCAAGAGGAGTGCTTACTAAAATTTTCCCATTCTTTATGCCATATCAACACTTTTTTTGATTTTTATGCTCTATATTTTGGATTTTTTAAACTGAACTATTGATTATATTGCGTGCATTTTGTTTATTTTTTGCCGGTATTTTCGAGTTTCTTGGTATTCATTTTTTATTTTTTGTCCTTTATTTTAGATTTTGTCACCTGAATATTGTTCTTTATGCATGCATTTTTTAATTTTTTGGCAATTATTTCCGAGTTTATAATAATAATAATAATACTTTCTTCATACCATTACCAAACGGTTCACACAAGTCACAAAAATCGTACAATGAGATGCATTAATAGAAATTGTTTGCCTTCTTCAATTATCATTGTTTGCAATGCATTTTCAGGAGCAACATCGAAAAAATCTTTTTTTTTACAAATTATTTTTCTTTATTTACATATGCTGCAGTTTTTTAAGAGGAGTGCTTACTAAAATTTTGCCATTCTTTATGCCATATCAACATTTTTTTTTATTTTTAGGCTCTATATTTTGGATTTTTTAAACTGAACTATTGATTATATTGCGTGGATTTTTTTTATTTTTTGCCGGTATTTTTGAGTTTCTTGGTATTAATTTTTGATTTTTTGTCCTTTATTTTAGATTTTGTCACCTGAATATTCTTCTTTATGCATGCATTTTTTAATTTTTTGGCAATTATTTCCGAGTTTATAATAATAATAATAATAATACTTTCTTCATACCATTACCAAACGGTTCACACAAGTCACAAAAATCGTACAATGAGATGCAATATACTGCTAAATAATATGTTACATAATAACACAATATAAAAATATACGGGTCGGAAACTTATTTTAGGCTAAAAATTTAATTTTGGGGCTACAAATTTTTCTTTTACTTGAATTTTCAATTTTTTTTTGGTCTGCATTTTTTATTTCTGGACCGGGATTTTTTATTTTCGGGCCAGTTTTCCCTATTTTTTTTTTACCTAAATATTGCTTATTTTGGCATAATTTTTCGATTTGTTTGTTAAAATTTTCGATTTTTTGCTCCCTTTGGGCTCGTTTTTGATTTTTAGCCCTATATTTTGGACCTGAATGATTAATGCACGTAATTTTTTATTTTTTGTTGATATTTCCGAGTTTTTTGGTCTAAATTTTTGATTTTTTGCCCTTTATTTTAGATTTTGTAACCTGCATATTGTTTTTTTTTATTTTGTGGCGGGTTTCGAGTGTCCGCTCAAAAACTTATTTTGGACCAAAGAGTTATTTTTGGGGCTACAAATTTTTCTTTTACTTCAATTTTCAATTATTTCGCTCATATTTAAGATATTTGGCATGTTTGTTTTTTCGGTTTTTGACTAATTTTTTGGTCTTTTGTGATCATTCGCCCAAATATTCTTCATTTTGGTCTAAATTTTCGATTTGTTTGTTAGAATTTACAATTTTTTTTGTCGGTATTTTTTATTTTTAAGCTCAAATTTCTTATTTTTGGTCCTATTTTTTAAATTTTAACCTGAATGATTGATTATTGTGTCTGCATTTTTTTATTTATAAACCCGGGTTTTCGATTTTTGATTTCTTGGTTCAGATTGTGGATTTTTTTTTAGTATATATTTTAGATTTTTGACCGGTATTTTCGATTTTGTAGATTAAATTCTTGATCTTCTGTCTTACATTTCCTTTATTTTGACAGAAATTTTCGATTTGTCTGTTGAAATTTTTTATTTTTTTGGTCTGAATTTTGTTATTTTTATGCCCTAGTTTACGATTTTGGGTCAAAATGTTTTAATTTTTTGGCCTATATTTTAGATTTTTTACTTGTATTTTCGACTTTGAGGTCTAAATTTTTGATCTTCTGTCCTAAGTTTTCTTTATTTTGGCCGAAATATTGTTCATTTCATTTCATTTATTTCACGTCTGCCACAGTATACAAATCATACATAAGATGCAAAAAATTTGTTGCGGATGTGTTTGTCAATTAAAAGTTACATTAAAAATTAAAATTAAATATTACAATGTCAATTTCGTAAAAATTACTACAATAAAATAATGACACAATTTACATCTATTCATATTAAAATAAACGATACAGATTAAAAAGTTTAAAACAGATATTTGTTGATATCTAGGCCAATATATCACAGACTACACTTTCTTATCACAATCATTTATAAAATCTGAACATTTGTAATAGCACTTATGCACGAGAAAATTATTTAGTTTTGTCTTCGATTTCTGAATCTGCGTTTTTGATGTTCGGTCCCGAATATTTGATTTTTGGTCTAAATTTATGATTTTCTATTATATTTTTGATTTTGTTGTGTGACCTTTTTTTTATTTTTTGGCTATTATTTTCGAGTTTCTGGTCGGAAAGTTACTTTGAGCTAAGGGTGAAAATGGCAAATTAATTTTCCTTTACTTGAATTCTCAAACTGCATTTTTTGCTTTTAGTCCAGGGTTTTTGATTTTGTGGCCGATATTTTAGATCTTTGGCCTGTAATTTCGTTTTTTGTTCCAAATTTTTGATTTTGATCAAATAAAGTTCATCTGCAGATAGGGTTCTTTCACTCATTTTGAAAGTAACTTTATAATTTCGTTACAAAATGCCACCGAAAACATCAGATCAGAGGTCACAAGAAAATTACTCCTCTACTCTCTTGCGGACTGTGGCGCAGACTAAAACCTCTGCATCAAACTAATATTACCAAATGTCAAAAGATAAAAACGATATTGGGTTACCAATTGACGTCAAGCGTCTGGTTCACTTAGTCGTGGCTCTCTTATAAAGTAATTCCTATTTCAATAAATAGAGGGGCGTTAAAACATTCATAACTTCGTCAATTTTAGTCCAATTTCAACAAATAATTACGTCTTGGATTCACATTAACGTCCTCTATGGACATAATATATAATTTGGCCGTTAGGGTGGATCGTTTAATATTAGGGTGAACCAAAATGAAAAAGGGAATAAACCGACTTTTTCACATTTTAGAGGGCTAGGGCCTGGTTACACAATGTTCGATATGGTTCAAAATGTACAGTAATTAGTTTTTTGTCTATACGAACAAGTTTCCGGGTTGTCCCATTGATTTTCACATACTTCTAAAATAAGAACCACTCTATTATACAGAGTGGCTATAAAAAACCCAGCCACTTTTATTGTGGCGATCAAGAGATGGATTTCTAGTAAAGAAAAATTAAAGCAGTTTGTTGTTGAAGATTTGTGAACATATCTGCTTCGATGTCGGTTTGACAGCAAAATTTAATTTTGAAATTCACAGTGGAAAGCAGCATAGACAATTTTAATTTAAAAACATTCTTAAAAAGCAGCGACATCTGGCGTCAATAATTGAAAAAGTGGCCGGGGTCTTCCTAGCCGCATTGTATGTTGGATCTTGAAGGTGTTCATTTTATGGTACATCTTGAAGATTATGAAATAAAACTCTTTTAAATCTTTGTATATTGAAGACTTATTACTGGTTTCAACAATACAAAACTTTTAGTTTGACAATGACAAGCGTATTATCGAAACTATCTTATGAAACACTCGTAGAGTTCAAAAGTTCCAGAGTGCAGTTATTACAAACGCTACTAAAAGTTACTTAAAAATTCCGGAATTGAGCTCCAAGGCACAATAAATAATAACAAAGAGGATGTAAAAAACAGATCAACTTTGCGAAAGGTAAATATTGTACTTGCTATACAAGAACTGATTACAAATGAAATCAAGCATACTTTGAGTTTACTTAACCACTTCGCGCCCATGTAGCTTTGATTTGGCTATAGAATAATCCTGAAAAATTACTTTTTTCTTGTTGTTACCTTTTTCTACGACATATTATTCCACTGTCACAAATTTACTCATTTATGCAAAGAAATATGAAAAAAATATTCCCTAGATGGCGATAAAGGTGTAATTTTTTTTTGTAAAATATTTTTGTTTTCATTTTTTTGTTTGTCGCCACATGTGGCGACCTGGGCGTGAAGAGGTTAATAAATCAAGATGTAATGTATATGAGCATTAATGGGGTTAATAAACACTGTTAAATTCTATATTAAAACTGTTTGTATATGCTCTATCTACTCATAGATTAGACTTTTTTGACATTTTCAGTGACAAACACTAGAAAATGAAAAGTATCAATACGGCTATGAGAAAAATGTAATTTTGCAGCAAATTAGGTTGGTACCGGTATACTACCAATATATTCATATGCGACGTCGCCAATAGACACATTGTTAACAGTTATTGTTCTTGATTTCTGCCATGGAGAACGTCCTAAATGATGTGACGAACCAATTACACACCTACGTGTTAATATTCTTGAGTGCAATTTTCGTAATACATTAATTCTTGTAAGTACTACTTTTTGTGGCGAGAGTTGTTTGGCATTTCTACCACAAAAGATGTCAAAAACGTCCAATCTATGAATAGACGGAGTATAGCACTTGAAGTCATGTACAAACAAAGTAAGTGTTTCAATATATCATCCAGGAGAAGCCTCAAGTATAAATAGTATTACAGTCTATTTAAACATTTTGCACATAAATTTAAAACACGAAAAACTTGAGCTTTCCCAAGCAAAAGGCTATCAAACTCGGGTCAATGAATTTTGAGCACGTAGTTAAATACATTAAATCAATTAGTATTACAAACCGTACGGATACGCTGTTATAATATTTCGAGTGTTTGTTATTCTGTAATGTTGACAGCGTATGGACCTAGGGGAATGTCCCAAGATCCACGATCTGGCGCTCCGTGCCGATTTCGAGAAGGCTCAGCAGAGCAAGGACTACTTTTACGATCTGGACGTAAGTTGCGTTGGAAGCTATGTATCTTCCCCTTGTAATTGGAATAATCGGAATCGGGTGTTTTAGGCGATGGAACACTTACAGGCCTTCATTGGTGATTGTGATAGGAGGACAGAGGCGGCGAAGCAGCGCCTGGCCGAGACTCAGGAGGAACTGAGCGCTGAGGTCGCCGTCAAGGCGAACAGCGTTCACGAACTGGCCGAGCAGATCGGCCAGAAGCTGGCCAAGGCCGAACAGCTCGGCGAGGAGGGTTTCGTCGAGGAGAGTATGAAGCTTATGGAGGAGGTAAAAATTAGTGTTTGTCCTATCTAAAAGGTTTACGTAATTATTAATTCACAGAAAACTTCTTTGATTTATTGTAATTTTATAATACTACAATTTATGTTTTGATTTGTGGTGACCGACAATCAAAAACCAAATCTTGTCCCAGGGCGCCGTTGAAAATTAGATGTTTAGGGAAGGAAAGAAACGCCTGCGGGTACGGGGGTGGTCTTTATTTCCTGCAGCGATGTACAGTCAGAGAAAATACAAATGTGAAACCCGCTCGGCGAGGGAATGCTGCCGCATGTCGGTGCTTAGTTCGGTCAAAACCGGTCAGTCCCTGCTTAAAATCCATTTATGATGTAATAAAAGGGTATCCCGATATAAGATGGTCAAAATGCCACCAGACACAGATTTTTAAATAAATATGAAAATATCATTAGTTGTGACCTTAACCAAAGTAGTCGTAAGCCGTATATCAAAAAACCCCGACATGACCCGGGAAGCCCCAAGATAAAATTTTTTCAAAAATAATTTTTTAACCACTAAAAAAAATCTGAAAAAATCACATATATTATTGATCAAAATACCAAATTAGATGAATTTTTCAAGGTCATTTTATATTTTTATAAATTTATCAACAATTGAAATAAATTTAGGATAGATTGAAATATATAGGGTTATTCACGCTATACGGCACGGAATATTGTGGCCAAAATACGTGACTTTCAAAAAGTTTGACTTTTAGGATATATAGGGGTCTATTATGGTTACTTTTTAAAATTAATTTCATATTATACAGGGTGTTCCAAACGCCCTAAAATATCAAAGTTGTGTGTTTTTTTTTAATAGAACACCCTGTATTTCAATAAAACCTTTAATAAAATTATCGGATTAAAAACAAAATCTTGGATTTTATTGCAAAAATGTTGTGTTTAAGGTCCAAAACAATGAATTCTATGGTCGAAATTTGAGATTTTACATGACATTCCTAGATTATAATCCAAATTTTTGATTTTAGGTCTCAAATTCTGCGTTTAAGGGTCAAAAACTTGGATTTTATGTTCCAAATGCCAGATTTTAAATGCAATTGATCAATTGAATCCAAATATTGGATTTTGGGTCTCAAGTTCTGCGTTTAAGGACCAGAAACTTGGATTTAAAGTTTCAAATTAGAGATGTTACATATAATTATCAAATTAAAATCCAAACTTTGGATTTTTCAACACAAAGTTTGCGTTCAAAAACCATGGATTCTATGGTCCAAATTCGAGATATTTATTGAAATTCTTGTATTAGAATCCAAATTTTGAATTTTAAGTCTCAAATTCTGCGTTTAGGGGCCAAAAACTTAGATTGAATATATCAAATTTCGGATTTTACATATAATTATCAAATTCAAATTTTTAATTTTTGGTCACAAATTATGCGTTTAAGATCCAAAACCGTGGTTCAAATTGGAGAATTTTCATGAAATTCTTGGATTAGAATCCAGAATCAGTACAAAGTATTGTACTCAGCAAATAGATTTTTTTTAGATTTTTGACCTGTATATTCGATTTTTTTTTGTCTAAATTTTTGATTATTAGGCCCAAACATTATTTATTTTGGCCTAAATTTAATTGGTAAAATTTTCGACTGTTTGGTCCGCATTTTTTATTTTTCCAGACGAATTTTTAAATTTTCGATATTTTTGGTCAAAATATTTTATCTTTGTGTTTTTGATTTTTTTTAAATATTCTAAATATTCTTTATTTTGACCTAAATTTCCGATTTAATTGTTCAATTTTTTGATTCTTTGGTCCGCATTTTTTTATTTTTCGGGCCAAAATTTTAATTCTAGTTCCAAATTTTTGGTTTGATTTTGATTAAAATATCTATAACCTGAATTATTGATTTATATGCGAGGTTTTTTTAATTTTTTCCGGTATTTTCGAGTTTTGTTTATCTTTATTTAGGGCCGAAATTTCTATGCAATGTCTAAATTTTCGACTTTCTGGCCTACATTACAAATTTGTATTATTATTTTTTTAATCTTTTGACCTAAATTTTTCTTTACCAACTTCTCGATTTTATTGTCAAAATTTTAGACTTTTTGGTCCGCATTTTTGATTTTTCGTTTAGTCTGCGTTTATTATCTTTGGATCCGAGTTTTCGATGTATTTTTCTTTCCTTGGTCCACCATTTTTATTTTTATGCCAGAATTTTAGTTATTTGGTCTAAATTTTGTATCGAATATTTTAGATTTAAAATTTGTTTTTTATCCAATATTTTAGATTTTTTAACTTGGATTATTGATTTCATTTCGTGATTTTTTTTTTATTTTTTGGCTATTATTTTCGAATTTCTGATCAGAAACTTATTTTTGGCAAATTATTTTGCTTCTACCTAAGTTTTTAATTTTTTGTCTACGTTTTTTTTTTAGATCAGGATTTTTGATTCTTTGGCCCATATTTTAAATTTCTGTATTTTCGATTTTTTTGTTCCAATTCTTTTTATTTTTCATTATTTTGACCAAAATATTTGATTGGTTTGTAGAAATTTTCGATTTTTTGTCTGCATACGCCCGAGTTTTTGATGTTTTGTTTAAAATCTTGATTTTTTGGTCTACCACTTTGATTTTTGGTTACGAATTTTAGATTTTAGGTCTTCATTTTTTATTTTTTTGTCCCATATTTTAGATTTTCTTAACTTGAATTATTGATTTTATTGTGCGATTTTTTTTTTTAATTTAAATTTTTGCTATTATTTTCGAATTTCTCGTTGGAACTTATTTTAAGCTAAAAAGAGTTATATTTGGGGCTAGAAATGGCAAATGATTTTTCTTTTGCTTGTATTTTCAATTTTTTGGTCTGCATTTTTATTTTTAAACCAGGATTTTTTTATTTTTTCGGCCGATATTTTAGATCTTTTTTTGTTCCAAATTTTGGATTTTCTGGCCAAAATATTCGATTGGTCTAGGAAGATAAACTGTTCTTTCTTTCTTCAAAAAAGGCGGGGGTTAGAGGGGGATATATTGTGTAAGTGACTCTACCATCAACACGTTCCACGAGCCGCCACTGCTAAAGATATATGGTATTTGAAATTTTAAAAAAAGAATCTAAACTCAACATAAACATACTGTTACTTTATTATTAATTTTATAAAATTTTGCTGCTCAATTGTTGATAAATATATACAAAATATCGTAAAAAGATTAGTTATTCAAATTTTTCAAGATGACGCACCAAACATTGAAAGAACATTGACTAAATAAAATTTTCCGTCTCTTGATCGGTTCGGGGCGAAAAAAAATGGTTAAACCTTATAAAAACATGAATACCCTAAATAACCTTTTATTTGGTTAAAAAATATCTGTGAATTTTTCAGATTATTATAATAATTTTTAGTGGTTAAAAAAATAAAATCTTATTTTTCGAGGGTTTCAAGGTCATATCTTGGCAAAAATGGGATTATTTACACAAAACTGAAATAAAATTATTAATACTAAAATATTACCAATGATTTTAAATAAAATTACTCTTCAATTGATAAATATATAAAAAATATCAATATAACGTAAAAATTTTAGTTATTCAAATTTTTCAAAATGACGCACCAAAAATTGGAAGATGAAAAAAATCACAGATATGGAGTCCGTCACTCGATCACTTAGGGGCGAGAAGGGAACTAGGCTTGTAAATTTTATTACCTCATAATTCTATTTTAAGCAGGGACTGACCGGTTTCGACTGAACTAAGCACCGACATGCGGCAGCATTCCCTCGCTGAGCAAGTTTCGCATTTGTATTTTCTCTGACTGTACATTCACTGTTTTGTTCTATGATTATATTAAAACTAGGAAAGATAAAAAAACGTTACATCTAAATTATAAAAGGTAGAACTTGCAACTCACAGCAGGTCACGAGAAACAACTTGCTATGAAACTCGAAAGCTAGTAGGCATGTAGCCTTAATTAATATAGTTAATAGTGGTTTTATGATGTTTATTCAGATTAATGTCTGACTGCTTATACGATCACCGCAAAAATGGTCGTTCGGCGAGGCGTCCGCAAAAACCCCTGTGCAGATCTGTCTCCGCCGAGCCGAGTGCAGGCAAACCGAACGATTTAAACATATGTAGCGGTATTTTATGCTACACTATTCATGCTCTAAGCTCCCCAAAGAAATACGGACGGAAACTGTATAAATTATCTTTCCAGGTTGACGAACTTAGGAAGAAGAAATTAGAAGCCGAACAGGAGTACAGGAACTCGATGCCCGCCAGCAGTTACCAACAGCAGAAGTTGAGAGTGTGCGAGGTGTGTTCGGCTTACCTGGGCATCCACGATCATGACAGGCGTCTCGCCGATCACTTTGGTGGAAAGCTTCATCTAGGATTCATTAAAATCCGTGAGATATTGGCTGAATTAGAGGTATGCATTTACTAATTAAAAGTAAAAAGGAGTATACTGGTAAACAATTTTTTTATAATATCTCTTCGAATATACATAGTAGTTTAAGTAATTTTTAAGATTTTGTGATTGTGTTTTTTAACAGGTGTTTGACCATTTAAGTCGAATGAGATAGCTTTTTAATTGGTGTTTTACGTATTGACATTTGTATATTGTTGATGTAACAGAGTTTTACAAATTTCCCAATTTTCAAGAGAAGGAATCAACAGTTTCTTCCCCATTTCTACCCGAAAAAACATTCTTTTCGGTTTAATTGGTACAATCCAACCTTAAGTTCAATTAAACTTTCAATTTACCCTGATCAAAGTTCAGCTTGAGTTAAAGTTGATACGAAAGGTGGTGGGTGCTCCCTATTCTACCCTCCAATCAGTTGATCACAAGCAGACTTTTACAAATTGTCCAATTTTCAAGAGCATCAAACTACATTTCTTTCATTTTCTGCATTTTTACCATGCTTGAGCTCAATTGCACTTCAGCTGCAAACATTTTCTTTTAGGCGATTCTTTTCGATCCCATTTTTCTATTAGATGAACAATGAAATTTCGTTAAACTTAAATAAAGTTCAGCTTTTTTGGCTCAACTGGTTAAATTGTAGGATGATTTGTCGTTATATTAAACTGTGATATCAACAATATGAAGCTACAGGATGACAAATGTAAGTTGGCCAAACGCGCAGAGAAGAAGTGAAAGCTCTCTATCTACAGCCGGCCGAGTACAGTCTCTGTAATAAACAAGCACATATTCTTCGTGTGCGCTATTCTTTTAAAACTCAATCGGGCGCTCTTCTCAACATAATTAATTAATTATGTACGAGAGTTATCTCACGAGATTGACTGGCAAGAGCACGGCCACGAGTTAATTTACTTTGGAAAACCATTGCACTGTCACTTTTGAAAATGAATGTACAAGGCGCGCGAACTCTTCACGAAATCTATCGAGAGCGCCCTTCGAAGGTACCGCCCACAATTTTGCCACTGCGCAACGGCAAGTTATGTTTGCCGACCTGTAAAGCCTCCACAAAAATAAATTCAAATATATTTCACTTACTTTGATTTTGACCCAGCATCAATATCTTGGAGAATATTTGACTATTGTTACATTAATTTAACTGGCGAGAATTTGAATCCATGTAAGAGAGAAAATAACAATAATTTGTATTTACAGAAAACTTCAGAGAAACGCAAGGAGGAGAAGAGGAATGTGACAAGGGATAGAGGAGACCGCGACAGGGAAAGGGAAGACCGGTACAAGGAGAGGCATCGTGATCAATATGTTGGAGGCAGGGAGTTAGACAGAAGGTCCAAGAGGCACCGATCTAAATCAAGGGAGCGCAGGGAGAAGGAAAGGGAGAGGGACAGGTTAGGCTTTGATTTTAGTACATAGGAATAAATGAGTTAAAAAAAATATTTACGACCACAGTAGAATTTAATTATTATGAAATCATTTGTGATCATAGAATGTACACATTATCACTCTTGTTATGAAACTAGTTATGGAATGAATATTCTTACAAATAAAATAATTGGCCTTGGATGTCACAATTGTTAAAATACTAACGCCCGGTTTCTCCAACGATTCTTAAAATACGTCTCACTTAAGTATGTCTTATTTTTAAGTAGTTCTTTTTTTTGTTCTGTTGCACGAAACAAATTTATACATATCTTAGGTAAGATTTCATTACACGTGGCAACATTGCATTTTCGCGTAAACTTGACAAGTCGTTCTATGTCAAATTAATTTCTAACTATTTTTAACCCCCCTTAGAGTAGTTTGAAAGTGCAAGCGAAGCTTGAAAATTCCACAAAAGAAGAGCGAAATTTATTAGCGCCGTTGATATCGGTCCATAAAATTGTGGAAAATAAAACAACAAATGCTGCCACAAACAAACAGAAGTAAGAATCACGGGATTCCATAAGTAACTCAACACGTGCAGAGAGAAACTTGAAGCATGGAATAAGAAAGTAAAAAAAAAACTGTTTAAGGCTGGTGGAGGTATTAATGAATGAGATATCGGTGTTGGGTTGTCGATTCCTTTGGACAGTAATGGATTATCTGCAATTTCTAAAGCATCTACATCAAATACAAATGCATCCATCACTTCTAATAAATTATTAGCCATTTCAATGAATACTTTCAACAACACAGACAGACGTTGTTGAAAATTGCTAATTTTATAGGTTAGAATCCGAATCTTAAGATGCCATTTTTGGCGTCTTACAATGTAAGACCTTCTTACAGCTAAGATCTAATTCATGGTTGGTGCAACACTTTAAGAACATCTTATTTTTAAGATAGGTTTTATCTACTTAGGATTCGTTAGAGAAACCGGGCGTAAAAATATAACCACAAACTTGTAATAATAAAACGCTTGATCTTTGTGTTCATTACTTTATATGTTTATTTTGTCTGGTCATGGAGAAAGTATAGTTTGCTACTCGGTAAAAATGGAAATTTTGATGGTCATGACACAGTCTAGTTCCTATGCAGTAGTCTCACTCAAGCAAATTAGAGTTTTCAGATTTTCTTTGCGCACGTTACTGTGCAGCCATGTAAACCCAGACATTTAACAAGACATTCTCTATTCCTGTGCAGAAAAGCCTCCAGGTCTCCCTCTTTCTTTCCCTTACCAACTTTTTGTAGTGACGTTGGACTTCTTTGTACTTGTTCCATTCGGAGTTATTTTCTATATTCATGGCTCTGTTGTATGCCCTTCTTGCATTGTTTTTCAGCTTCTCAAGTTCAGTGCACCACCATTGATGTGTGGTGCCCTCATTTTCTTTGTCTTTTTGGGGACATGCTGTAATTATTCCTTTCTGGAGCGCATTTATTGTTTTTTCCAGGTCAGGTATGTCTTTTATAAACTCGGTTTCTAGGTCTCTGGTCTTAATGATCCTTGCGAGGGTCGTTTTGTATACTTCCCTCTTAGCCCGCCCTGTATTGAGTCCTGCCTGAGCCTTTTACTATAATTTCATTTATATTTTATCCATCTGTGGTCCGAAATTGATATTTTTTGAGATACATGCCAGTTGTTGACATAGTCCGTAATATCAGCAGTGGCAAGCGTAAGGTCAATGATACTATGGTAGCGAGAATTTACGAAAGTAGGCTCGCTACCCTTATTTAGTATATCTAACAAGGGGAGGATCAGATGTGTAACTCACCAATTTGATCCATCTTTGGTACACTTGTAGGACATGACTAGGAGTGTAACAGGTGTAAGTAATAGGGCGCACTATTCAGCCGTTTTCGAGAAAAAAGGTTTTTTTTTATTTGCTGTATGTTTATAGACCATTTATGTTAACGAAACAACACTGACCTCTGTGGCGCATCAGTAAAATCTCAGGTTCGCAATCGCAAAGTCCGTGGATCGAGCCCCCCCCCTCTTGAATAACGTTAGTAAATTTTCTTTTTTTATAATTTTTATAAATCCATGAGTAATTAAAAATGTTAATTGAGTAATAAATTATATTAATTTTATTTTTAGGAGAAGTATTAAACAAATTAAACAGGAAATTGAAAAATCAATATTTTTATTTCCTTAATCACTTGTGCAAGATGTCGAAATAACTACTGTTTCACTTGATTCTATGACTAATTTTAACATCATCCAAGTTCGTGCAAACCTTCATCGCCCAAATACCCGAATAGCGTATAGAAGTTTTTTTATAAAAAAAGACTGGAAATACAAATATTGATTCTTCAAATTTATTTGTTTTGTTTTACACCTAAAAATGAAATGAATATAATTGATTCTGAAATTAACATATTTAAATACATATGGATTTATAAAAACTATAAAAAAGAAAATAAACTAACTTTCACATCAGCGGGGGGCTCGATCCGCGTACCCTGCGGTTGCGAAGCAAAGATGTTACCAACGCGCCACGGGGTCGGTAACTTTTATTGACGTTTTATTAACCCAATAACGCCTAAGGAAGAATTACATGATCAATGTTATTTATTTTGATATTTTAGGTAGAATATAAGAGAATGCAAGAAATACAGCAAAAAAACAGATATTTTTAATTTTTTATTAGTAGAAAAAAATAGCTTCCTCGAATGAGGACGTTAGGCAGAGTCATGGTCTTTTGCAAAATAAGCTTTTATTTTGATCTTTAGGTAAAATATAAACCAATGCAAGCAATAAAGCAAAAATTTAGGGAAAAAAATGTATAATACAATAAAATTTATTACATTACATTACATGGTACTTTTCAAAACAACATTTTTCAATGCACATTGTTTTTTTGCAGTGTTTACATGACTAGGTTTCTTATGACACACAACATTTCATTTGTCTGTCGAGTTTTTCTGGAAAATGGTTTCCTTCAATGACTTCTACGAAACTACCAGGTTTTCGTTTTCTGCTGCTCCTTGTTATTGTAGAATCTTTCAGGTAACTTCTAACGATATTTCGACGAAATTCCAATTGGGTCAATTTATTGTCCGCGGTCATTTGGTGCAGCTTCCATGCATTTGTGATGATCATGTCAATCATATAAGTGAAAATAACCCACCACCATTTCTTTCCTCGTATTGCTGTTCTATACAATGACAAACATTGGCCGTGGCTATCTACGTCACCCATTCCATTATTATATGAGGCAGGTTGGGGTACATTTACCCTAGACTTTTCTGTTCTAGACCAGCGTTTGGCGTATTGCAACGGTTCAACAAAATCATAATTTGTAAGGATTGAGCATACATTGTTATCTTTCCATTTGATGCATAGTATATTGTTGACTACATCAATTCTTAAATCCAAACCTAACAGGTTTTCCTCGGATAAATTGCTTACATGAATGATGCCCGAAATATTTGATCATAGACTCATCTATAGATAAGTCTTTATGAAAAACTCCCCATTGACAAAACTGCTTCATTAGTAGATCCATCAGCGGTCTAACCTTGTACATACAATCTTTAGAATTTCCAATATCATTATTGTTGGCTAGATGTATGTATCTTTTTATTTCAAGATATCTATCTCTTTTCAGGGCATTGAAAACACACGATACACCCAAATCTTCATCCAAGGACCAATACAATCTCTCTTGAGGGAGAGTATTATATCCTGTGAGCATCAAAACAGATATAAAGCTACGCATTTCTTTATTTGTCACACTAAAATTGTGGTTGTTTTTTTGTGGGGCGTATATAATTGAGTGTTCACAAATATAGTCCACGATTTCATCACTAAATAGCTGTTCAAATATTTCGCGGGGAGTCAAATTTTCGATTGCATCTTTCACAGAATTAACCTCGGCAGTAAACAGGTCTTCATTTGTTCCGAATGGCGTGTATTCTGGATGTTTTTTTCTTCCATGCTGTAGAACTACTATACCTCATTTAATAACCAGGCGGACTAAACACGAAAGTCACGTTTACACTATAAAAAGTCACTAACCAGACATGTTTTGGCGGTAAAAATAAAATGATTTTAATTTCTTTTATCCATAACATTAATTCAACATTTATAGCAACACATAAATTAATTCTAGGCATACTTTCTTGATCATATACTCAATGATGTAGTATAATATTAAAATAATAATTAAAATAAGTATGAGACCCTCTTAAGAGGGGCATATTGAAAAAGTCTAGTTGTACATATATTTATTTAGATATAAAGTGGATTAAAGTAGTAGGTATATTTTAAAAATACATATAATTCCGTCAAAGGTTTGAAATATAAATACTAGATTGTCGTGAAATAAAATTTTATTAAATTGAATAAATTTGCTATTTAGAAACGTATAATAACTTACTTAAAATCAATCTCATTCATTCATTTATATAATGTTTAACGGGACGTCATTGGCAGGTCATCTCTATCCTTTAATTCAATCAAAATTTAATACAATGTAGCGATTTTATTTTTAAAGAAAAATCTATGTACAACTTTCCACACGCAGAATTTGTAGATATCTGCGGTCGCTGGACGTCCTTCAATACGTTTAGGACTTGTTGTTACTGCCCCAATATCCTTTCACCCCCTAATTGTGTGAAACTCCACAATCCTAAATATAATGTATGTTTATGATTTGATTCCATATTGCAATAACTTGCGCCAAACTTACCTAATGAATTATAATTTGGTATACGACGGCAGTAGGTTTTTAAGCCTCTTGTATTAAAGCTTTATATAAGATAATTTTGGATTGTTTTTCCTCGAGCGTTAATGGTCTAAAATCCAAGCATTTCCGTTTCTTGGGGGCCGAAAATGACACCAAACTTGTGCTGGGTTAAAAATTAAATAACTATTTCCAAGAAAATCGCGGGATGAGAGGAATCGATTCTTACACTATCAACAGTAGAAATAACTGACTAAAAACAAGGATCGGTTAGAGATCAGCTGATCATAACAACGGCCATTACTGTTTTAAGCAATTTGGGCCTGTGTAAAAAGGGCGCCCGATTGGCCAATCACAACAACGTATTTTGGCGGCTATAATTTGATTTAGTCCGCCTCGTTATTAAATGAGGTATAGTAGTGGTATTTTCGTTTTCAGGAACAAAATCTTCATCAGATGGTTCAACGGTGCATTCCGTAGTAATTTCTATACTACCAGAAATTTCTTTCGGAAAGAAATCGGTATCCTGTATAGTATCATCATCATGGTCCTCACAATCTGTCAATTCATCCAACTTTGGTGGAATTACGAATAGTCCAAAACCTTCATTTTCGCGAAAATCTTCATTTGACAAATCTTCAAGGGCTTGTTCCAGTCGACTGTGCTTCCTGTTCCCATAAAACAATTTGGGATCCATTGCCAAAATGTTGTGTATCTATACAAATGAGAAAATAATTTGTAGTCATGAACGCCTAACGTCCTCGTTTGAGGACGCTATGAAATAACACCAGAAAACAACAAGTTAGAAAGTAATGATTGAAAATTGGTTACATTATAACCAATGTGTATTGATTTGTTTTATAACATAAAACGGTTAAAAAATTCACTGTTGTAAAAACTACACGTCGTTACCTGTTGCGCGTGACTAGCAGACTAAACCGGTTCTACATATAAGCATACAAATACTTCAAATATAAAAACAAAGCACAGCTGGCGGCGATGAATCATCACCCGACATCTGTAGGTAACAATGAAATAGAGATATCTGATTAAAATATCATATGCTTCAAATCTACATCATTTACATTACCGTCCTCAAATGAGTACGGCCGCCATTAATGGGTTAACATAAAACGTACATAAATACACTGGAAATAAAGAAATCATGTTTTCTCGAAAACGACTGAATAGTGCGCCCTATTACTTGCACCTGTTACATTCCTAGTCATGACCTACAAGTGTGCCAAAGATGAATCAAATCGCTGGGTCACACATCTGATCCTCCCCTTGTAAGTTAGAGCTTAGTATAAAATCATGCAGTGACTTACCTCTGTCATTGTTGTCTTGACTGCCCCATGCCTGGTGATGCGAGTTTGAGTCACACCCTATTATTAAGGATATCTTACCCGACTCACAGTATCGAACCACCAGTGCTTCCATTTCTGTTGTTGGTGGTGGTGTGAAAGCGCTCTGGGGCAGGTAGATGGTTGCCAACATCACCTCCTTTTCCTCGTCTTCAAAACAGACCTCCACTCGGATGTCTGTTTGGTCCTCTGTAGACAGGTGCTGTAGAAAGATGGCGTTATATTTCCTTGGGCAGTATACAGGGTCCATAAAATATATTTATTGATTCTACCGGTACAAATGCTTAAAATTCTTCAAAATACTCTCCTTCAGCATCAATACGCTTGCGGAGACGTGTCTGACATGCCTGGCACCCTATAACTCTTCAATGATAATGTCTTTTAGGAACGTTGTAACATTGCTTTTGGATGTTTTCCATGGACTCCCAATGCTTTCCTTTCAGCTCTCTTTTCATTTGGGGAAACAACGGTACTGTAAAGGGGCTAGGGGACCACCAGGGTGTTGCTTCAGGCCAAGAAATTGGTAACAATGAAGGCCGTGTGGCTGGGGGCATTGTCATGGTGAAGCCTGACCATGGCTTTGTTGTCGGCACTAACGCGCGCGACCCGGCGTTTCAATCCTTCAAGCACCTGCAGGTAAAAGGCTGAGTTGACAGTTGGGAGTCCATGGCAAATATCCAAAAGCATGTTGCAACCTTCCTAGCTACCGCCTAGCTACTTGCAGTGACGCAGGTTACACTGAATTACCTCTGTGGGTGTTCCTTTTTTTTGTTGGTTTTCCCGTGCCCTGCCATCGCATCGAGGAGGGAAGAGGATGTTTTTTTCATCGAAGATTAAACGTCGTTCGGGACACACAACAGCTGATTTGCGGTCCCAACCAGTGTCTCTGGGTTCACTGGTGATGATCCCGAAGTTTCTTCGACCTTCATTTAGACTTCGGTCTCTTCGCGTCCTTTCTTTAGTTTTACGGGGATGTCGCCGAACATATATTTCAGCTTCACCCCCCCTTTTTTTCGATGGCCTCGGCGTCATCCTTGTCCACCCCCGTTACCAGGAGTGCTTCTGGTTTTACCAGCGGGTGGGCCAGGTAGGTGCACTACCGTTCCACCTTCAAATGTCGGTTCTGGAAACCGAGCCTCCTTATGACCATTTCTGGTTCCTCAGGTTTGCCCGGAATCCAGAACGTCGCTTTTGTCAGTGTCGGTAGCTGGTCGACTCTGACCGTCATTAGGCATTTTCCACCCCATTTTTCTGATGAGGCAGCCACCGTGGTTTTAAGCCAGTTCAATGTTGCCTCATCGTCGCAGGTGACCCTGAGGATCTCCCCCGAGAAGTGGATGCCACTGAATAGTGGAACCACTTAGGTGACTGCCAGCCGCTTGTTTGTACGACAACTGTGTCCTGCTTGGTCTTGAGCTGTGTTCTTCGATTTAAGCCACTCAACTGGTGGACATCAGATCACATGACTCTCGCTATTGGTCCACTCAAATTTGTTGTTATTTTATGTCCTGGATCACAAGTGCCTATTATGTTGACTCTACTGCCACGTGTTAGGCATAACATGTTTTCTTTTTTAATTAATTTCCTTCTCATTTCATTTTTAATATTTATGCCAGAAAAAGATAATGATAAATCTTATTCACATGATTTTTTTGGCAATAAATTTAGTGTGCCTCGAAAAAAATTCGAATCGACAAATGTCGTTTATTGTATAAGTAATGTCAACCATTTGTTATTAGTGCGTGTTTCAGACATAATCATGAACAATACCGAATTAACAGACATGTTACAAATTTATTTTCTACGTAATAGAAATCGAAGAGCTGCGGCATGAATTTATCATCTACGGTTTCCAACGGCGAATACCAGAACCTAAATTTAGAAGGTTAGAAGGAAGTTTGAGACGATATGGAGCCTTTAAAAAGTCGAAGAGAGTGGATCGACAATTTCGTGGACTTGCAGAGTTCGACGTTCTACTTAGTGTTTACAATAATCACAGAACATCTAAATCGCAAGTGAATTAATACTTGCACTACTTATTTATTCTATTCTACCTTGAGTTGTAACATGGTACTTATTTATTGGGTCCTTAGTATTCATGTTCGACATAACCTTATAACAAATGACATTTGTCATTTTTTTTCCAAGCACGCTAATTATAATTTTTGAAACATATAATTTTATATGGAAGATTTATTTTAATTTTTTCCCACCAAAATATTGAACGAAAAACAACATATTGGGCATTATTGGATTCAGAAAAATAATGTCGAATGTAAAAAATTAAAACATTATATGTTGCCATTTAAAAATTTTAAGTTGGCTATCATTTGACAATGAAGTTAATATTGAAAAAAATCAATATTGATGTCAATGGTTAGTATTTAAACCACCATTGACTTTGCTTTTTAGTTCATTCATATAGGTCAATTAATAACAGAGTTATGGCTTTGGGTGTTTTTTATCGAACACACGGTATATATGAGTTGGATTGTCACAACAAGAATCTTTGTAATCTGCTATTATAACAGGTAAACTTTCTATATCAAAGATGTTCGTTTGTGTTTCAGTGAGATCAATCCAGTCTTGAATTTTTTCTAGTATATTTTGGTCATCAATCATTGTTTAAAATTCATTTTCAATTTATATTATAAATTTTCTTCAGTAGGCCGAAATATTTATTTATATTTCCATTGGCATTCATGGATTCAAACATATACTGTACTACGCTAAACCGTTCGTTAAAAGTTTACAGGGTTGCCGTTGTACTAAAAGTTTGAAAAAGAAATCATCATACGTCATGACTCAGTTCTCCTCATGTGAAATATTTTCAACTTTCTATCACTTCCGGTCCAGTTCCGCCGGAAGTAACACCCTATATATTTTTATATGATTGGATTCCTCATTCAAATTGCAACATATTTTGTTTTCAAGAAAAAGAGGTTATTTCTAAAAAAAAAATCCCTAAAAAAGGCAGCTTGAAATTTGGCTGTAATTTCTCTTAACAACATGATAAAAATATGATTTGTATCTCTAATTGTACCTAGAGGATGCCTCTATGAGTAAAATTATTGTAAACTATCAATTTTGACAATAAGTGCTACGAGATACACACTTTTATAATGTTTGGCTCCCATTAACCAGGTCTACCAACCAAATTGAACAAAATTTTACTATTAAATTTGGCAATGCTGTCTTAGGTTTTATTAACTACCTATGCAATGATAAATGCAATTTTATTGAGGTGGCCAATAAATGTTTTACAGCCAACGACAGTAGCATTTACCTATAATATGTAAGAAAATTTTGTGCGGCCCTCGAAAATCGTACCATCACAAGAAATGGCCCGCAGCAGAAATGAGTTTCATAGACCTGGTGTACATAATACCATGTGACTGATCTATTATTCTCAAATCCATTCAATCGATAGCTAGCCATATTTATTTCCACTCACTTATTGTGGTGGACCACACTAGCCAAAAGCCATTAATATTATGCATTTTTCTTCGAAAGTTACGAAATTGGCTTAAATTTTCCATAATTAATAGTTTTGATATAAATGTATTAGATTCATTATAATAATCAAAGTAGCAAAAAAAATATTTATAAAATCTACTAAACATTGTACTGAAATTATCTTTATGTTTTGATAATGGCAAGTTGAGTTGCCAAAACTATAGTCAACAATAAAAATTTGTGTTATAGCAACAAAGTAAAAGTGTTTTTATTATATTTACAACATGTATAACTAAATAGAAGTCTCCACCATAAAGAAATTATCTATATTTAATTAATAGCATTAGCTGGTGTAACATGTCATATTTAACCAGTCAGCTGTGTTTGACAAGTATACTCGCCATGAAAAAAGCTAATATTTTGTGTTATAACGAGTACCTACTCGACATAAACACAAAATATTGTCATTTCTTCTTCTTTGCAATTTTTGGCAAGTATACTCATTATGAAGAAATGTCAATATGTCAAGTATCACAAAACATTGCCAATTCTTCATGACGAGTATACTTGTCACACAGCTAACTGGTTAATTAATCTGCAAACTAATTAAAAATTACTGATCAAACTATTTTGTAGCTACAGAAGCAGCAGAAGTCACAGGTCGAGATCGAGGAGCCGCGACCGCCGATCACATTCGAGGCACTCGGGCTCGGGAAGCGACAGAAGGCGAGACAGGGACTAATCGTAACCGGGTATTGTAGCGCTGCTGGCTATTTATATAAATAATCTTATATACAATTTAATAATCAAGTTTCAGTTTGTTATAAAAATTTGTTTCGAATTTCATCACTTAGCTAATTAGATACCGACTCGAGGCGGGTCGTCTTTAAGATTAGTTTAAATTTATTGCACTGAAAAAGTGATTTACCTTTAATTGTGTACAAGGAATTTAAAAAAAAAAATGTCAGATTGGTTATCTATTTAAAAAAAAAGTTTTTGTTTTAATATATTATATGTTACTGATGCAGTTTATATATTGTGTAAACAACGGTTTCCCTCACTCGTGAAACCTCGATGGAAGGAACTTTCTTGTAATATATTTTAATTACATATCTCTAATCGCTGTTATTGTTTTCTTACTTGTAATTCCTGGTCGTATTCTGTGAATTTTAATTGCAGGACTAATGTTTTTAGGTTAATGGAGAAAAAATGATTATTCTTTTTGGCATTCCGTACAATTATTATTAATACTCAGTTTGTGTAACTTTATTTCATTTTTTTAACATCAATTATGTGTTCACTTTTTTGTTATCTTCAATGTTTGTTTGATTATTCTTCTAAATATTTCCCATATTTAGAAAAATATCTTCAAAAGCAGTAAATACTGTACTGAAGATTTACTGTGAATTGGAGATGGGAAATGTTTCGTTTTTTAGATATCATCAACACAAAAAATTTAAATCCCACTATCTTTTATAATAAATTTTGAAAATCAGGTCCTCGATAAGGTCCATATTGGCTTCAATGCTCTTTAATTGTTTGGAGATAAAAAGGCTGCTTTTTTAAATTAGGTAAGGTTTAAATAGACTTACACTTTACCGTGCTACCTGAATTTTTTTTTTTTACTTTGGCAGGTGCCCTTGAGTCACATCGATTATATACCGAGTGTTTGGGATAAGGGGCGAACATAGGGATTTAACATGTAAAATTAAATATGTGTAATTATTTGCTCCCCTATTAATTTTAGAGAAAAATCGTAAAGGAATATTTTTTAGAGAATTAAAAACTGTAAATGTATCATCTATTTAATTTACGTTTGTACCAGCATACACCTCAGAAATAATAAAAATAAGTTTAACATTTTACCATTTAATAAAAACCCTTGCCATGACTTTGACAAATGTCATGTTTCATGTTATAGTGAAAATAATAATATTGCAAGTCAGATATCAATTCTAGTTATTACGATGAACAATAATCTGAGTTATTCCAATGAAGAGAGGGTATTCATTATTAAAATATTTTACAGTGGCGTCAGTTTACGCAGAGTTCGTGACTTATTTTCGGTTACATTTAACAATCGACCAATTCCGTCTGTATCAACAATTTCCAAATTTGTGAAAAAGTTCGAAAATACAGCAAGTGTAGCGGCAGATGATTCAAAAGGTATTTCAATAGTCCAATTTTAACAAATATTATTACAAAAACATTAACATTGCAGGCAAACGGAAGAGAAGAAGCAACGATGAATTGGAAGAAAGAGTTATGGGGTTGATAAATGCTGATCCAACAACTAGTATACGATGCATTGCTCGTGAGTGCAGCGTGTCTACATTCTCAGTGTATAAGATTCTGAATAAGCATGGGTATTATCCCTACAAACATCAATGCCATCAGGAGATATTGCTAGTGGATGAAGAAAGCAGGCGTGTATTCTGCGAGATAATGCAGGATCGATCAAACATAGACAGAAACTTTTTGCAGTCTATCTGTTTTACGGATGAATGCACGTTCACACTTAACAACGAGCCCAACACTCAGAACACGCGATACTGGACCCAAGAAAATCCGCGGATATGCCTTAGAACTAGAACCCAGTTCCCTCAAAAAATCAATATTTGGGCTGGTATTTTAAAAAATAATATTATTGGGCCGTTTGAAATATGTGGAAATTTAAATTCGAATTCTTATTTAGACCTTTTAATCAACCAAGTTGGCCCTGCGTTAGAAGAAGTTGCACGTGACAATCAGGAGATATGGTATCAGCATGATGGATGTCCAGCCCATTATGGTTTAAATGTAAGGGAATATTTAAATGCTAATTTTCCCAATTGCTGGATTGGTCGCGGTGGCACTATCAACTGGCCACCAAGATCTCCTGATTTAGCACCATGTGATTTCTTTTTGTGGGGTCACTTGAAAAACAAAATTTACAAAAAACACCATCCAAATATTGAATCTTTGCGGGAAGCAATTTTTGCGGAATGCACATTGATTACAGATAGGCAGTTGGCTAATGTTAGACATGCATTTTATAACTGATTGGGTTATTGTTTACACCAGAACGGAGAACTTTTTGAGTACTTGCTCTAAAATTTCCCGTTGACCGCTGGTTACGGTAAAACCAAAAATATATCACGAACTGTGTGTAATCTGACACCACTTTAATTCAATTCATCGTTGCTTCTTCTGTTCCGTTTGCCTTTAATTTTAATATGTTTGAAATAATATTTGTTGAAATTGGACTATTGAAATACCTTTTGAATCATCTGCCGCTACACTTGCTGTATTTTCGAACTTTTTCACAAATTTGGAAATTGTTGATACAGACGGAATTGGTCGATTGTTAAATGTAACCGAAAATAAGTCACGAACTCTGTGTAAACTGACGCCACTGTAAATATTTTGATAATAAATAATACCCTCTCTCCATTGGAATAACTCATATTATTGTTCATAGTAATAACAATGCGTGAATTGATATTTGGACGTGGATGGAACTGCGGGTTAAGGAGATTGAATGATTCGGGAAATTGGCGTCGGCTACGAGGCCATCTGCCATAATCATTGTATTGTAATATATCAGAAATTAAATGAATAACTGAATAATGAAAGACAAATGCAATGTCCATGGTCCCGAGCGAATATTCCGCGACCCCGAAATCGTTCGCCCGGGCTGGGATTCGAACCCTCGCGGCACGCGGTGCAACCGGCATAAGCGCTCGCTTGTACCCACTACACCAACGGGCCGCCCGAATTAATGTTTGACTAGTAAAATTATTCTCACCATAACATGACATTTGTCAAAGTCATGGCAAGGGTTTTTATTAAATGGTAAATTGTTAAACTTATTTTTATTATTTCTGAGGTGTATGCTGGTACAAACGTAAATTAAATGGATGATACATTTACAGTTTTTAATTCTCTAAAAAATATTCCTTTACGATTTTTCTCTAAAATGAATAGGGGGGCAAATAATTACACATATTTAATTTTACATGTTAAATCCCTATGTTCGCCCCTTATCCCAAACACTCGGTATATATTATTCATATTAAATGAAATAGACATCCACAAACACCCATGCCCTCGCCGGGATTCGAACCCGGGACCCTCCGCATTAGTACTGGCGCGCTAACGCACTCGGCTAGTGAGCCGGCCTACCTGAATTTGAAATACTAAAACAGTGAAAATTCTACCAAGTTTATATTAACCCTTAAATGACACATGGGATCCACCGGACCACAAGGCATTTTTGATCGTTATAGTTATTTACGTATTAAGGGCTGTTAGGACAGCCGTAACAACCAAGGGAGCCGTTTGGGGCCCGACGAAGGAGGGCCCTAAAGCGACCGCGGTTGTTACGGCCCTAACTGCACGTGGTACGTACAACGTTTTTTGTCGTACTACTAATTTTATAAGAAATGAAACTTGAATGTGTCTAATTGCAATACTAAAATCGTCGATTTAATTTTGGATTATATGAGATGTGGGCTGTGCGAGTGGGGGAAGGATACATGGAAGCACTTGGCGGAAGAATGTGAGGGGGTGAAAGAAGAATGGGTAGGAGTGAGAGGGAATAGAAGGGTGACGGAATGGATGAGAGAGGATGGGGCAGGAGTGAAGACGCTGGAGAAGGTGGGATGGGAGAAAGAGGGGAGAGGGAGGGGAGGGGTGGAAGGGGGGGGTGAGGGATGTAAGGAATTAATTTGTTTTTTGTTTTGTATATGGTTATGCCAATAAAGGTTTTTTTTTTTTTTTTTTTTTTTTTAATTTTGGTTACCGTCAACTTAAAAATCGCACATGTCGGTGTTTCCTTAACAACCAATAACAAACAACATTTTATTTGTCAAAGCGCAGAAAATGGAGAAAGAGGCTTTACTTCCAGCGAAAATATTAGCCCGAGCTAAGCAAGCGAATGGCAAATTAGTATCAGAAAAATCGAGGGATGGGTACGAAAACGAAGGAAATTTATTTAAAAGATGGCAGCAAGAAAATCATATCGCAAGTGTGTGCGAAAACGTAATACACGTAATAATGGCCTATATTGATGAACTGGTATGTTAATTTTCATCCTGATGCGGATGTTCCCGTATTTACTTTACTTAATGAAATAAGTGTACTCGTAGATAAAAGCCGTATATTAAAATAATCAAACAATATTTACAAATAATTTACAAATGTCGCGTAGCTGCTTACTGATGTGATTCTGTTGCAAGTCTGTCTTCTTCTTTTTTGTTGTCCTCGGTTGAGGTCTTCCAAAAGGGGTTGGGGCGGGACCCAACGAGAAAAGTAGCGGTGGGGTCAGTTGTCCTATTTCCATATTTGGAAAATGAACTCACCACCACTTACACAACGTTGCCAAACCGCCTTCATCTTCTGTGAATTGGTCCGGCATGCAGATGTCCCAAATCTCCGCTAAGCCCTTTATGTCGGGGGTTGGTCGATCCGCGTATTTTGACATTGTTCTTAATTGTCCATTATGTTTAACGAGGGCTGGTTCTAGGAAGACGTGCTTGGTCACCAAATGTCTGGATTACCAGCTGATCCTTTTATGATCGGGGAATGGTCGAATTACACTCTTCGCCGAAACTTGCCCTGGACACAGCCCGGACACCGGATTATGATAATAAGGGTTGGGTTACGGCGTACCAGGTACAGCCGTAACACATCCCGTGTAGCAAATTGTAACAATTTTTGATTTGATTGCAGAGCGAAAAGTATGCTCCCAATTCTGATCTAAATGAAAATGTTTCAACAAATGTACACGTTGAAAACAGAAATTTGCCTCGAGAAGCCACACCAATTTCTACCCGAGGAAATGTGAGCTTTCACAATTGCACAATAACAAATTTTTATAACTTTAAGTAGACTTTTTATAATTTGTATTGTTATTTCGTTCAATTTCCTGTAGTTAACTAAATTTATTTAATTTCATAAGAGTCTAACACTGTTTTCAAATTGATAATATTGTTTTAATAATTTGTTGATTGAGAGCGGGCTGTTTACAAAAAGCGGGCTGTTAAAAGCTCTTAACAGCCCGCGTTTTCGTTGCCAGGAAAATATGAATAGCTTAACGTTTGTCAAAAGTGACATGTTATAAACTACATAACAATATAGTGCAACGAAAATATTTTAATTTTCCTGCTGGAAATGGAGCTCGTTCCACCCCCGAATTATAGTTCACATGTAAAACTACCGGTTCACACACTGGTATCGCGCCAGTCTACCGTTAGTATCCTTTCAAGGTGGGGTCCAGCAGACCCCAGTGTGCCATCAACGTTATTTTTCAGTGTAAAGTGTGGATTTTTTTTATTGGTTTTTCGCGTTTCTTTTTATTCATATCTATAGTAAGTATGATTACCCGCATTGCTAAATTTTTTATCAATGTTATATTCATCTTAATTTGGTATAATAGATGGCACATCAATTGTGGAGTCAAACGGTTCGAGAAATGCTTCAGCGCAATGATGATCAGGATGGTGAAGCTATCGATGAAGCTTCTTCAGAAGAAGACATTTATGAGGCTAGTGCAGATGATGATTCTAATTTTACGCCATCCAGTTCGGATGAGAGTGCCATGGAAATAAACAATGAGGATCTTGAGGACAGCACATTAGATAAGAGAATTTTAGAAGTGAGAGCGTGACAAAGTAGTGTTCCTGGCCGGGGTTGACCATCTAAAATGCTACGAGGAAAAAACAGTTATAAATGGCATACAGATAGTACTTCAAGAAACTTAGGCATGTGTATCTTTCGCTTACTCTTCTTTTGCTCAACTGAAATTCCAAAACGATTTAAAATCTCACAACGACTGTTTCTTCTTTCCTTTTTCTTGTATCGTTTTCCTGTCCTTTTTATTATATTCCTCTTTACTTCACTTTTCTATATTGAATTGTGTGGATTGAGGTGAGGAATAATTTTTTTTTCTTCCAAACTTTCACCAGTAATACTGCAAGATAAATACCTTTTTTGAGAAACCGTGGGTTAAATTGGATGTCATCTTAAAATATAGTCCAAGAATGCATAGTTAAATTTTTACCTAAAAATATTGAAAATTAAGTAAATAATGCAAGATTTCCAACAATGAACCACAATGGCTTATGATAGTTTGAAGTGTCAGAGGACCCTCTGTGTAAACACCTTTAAATTTATGAAACTTGCCAAATGCTTTTGAGTTCCGATTGTCAAGTAAGGTGTAAGTTTTGTGTTTCATTTGAAAATCTCTATAAGTTTAGAGATATGCTGACCACAAAATGGTTGAAATTGTCTCGGGAGAACCGTTTAAAATGGATATTTGCGTTGAAATATGTCTAGTTATGACAAAAATTTATTTAGGGAAGCAAGTTTCAAAATAATCTTTGATTATCCTTTATTTTTAGAATAGAAATGTGATTGGATACATTTATATTCTAAAAATAAAGTCCCTCTTCCAGGGGGCACATAAGTCGTCTGGTTTTCTGGGTTTGATATCTGCATTAAATATTTTTACTCTAAGTTTAAATTAAGTTTACCTACTCCCACTTTGTAATTGATAAATTACTAACTGTTTTCACCAATCGTAAGCAACCCATTAAGAATACAAAGAGCACATAGAAATGTAAAATGTAACACATAACGATAGCTTAAGTGCAAAACGTTGTATCCCCTATAAACATAATTGTTCAGGACAAACAAAAAACCTTCTGGTTTTAAGGGAACTTCATATAAATCGGAATTTATTTATTTAATATTTATGCTAAATCATTAGAAACATCAAAAAAGTATTTAATTTTGTTTTCGTTTTTTAAAAAGGTAGTGGGTTACGATATTTAATACTCAATGTGATTGTGGCATACGCTGTTTTAAATAATACTCTCTACAAATAATAATAATTATAAAAACACAAAATACAATAATTTAAAACTAATTATTTATTCCAAAAGTATACGAATGCAGAGAGTACAAATATACGATATTTCATAACATTTTAAAAAAGCAGAAAAAATATTTTTTTGCGCAGAAAGGAACGTCATAGAACTTCTTTACCTCGGATGGTAAAACTTGTGTCAGTTCTTGTAGATGGTCATACTCTGCTTAGAAATTGCAACCCTATTTTTATATAATTGTTGTTTGGTGAAGAGTGTAGTTAGAATATTAATTGGCCTTATTGGAAGTGGTGTATAACTTTCCTGTTGGTAGTCTGTTTTATAATAGATAATTCCATCTGGTGCATACTGCAGACATTTCAGATGGTTAACAGTAGGATCGTTTTTTTTTCGGCCTGAACGGATAGAATGGTATCTGAAACTACCTTTGACATTAAATTGAGTAAAAAAATCATTCAAAAGGGGAAGGATTTTATCTTACTTCTCTTATCAAACTTGGGTACTGACTTGGAATATGAAGTTCTCGCTCCTTTAGCCAACGTTCTATTAACGCATGGGCGGAATCAACTACCATTTGCGTGTGACCCTTTTCCATTAATTTTTGAAAAATGGTCACACCATGTTCCATTGCAAAATTAAGCAGTGCATTCGCCAGTACAACATTTCTATTCTGATATCCACATCCATCCGAATAAATTATCACCGGCTTGGCTCTTTTTCCACAAGACAAGATTTCTCCAAGTGCTTTATTATACACGGTACAGTAGATAACGTGAGTTGTAACACAGTCACACGCGCTTGTAATTGCACCTAATTTGCTGTTTATAGCTCAAGTTACGTAATATACTATTACGCATCTATGAATTTTTACAAAACATCGTAAGAGATGGAATACAGGATACCGGTGCCTGTAGAAATTTTATTTTTAAATAAAAAAAAAAAAAGACCTTTATTGGCATATTAACCTATTAACTAACCCTAACTAACTATTCCTAAACTCTATACAAAACAAATAACTATTCTAATTACCCAACAACTAAATCATAAATTTAACAACTCTCTCCTACATTCTTTCTCCCTCACCATTTCCTGCAATATCTTTACCCCGACACCATCCTCTCTCATCCATTCCGCTACTCTCTTGTTCCTTTTTCCCCCCATCCATCCTTCATTCACTCCCTCACACTCCTCCGTCAGATGCCTCCACGTATCCCTCCCATTTTCACACATTACACACCTCATATACTCTTCACCCATCCACTTCTTCCTCCCTCTCTCTTCTGATCCACACCTAGCCCTAGCTAATGTCACCCTCTCTTCTCTGTTCCACCCGTCCTCATCCAAATACTTCGGTCTCCTTCCATGTACCTGCCAACTCCCATACATGTCATTATATTCACTTTTTTCTATACTTCCCTGTCTCTCCTGTACATCCACTTCCTTCGCCCTCTCGCTCACCCACTTTGCCACATTTACCCCCTCTCTAACCACTCCCTCACTTTCACCTCAGACAGTCCTACACTCTCATACATTTTCATTCGTTCCTTCCTCCATTTACCCCCCCTTTCGTTCACGCATGTCTTCCATACCGCCTTTACCAACCTCTCTTCCCCTAACTCCCATAACCTCATCTCATACCTAACCATTCTCTCCATAGCCTCACATCCTAAGCTTCCTCTGTCAGTCTCCTGAAGCAGTATGTACCCGGGAGTCGACCTTTTCACTCCCAGCATACGCTTCAGAAACCAACACTGCTCTCTTTCCACGCACTCATACCCTTTCACGCCCCACACTTCTACTCCATACATTACTATCGGCTTCACACATGCATCCCACACTTTACACGCCAATCTGACGCTGTTCTTCATCCATTCTCCCCATTTTTCCCACACGATACCCCACGCTTTCCTGGCCTTTCCTTGCACCCACCTTACATGCTCCTCATATCCCCCTGTCCCTTTAAACATAAACCCCAAATACTTAAATATTTTCACTCTCTCAATCACTTCTCCCTTCCATTCTAACACTTTCACGCTCCCCTCTCTTCCCTTATTCCTAAATCTCATCCATTTCGTCTTCCCCACATTCACACACAATCCCCTCTTGTCCATATACCTCTCCGTTCTCCTCAACATGTCTTTCATCCCTTCCCAATCTCTCGCCATCAACACCGTGTCATCCGCATATGCCAGCATCCACACCTTATCCTTCCCGATTACTACTCCTCCCGCCTGCCCTTTCCTCAACACATCCTCCAGTTCGCTTAAGTATAAGTTAAATAACATCGGGCTTAACGGGCATCCCTGTCTCAATCCTACCCACGTCCTAAAACTCTCCGACACCTCCACTCCCACTCTTGCTACCACCCAAGTTTCCTTATATACTCCTCTTACCCACTCAATCATACTCTCATTCACTCCTTTTCTCCTCAATATCCAATCCAATACGTGTATTATCAACATTATATACCCAACAAAATGATATAACTTGAATACTATTTTTAAATAGAACTATTGGATATTATGTGAATGATTTTTTTGATAATTCGCCTGTTAAAAATGTTGAATTGGTTTGATTTACACATTTAAGTATTTTTCTGCTTCCCTGATTATTGGTAACGAAAAAGTACAAAATTGGCAGACACGTCTCCGCACGCGTATTGATGCTGGAGGAGAGATTTTGAAGAATTTGTACCGGTACGGTCAATAAATATATTTTTCCCAGAAAATGCGCATTACTTTTACAATGGACCCTGTGGATAAGGCAGCCGCTGCAGCCATTCCCGAATACAAGGGGGAAAATAAGTCCCACCAAAATAAAAAAATTTCAAGGTGGTGTAAGGATTGTAGAGAAGCATTACATAATAGAAAACTAGCTCTATCGACTTATCAGACAAATCCCAATAGAAATAACTTAATTGCCTACAATATTTCGGATGCGAAGTTTAAAAGAACCATCGACACAGCAAGGAGGAAAAATTAGCAAGAGTTTTGTTCATCCTTAAATAGAGGTATACCCATAGGTACAATATGGGAAAAGACAAAAAAACATTAAATCAACTCTAGAGCAGCCCTCCCTCTCAATGATTGGACTACAGAATTCCTCGAAAAACTATGTCCAGACTATGTCTCACCAAAACCACAAATTGTAGATAATAATAATCACTAAACCATTTTCCTATAAAGAACTGCATAACGTGCTGAAATCCTTTCCAACTCGGCACCAGGAGTGGACAATGTTCACTATTCCATGTTGTACTATACGTCGCAACAAAGTAGGGCACATAAGGTTTTTAATGGCATATGAAACTCTGGAGAGTTCCCTAATGACTGGAAGAAATATATCGTCACCCCAATTGCTAAGCCAGGGAAACCAAAAAACGACTACAGCTCTTATCGTCCAATTGCCTTAGCAAGTTGCATTCTGAAAACTTTTGAACGGATGATCAAATTTAGAATGGAGTGGTGGCTCGAATCGCAAGAGCTTATGTCTACAACACGATATGGTTTTAGGAAGGGCCGCTCAACAACAGACAGTATGGGCAAATTTATTATGGATATATGGTGCTCTCTCTAGAAGTCAACATCTTATCGCTTCTTTTTTTTTAATGTCCAAGGGGCTTATGATCATGTTCAATATCCTATCCTTGCAAGCCGGATGGAAAAGCTTGGATTCAATAAAAAAATTATAACGAATATTATAGCTTTATACAGGGTGACCCATTTTAAATTGCCACCCCAAATATCTCGACATGGCAAAAAATATTTCAGATGAAAATTCTAGGGTTCGGAGGGGAACATTTGATGGTGACCTTGAAAATGACCTTGGCGTTAAATTCAAGGTCATGCAAAGGTCAACTTTGATTTTTCAAATGGAACCCCCTATTTTTTTGCGGAATCCTATTCTACGGGAAAAAAATCTTTTTTTATGAAAATGCTTTTAAGAGTTTTTCACGAATTTATTGGTCATGTTGTTTGAAATCTCAGATGAATCCAGGCTGTGATTCATGCATTACCCTCGGTATTAGCATCACCACATGGAGGTTGCCGATGGGATTTTGCACATCATTGGCCCTGAAAAGGGCCGATGGTTTCAGTGGTTGGAGGTTCGATCTCGTTCTTAGATCAAATGCTCTATCAAGTGTTCATCCTCGTCAATGCACTTCTGTACCCGCTGGCGAAAGTTAACTTGAACATTTGAAGGGTTTGGATGGATATTGCTCGAAATGCAGCCCTAATCCTCTCCTTCATGTTCTGCACTGTTGTCGTACTAATTAATTGAAAAGTTTGAATATTAATGAAACTTAATGCCATCAGACGTCGCGCCGAACACCTGACGGCTCATCGCGTGCTCTGCTCCCGCACCTCGATGCTAATGCCGAGGCAGATGCATGAATCACAGCCTGGATTCATCTGAATTTTCAAACATGACGGACAAAATTGGTGAAAAAACTCCTGAAAAAAGCATTTAAAAAAAACGTTTCCTACAAAAAGTTTGTATTTTTTCCCGTAGAATACGCAATAAATGGCATCTCCAGAGTTCCATATGCAATAAAAAATAGGGGGTTCTATTTGAAAAATCAAAGTTGACCTTCGCTTGACCTTGAAAATTAACGTCATTTTCAAGGGCACCAGCATATGTCCCCCTCCAAACCCTACAACTTTTATCTGAAACATTTTTTGCATGTTGCTCAGGTTTCGAGATATTTGGGGTGGCAATTTAAAATGGGACACCCTGTATATGGATGGGGAAATTTATCTTCGATTGAATACATAATGGACCTTGCTTTATTAACGTTTACCCACAATTTGAACAATAGGTACTGTCGTCTTATCGAAAACCATTGTAAATGTCGGCTTCATTTCGGCATCGATCACGGTTAGCCCGCAAAACTAACCCTTATAAAACTACTAGCCGGTCTAAAGGGGGGGAGACGACCTTATCTTAACAATAACTTAATGATAAGTACTTATTGTTTGCAACCGCTAACTGATTAGTAATGACGACCCAAAAATATCACTTTTAATAAATAAATTTCATTTTTTATTCTAAGATATTAAATATTGTATTAAAAGTTTTATTAAAAACCATCTCGGTTTTATAAATATCTCGTAAATACCTACATAAGTAGTCATGTATTTCACAAAAATATCAAATTTCACTTGTAATGTTAAACAAAAAGTGACTAGTCGGTACTCAAACCCACACCATCACGGTCCAAATGCCAGTCCTCGACCCTCTAAACCACCACAGTTGATTATTCAATCATGTTAAGGGTCCCCTGTAATTGCTGACATGCAAGAATGGAGTGGAGATGTCGCCACTAGTAAAATGTAGCTCCAATACACTTATCTTAATCAAATCAGGGTTACCGCCAGTTGCGGTCGGTTTCCACCAGAATCTCATCACCCACACATACGCATACTATCACACATATACTGCGAGTTGGTAGCAATGAACAGCGGGAACATCAAACGTACACATCTAAATAGATTGATTTCTTCATGCGTTCCGGTCCGCCTGAGTGCAAATATAAGTTAAAAACATATTTCGAGTAAACGTATTAAATGTAAATGTATATAGTTGAAGAACCATATGTCCGATTGCATGCTATTTATATAATATATGCAGATATAAGATACAATAAGTACATGACCGTTGTTACCAGAAAATCAATAATAGATTATAAGTTAGAATAGATTCCTCCCCCTCTGTTAAGTCGCTTATTTTATAAATTAGCGCATTAGTATTTAGTAATAGTAATGAGGAGAAAAGGCAATAAAATACGAAATGCATAACACCACAGTGATCTCCATCCCATTTTGTGAATTTGAAATTGATTTGTGTTGGTTATATAGAATTATGGAATATAAAACTAGGGAAGTAGATGAAATAATATTTTTCCTACAATTTTTGAATTGGATAGAAGTTTCTTCACAAGAGTCGCACAATTGCTATATACTTTATTTCATTGGAGATTTGAGGATCATTCACTGATGGTAAATTATTCATTTATTAAAATTGCACTATAATCCATAGCTAAAGTTTGGTTTGTTATGGAGGGCAAAAGGTAAGAATTATAAAGTAGATATAGTACTCCCTCTATAATCTGGCACTTCACTTCTCCGATATTTTAATGGCTCGTCGTTAGTGATTTCTAAAAATCCGGTATTTTTGGTAATCCAGCAGTATTCAGGTTCGAAATCTGCTGGATTACTGAGAGACTAGTGAACTTACAACCAGGGGTGTCTTATCAGCCTAAGTTTAACAAATCGCCCTGACGCGCGGGGTCTTACCGTTTCTCAGTGACATTGACGTTCTAAGTTTCTGTAGCGTGCGGCGTTCGACAAAAATGGACGAATCTGATTGGTTGTTTACTTATGAAAGAACTTATCTAAAGGGGTCACACTTAAATTTGACGAGACCTGTATTTGTAATTTGAAAAAATATCATTTCTGATTATTATTTTTGATCTATTTCCAACTCGCATTGTTTTAAAAAAACATGGTATAGTAGTAGCAATTAAGTATGGGCTCTGTAAACCACTCTGTTTGATATCTGTGATCATGCATGATCAGTAGCCTGTTTGATCAGTGCATAAATGGCGCTTAATTATCTTATTACCCTTTCCTTTACTGCTTAACTGATTTATTATTTCTAATGTGTTTTGTTATGTATCTTATCTAAATAATTTATTTTGAAGTTTAACTTTGTATTAAATCAATAAAGAACAGATTTTAACTGTGAAAAAAAAACAACAGTCTATTGGTAAAACATTGTAACAGAAATAATAACTGAAATCAATAATAGAAAAGTTGTAACGGGTCCCTGGTGTCACCTATTTCTATCGTCACCAACTATCCTAGCTTACAATATAATAAGAGCAAATACATACATAAGCAAAATATGAGAACAATAAGTAAATGAATAATATATCACACTTATATTGTACCGAATGTCTGGGATACAATCAGTATTTTAAGGTTATGTTGATTAGGGAGGTCAATAAAACTATTATTGGACCAATTTTAGAACACTGAAGCAATACACATGGTTTTTATAATTCGCATTATTGGGATTGAGTATGAAAGAAAGCACTATAGTATTATTTATGAAAGTTTTAGGTCACTTCACATAGTAGGTTAAATATTAGTCGGCCACTTTGCAGAAAAATAGAAAAGTTATCATGGATAAGTAATTCAACTAAGAAAAAGAGGGTGCAATACCAACAATAAAATAGTAAAATAAGCTTTTAATCCTTTATTTTTAATGATAATGTGAATAAAATGACAGCCAACATTAAATATTCGACTAATTTTACAATATCAGTATTGTAATAGTAAATATTAATGCGCCAACCATCTAATAAGTTGTACACGACTGGCGCCATCTTACCCAAAACAGCTGAATTTTTTTAACTTAGAGCTACTTATTTCTGCTTGCACTTTCGTTGGTTTAATTCAAATTTTTCTAGGTTATGTCTCATTTATTAAAATTTCTGTTTTGCATACCCCGTTTTTTTATTAATTCTTTTCCATGATATCCAAATACTCAGGTCAATTAAATGTTATTTTTGTGATTTTTATATGAAGCGTTTTCCTTGAAATTGTCATTATTTACTGAATTAGCAAACAAAACTGTGGTCACGGAAAAAATGGGCAACGTATAAAACTAGATAATAAATTGATAAACTAATATTAGCAAAGATTTATATTTTTTATTTCGTATTAAATGAGTTGATTATGTTTTAAATTTGTAAAAAATTAGGCGATAGTTTTCTCGTAACTAATCTTATGAAAAACAAAATGTAATACAATAATTTGACCATTTGTGTGTGAAGGTACTAACCTTTGACTATATACTATTGGACTGCTAGCGCCGCTTCATGCGTGTCTCCAAGCAACGGTGGCGCGGCGGGACCCTAAATGGTTGCGGTATGTTACTAAATTGGTAGCTATTTTGTGTCTATGACATATGACTCTATGAGCTCGCATTGCATATTTTGTTACCCTGCAATTTATTCACACCTTTGAATATATAAACATTTATATTGTCAAATATTCAAACTATGTCCAAAATATTGCTATGCGAAAGGCTGCAATACGTCCACGTATATATGCCAACGCGGTTATAATACTCGTCAGCTGATGTACACGTCAGTTGACTTTTGACTTATAACCTAAAATTCTGAATTAGATTTCCATCAAATCCGGAACTTCGCAAATTATGGGTTGATGCTTTGCTTGTAAAGAACAGGCAGGAAAGTGGACCCGAGTTGCCGAAATATGTTCGCATTTGCATTCTCCACGTTGCTGATGAATACATCGAGAAATATTTTTTTTGCTTTCCGGTTTTTAAATTACGCTCCATTTTCGGCTCTGGGGCGGGACTTATATCGGGCTTCAGCTCGTGGACATTTTTTGGAGCAGTGATCATATGGGAAATGGAGGGGGAATAGCAGTCCATTAGTATATAGTCAAAGGTACTAACTAGCTTGTAAATATTTCAGCTAGTAAAGATGAACCATCTCTTGTTTTAGAGATGGGCAGAATGACTCATTTTTGTGATCTGCTTCGGAAGGACTGACTCAGTGAAAAGAGTCAGATCAAATTCTTACTTGAAAATTGAAAATATCACGACATAGTCGAAGAGCTAAAAAAAGAAAAGGTCCTCGCTTTAAAATTTTCTCCAATACGTAAATATGTGTCTTTACATGCTTTAAAGAGTCGTCTTATCGTATCAGTTTATCAGCTCAATGACAAGAAAGCAAGTGAAGAGCTAAAAATAGGAACAAATTAAAAACAACCTTACTTAAACAAATTTGAAACAACTTTACTTGTTGCATAAAGCATTAGATAAATACAAGAAAACGAAATGTAGCCTGAATATATGAATATTCAACCTGTTGTTCAGGCTACATTTCGTTTTCTTGTATTTATCTAATGCTTTCTGCAACAAGTAAACCCATAATAGCACAAATACGTCCTATGTACGTACTATGGACGTATTGTTTTAGAAATGCACACGTCCAATGTACGTACATCTTCGTCTGCTTTCGTCCCATGTACGTACGTGGTACGTCCATTTGGCACAACATTGTACCAATTCTGGACGTACACAAATTTACGTACATAGGACGTACTCAAATGTACGTATGTAGGACAAGTACGTCCTATGGACGTATACTTTTCATCCCATGTACGTACGTAGTACGTCTCTTTGGTACAGCATTGTACCAAATCTGGACACACGAATTTAGGTACACATGAATTACGCCATTAAAAAAATCGAATTTTGTTTATGACATCCCTCAGTATGGTTCCAATATAACAAAGAAAAATGTTTTGCCAAATTGATTAATATTAACACGTGCAAGTAATCAATCGAAATTTCCCATTTCAATCAAAGACAAAAGGGGGGTTTCAAAGCCGATTTATTTATTTACATATATATATATATAAAAGAAAGGTGATTCTTTATGGCGGTGCCGTTGGCTCTGGCGCGGGCAAGCCATGGAGAGCTTGTCGCTTCGGCTATCGGTCAAGTTTACCCAACGACGATGAGCCGAAGTCTGCCGGTTGATATGCCTGTTGCCCTTTTTAAATGGCCACCGCTACCATTCCGTCGGTTTATTACATATACCTATTATACCTCATTTAATAACCAGGCGGACTAAACGCGAAAGTCACGTTTACACTATAAAAAGTAACCAGAAAAGTAACCAGACATGTTTTGGCGGTAAAAATAAAATGATTTCAATTTCTTTTATCCATAACATTCATTCAACATTTATACCAACACATAAATTAATTCTAGGCATACTTTCTTGATCATGTACTCAATGATGTAGTATATAATATTAAAATAATAATTAATATAAGTATGAGACCCTCTTAAGAATTTAGGGGCATATTGAAAAAGTCTAGTTGTACATATATTTATTTACATATAAAGTGGACTGAAATAGTAGGTGTATTTTAAAAATACATATAATTCCGTAAAAGGTTTGAAATATAAATACTAGATTGTCGTGAAATAAAATTTTATTGAATTAAATAAATTTGCTATTTAAACACGTATAATAACTTACTTAAAATCAATCTCATTCATGAATTTATATAATGTTTAACGGGACGTCATTGGCAGGTCATCTCTATCCTTTAATTAAATCAAAATTTAATCCAATGTAGCGATTTCATTTTTAAAGAAAAATCTATGTACAATTTTCCACACGCAGAATTTGTAATCTTCGGTCGCTGGACGTCCTTCGAGTCGTTTAGGACTTGTTACTGCCCCAATCTCCTTTCACCCCCTAATTGTGTGAAACTCCACAATCCTAAATATAATGTATGTTTACGATTTGATTCCATATTGCATACTTGTGCCACACTTACCTAATGAATTATAATTTTGTATACGACGGCAGTAGGTTTCTAAGCCTCTTGTATTAAAGCTTTATATAAGATAATTTTGGATTGTTTTTCCTCGAGCGTTAATGCTCTAAAATCGAACCATTTCCGTTTCTTGGGGGCCCAAAATGACACCAAACTTGTGCTGGGTATTTTTCGTAGTTAAAAATAAAATAACTATTTCCACGAAAATCGCGGGACGAGAGGAATCGATTCTTACTGAGGCGAAACGCGTGGAAACGGTGTGACACAAGGATCGCATAGAGATCAGCTGATCATAACAACGGCCATTACTGTTTTAAGCAATTTGGGCCTGTGTAAAAACGGCGCCCGATTGGCCAATCGCAACAACGTATTTTGGCGGCTATAATTTGATTTAGTCCGCCTGGTTATTAAATGAAGTATAGTATATACCGCGTACTATGTATAGAACGCGCATGTAGTCGTGAGGGCAATATGACAAAGAGGAAATGACCCAGGTGTGTGCTCGCTTCCTTGGCGCTTGCGTCAATTTCGATCACCGACCAATAGGAAATTTCGCATATTTTAAATATATTGCCGTAAAAAGATGAAATAGTGGTTTAAAAATCCAATTACCAATGAGAAACTATACGTTTTTTTTATCCCTGTCATATGATAAAATTAATTCGAAATACATTAGGTGATTTGAAATTTTTGATTGATGGACAGATAAAACATATACAATGGCAGCATATTGAAAATTTACATCATTTACAAACGAAAGAAGGCCTTCATGCTGCTAATAAATTAAACAAGAAGCACATACAATACTACGATAATCGTATGAATGTGAAATTGGCAGTACAAACTTTAAGTGAAAGCGTGTCAGTTGCACTTACATTTGTAAACAATTTAAAAATTGATTCATTTGGGGATTGTTCAGCTACCAGCAAATTTTGTTTAATGTTTAATAATGCCTTTGACATTCTAAACTGCCAAAGTAAGTTTAGTAAACATTCACATAAATTACCTCTCAATGAGGATAACATTTCATTTTTAAAATTAGAAGCCGAAACTATTATTACATACATACAAAATATTAGCAATTCATCCGGTATAAAAATATTAGCCAGCAATAGAAAAACAGGATTTTTAGGAATTATTATCTGCTTAACAAATATATTTCATTTATTTAATGATTTAAAAAAATACAATCAAACTTTTTTATTATCATATAAACTGTCACAGGACTTTATAGAAACATTTCTTCATGTGTCATCTAAGCAACAGAATTATAGAAATAGCTTAATACAACATGATGACGGTGATGAATTGATAATTGGGCAAATAGACTATGACTATTTTAAAACCATGATAACTCTCAGCCCTTTCATTGAAAATATTACCAAGTATATAGCTGGTTTTGTTATTTCAAAAATAATAAGAATTATTAAATGTGATGAGTGTGTTAAACATTTAAAAACAAATTCTAACCCTCCTACATTAATTAAATTAAAAAGTAGAGGAACATATGTCCTACCATCACAAGACGTTATTAAAATTTGTTTAACAGCAGAGAGGATAATTAAAGAAAATTCAAATGATATCGTCAATATTAAACAAATTAATCTCAAGCTGTGCAATACGATATATGGTGAGTGCAAACATACATTCAGACGTTCTTGGACAATCATAAGGTCCAGTTAATTAAATTAATAATTAATACCTACATTAAAATAAGATTTTTCGTTTTATTGAATTTATATAGCCTTTAATCCAAGATGTCTCAATTTGTCCTTGGCTGCACATTAAAAAAGCCCCAACTTTTGTAAAAATTAATTTTTTGTTAATTTGAAAGTGAGGACCTTTTTTTGCTCTACTCTTTCATAGAGTAAACATTTTCAGTGTAAGGAATAATTTTGAAAGCGAGGACTTTTTTTTCCGCTTCGCTTTCATGGAGTAGATATTTTCAAGGTAAGGAATTTTGAAAGCTGGGACTCTTTTTTTTCTTTCCCCCGTCAATTTGGTCCCGCTTCAACAATGTTAACAATGTCCACTGCATGGACTTCCATTTTAGCGGAATAAAATTCTATTGAGTCTCTACGGGTGGAGATTGTGTCTTTATCGTACTTTGACAGAATTAAAAGTTTTTTTGGCACCGATCATAGATTAATATTAACCTGTGGTAGCATTTAACTCCATTCGGTTTGCAGAAACACAATTTTCAAAAACACTACATTGTATATATGACCCGTGCTGCCCATTATCGTAGCCGCAGCGTTCAAATCTGGTCACCTTACCTTAATCAAGAATTTGCAGAACACACGCAAAACCTTTAATTTCTTTCGGCTACATATCAGTATAGAGTAGAGATGGGCAAAATGATTCTTTCTTGCGAGCTGCCTCACTGAAAAGGAGTCGAGTCTGAAAGTCAACTTACGACTCTCAAAGAAAAAAAGTAAATTTTCCCCTGAAAAAGTAGTGGAGAGCAAATTCCGGTGGTTCTCGGCCAGTTTCAAAATGTTTACAGGTTAGAATTGATTGAACAATCAATGTGTGCTCAGGTTTATTTCGTGTCAACCACGAGGTCATCTACCAGTACCGTTTTGTTACATTATTTCTTATTCCCTGGGGTTAAGTTAAAAGGCATGTTCTTAGTAAGCATTAGATTGTTAAACAGAACTGCGTTGTTAACATTTTGAAACTGCTGGAATTGCGAATTTCCCGTCTGCCTTATTTGCTTGTTCTGCAATTGCCATGAGGAAGTCGAGAAATTTGGTGGTGATGCTTAATGACGAAGGGTGAGGTTATTGCAAAATAAATAACTGGTCTAGACTCGTTTATCATCGATTACTCACCTCAGAAGCAAATGGGTATACGAGTCACAACAAGTTCCAACAGGTGGGCAAGTATTCTAGAAAGATTTCATGTTGATTTTTTTTTTATTACGCATGTAGAAAAGTATGTTTCCAAATTTAACTCTATATATACCTATTTATAAAATAATAAATACAAAATTATAAATGTAGTAAATCAGTTTTAAACAGAAAACCACATTACTATAGTGACAATGATACAACTTATAACAACATCTAAGTGCAGCTCTAAACAAGCTAGAGTGTGACTGAATTATTATAAGTGGATAATAGTTATTTAAATTATATCCGGCTTTGATTATGCAAAAACAAATCGATATAAATATGAAATTTTCACAATTTTTACAATTAGATTTGTACTCAACCTAGAAAATGTAAACAATTATGGTCGCGCATCCATACAGAGTATTGTTGACGGACGTTTCTTTTGGTCGATAAAATTTGAGACTGTATACCATATGTTTATGGTGTTTTCTTCTAGAAAAAAAAAAGGTATGAATTTTCAGTTTTGGAGGAAGTAGATGTTTTACTTACATTTTAATAACATACTATATACATTTAGATCCTAGTGTGGGTGTTTAACGGCGCTTCCTTCCTACATTTCCGACACCTTTCCTTGACCCCTTACCGGCCTTGGGTTTCTTTCCGACACCTTTACCTCCTCCGCCTTTCCTCTTCTTGCCCTGAGACCCGGCTCTTGGTCTCTCATTGGTTTTTTCATCAGCCCTCCTACACAAAAATTCTCATTTTATTTAATGGAAATGCACAAATGCAAAATTAACGTGGGGGGGGTCAGCATTTTGGCAATTTTAGGAAGCACAATGAGTTTCCACCCTGTGGTATTTGTTTTTATATTTTTTTACCGTGTGGTAATGCGAGAATGCATAATTAAAAAATGCAATTTCATATGGGATTATTTCTAAATCTAGGGGTTGGGTGTGTTGAAATTACTGTAAATGCAGGAGAATAGAATAGAATTACTTTAAAGTACATTTTTCAGCCTGTTGCATTATTTTTAAATTTTTTTATCCAGTGGAAATGCGTGAGTGCACAATTGAAAAATGCCAATTTTAAGTGGGATTATTTCTAAATCTAAGGGTAGAGTTTCTCCAGATTATGGCAAATTTAGAAAGGGCAATTAGTTTAGAGTAAAGTTGAACATTTTCCAGCCGGTGGCAATTGTTTTTATATTTTTTTTATTCGGAGGAAACGCCCGAGGGCAAAATTGAAAAATGCCAAAATTATGTAGCCTGTTTACCATTTGATAGATTGTTTATCGAAAATAAAATACCAGTGTTATGTCAATTTAAGTCATAGTTATATTTATTACCACCTTTGCAAAATCACTGTAGGGTACAGTGTCATCAGATTTTGGTAAACTCGGAAAGTACTTTTGAGTGAATTTGTAAAGTTTCCAGCTAGTGGCAATTAATTTATATATATTTTATTTAACACAAAGAGTGCAAAACTGAAATGTATAAACTGGAAGTAAAATCAAACATCAAACTTACGATAACTGTTCCTGATTGATTTGTTTCGAAACTGCCTTTTCGATATTAATTTTGGGTTTCTTGTTGAGCACCGACTCAACCATCGTCAAGTTTTCATTCTTCTCCTGCGTTCCCGACACCGGGGGCATTTTTCGCTTGCGCGTCGCTCCGGGAGTTATATCGGCAACGCCCCTAGCTTCCTTTTCCTTGGGTAATTTGTTCTGGAATTTTCCGACACTCGCCGTCGACGATTTCGCAACCGTCACAGCCGTTTGTAACTGCAAAATAAATTGACATTCATGAAATTATTTTTTAGATTGCTATTTATATTCCTTGTTAATTCCATATAGTTTGTCTAATTTTCTTTTCTGGCAATAAAACTGTATTAAATTGAAATCATTTCAACTCTCATGGAAAAAAAATGTTTTTTTAAGGTTAGGTTTCTTTGACTGTATTTTACTGACCCTCTTAGAACATTATAAGCTCGGCAACACTTTATGTAGACTTATCTAACATGAAAGTGTCGCCAAGCTTACAATAGTGTCTACAGTCAAAGAAAAAAAATGGTGATGTGGCCATCATGTTACTTTGTCCGACTTAATGGTATCATTTATATCTACGCTTTCATGGTTTATTTTCAATTGAAATAATATTTTAAATGTACATCGAGCGTTTTGTAGAATCCGAAGAAACTGACGTTTAAAACGTCAAAATTATGAAAGATGAAAAAATTATACTTAAAACTAATGAGATTTCGAAAAAAAGTATTCTTAATTAGTTGTTCATTTTGGCATTCTCTAGAATTATTATATTCAAATAAATTTGCTGTAACTATTATCGTTTCATAATGATAAACCTAAAATGAAAACAATAATTTTTTTTCTCGAATAACAATAATTTTATGAAAAATATTTTCAAACAAACCACGTGCATTTCTTTGTTGTCTTCAATATTTGTTTAAATATGTTTGTGATATTTTTCATATTTAAAAAAATATTGGGAAAAAAAAAAAAAAACAGTTAACACGTTCGCTGCCGCCGACGCGCTAGTGCGTCCGACTTTACACTTGCGTAAATGCAATCCCAATTGCGGCGGCAGCGAACGTGTAAACACCCACTTCCGGTGTACGAAATTTTAACAAAAGCTTTTCAGTTCTTCAGATTACCGAATAAGACTTATGTTCAAAGTTTCATATCAATTGCTCCATTAGTTTTTGAGATACAGCGCGCACAGATACACACACACAAAAAATTTTCCAGAAATTGTTGAAATGGCATCTAGGGACCCCAAAACGGATATTTCCGCAAAAAAAAAACCATCATCACAATACTTTCTCGTACTTTGTAGCGGAGAAAGTAAAAAGACCTTTATTGGCATATACAGTGCGCGCCCAAAGTATGGAATTCAGTAAAACCAAAATGAAATATTTTTGGAAAAAATCCTCGAATGGATCGATTTTCTTTGATAAAAATACATATTAGCATAAAAGTAGTTTTTCAGTCGTAATTTATTTTTGAGTATTGACGTCATCCATTTTGTTTTTAAATGGCAACCCCCTATTTTTGTTCTTGATTTTGAGAGATCTTTTCATTGTCGAACTGGAAGTATAAAAATGTTGCCATCTTACATAAGAAATGTTTCGAGTAAATGACAATTGAAGGTGTGAACCCGATATTTAGAGTTTTTTTGCAAAATGACCTTGTAGAAATTTTTCCAAACAACAATGATCTTGACCTATCATACAGGATGTCCCATTTTAAATTGCCACCTCAAATATCTCGAAACCTGAGCAACATGGCAAAAAATGTTTCAGATAAAAGTTGTAGAGTTTGGAGGGCGATGTATGATGGTGACCTTGTAAATGATCTTGGCGGTCATTTTCGAGGTCAAACTAAGGTCAACTTTGATTTTTCAAACGGAATCCCCTATTTTTTATTGCGGGATTGTATTCTACGGAAAAAATACAAACTTTTTGTATGAAACGTTTTTTTTTTATTGGAAAAAGCGGCCCTACTCCATTGATTCTTTATAGTAATCTGCATAACATCTGTACATGCAACCCTATTTGCACAAGACATTTAAATGTGGGTTACATATTATTTATTTTTATATGATTTGTATCAACGTATTTTGTACTTATTTTGTTTATAATTATTTTAAAATCTCTCGATCATATTGCATGCTAAAGTAAAATGGAATTTTCAAATGATATTGTTGTTTATATGTTGTTAATACAATTTGTGTATATGTAAATAACCTTTTTTCTTACTACATTTACTAATTTTTATTTTATGTAATTATGTAAAAGGATATTTTATGTCAATAAAACTATATCCTCATTATTAATAAGGTCCTTCGGCCCTACTCTATTGATTTTTCAGTGTAATTCGCATAAAATCTCTATTTGCAACCTAATTTACACGAAATATAATGCCAATGCTAAGAATTTAAATGCGGATTTTGGCTTATTTTTTAATGTTTATTTTATTCAAATGATCTTTTTATAAGAAAAAACTATTGATTTTTTGGAATCATTATTTAAAATCTATTAATGCAACCCAATTTGCACAAGGAATAACATTTATATGAGGATTCTGGGTAATTTTTGAATATTTATTTTACTCAAGGATATTTTCATGAAACAAAAAACGGATCTACTACTGATTTTGAAGAGTAATTTGCATAAAATATGTGTATGCAACCCAATTTACACAAGATATAATGCATAAACATTTAAATGAGGATTTTAGACAACTGATTTTTCATAGTAATTTGCAAAAAAAAAAACTGTATGTGCAAGCTAATTTGCACATGATAAAATTCCAAGACATTTAAATGCGGATTTTGGCTCATATTTGAATATTAATTTTACCAATATTTTTTTATGGAAAACACGGCCCTACTCTATTGATTTTTCAGCGAAATTAGCATAAAATCTCTATATGCAATCCAATTTACATATAATGCTTAGAAATTTAAACGCGAATTTTGGCTGATTTTTTAAATAATTATTTTACTCAATGAGCTTTTCAATGAAAAAAAAAGGCATCTAATCTATTGATTTTTCAAAGTAATTTGCATAAAATCTGTGTATGCAACCCTACTTACATAAGATATATTGCCCAGACATTTAAATGCAGATTTTGGCTCAATTTGAACATGTACTCGAATGATTTTTTTCATGAAAAAAAAAGGCCTCACTCTATTGATCTTTAGAGTAATTTGCCTAAAACCCGTATATGCAATCCTAATTGAAATTCTTCTTGAACAGTTTGAATATTTTCCAGGCTAATTCTACGCATTCATTTCTTTCACGGGCTATTCCATCGGTCCTCGTCTGCCAATCCAACTGTTCATAAAGGAATTGTCAAAAAACGCGCATAGTGCGGGGCTACGCCATCTTGCTGAAACCATATTGTATTATATGGAAGGTCAAGATCTTTTTTGTTTGGAAAAAAAGCGCTGGAACAAGGTCATTTTGTATCTGTATCTCTGTACCACGCGGCGGTGGTCAAGTGGACTCGTTCGTTCGAGACCCGTACAGGCATTTTTCTAACAAATAATGGCCATATTTGTTTATAGATGTTTAATAATAATAATATTTATTTGCTGTAACTTTAGTTTTACATACGCCAAATACACTTTGTGTCACCAATTTGTAATTATATTGGTATCATCGGCGTATATCATAATCCTTTATATAATAATAAGAATAATCTTTCTCTTTATAATGAATTTTTATAAGAACTTTTATTTCATTCAACAATCTTACCACTCAAATTTATTTGTAACCCCATTTTCATAACGTTACGATTACAAATTTTTATTTTTATTTTTAAAAACAAACAACCTCCTCCGTTTTATGATATTTTGTAACTTATTTTAATTTTTATACTATCTTGTTGTTATCTTTTTGTTTTCTGCTGAAGATGGGCACATAGCCCGAAACTAGTTCAGAAAATAAAATTATAACCAAATACTGGACGTACATTTATCCAACACTTTCCTTCAACATTTCCACCCAGTAACATGGATCAAACTCACAACTCTAATAAGAAATAATCTTTATTTACGTTAATATAAACATAAATAGATGTTTACAAAAAACAACAAAAAAAAAGAAAAGATTTAACGCGAATCAGTAGGTGGGATTCAGTTGAGTTTAACCTCTAACTGGTCTTCCATCCAAACCCACAAAATTAAAGGAACAATTTTGAAGTATAAATAGAAACTAAAACTAAAACACTATGCACTAAAATAACAAAATTTGGTTGGGCAAGTTATTCATACACAGAAAAGATACAGAAACTCTAAATGTCAAGTTCTCATGGAATTTAAAAATGCTCACAGTTATAATACTAGAAACTATGAAAACTACGCATTGCCCATCCACAGATTAGCAATTAGTGAAAAAAATACATCATACAGTGCTACGAAATTATGGAATTATTTGCCTTTAGATATCAAACGTCAGAGTAATCCTAAATTAAAAAAATGGAACCGTACAACTTATTAGAATACACAAATATTCAGTAACAAGGTACACGTTTGTTGTTAAGAACATTTACCCTCTTTTTTGTCGCATTTCATTTTTTGTAGCTGTATGATATGTATATAATTATATATGTGTATATGTCATGGTAGCTTAAATTATGTAAATAAAGAAAATTATTATTATTATTATTAAATATGACCAATAATAACGGAAAATAGGGCTGAATAGTTTTAATACTAAAATGTAACATTAAACATTACTTTTTAGTGTTATTTATACAAGTTATGTCAAATAAAGATGTTTGTTCACGAAAATGTTATAATGTGCTCATTATTTAATTGTATGGGCAACATTAATGGGGTACATTTAACACTCAATTTCATTAAACACGCATTTGTGTGTTTGTGTGCACGCATTTGCGTGTTTAATATCATTATTAAACACGCTAATTCGCGCTTTAATTTACAGAACGCGATTTATGATGATATTTTGTTTACCCTGTTTAATACTGATTTTAATTTTTTTCAATTGTAATTGTAATCACAACTTTAATTTCGATTTTAATTTTGATTTTGTTTTTTTTTATTTTGATTTTTAATTTTAATTTTCGTGAACAAAATATAGTGTACAACTCGCATATAATGGCTATTAATCACTAAAATGATTTGATTCACTCGCCTACGGCTCGTTCCGCAAACATCGTTCTCGTGATTAATAGCCATCATTATATGCTCGTTGTACAATATACTATTTTATGCAACTACCTAGAAAAGTAGGCGTTTGTGCTGCCATATAGTGCACAAAGTAGGCCCCTTTGCCACTCTAAAATGATCACATCCAAAACACAGTAGTGTGCTATCTCAGGTAAGGGTAAAATCACTGGCGCATTGTTCAAATCCAACGCAATAAACAACATTCACTTTTAAAGGTAGAAACGCCAAAGTGGCGGAATCTATTGCCTGAATGCTGTACTGAACCAAATCCGGGTGGCTTTAACACCGACAAGATATGGACATTGCCAGGGGCGGCAAATATAACTTTGGCGTTTCTACCTTTAACGGTGTTTGGAATATTTATATTCCAATAGTAATCTCCGTTTCCCCATCAGCAACTAACTACACTGATGAGACCTGAAAGGTCGAAACCGGTCTGTAGGTGTTCTGATGGGGGAACAATATTTAATGTTAACATTCACTTTATTTTCAATTTGCTCAGAGCCATTTCAAAACTTGCATCAAGAATCAGTTAATTAATTAATTAAAATATTTTTTTAAATGACACTCCGAAAATGTGAATTCTGTCAAGTTGGCTAATACGCTCTGGTGTGCCATTTTTTTATTTTTTTTAAATTTAAGTAGGCACACACGTTAAGAATTGACATATAATACGTCAGATCTTTCTAAAAGTCACAATTATTCCGTGGTCACAATGGTTTGGTCACAATGGTTTACAGCAAACAGCAAAAAACGTTACTAATTGAAAGTTATATCCGAAATGGGACTAAAGTGGACGGAAATTGGGTGTTTCATTCGAGGCACCTTTGGCTGAGTCTCAGGAAGAATTTCCTGACATTCCTATTATTTATGATGAATTTAAAAATACCTTTTGATCTGTTATGTCTCTGTAAACCAGAAAATGGTAGACCAGTCAAATGTACTCAGGATGCTATTAACACTGCCCAAGAAATTTTGGAAAATGACCCTACGATTTCTCTACGTCGTTTGTCACAGCAAACGAATTTATCGGTACGAACATAACACAACCTCAATATGGGTTACAAACTTAAATTTAAAAAAATAAAAAATCATGGCACACGAGGTTTCTTTTTAATGAACATACTTTACAACGAAGCCACGAGCTATAAATTGATCGAACCGCCCGGAGAGCAAAGCTTGTAAATTAAAGAAAATGACCGATCAGGCAATCAATCTTCTGTCTATTTTGAGAGTAAAGTCCAATTGTCAACTTTTTTTCTCAAGCAACAATTGGCAATTTAATCATACTACTATTATGTCAAATTAATAACTTACATCTTTAGCAGTCGCAGTTTCGGTGGTCAACAAGCCCACCTTGGGTATTTTAACATTGCGCGCCTTGGCGATGTTCCTCAACCTCTGAAGCTCATTCTTGGCTATCCGTTCGCCCTTGGCCTCGGCCTTCTTGGCGAACTGGTCCTCGAACGGATCGGCGTTCTGGGGCACCTCCAGCACCCAGTCCTTATCCTTCTGCGCCGCAGCTCTTTTGTAACCGAACCTCGGTATCCACTTCTGCAGCTGTTCGTCCCACGTCAGTTTGGACTTCTTCTTCTTCTGGATTCCCTTCTCCTTCGCGAACTGCTGCCACTTTGTGAGCGACTTGGGCTTCGGCACTCGTTTACTTCGAGGCAGGGCGTACGTCGGCTTGGGGAGTTTCACGACGATGGCTTCTTCTACCCTTTCCGTCGGCAGTTCCCAGATATGGTTCATCAGTAGCTGGACGTTGTCCCTTGTCAATTGTTTTATGTAGTCATTTTGATTTTGCCTGAAAATTTAAGTTGTGTTAGATTTTCTGTGGGAAAAATTGCAAGAATATTTAATGCGAATTAATGCGTTTATATCCGCTCTACCCATTAGAACTTATAAGTCTCAACTGAAAATCAGTAAACCCTTTCTTTCAAATTGTTCATTTTATTTGATAAATGCATGAAAATGTAAATTTTATTTGCCAAAAATCATTTGCTTTGAAACTAAATAATAGATTTACTGATTATTTAAAAAATTTTAAACAACGAGCATATAATGATGGCTATTAATCACGAGAACGATGTTTGCGGAACAAGCCGTAGGCGAGTGGAGCAAATCGTTTGAGTGATTAATAGCCATTATATGCGAGTCCTACACTATACTTTGTTCACGAAAATTAAAATCAAAATTAAAGTTGTAATTGCGATTGCAATTGAAAAAAAAATTAAAATTAGTATTAAACAGGGCAAACAAAATATCATCATAAAACGCGTTCTGTGCATTAAAGCGCGAATTAGCGTGTTTAATAACCATATTAAACACGCAAATGCGTGTTTAATGAAATTGAGTGTAAAATGTACCCCATTAATGCTGCCCATAGAATTAAATAATGCGCACATTATAACATTTTCGTGAACAAACAATATTAAGAGGTTAGAAACTAAAAATAATACATTTCTGTTCATTTGATCTTTACGCAAGTATATTTAAGGGCAGGTGACCCCTACCTATTTTGGTGCGGTAGATTGGGTGTAGCTCGTTTATTATAAGATGTGAATATACCGATTTAAGATATATTGTTTATGACTGTTCACTCTACCGTTTGCAAGAAAAAAAAAGTAAACAAATTACTAATAGACAATATAGCATTTTCGTGCATTTTTAAATTTCTGTATAAGTTAGAATGTTCTATTTTTTTTTTATATGTACGTTGCTATAATACCTAGGAGGTCAGCCATTTTTAGTTAAAATACGATTAATATTTAATTAGTTATTGAATTATTTCTTAAATTATATAAACAAATTTTGACAATTTTCATAATTTCTAGAAATATATAGCATTCTAGGTTATACGAATGTACTGGCTGCCTAGGCACTTGGTTTATGTGGATATTTTTTTAAACCGCTGGATAAAATATGATTTTTTTATCATTGTATGTCAAAAAAGTTTTAAATTTTTTATAAATCGAGTGAGAATGCAAATGTTATTTGGGTTGCCTATACTACCAATTCTAATGAAACGTGCGATTTGGTAGGGGATAGGGACGTGCATGGAATAACGGGGAGGCGCATGGAATAACGGCGTGGTGTAAACAGATTTTAATTTTATTTGTGAATACGGTTTTCTTTATGCAAAAATGCGGCGTAGTTCATGTATTTCAAGAAAACGCAACAAACGTGCCGAATTAGTAAAAATGCAACATAAAAGACGTAAAGTGCTGAATATCATAAACAATTCTTCGAGTTATTTTGTTCTGTTTGAACTATAAATACCACTCACAGTGGGCCAAAAAAATATTAGATATATTCATATTTTCAATAATAATTAACGCATTAAATATTGCTTTGAAAAACAAAATGTTTACACTTTGTAGGTTACAAAAATGATTAATTGCATTTTTGAAAAGTTTTTTTTTTATCGAGGTTATTTCACATTAATGAAGGAATGCACTTTCGCGTGGCATTTGTAGGTACTAAAATGAGTGGGCCATGATTTGTTTCAGTCATTTTAGTTTTGGGGACAAAAACATCCTGAAAGGATAGAAATTCATGCATTTGTAGTCAAGAAGGTGCTCCGGGCACAAGTTTAAGCACTATTTCTTTAGAGCAAAAGTACTTCATCTTATCTATAAAAATCGGGCTATTCACTGTTGTATTAATTATTTTAGAATATTAATAACTCACACTGATATGACAGTACAAAACTACTTGTACCGTTTTTCTTTGCCCAAAAACTAGCAAATATCAACACCGTTGCACAAGGACCCAGAAAAGAGATACGGTAGCACCCTCCAAACATTTGTAACAATAGCTAGTAGGTGGTAGTAATTCCAATAAATAAATAAATAATCATCTGTTGTCACTCGCATTTTTTTTAAATTTTAAACATTTATTTTTAATTAAACCGCATATAAAATCCATATTTAAATCATTTTTCTGCAGCCGTCCCGAAAATAAAACTTTCGGTATGATTTATTAAATCGAAAATACCACTTTATATAAATCGTACCGAAAGTAGTTATTTTCGGGACGATTTTGTTTCACTTTCGGAACGATTTCTATACTTTCGGGACGTTTTTTGTTACTTTCGGTACGATTTTGCGTATATATGTATGCAATATATGTAGTGCGTGCATTGTTCACGCATTTCATTCCAACATCGTTTAACCGTGCGGGAATATATTCCAACAGTGCTGGCGTGACCAATGGCATGAGAGATCAAACCTAACCTTCTATGTGTCAAATGACGGAGTAGATTTAAAGATGTTTGCTTTGTCGCTTCTACATACATGGGGCGTTAGTTGTAGTACCTCGGGAAATCTGTTGTCTCCATACTATTTATATACTTTTAAACACTAAGAATGTATAAACTCGAGAAATGATATGAACCATAAAAAAAGATGGCGAACGATGCAGAAATGTGTACGGCCGCTCCGCCGAAAAAATGTAAAAAGTGTAAAATTGTGCCAGTTTCTGGACTCAAATGTGTTAATTGTGGTGTAGTGATGCATCCCGGATGCTTAAAATACTACAGTGATATCATTACGATTGATGAAAATCACATAAAGTGTTGTGAACCCGCCGAGAAAGTGCCAAATATAGCGGACGTGTTAAATGCGACAATCATCGGAACTTCGAGTGATACTAACATTAATAACAGTGAACAGTTAATTAAAGACCTAATAAGAGAAAACAACCACATCACTAGTGAAAATAAACTCTTACACAAACTAGTAGCAGAGGAAGATGGAAGAGAAACATGCACTACTATATTTTAAAATACATGTTCTCGAAACAAATGCAAATCAGCGGAATAACAACACATCTCCAAAATTTGACAGTGAGACTCAAGCCGTGGATTTATGTTTATCAACGCTCAATGAAGGACACAATAAAAATATTGGATCGGGCTTATCCAGCGCAAAAACTGTAAACATTAACGATACGGATACCGAAAACGTACATTCATCAAATACTACAAAGTTTTCCTCACAGTCAACTATTAAAATAGCAGCAGGCAAACCGACCACGCTACCAATTGTAGGAGTGAAGAAACCTGAACAAAATGAAATTATCTCCGCATCGCCAATTACAACCATTTTTGTCTCAAATCTCGACGTAAATACAAATGAAGAAAATGTTATGGAATATTTAAAAAAAAAAACTCCCACTTCGATCATTTCGCGTAAATAAATTAAAAGCAAATGATTACCACTCTAGTTTTAAAGTCACAGTCCCTAAAAATGATACTCAAACCGTTTTGGATGAAAACTTTTGGTGCGAGGGCGTCAAGGTGCAGTTATTTCGATCGAGTAACCGCCGCAAATGGAATTCAACATCAAATTATTGAGGAAACCACAACGGCAACAGACACCGATGGGAGCAAAGAAGTCCGTCAATGCACTATTAGAAATAATTGCATGATTTTAAAAATATTTCACATCAATATACGTTCAATTTTTTATAAAACTAATATAATTGATTTGTTTTTGTACAATTATGATTTTAATATTTTATGTTTTAGCGAAACTTGGCTAAATGAGTGCCAACTTAATGCTTTTAAAATAGCTGGCTATATAATGGCAGCACATTATTGCAGACCCACAGGTACTCATGGCGGCGGCACTGCCATTTCCATTAAATCTAATCTACTGGACCAAACTCAATCTCTAAAAATTGTAAGTAAGAATGCAATTGAAAATGTACTCGAATGCTGTGGTATATCCATTGCTAAAAAAACGTGTATAATTTCTGTGTATAGACCGCCTAGTAATATTAATGATGTGAATGAATTATTTTTCAACCAATTCAATAAATTATTAGATACTTTAAACCGACAATTCGAAACTGTTATAGTCTGCAGTGATTTAAATATAGATCAGTTAAAATCAACGAAAATGACTGTTCTTCTAAAAGACTTGTTTCATGCCCAAAATTTACATTCTGTAATAAAAAATACCACAAGAATCCAAAAACTACCAAATGCAGATCAACCATCAATGACCTCCATCGATTATATAATTAGCAATAATACGAATATTATAAATGAGGTATTCAATTTTAATCCTGGACTATCCGATCATTTTGCCCAAGTAGTACATGTAATTATAAAAACGCCAGTCCCTAAGAATATGGCTTATACAACAGGTCGTATTTTCTCCCCAAATAACATAAATGAGTTTCGTCAAAATTTTACCAAATATAACGTATTTATTGAATGGCCACATAAAAACGATGTAGACATCATTTTCAATCACTTTTATGAACAATTCAAGTGGAGTTTTGAAACGGTCTTTCCTAAAATAAAAAACGCCATTCTCGCATTTTAGAAGGCAATAAAATTAAATTTTCTACAGAGTTACAAAAATTGTATGATGAAGTGAAACACTTAGATTTCATTAGTAAGGTCTTTGGAGGGGACGAGTTAATAAAACTATGTAAAAGTAAACGGAAAAATCTAAACTTCCTTATCATCTCAGAAAAAAAACAATATGCCTCTAATTACATAGATAATGCAAAAAACAAAGCCAAAGCTTTATGGAATTTAGTCCATTATAAAAACAAAAAGCAATGCAATTTTCAAACTTATGAAAGTAATTATGAAGTTTCTAATGCTTTTGCAACTTATTTTGAACCATCCGTTATAGATTTGATCACACCCTTGAGTAATAATAACATTAATAATATAAAAATTCCGTTAAACCCTCATTCCTTTTGTTTTACGCCTATAACTGAGGCAGAAGTAACTTTAGCTATAAACGATTTACGTAACACAAACTCGACCGGCCCAGATGATATCCCAGTCCAATTAATTAAAGCTTGTTCAGATCTTATTGCTCCATTTTTGGCTAACATAATAAATATTTCAGTTACACAAGGAAAATACCCCACGGCACTTAAAATCGCACAGATTACCCCCGTACCAAAAAAAGGTGACGATACAGATATTGAAAATCATCGCCCAATTGCTCTTCTAAGCATATTCTCAAAAATCATCGAGATAACCATTTGCAAAATAATATTATCATTTCTGGATACATTCAATATACTGCATGATAAGCAATATGGATTTCGTCATGGCCGGTCTACTGAGACCGCTTGTATAAATTTAATAGAATGTAGCCTAAATAACTTAGATGACAAAAATGACACTTTTATTATATTATTTGACTTAAAAAAGGCATTTGACACTATTAATATAGACTACTTGCGTGTCAAAATATACAATTTAGGATTTCGTGGCTTTATAAATGATTGGATTGTGTCTTACCTGAGCAATAGGAAATACTTTGTAAAATACAAAGATTCATTATCACACCAATTCACAATTAATACAGGAACCCCACAAGGGAGTAATCTTGGCCCACTAATATTTCTTCTTTTCGTCAATGATTTGCCTAACTATATTGTTGATGGAGAAGTATTTATGTATGCAGATGATACTGCCGTCGTAGTATCCGACAAATCATTGCAGGGGGCCATAGATAAAGTATATAAAGTCATGGATCAATTTCAAAAATGGTGTCGGCTAAATAATTTAATTGTAAATGTTCAAAAAACGGAAATATTACATATATCAAACATACACAACAAGACTGAAACAACATACTTTACATTTAATAACAACATAATCCAGACAACCGAATGGACAAACTATCTAGGGATAATTATAGATCAGCATCTACTATGGACAAAACATATAGATAATGTCTGTGCAAAAATTAATAAGTCATATTATTTGATATCGCGCCTAAAAAATCAATTTAATATCAATTCACTCATTAACATTTATTACGCGGTCGTGTATTCACATCTTAGCTATAATATAACAGTATGGGGTCGGTCTACTGAATTAAGTCGATTATTTATATCGCAAAAAAGAATTGTAAGATTAATGTTTAATTTAACCTATACGGATCATTATCAAATAAAAAGTTCAAATCAACATTAAAAACATTTCTCACCCAACATGCCTTTTACGATATTCAGGAATTTACTAACTGCGTTCAAGATTTAAAAGCATTAAGTTGAACACTTGGCTGAAATTTTAATTAAATGTATGAGCTGTTTCGCTATATTTTAATACTTTGTACTACCCCATTTTGTATATTTTATTTTGTTTGTTACGTTATTAGTACCTACTATTAGTTATGTATTCTTTGACTTGTCTTATATTGTACCCAACAATGAGAAAGACCAATAAAATTCTATTCTATTCTATTCTATTCTATAAATAATAATGTAGCGGCTGGAGGCTTGGTTTTTGACTGATTTGTTTCCGCAGTAACGTTAAGCAGGTGCTTAAAGTTATCGCATACGAATTGTACGCTGATAATTTTAAATTATCCTATCACAATGAAGCTCAACAAAGTTGTCGTAGGTAAAGCATAGTGTACAACTTGTATGGAATTTCTCGCTCGTATGAATTCATACTTCGTACTCGCGAGAAATGTATGTCATTCCATGCCCGTTGAACAATATACTTTAGTCGCATATTTTGGCTAATTTTAAGAGCATAAAAATATATGCCTTTTTAAGCGCATATTAATCAGGACTTTAATAACTCGACAAAAATCATGGATAAATAAATGGTTCATTTTCTTACTTTATAAACAAAGTAAATTTATGTTTTCGTTAATAGTTTGCCTCCTGAGCCTTTGCCAAGTTTGGAGATGAAAGTAGAGCAACATAAAGAGCAACATTTTGATGTAGACGGCAACAGAATTGCAAACACACACTGTATGTTTGATAATGACACGTTGAAGTTGCCGAAACTATAGTCACGGAAATAACAAATTTTCAAAAGTTATGCAAACAAAGCAACAGTATTTTATTTATTATTTAATATTTTGTCGCACGGCACATTCCAACAAGTGCAATTTTTGATTTCGGGCATGAACCAACAATTCTAGGAAATACCGGCCATCAAACCAACTTCCAATTCGTTCTGCTATAAACAATTTATGCGTTCACTTGTTTTTGTCGGTTTACTTTTCAGAAAACTAAATATGATTTGCGATTTTTGTATAATTCAATATTCGTCGTGGCATTAGCCAGGAAAGTAGTTGTTTCAAAAAGTAATTTGTTAATTGTAGTCGTATTCATACGACTAATCATCTACAGCAAGTTTGGCATTTTTGTTTTCTTAATATTAACATTAATAAAAGTATTATTTTTTTTCTTTATTAAAAATGTATATAAACAAACTTATGTATTTTTTCATTGACATATTTCAATTTATTACATGTATATTTCAAATAATTATAATAAACATATTTCAGCATTTTATAGTGCATAAAATCCTCTCTTTACTGATAATAAAATATTTACCTTTTATATTTATGTATACGTTTATTTGTTGTTCCCTTTTTACAGCCGTATCAGGATTGGTTACTGCTTTTTGCGTTTTCTACCGTTATTCTGAATATTTTGCCTTTTCCCACTACCTTTCTCAACCTTTTCTGCCTATTGCCTTATTCTGACTATTTTTATTTTAGATTATTATATTTTAGATGTATCACGAAGTAAACGCCGCCAACATTGAACATTTTTATTTTATTTAGTACCTTACTTCTTTGATCTGGTTATAAGCCCAAAATATTATGTATACTTATATTTTGACAATTAAAATAAAATAATTAAGCTATCTCTCTTTAATTTGTCAAATTTGCCCCTCCCGGGCGCTATCGTTGGGTGCACCCCGACTTCGAAGCAAACAGAAATAATGACACCACAACACAAATTAGAGAAAGGGGAAGTCCCTTTAGAGTGACGTTTTTAAATAATAAAATGTATTGATCAACTGATCATTTTCGTTAAAAAAACATTAAGAGCGCTGAAAAATTCCTCACCCAGGGCGCCCGGATGGCCAAGGCGGGTACTGGCCCCTGCCCCTGGTAATATCTAATCAGATAAACTAACACCACAAAATGAATTATATATAATGAAAAAAACACAAGTTTTGGTATTGCCGTCAAAAACGCATAAACATGTCGGCTCCAATTTATTGAGGCGTGGTCACTCTGTGCTTGGAGGCGTGTGATATATTTTTTTTCCTCCTCGATCGCGAAATCATGCAGACCGAAACATTACCCTAAAAAGTGAAAGTTGTGTTGCCTATAGTTGTACTAATTTGATTTAATCCCCCTCTCGAGGACCGTTTAACGTACTTCTGATGGGTACCGACCCGTTAAAGAGCTGAAATATCTCAAAAATTCTATCGTTGAGCCACAAAATTTTGTTTCAGAGAAGGTTGTGAGATATGTCGCGTATTATTACATCATGCGACTAGATTAGTTCAATTAAATTAGATCCAACAAAATGAATTAATCTCAGACTTAACTGCTATGTTTCTCTCTCTCTCATGCATGGCCAACTCAGAAACAAAATTCTATGGCTCACATCTTAGTAATGGGGGTGTAAGATATACGTACTTAATAAAAGTATTTGATAAATTGAAAAAAACAGAGTAATAGGTAATTTTTCAGTTTATAATACTAAACAATATGCATGCGTGAAAATCAGGGGTGTGGAGTCGTGACAAAAATGTAGCGACTCCAATTTTTTTTTTTTTCGACTCCGGCTCCGATTCCTCAATTTTTTTATTCCGACTTCGGCTACGACTCCGATTCCTCAATCTTTTTATTCTGACTCCGGCTACGACTTCGACTCTGGTACCGGCTCCGACGTTAACAACGTCGTATTAGAATAACAATCAACATTCATTTTGCGTATCATATAAAAAAACGAGGGGAAGCACCGTTCTCTGTCGAATATTTGCATCGTCGAATTCCTGAATATTTTTATTTTCACTAATGCATAATAGAATCTTCTAACTTGTAATCAGGGGTGTAAAGTTGTGAAGTAAACGTAGCGACTCCGACTCCTTATTTTTTTTTGTTTCGACTCCGACCTCTTAAATTTGCAGCCTCCGGACTCTGGCTCGGACCCCAAATATTCACCGACTCCACCTCTCCCGACTCCCACTCCATACCCCTGGTGAAAATCATGCGGATGGTGTGCTATGTTGTTATTTTCAGTACGGAATACTTTCAATTACATTTACAATAATTTGCAATGATTGGTGCTTATGCTTAGGTTAGGGTCAAGCTTCGTTAGTATCATAAGCTGGAAGATTACCGGGTAATAATATACTGATATTCAGATTAATTATGGATTAACATGTAGTACTCCAGAATGAAAATAATAAAGCACATGGAAGTTTCGCCTATTATATTTATTTTAACGATCAATTTCTAGCACCACAAATATCGTATACTCATCATCTCTCATCGATACTGCACAGTTTGTAATCATACAATGCGCATTTAAAAAAATTGATTGTGCCGAAATGAGATTCGTCGCCCTTATGGTGCGAATTTATGGCACATAAAAGTAGGATTTCACTGCGACAAAACACTGGAGGCACTTTTAATCCGTTAATGTGGTTATTGTGTGGCACGCTCTGTGCACGTATAGGTTAGATGTACTTACTTCATTAAATTTCCGTCCAAATCATTATTATCCGTAGCTAGCAATCTGCCCAGGTCGTACTCCAATTCTAGATGTTTATTTACAGTTGTGAGCCCCAGAGTCTCTACCTGCTGGGCAGCGTTTTCACTCATATTTACAATAACGTCCATGTTTTCTAATGGCCGTGCAAATAAAATGCTAGCATAACCTAACTTTTAGTAACCACCGCACGTGCACGAAGACGGGGATTTACGCTGGCATTTACTGGCGGGAAATTCGTTTCGTCAAAACGGCGCGTATTTTGAATATTTTTCTAAAAATCCAGTCTCTTCGTTTGGCGGTGGTGTTCGATTATGCAAATGAATAATCGATTCAAATAAAACGAATAACTTTGTTGGTATCACTTTATTAACTTGGAGTAGTTACTATAGTTTCGACAATTTCAGCTTGGCATTTTCAAACTATGACAAGTTGAAATTGTCGAAACTATAGTAACTACTCCAAGTTAATAAAGTGATACCAACAAAGTTATTCGTTTTATTTGAATTATTCAAAATATATCACGAAGTGAAAGCCTCCACAATTACTTATTGAATAATTGATTATTGATAATTTTTTAAAGATCGATTATATCGACTAGTCAAAATAATCTATGAATCAAATAATCAAACTATATTTTAATCGAACATCAAAGGTTCGATTATTCAAATAACAGGCCAACAAATTTTGACTTTTTTAAAGTTGATTTCGATCTGACATCTGATTTTATATAATTTTGATCTGCTGAATTCAAATCCGAGTGCCATTTTGCCCTGTCACGTAAGGTTTTTTGTCAATATTGAAAATAAATTAATTTAAAAAAAATATATAAAAAAATTTGGTCAAAATAAACGCTACTTATATTGATACAGAGACAAAAACAAATTACAAATAGTAAACTAAATTGAAAAACGTTTTAAACAATATATTTTTGGTTTGTCTCTCATTGATCACTTGACGAAACATGATTGAATATTTGTATTATTAAAATTTAATAAAGGATAATCACTTGTATAGGTAGAAACGCCAAAGTGGCGGTGTTTGGAATACTTATATTCCAATAGCAATCTCCGTTTCCCCATCAGCAACTAACTACACTGATGAGACCTGAAAGGTCGAAACCGGTCTGTAGGTGTTCTGATGGGGGAACAATATTTAATGATAATCACTTGGTTTGTTTCACTTTCATTATTTATTTATTTAATTCTGACTAGTCGACTAAAGTCATTTTCAAGGAATGCACAGATTTTACATTTGTCGATGGTATTTATAAAAGTTGTGTTGTGCATTAGATAAGAAGGGCGTTCATAATCGGAGAGTGCCATAAATCTTCGTTGTCATTAACTACATTTTTACGGAGTTTTATGGCTCTATTGGTCTCCAGTCCTTCATGGAAATTAAGCATTTCTGTGAATTAAAAAAAATGGTTCAAACCCAGTTAGCACACTTGGATCAGTACAGTGACGGTTCGCGGGTTTTTTCTGGTACGGCCAAGGAACAAGAGGTGGTAATACAGATAGGTAGGGTCAGTTGCAGAGACGGCTGGCTGCGTGACCGCACCTATCTGTATTACCACCTCTTGTTCCTCGGCCGTAACAGAAAAAAACCCGCGAACCGTCACTGGATCAGTAACATATCTGAACAAGTTCAAACTGAGAACAAGTGAAATATTGCAAAATGATGTAACATCTACATTAATGTTCTTAAATTCCATTATATTTAGAATATGTAATTTATCTGCATAGTCGATGAATACTGTTATACAACTGTATGTAAAATGTATGTAATCTTCATTATGTTACAGATTCATACATATTTTTTAAATATATTACATATTTTATGTAATTTAATTGTGTACAGGGTGGAAACTTTAACTGGAACAAATTCGTTATTTATGAAATGAGAAGTTCCAGAAAAAAATCCTCGGGCACGTCGAATTTTGTTTTTTATTGCGCACTTTTTAGCGTCTTTAAAAATAGTATGACGTCACTAGTCTTTCACGTATGACGTCATAGACATTTTTTTTTATTTCACTAAATTTGTAGCCCTTTCTATTCTCTTTACGACTGTGTAAAAATATTTTGTTATTTTTTGTTTTTTTATTTAAGAAATTGAGAAAAAATGTTTTCTTTTAATAAACTTATTTATTGTATCAAATGTTCAAAATGAGCACCATTCCTCTCTTGACAAAACGCCAATCGGTGATAAAATACATCCCTTACATTTTTATATTTCTGGTGGAATTTGAATATTTGATACATTAAATAAGTTTAAAAAAAAAATTCAATTTCTGGAATAAAAAACAAAACAAAAAATATTTTTTCAATTTAAATCTGAAGCTGCACTGATGAGAGATAAATCTCGAAACGCGCCTGCAGATGGCCATTTACTTAATTTTTACATATTTTAGGGTTCAGTTTTATTGTTTAAAGTTTTCAAATTCAATTTAATTTAATTTTCAAGTTAGTCCTGTGGGTAGAAATAAACTATCCGAAACCAATGGTATTTATCTAATAATACTAGTAATAACATGCAAATTTCTTTTGTGTCATTCAATATCCGGCGTGGCACTAGCCAGGGAAGTAGTTATTTCAATAAGTTATTTATTTATAGTCTTACAAGGAGAGGATGAGATGTGTGACTCACCGATTTGATCCATCTTTAGCAGATGTGTAGGCCATGACTAGGAGTGTAACAGGTGCAAGTAATAGGGCGCACTATTCAGCCATTTTCGAGAAAAAAATTGATTGATTCTAAAATTAAGATATTTAAATACACATGTATTTATAAAAACTATAAAAGGAAAATGAATGAACCCAACTTCAACAATGGGATTCCATCCTTCCACCTTCCGACTACGAATCGGAGGTTTTATCGATGCGTCAAAAGGTCGGTATATGTTTGTTAACGCAAAAGGTATATAAACGTACGAATGAATAACAAATTAAAAAATGGTGATGTGGCCATCATGTTACTTTCTCCGACTTAATGGTATTATTTATATTTACGCTTTTATGGTTTATTTTCAATTTAAATCATATTTTAAATGTACATCGAGAGGATGACACTGACGTTTAAAACGTCAAAATTATAAAAGATGGAAAAATTATACTTCAAATTCAAAAACTCAGTTTACTCAAAAACTAAAGGGATTTCGAAAAAAACTTATTCTTTAGAAATTGTTCATTTTGTAATTTTCTACAATTATTATTCACATAAATTTGCTGTAACTATTATCGTTTCATAATTATAAACCAAAAATTAAAAAAAAAAAAAATAAATTTTTTCTCGAATAGCAATGATTTTATGAAAAATATTTTCAAGCAAAAGATATTCATTTCTTTGTTGTCTTTAATGTTTGTTTAAAAAATTTTGTGATATTTTTCATATTTAAGAAAATATTGGCAAAAAACAAAAAACAGTTAAGGTAAACACCCACTTCCGGTGTACGAAATTTTACCAAAAGCTTTTCAGTTCTTCAGATTATCAAATAAGATGTATGTTCAAAGTTTCATATCAATTGCTCTGTTAGTTTTTGAGATACAGCGCACACAGACAGACACACACACACACACACACACACACACACACACACACACACACACAGACACAAATTTTTTTTTTTCCAGAAATTGTTGAAATGGTATCTAGGGACCCCAAAACGGATATTTCCGCAAAAAAAATTTTTGAAAAAAAATCACGATCACAATACTTTCTCGTACTTCGTAACGGAGAAAGTAAAAAACCATTTTTTCTCGAAAACGGCTGAATAGTGTGTCCTATTACTTGCACCTGTTACACTCCTAGTTATAACCTACACGTGTGCCAAAGATGGATGAAATCGGTGAGTCACACATCTGATCCTCCCCTTGTTAGTAAGACTTAATTTGAATGATGAAAATGCGTTAGAAGTTGTTGCAAATACCTGATGAACAGAAGAAGGAACTCAGTATTGACCTGGGAACAAGCGAAGAAACCTATCCGGGACGAGTTTGCACCAAGCAGATCAGCATACAAGATTTTTACGAAAATATTAAGAGATACAATGAAGCTACTTGCAAGGGTATCATTAATTAGTCCCGCCAACACATTAACTTTCGCATTGTATTGTGTGTGCGTCAAATTTTGTAAGCGAGGATTATTGCACGCCCAAAATCTAAAAGGTGAAGGAATGGGTATCGATAAGGAATGAAGAATACTAACCTATAATTTTATGGATTAACTTCACCATTTAAGAAAAATGATGCCTCATCAGTAAATTTATTCTGTGTAAAATTTCTTGATCATTATTAATTAAATTGAATACGGTTTCACAGAATTCTGTTCGTTTGCCTTTGCCCTCATTTGATAGTTGCTGATGATTTGAAAACTTGTAAGCATTGTTTTTAAATTCTTTTAATGTCTTGTAAACGGAAGCTGAATTTATTTGAAACTGTGCTGCGATAACTCTTAACGATGATATGGGGTTCTGCTCTACGTAACATAAAATGTTGAGTTTCGTCTCTTCCGTTAAAATGTGATTTCCTTTAGCCCTTTTAATGTGAAAATTACTCACGCAGCCAGTATTGTCAAAATGATGGTCAATATTACAAATTGTTGAGATGGATGGAACTTGTCTGCTCGGATACTCAACCGAAAACAAATCTGTAACACGTCAAATGCTGTTCCCACACTTGTACCAATTAATTATCTGTATTCTTTCTTCGGTGGTGTAATACATTTTTATTAATAACACAATTTTGACACTTAAATAAAACTGAGTGTAAGTATGGTTGCCTACATTGTCAATACATTGCAATGCGTTGATGTGATTATTATAACATAGAACATAGACATTAACAATCATATGTTCCGAGTTAAAAAAAGACCCTGTATATAGTCGCCTATGGGGCGCTATAATATAGTTGCCTATGGGCGATAAAAATCATAATCCGACGCTGGCCACAAGGAACTGTTCTTGGACCATTGCTATTCACTAATTATATCAATGACATCAGTAACATCTGTCAAAATGAGTATGAATTTATTAACCTATTTGCAGATAACACCTTACTTCTGACAAAAGCTAATAACATAAATGTGGCAATTGATAGAATGAATGGCTTGTTATTACAATTTGAGGAATGGCTAATAAATAATCATTTAATAGTAAACATTGATAATTTAATAACTTACAACAACATAACATAACTTGTTAAATAAGAATTCAAGAATATTAGATCTTATAATTTCATCTCCTAAAGTGAATTGTAATATTCAACAGATTTCAGGTTTAGTGAAAGAAGATCCACATCATTACACTGTGAATTGAAACTCATTATTGATACCAATACTAAATTTAGACCAAATTCAACATATTTATCATATGATTTTTCAAGAGCAGACCTTTGAATATTATATAACGAGATTTCTCTAATAAATTGGAACACAGTTTTGTGTTTAAGCGATCCAGTGGAAGCATGCACTATTTTTTATGAATTGTTTAATAAGGTATTAAATAATTGTGTGTCGTTACGTACCAATAAAGTTCAAAATAAATTTCCTCCCTGGTTCAGCCTTACATTAAAGAAATTAATAAAAAAATAAAGAACGTTCTCTTAAAATGCATAAAAGGTATAAATTTAATTCATTTTAATCCATAACTTAATAAAAAGTGATCATAAATCTTACATTGAACAAATGGAACAAAATATTTTACGGGAACCGAAAAAAAATTTTTCTTATATTAACACAAAAAAGAACACTAGTAGAATTCCAGGCAGTATGATATATGAAAGGGTTGATATAAGCGATCCTAAAAAAATTGTTGACTGTTTTGCTACTTACTTTAGTAGTGTTTACACTAAATCTAATGCAGATTTCTTCATTCAATTTTCCTGTGTGTAACATTGGCCAAATTACTGAAAATTATATTTCACTTGCTGCACATGAGGGCAATAGCACTATGGGACCTGACGGTATTCCAGCGTACGTAGTTAAAGATTGTATACAATCTTTTATTGAACCTCTTTAATTTAATTATTGCTACAAGTACAATTCCAAACATTTGGAAAATGGGTAGGGTTTCACCTATTTTTAAAAGCTGTGATAAATCCAATAAATCTAATATTTTAGACTATAGACCAATAACAGTTATTAATAATTTTGCAATCATTTGAAATGATAATTTGCAAAATAATGTATAATCATGTATGCCCGTTCATTACAATGCGACAACATGGTTTTGTAAAAAAGAGGTCAATTGTATCAAATTTGATGACCCTTACTAAATACGTTTCACAAAACCTTGATGACCGTAAACAAGTGGATACCATTTACACAGATTTCCAAAAAGCATTTGATACGATTGACCATCAAATTATTGCACAAAAATTAAGTTATTATGGCTTCACTGATGGTACTGTCTTATTAATCTGTTCATATCTTTTCAATAGGCAGCAGTATGTGCATTATCCAGGGCATAATTCATATAAATACATTGTAACTAGTGATGTTCCTCAAGGATCAAACCTTGGGCCACTACTTTTTAGAATTTTCATCAATGATATTGTGAACAATCTTCAATCAAATGTACTTCTGTATGCTGATGATATGAAGATCTACACTACTATTAAATCCATCAATGATTGTTTTGAATTGCAAAGAGATATTATTCTCATAAAGCAGTGGTGTAAGGTTAATGGTCTATTTTTAAATCTAAATAAATGTAAATGTCTTTCATTTGCCCGAAAGAAAGAGATTATTATGTATGATTATGCCCTAGATGCTATAAAGTTTCAACGAGTTGATAATGTTTGTGACTTAGAAGTTCTTTATGATACTCAACTCACCTTTCATGAGCACATTAATAATATTTGCAGTAAAGGTATTAAAATGTTAGAATGTATTAACTGTACGTGCAAAGATTTTATAAATATACAAGTAATGAAAAAATTGTACTTTGCATAAGTCTGATCAAATCTGGAATTTGCTTGTATTATCTGGGCACCGCATTATTATGTTTACATAAATGCGATTGAGAAAATACAGAAAAAGTTCCTAAAAATGTTATTCTTTAAAATGCATCGGGAATATCCACCGATAAATACAACATATCAAGAACTTTTAGTTATGTTTGATATAAATTAATTGCAGCGTAGGCGTAACCACTCAATGATATTATTTTTACATGGGTTAATAAATTATTTTATAGATGATCCAAACCTTGTATCTATGCTGAATTTTCACATACCTAGAGTAAGTAGTCGATACTGTCAACTATTTCAAACAACCCATGCCAGCACACTCGCGCATTATAACTCACCAATGAACACTATGGTTAGGCTCTTCAAGAGTATTCATTATACTGTTGACAGTTTTATACAGTCAAGAGCAGAATTGTTGCGAAATATGTCACAACTGTGGTAAAATGTTAAGTAGCCTCCATGTTCCATCAAGATTTATGTATATATTTAATTTTCAATAGTCTTATCTGTTATAAGCTGCATTATCTGTCAGAATTTGTTAATTGATTTGTCTACAGGGTGTTGACTTGGCGGACGCAACATAGGAAATCGCATGTTAAATTAAAAATTGAAATAATTAAGAAAAAATAATGTGATTTTATAAAAATAATGACATGCCCTGGAATTGAAACAACAACTACGGATAGCAAAATGGCACAATATATCTCTGTCATTTCGTTAAAGTAAATGTTTTCGAAATGATTTACACTACCCTCTCTTAATTCTTGATGGCACTCATACTTAAAAGAAATAAATTAGTGTTTCTTTAAAACCTTAAAAGCATTTGTATGATTTATATTCAACAGGACTAATATCTAATTACTTTTGATTTTGTCTTGCTGGATCTCATTCTTGCATGTTCTTATCTTCACACTTGCAGTTATTCAAAACTGTTCCCTATCTTCAAACTTGCTTACCTTATCATTGACTAGTGGTTTCATCAGGTATCGGTCTGTCTGGAAACTGGATAGAAAGAATATTGCAAAGATCCTGATAACTGTGGTCTGCATAATACCACTTAATTAGGATGATTTTTTCTTGTGTTGTGTAAATTATTTCGACAATGTTTACTTTACTCAAATGACAGCAATATGTTGTGCCATTTTGATATCCGCAATTGTTGTTTCAATTCCATGGCATGTCATTATTTTTATAAAATCACATTCTTTTTCTTAATTATTTCAACTTAGAGAAAATTAAAGTGGCAAGCGTGAACATTAATAAAATCAGAATTTTTCCCTCTACAAAAGAGTTTAATGCATTTTGTCTTTAAAATAAATAGGGGAGCCAATATTTGAACACTTCAAAATTAACATGTGATGTTATGTGTAAATATGTATTTATATATGTATATTTGTTTTTTTGTATTTATATTTTATTTATTTTATGTAACTTTTCCTGTAATTGGATGTTTCTGTCTGTTGGGAGAATAAACGTATTATTATTATTATTATTGATAAAACCAAGGTTATGATACTTGGAAGTGACCACCTTAATTTAAATAACATAAGCATGTTCGGACAGCAATTAGATTATGCTCAAGAAATAAAAAATCTTGGGTTGGTAATAGATAACAAACTGACATTCAAAAGCCATCGTCAGGAATTAATTGATAATTTGAGGTCAAAATATAATTATATTCAGTGTCCCAGACCCCTAACAGGGAAACGAGAATTCTTGTAAACAAAACCATAATACACCCATTATTTATATCGGGTGTGTATAAATTGGTGGATAATCTACACGTGATGATATTCTTTCAAAAATTCTAAGCAGCCTATCTTAATTCTAAAATGTTGTACCATGCTTCCTGGGTCTTCACGAGGTCCTCAAAGTATGAACATCCAGTCGTTAAATATGCGTTATTATTTGATAGTAATTTACAGAAAACCCTGCAATTTCGATAGTACGACTAGTTTGAAAATTATTTGTCAGTTTGTGCCAATTGTGCTTTTCTCATTATCAGTTTGTATTAATGCCCGCGCTTCAGTGTATTTGTGTTTTTTGTGTTATTTTCGTTTTGTTTTGTTCAATTACAATGGATTTTACTATTTACTCATAATCTGTTTTACCTTGCATCTGTAAATAAACCCCGCTCTATCTATCTATTACCTTCTACTCTGAACCATGAGATTATTGATAAACAGGGCAGCTCGTGAATGCCATGTTGCCAAACGTACATTTCTTTTAAATGGCTCCTGATGGCCTATGAGGCACGGTAGAACATTTTTTCATCGACATTTTCTATTCAGAATTTTAGGAAGAACATCGCCACGTGTAGATTATCCGCCAATTTATACACACCCGTTATATTGCCCCACAATTATTTTCTATAAACAAGTCGAAAATAAATGCCTTTGACCAATACTACAACGTGACTGGTATACTAGTATTCAATCTATGCTGATCGAACTGGGCTTATTATCAATTAATCAACACTTATACTTTATGAATATGTGTTTTATATATAAAGTATTTAACAATTTGTTATCTAATTATTTAACTAGTATTATAAGGAGAAATTCAGATATCCAAAAGTACGATACAAGAGGTAGGAATAATGGACATGTGGGCTTTGTAAGGCAACAAAAGTCATTTCGCTCGTTATTCTGGCAGGGAGTAAGTAAATTCAATAAGTTAGATGCGGCATTGAGAGAAGTAATGTGATATGTGTCTAGGCTTTTGTCATATAACTTGTCTGTGTAAGTTCATTGGCTAGTCTTTAGCAATGGCGACTCGTGGAACATGTTGATGGTAGAGCCATTTATACAATTTTTCTGAAGAAAGAACTTCCTAGACCAAAGTAACTGGCAAAAAAATTGTTTTAAGAAATAATTAAAAATTCTTACTGAACTTGAAACTACAGGTAGTGCCATGGTTCTTTGGCTCTATATAACGAGCCACCTCCGGTCTTTATTATCCTTAAGTAAAATATTCTGCTGGCGAGTTTTGTGATTTGGCAATATATTAATTATTAAACCTAAATTGTACACTCTTATTAAACACTTTTGCTTTTTTTTTTTACGAGGAGAGAGAACAAGAGGAAGAGAGGTTGGAGAGCGGAGTAGGGGCGATAGACAGGATGAAGAAGAAGTTGAAGGAAGTGAAGTGGAAGGAGATAAGGTCAATGGAGGAGATGGAGAAGGCCATAATAGGATGTGGAAGGAAGGTGAAGGGAACAAAGGGGAAAGGTAGAGAGTGGTTTGATGAAGAATGCAGAGTAGCGAAGGGTGAAGTGAGGAGGGCGGTGAAGGAATGCATAAGGAATGGTGGAGGAGAGAGAAGAGTGGTGGAGGCCAGAAGGAAATATGAGAGGATATGTGAGCGGAAGAAGATACAGGTGGCGGAACGGGCTGCAGATGAGATAAGGGGGTGCAGAAATGAGAGAGAGATGTGGGACGTGTTAAGGAGAGGACAGGAGAGGGAGAGGATAGGAGTGTCTTTGGAGGAATGGGTGAGGAAGTGCAAAGAAGGTGGAGGAGAGCCGGAGCAAGTAGGGGAAGAGAGGAGAGGAGTGATAGAGGAGGAGTTCACAGAGGAAGAGGTGGAGAGAGCATTTGAAGAGATTAAACGAGGGAAGGCGCCAGGTAGAGATGGTCTGAGGTCGGAGATGTGGAAGGAGATAGGAGAGGAGGGGAAGAAGAAGTTTAGGGAGCTAATAAATAAAATGTGGACGGGGAGTGAGAGGATGCCGGAGACATGGAGGGTGGGCAGGATGTGCCCGGTGCACAAGGGTGGGAAGAGGGAGGAGATAAAGAATTATAGGGGGGTAACAGTTATGAGTACAGGGTATAAAATAATGATGGTGATGGTGAAAAATAGAATGGAAGCAGAGGTGGAGGATAAAGGGTTACTGCCAGAGTCACAAGGAGGATTTAGAAGAGGAAGGGGGACGATGGACCAGGTCTTCACTCTGGCGAGGATGATAGAGAGAGAGATGGAAGGGAAAGGTGGTATGTTTGCGGTGTTCCTGGATCTAAAAGCAGCGTATGATGTGGTGCCAAGGAAGGGGATGATAGAATGTTTGAGGAGGAGAGGGTTGAGTGAGGGGATGATAGGATGGGTGAGAGAGGTGTATGAGGAGACATGGGTGGAGGCGAAAGTGGGGGGGAAGATAGCGGAGAAATTTAGGACATGGGTAGGACTGAGGCAGGGGTGCCCGTTGAGTCCGCTATTATTTAACCTGTATATGAGCGAGTTAGAGGGGGTGTTGGAAAAAGGTCAAGAGGGAGGGGTGGTAAGTGGGTCGAGAAAGGTATGGATGTTGGCATATGCGGACGATATGGTTTTGGTGGCGAAGGACTGGATGGGTATGAAAGGAATGATGAGGAGGGTAGAGAAGTATATGGATAAAAGAGGTATGTGTGTGAATGTAGAAAAAACGAAATGGATGAGATTCAGGAACAGAGGGAGAGTGGGAGGAGTGAAAGAATTAGAGTGGAAGGGAGAGTTGATAGAACGGGTGAAGAGTTTTAAGTATTTGGGGTTTGTGTTTAAGGAAACGGGTGGATATGAGGAGCATGTAAGATGGGTGCAAGGCAAAGCGAGGAGAGCATGGGGGATAGCATGGGGGAAATGGGGAAGATGGATAGAGAATAATATGAGAGTGATGTGTAAGGTATGGGATGCGTGTGTGGGATCGGTGATGATGTATGGCGTGGAGGTATGGGGGACGAGGGAGTATGAATGGGTGGAGAGGGAGCAGGGTTGGTTTATAAAATGTATGTTGGGAGTGGAGAGGTCGACACCGAGTTATATACTTAGGCAGGAGACGAACAGGGACAAAATGGTGTGTGAAACGATGAGGAGGGTGGTGAAATACGAAGAGAAATTGTGGGGTTTAGGGGAGGAGAGATTGGTAAAGGCAGTATGGTGGGGGTGTGTGAATGGGGAAGAGGGGAAATGGAGAAGGGAGAGAAGGAAGATGTATGAGAGGGTGGGGTTATCGGAGGCAAAGGTGATAGAGTGGATGGGGAGGGGGGTGAAGGTGGCGGGATGGGTGAAGGAAAAAATGAGAGAGGTGGATATGCAGGAGAGACAGGGGCGGATAGAAAGGAGTGAATATAATGATATGTATGGGAGGTGGCAGGTGTACGGGAGAATACCAGAGTATTGGGGGGAAGAAGGATGGAGTAGGGAGGAGAGGGTGAGGTTGGCGAGGGCGAGATGTGGGTCAGGAGGGAAAGGGAGGAAGAGGTGGATGGGGGAGGATTATATGAGATGTGGGCTGTGCGAGTGGGGGAAGGATACATGGAAGCACTTGGCGGAAGAATGTGAGGGGGTGAAAGAAGAATGGGTAGGAGTGAGAGGGAATAGAAGGGTGACGGAATGGATGAGAGAGGATGGGGCAGGAGTGAAGACGCTGGAGAAGGTGGGATGGGAGAAAGAGGGGAGAGGGATGGAGGGGAGGGGTGGAAGGGGGGGGTGAGGGATGTAAGGAATTAATTTGTTTTGTTTTGTATATATGGTTATGCCAATAAAGGTTTTTTTTTTTTTTTTTTTTTTTTTTATTGCCAATTGAATAAATTTCGGTTTTAAGGCACATCAACAGCTGAAGTCATTCTGTTTATTGCCAATTCAGGGAACAAAAAAGCTTCTTAGCCGAAAATTATTCTGAACTGATTTTGCTACCATATTGTACCTCAAAAGGTACTTTATGAATTCAGACACTTCTTTCCGGGAGGTATTTCAGTTTTTCGTGTCGTTGCAAGAAAAATAAATTAAATTTGGGTGAATAAAAATTTTACTCAACTAAAAAACAACACAATTACGAATTCATGCCCAAAATAATTGCTATCTCTGCTAACTAATTATGAAAAGTAAAACATCACTGTCTTGTTACACAAATACCTATTAATTGAACATTTTAATAAATAACATGTTAATGTTACGATTTATTTTGTGTGGTTTCATTTGCATCTCGCTTATGCTCCAATAGAAGTTGGTCGTATTACAAATTTCTAAGATTTGGCGCTTGTCGGTCTTGTTTTATGGAAGACCTTTCACGCTTATGCATTAACCTCTCTCTCGCTGCTCTTTCTATTCTGAAAAAATAATATGAATATAAAATACAAGAAAATCGATTATTTGGTAAAGTTAGTAAATTCAACACCATTTTTATGAAAATGTTTCCTTTTCGGGCATCAGTCGGCAAAGTAGTTGTTTCAATAAATTATTTACTGCAAGACTTATTATTATAGACAATGAATTAGTTGTATATTTATAATCGGGCTTCTTTAGTTTATTATACAGGGTGTCCTAAATAGAGTAGGATTGCATGGGTATCTTTCTTATCCTTAAAGCTAGAGATCTGGTTAAATGGGCAATGTTGTGCAGTTTTCTATGCTGATTCAGATTATGTTGAGAAATTTTCAAAATTCCGAGCAGTTTAGAAAATATTTAAAAAAAACTGAAAATCGCGATTTATTAAAGATGCGAAAAAAAGTTTTAAATAAAAGTTAATTGGTTTAATTAGGCAAACATAGAAATCAAGACAAAATAAAATTCAAGATGGCGGTTTCCGAGATATTCATACCAACTTTCTTATTTCAAATGGCCGCCATATTTGATTTTTACACGCATAAATAGATTTTTTTTTCTCTTTTCAACGATGTACAACAACCTATGTCAAAATAAAAAATAATGGAAATATTAATTGTTGTAAGTTTAAAACAAGTAGGCATAAATAAAAATAAAATAAAATTTGTTATAACGACTAACTGTCATCTTACATTAGTTTATCAGTTGTATTAATCATTCATACATGTGTATTGTCTTAAGTTGTTGTAATATCGATAAATATTAATTACTTGAAATGGCGAATTATTCAATATCTGAACAATACGATATGTTTTGTAATTACATCAAGTGTTACAAAAACCCCCATCTTGCAGCACAAACATACCAAGCAAACTTTCCTGAAAGAAGGCAGCCGGACATTAAGGTATTTAAAAGATTGGATGAAAATATGCAATTGTATGGAAGTTTAAAAAAACCTAAGAAAAATAGAAATATGATGGTTGATGATGAAGAATTAACATTGGCTTGTGTGGCAGCTAATCCGAACATTTCATGTCGGCAGATAGAAAATGAAGTTAAAGTATCTAAGTCTAGAGCATCAACAATTTTAAAAAAGCACAAGTTTCACCCTTATAAATTGCACCTATCTCAGACTTTACAACCAAATGATAACATCCGTAGATTAACATTTTGCAGGTGGTTAATCAACAAAATTACGGAAAATGGTGATTTTATAAACACAATTTTATGGACTGACGAATCTAACTTTTCTAATTGTGGATTATTTAATCGTCATAACGAGCACTATTGGGCTCAAGAAAATCCACACATAGTTATTCCACGGCGAAACCAATTACGGTTCGGCTTTAGTGTTTTTTGTGGCATAATGGGAAATCGTTTACTTGGTCCTATAATTTTTGATGGAACTCTAACTGCACAACGTTATTTGGAAATTCTTCAAACAACCTTAGAAGATTTATTGGATGATTTACCTTTGGCACAAAATATGCAAATATGGTACCAGCAAGATGGCGCTCCAGCACACAATGCCAGAGATGTTATTACTTATCTAAATGGACGTTTTAATAATAAAGTAATAGCGACTAATACACCTGTACAGTGGCCAGCCAGATCTGCAGACTTGACGCCTCTTGACTTTTATTTGTGGGGCACTTTAAAAAACAAAGTTTATGGAAGTAACTTCAATTATAACAATGAGCGATGAACTTCGCGAAGCAGTGACAGAGGCAATAAACGGCATTAATCGCAACACATTGCGAAAAGTAACTGGCAGTATTGTAAAACGCTGTCAATTGTGTTTGGCCAATAACGGTCAACATTTTGAGCATTTTTTATAATTTATTGTTATTTTACTACTTCCTTGTATTACCTCTTTTTGTTTTGTTACATTTGTTTTAAAAATAATTTAAAAAATTTAAACAATTAATATTTCCATTATTTTTTATTTTGACATAGGTTGTTGTACATCGTTGAAAAGAGAAAAAAAAAGTCTATGCGTTTAAAAATCAAATATGGCGGCCATTTGAAATAAGAAAGTTGGTATTAATATCTCGGAAACCGCCATCTTGAATTTTATTTTTATTTTGACTTGATTTCTATGTTTGCCTAATTAAACCAAGTAACTTTTATTTAAAACTTTTTTTCGCATCTTTAATAATTATTGAGATATTTGATTTTTTTGAAAATCGCGATTTTCAGTTTTTTTAAAATATTTTCTAAACTGCTCGGAATTTTGAAAATTTCTCAACATAATCTGAATCAACATAGAAAACTGCACAACATTGCCCATTTAACCAGATCTCTAGCTTTAAGAATAAGAAAGATACCCATGCAATCCTACTCTATTTAGGACACCCTGTATAATGGTGTAGTGCTAATAAATGTTGATAAATAATAATAATAAATATTTACCTTTTTCTAATACGTTCCTGCGATTCAGGTGAAGGCGACGCTGCTTCATAAGTAGCATTTAGTATTAACGTTCTGAGTTTGTTCAAACAATCCGCTACATTTAATTGTTGTGAACGGGTTAGATCGGAATTTATAAGCAGGAAACCGTCTTTGGTAATCCTCGTTTTCAACTGAAATAATTAATTCAAGAATGATTTGCAATGGGATAAAATGGAATTAATCACATTACCTTTTCTGCTAATTTAACTTTAATACCATTATCTAACCATTTAGCCGATTCCAAGTGGAAACGAAGATTAACTTTAGTGTTGACTTTGTTCACGTTTTGACCACCTGGCCCCGAACTCTTTGTGTAACTAATGTCCAGTTGGTCGATTGGGATGAAGCCGGTGAAATGTGGGCTCATTGAACTCTCCGGCTTAAATAAATATTACATTTAGATACAAATAACTTTAGTTTCAAATAAGCATACATTTGTTTTCATTAGTAAATGAACGGACGGACCTGTTCGGCATTTTTTTTTAAAGCAGCTTCAACAATGTCAAGAAAGATTAGTGGCACTTAAACGTTGGATTTAAATAACTGGTCACTGATGATCAATGGTGAAGCGCAATACTTCTATCTGCAGTTAAAAGAGTCTGCTAAACATGTACTCTGCAATAAGAGAATATATTTCCCCTTTAACCAGATTATTACGGAAAAAAATTCTTTTGAAAATCATATGTCTCGGCGAGGAGGTTAACCCAGAAAAATTATTTTCCGCAACTACTGAATCGTGTATGAAAACTGTTTTTGTGGATGAAATTTTTTTAATTATTAGCAATCTGCCCGTGGGCATTAATCTAATGGTTTGATAATATACACTCACTTTCATATGAAATGCACCACCCAGAAAGAATAATACGATTGATGCAAAACTTGGTGAAAACAATTGTTTATTCGTTGGTACAAAATAATTGTAAAGTGACTTTATGTTTTGTTAATGGCAAGTTGAGTTGCCAAAACTATAGTCAACAATAAAATAAAATTTGTGTTATACCAACAAAGAAAAAGTGTTTTATTATATTTACAACATGTATAACGAAGTAGAAGCCTCCACCATAAAAAATATTAACTAATAGTTCTTAATAAATATCAATTATATTGATTAAAAATATCTGTTCTATTTATATGGTAATCCCAGTATGTGATGCCGCTTCAGGCGATAGTCGTATTACTTTTGTTCAGTAAATTTAAGGCTAGCAGGTTCGGATGTACTTCTAGCCTTTTGATGTATCGCGCAGTCACTCACTTCACTTCTTTAACCTTAACATACCAGGGAGCATTGGCAATTGTTCGTAATGTTTTGGATTGGAATCTTTGCAGCATCTCTATGTTTGAGGAACTCGCAGTGCCCCACAGATGAAAATGAGAATATCAAATTCGTTACTTACCTTACTTGGAGAGGCAATTTTCAACGAACTACTCGGGTACAGGTTTTCTAATGATATTGCGCTTTTATACGCATTTGTATGGTTGTGTAACAGCTGATAATGCCTCACTGCATTAGGAATTATTTTGCACACAGTTTTCCTGATAATATTCATTTTTGAGTTTGGAAAATTTGGAGGTTATAAAAATATAAACGTGAAGTTGGTTCGTAAACAAAATAAAAACTCCGTTGTAGCGAAAATGAAATGTCCCTGTTGCGTACAACCAGTGGCGTGCTGTAATAGTTTCATTAACAAGCTTATATTTCCTTATTTATGCTCGTTTTAGATGATTTATATGTTGAAATCTAGCAAATATAGTGTATTTTAGACAAAGTACTAAGAAATATTTATTGCGAGTCAACTGAAAATTATTAAAATGCGAAATTCTCAAGATGCGCAATTTTCCAAGTTCTAAGTTAACAGTTGCCTAGGTGTTGAAAGCGTTTTTTAATTATGATGATTTATATGTCAAAATGTAAAGGATTTATTGTATTTTTTCCGCTACCGACAACGTAAATAAGTATTGCATCCATAGTTACAGGTACCGTAAGTGGCTGATAGCTAGATTTTATATTTTTATAACATTCGTGGTGTTTGTTGTCGTTGGCGACGGAACTTAATTTTTACTTCCTCCGTTACGAAGTACGAGAAAGTATTGTGATCGTGATTTTTTTTTCAAAATTTTTTTTTTACGGAAATATCCGTTTTGGGATCCCTAGATGCCATTTCAACAATTTCTGGAAAATTTTTTTTTGTGTCTGTGTGTGTGTGTGTGTGTGTGTGTGTGTGTGTGTGTGTGTGTGTGTGTGCGTGTCTGTGTGTGTGTGTGTGCTGTGTGTGTGTGTGTGTGTGTGTGTGTGTGTGTGTGTGTGTGTGTCTGTGTGTGTGTGTGTGCTGTGTGTGTGTGTGTGTGTGTGTCTGTGCGCGCTGTATCTCAAAAACTAATAGAGCAATTGATATGAAACTTTAAACATACGTCTTATTTGATAATCCGAAGAACTGAAAAGCTTTTGGTAAAATTTCGTACACCGGAAGTGGGTGTTTACCTTAACTGTTTTTTGTTTTTTGCCAATATTTTCCTAAATATGAAAAATATCACAAAAACATTTAAGCAAATATTGAAGACAATAAAGAAATGAGATTATTTTGTTTGAAAACATTTTTCATAAAATTATTGTTTTTCGAGATAAAAAATTATTACTTTTTTTTAATTTTTGGTTTATAATTATGAAACGATAATAGTAACAGCAAATTTATGTTAATAATAATTGTAGAGAATGCCAAAATAAACAACTTACAGAGAATAAGTTTTTTTTCGAAATCTCTTTAGTTTTTGAGTAAACTGAGTTTTTGAATTTAAAGTATAATTTTTCCATCTTTTATAATTTTGACGTTTTAAACGTCAGTTTCATCCGAGTTTACATGTACGCTCGATGTACATTTAAAATACGATTTCAATTGAAAATAAACCATGAAAGTGTAAATATAAATGATGATACCATCGGAGAAAGTAACATGATGGCCACATAACCATTTTTACTTACGGACCTAGGAAAATAATAAACAGAAACGTAACGCTCCAACATATAGGCGAGCAACACATTTTCCTCTATACCTATAGCATCGGCATCCTTTTTACATAACCACTGCTTCAAAGAGTCGTAACAGGGCACATACCTTTTTCGATTTTGCCGGTAACGGGTTCTAACACGCAATATTCGCAGCGTCGTTTGCATCCATGCCCGCAGAAAGTTTCACTGGATTGACACAATCCAGTGAGGTAGGCGAATACGAGCCGAGGCTCGTCGCCTGCCGAAAATGTTAATACGTCCTTACGTTCCTTGTTGCTTAAATAACTATTAGAAAGCGGCAAGAAATTCTCTTGTCGAGTCAATGAAATTTGCCAAAATCCGAAATTTTCCAAGTTAAAAATCAACACTTTCGCGTTCTTTAATTACAGTGGGTTTCAAAAGTATTCATACACCTTCTAAATTTATTTTAAAGTCCATTTTTTGTATCCAAAAAATATAAAATGTTTAATTTTTGTATATATTTATATATTTAAGTCATAATTTAACAGTATAAACTAACCTAGAACTTTACAAAATAACTTGAAATAAAAATATAACTTAATACACAACACATTGATAATTTATTACGCCTCAAAAGTATTAATACACCATGTTTTTCATAATCACAACTAAATAAAATAATGATGTAGTCCCCAAGTTCGATTTAATTAATATTTGGTAGGGTATCCTTTTGCTGATATTATAGCTTGTAGCCGTTTTTTCATCAAGCAAACAAGTTTATTGCAATAGGACGGGTCTATGGAATTCCATTCTTGCAATAGTATTCACTTTAAATCTGGTTTGTTTGATATTTGGTGTTTAAGAATTTTTTGGTCTAGATGGGTCCACAAATGCTCAATGGGGTTGACATCAGGCGACTGCGGGGGAGTTACAAGCATTTTTGGTGTATTATAAAGTAGCCAACTCTTTACAACCCAAGCTGTATGCTTGGGATCATTATCTTGTTGAAACTTAAATTTTCCATTCAAACGTAATTTTGTAGCACTTGGTTTCAAATTAGTTTTTAAAATGTCTAAATATACATTACGATCCATTATGCCATCTATAAAAACTAAATTTCCTACTCCAGCTGCTAACATACAACCCCATACTAATACTGATCAACCTCCATGCTTAACTGTAGCTTTAAGATTTACTGCTTTAAATGCTTCTCCTCATTTACGCCATACCATTCGTTTACCATCTGGTCCAAACAGGTTAAATTTCGACTCGTCACTAAATATAACTTCATTCCAGAACGATTCGGGCTTGTTTAAATATTCTTGAGCAAATACCAACCCCTTTTTTCTGTTTACTTCCGACACCCAGTATTTCTTTCTTGCTGCTCTGCCATGAAATTGATTGTCTCTTAAAACTCTTCTTACAGTCTCATTACCCACACGTTTTCCGAATTCAATTTCAACTTGTGCAGCCAACGTTGGTGCTGATAAATGAGGATTCTGATGTATTTTCCTTAAAATACTCTTCCGCTCTCGCTCAGTAAGTTTTCGTGGGCATCCACTCCGTGGTTGGTATTCTACAGAATTAGTGTTGCGGTATTTTTTATACTTTGAATTGTAGCAAAGCTTAGTCCAACGGTTTTACCAATACTTCGGTAGGAATTGCCTTCACCATGTAGTTTAATTAAAATTTTTCTCACTTCTTCAGTAGTTTCTTTTGATTTCGGCATTTTTGATAATTAAATGTACAATTTCGCGGAAATGTCAAATCTGTCACTGATTTTGCAATGGAGATTCCGGTTTAATCGAGTAAACTCTGAAATGAATATTGTTATTGCTAATTTTTCACGGTGTATGAATACCTTTGGGAGTTAACATTCTAACCTGTTCTTTAACTTACCTGATTTAAAAAATGATCGTATCGTTTTCAAATTATATTGCGCACTTGCTTTTTTATTCGATTAAAATGAACATCTTCAGAGAGTTTTCGAGGCTTGCACTGTTTTAAAAACAGCATTATATATATTTTACAAAAAAATATTCATGTGTATGAATACTTTTGGGAGTAACTGTATATTTATACAGGGTGTTGAATTGCAAAACGGGCCATAGGGATTTACATGTAAAATTTGAAATGTGCTAATATTGGCTCCCCAAATTATTTGACAGTATCAGTCTTCTTACATTATTTTTAAAGCTTTTTAAGCTGAATGATTTAGTACCTTACTCAATAGTTTCCGCCGAGTATTTACCGACATATTATGCGAGTATGCGACAGCAAACGTCACTTTTTAGAACAAAATGAAATATCCACCATTATGATTTCATGGCAAACCTTCGTTTTTAATTCAAAATAATTGTAAAGTTTTTTTGTAAATGTCTCGGTAAATACTCTGCAGAAACTATTGAGTAAGGTACCAAATAATTCAGCTTAAAAGGCTTTAAAAATAATGCCAGAAGACCGATACTGTTATAGTATATTACGACACAAGTTCGGTAAGTGCTCTCTAACAGGTCGAGAAAATTTGTAATTTTCGACACCTGTTTGAATGCACTTAACGAACTGAGTGTTGTATAGTATTTTTTGCGCTACCGATTTAAAATAGTTATAAAAATATTATAATAAAACACTTTTAACTTTGTTTTGTATAACATATATTGATTTTTGTGACTTAAGTTTCGGTACCAAATTACCATTTTCAAACAAGAAGTGTTTTAAAAACCGATTTACAGGTAAGATACAGATAAAAACTAATTACACAAGGGCTTTGAAAATAGGGGTGTAAATTAGGTCAAGCTGGTCGTTCAGTATAGGGATTTCCGGATTAGCGCGCATTTTGAGAATTTCCAGGGACTCTAGTAAATCCATTTTTTGACCTTTCTTTGCAACATGTATAACGGAAAGTACATCCGCGCCAAAAGAATGGTTTTCATTTAGGTGTGTGGCAAAAGTTGATTTATCATGTTACATGAGACGGAAAGATCGTTGGTGTTCTTTAAGTCTAGTACTGAATTTTCGACCAGTTTGTCCAATATACACTCCTTTACAGTCTGTGCAGGTTAATTTATATATTCCTGACTTTTCAAAATTTGGTATGGGCGATTTATGGTTAAAAATACAATGATTTAATTTTGTAGATGGTTTAAATGCGATATTTACATTCAGTTTTCTAAATATGTTACCAATTTGTGAACTAACATTACCAAAAAATGTAAGAGATTTCAATTTTATGTTGGGTTGGATTGAATTTCCACCGTATAAATATTTTGAATATTTTTTCATTCTGTGTTTTTTAATATTCAATTAAAATAAAAAAATATTCAAAATATTTATACCGTAGAAATTCAATACAACCCAACATAAAATTTAAATTTAAGTGTTTTCCAATTATCTTTCAGATTGTATAAGGGTTCCCTGTTCCTAATCTCAATAGTTTTCTTGTATTCGGCGATTATCATATCAGGAATAATTATTATAATCTGAAAGATAATTGGATTCTACTTGAGAATACGTTACTAAATACAGGGTGTGCCATTTGAAAAAACGAAGTTATTCAACTTTATAAGTTGGGTTTTTCTACCGCATTTTTTTTATCACCCTGTATAATTTTTTGTATGAAATCATCGTTGGCTGTATAGTTCGAACCTTCAAGCAAATAATTGAAATAATTTTAATCGTTCAACGTCAATCACTGGGGCAAAAATAAAATTTCACCCAGACTATGCATTTCAACAAATCTTCAAATATTTCGAAAACGGCAAACAATAGGTATAGGGAGTATTGAAGTAACTCACCTTTATTTGCTCCATATAATTCAAAAATGACAAAAAATACAGGGTGTTCCATTTAAAAAAAAACATAAGTTTGGTCTGTAACTTTGTTATGAGACACCCTGTATAAATTTAAAAAAATTAGGGCGTACAGCTCACTATTATACACAACTTTTGTATAAAACATTTTTCGAAATTTTGAAAAATAAGCACGTAATTGACCGTTTCCAGAGCTCTGAAACACCCTGTATATTGTATATATGAGTGGTTCCAGTATTGAACCTTGCCCAACTCCGCAACTGACTGTATGAGAAGTAGAAATCTCATTACCTAATATTACCTTTTGCTGCCTATTATGTAAGTAGCTAGCCATGATATTAATCGCATTTGAGCTTAAACTGATGTACCTAAATATACTAATCATAGTTTGATGATTTAACATATCAAATGCTTTGCTGCAATCCAAGAGAATTAAAGTAGTTACTTTACCAGCATCCGTAGATCGTACAATATTTATTTTATTTATTTATTTAATAATACTAACCCAACAGGCAGTTATTGCCCAATTACAGGGAAAATATAAAAAAACATAGCAAAAAATAATAAGTAATACAAAGTAATTATTGAAATACAATACATGTACCCATCGCAGTATAAAAGTTTGCTTACTATAAAGACAAAACGAATGCTTGAGTTAATAATTCTAATCAGTAGCACTAACAAAAATCCTCTATTGGACTAAATTAAGTTGTTTTAAGTCTGCTTTTAATCTACTCATATTGCCGTTAAAGATATCCAGTTCTACGCTGCAACTGACTTGATTATAAAGGCGACACATATCATTTATTGGCGAATTAAAACCTACATTAGTTCGACAACGATTTATTTTAAATGTTGTTTGATTACACCTACTATTTACCCTTGGTACATATATATTTAATTGTGACAGTGTCATCATATCATCAACTTGAGAGTGCAAAATTTTGTGGGTATTTTTAATAGTCATCATATTTCTAGACGTTTCAATGCTGTTTGTGTCAAATTCTGTCAAATACTGAACATCATGATGAGGATATCGGCCATGTTTCATTTTATATAAACTCTTTAAAAGTCTTCTTTGTGGTTTTTCAAGTAAAGATATGTGACACTTATACAGAGGATTCCAAACCATACAACAATAAGTTAACTTACTTTTGACAAGGCTATTAAATAATGTCATTAACGTATTTGTATTACGAAACTGCGTAGTAGACCTTACTATGAAACCAACAAGCTTCAATGAATCATTCACAATATTTTCGTAATGGTCAGTAAAGCACAATTTACTATCGAAAGTGATTCCTAAGTCCTTGATAATTGATTTATTCTCCAAGGTAATACCGTTGATCTTGTAGGGATGTTGAACCACCGTTTTTCTCCTTGACTATGTCATCGCGGCACATTTTTTGGGATTTAGGGTGACGTTGTTATTCGCACACCAAAGTTCTAGTCTTCCTAAATCACGCTTCAGAATGTTGTAGTCACTTTCACTATCACAAACACGATAAAGTTTTAAATCATCGGAATAAATTAGACAATTTGACTCAAAGATGTTACAAATGTCATTTATAAATATGATGAACATTAGTGGTCCCAGATTTCTGAACATAGTTCGCAGATTTTACTCCTTTGAATTCGACATATTGCATACGGTTGAGTAGGTATGAACTAAATAAATAAAGCAATTAAATTATCATCTAACCCAAATCTTGACAACTTTTCCAAAATAATACCGTGTGGTAATTTGTCGAACGCCTTACTGAAATCTGTATATATGACGTCTACAGGTTTATTGTCATCGAGAGCTTCAGCAACATTCTGGGTAAAGTTCATTAGGTTTGTGCAAGTAGAGCGACCTTTCATAAAACCGTGCTGACGTGTTGATATATTTTGTGATATATTGTTATAAATGTTGTCAGCAAGGATACATTCAAAAATTTTTGCGAAGTTCGAGATAATTGCTATAGGTCTGTAGTTGGTTATAACATTTTGTGGTCCATTTTTATGAAAAGGGCAGACCTTTGAGATTTTCCAAGTAACGGAAAGACTTGAGATTTTAAAGAGGCATTGTATAGATACATAAGTGGTGTAAGAAATATATTGATACAATCTTTAACAAAGAAAAATGGTATTTTATCTGGCCCTGTGCACAATGTGGCTTTTATTTTCTTCACTGCCTTTAGAATTTCACTTTCCTCTATATACTTTATTGAAGTCGTGTTTTCCTTAGACAATTTATTTTCCAATTCACCAGAAGTTCCAAAGGTATCATATGCAGAGGTAAAATGATTTGCAAACCCATTTACAATTTCTTGTGGAGACTTTGTTTCTTCGTTACCAATTTTCATACAGCCGGGTATGCGAGTTGTTTCTTTCATATCATTAACATATTTAAATAATGCTCGGGGATTGCTTTTTATATCCTGCTCGACGTTGCATATATAATTCCTTTTTTCTTTCTCAATTAATAATTTCACTGTTTTTCTAAGATCTTGAAATTGTTCGTTATATCTATTGATATTTGGGTAACGCATTTTTAATTTGTCGTAGTGTTGTTTTTCTTTAATTTTGTTGATTGTTTCCTTGGAGAACCATTTAGGATAATTATTGTTATTGGCCACATTTCTAGTATATTTAGGTACGAACTTATCCAATACGGAGTAGAGTACTTGGTAAAAATATTCACAGGCTACATTAATATCCTTAATTTGGTTAAGGGATCCCAATTTACATTTGCGATTGTAGCATATAAACCTGGAAAATTCGCCCTTTTAAAATTGTAGTCTGGATCGTTAGAGGAAGTATTATTGAATGAAGGTAAAACATTCGCTTTTATTCTCAGTAAAGCTGATAATGGTGGATGATGTACATCAATACGCTCTATTGGTTCGATTTCGGATGTTACAACAATATCAATAGTATCAGATGAACAAATAACATCTAGTATTCTTCCATTTTGGTTTGTTATTCTATTGTGCTGTTGTAAGTTATGAAATTGTAAGAAATGTTCAAAACAAGTAGACAATTGGCAAGTCACGTTAGACGTTAAAAATGAGTAATATTTTGGAATGTTAATGTCGCCCATACACAAAACAGAATTAAACTGAAGGAAAACATTATCCAGTGCTTCACAAAATAACATATGCTTTGTTAGACCAGTTTCAGGTGGTACACATGTACAAATTAAGATAATATTATCATTACCGGAATTTATTGGGGACATTTTAACAATAACAACATTAATGTCTTCTACGGGATTATCAAATTTCACTTCCTCACAATAGAATTTGTTTAGATCAGTTGCAATTAGGACTCCACCACCTCTGCCACTTAATCTATCGCATCGAAATACTTGATAACGATTACCAAAAAGCTCATTATTATATACGTGTGGTTTCAGCCAAGTCTCAGTTAAGGAAATTATATCATAATTATTTGCATAAATGTTATTAGAAAATTCTATTATTTTTGAATTTAATTTTTGTACATTTTGGTAGTACATTTTGATATTTACCTGTTGGTTTACATAGCGTTTTTTGGAGTAGCATCTACCTTCTTAAAAATTTTTGGGACATTATGAATCCATTTTATATATAAACTTTCTCCTGCATCCTGTCTTCTCTTCAATTCAGCGAAAACGTGTTTATTTTGTTCGCGCTGGACGATGGTTAAATCGGCGCTTATCTGAATGTTATTTCCAAGTTTCTTTTTATTTTGTAAAACTGTTTTTACTTGAGTTGTATTTGCAAGCAGGATTTTTATCGGTCTAGGCCGTGAAGACTTCCTGCCCAGTCTTATTGCATGTTTTATGTCTAAGGACATGTCAATTTTCTGGAGTATGTTTTTTACATCTTGGATTACGTTGCTTGTTTGTTTAGTTATAAACATCAATTATACAACTAACTGCACTAAAACAACTATAACCAAGTCGAAATTCTGATTGTTGGGGAGGTAAAATATCAAAATCTTTTAAGTGTACCCTTAGTTGTTGAGCTAGAATTTTCTTATCTTAGATAATACTGGTAGAATATTTATTGGCCTCAGGTATGCAAGTGAGGTAATTGTATTACTTTTAGGGAAAAGGTACTACTATAGACTCCTTCCAACAATCTGGAAATTTATTTTGGGTTAAACATGAATTAATGATATGTGTAATGTATCCTAAGAGAGCCGGGCAGCATAGTTTTATCATTTGAATATTGATGTCATCAACTCCAGTTGCACTTATTTTAATTGAATTTATAATCCTTAATACCTCAGAATCCGTAACAGTCGAAAATGTAAAGCGAACAGGGAATTCTGCCTTTGTATTATTGTTATAAAAATCCAAAATATGTTGGTTATTAGGTAACGATTGGACATCTGAGATAAAGTAGTCATTAATTAAATTTGCATTTTTCAAATGTTCTGGAATATTATTTCTACTTTTACCATATACATTGAACTTTCTTAACTCCTTCCACATTTGTTTTTTATCTCCTTGTGCTTGTTCACATCTACACTGTAAATAAGCTTTCTGTTCTGAGCGTATAGCTTTAGTGATTAAATTCCGCATACTTTTATGAAATTCCAAATGCACAGGATTTTGCGACCTTTTGTATATATTGTGTGCCTTATATATAGGGGAGCCAATATTAAGACATTTCAAATTTAACATGTAAATCCCTATGGCCCGCTTTGCAATTCAACACCCTGTAAGTCAGTTGCAGAGACGGCTAGCTGCGTGACCGCACCTATCTATATTACCACCTCTTGTTCCTCGGCCGTACCAGAAAAAACCCCGCGAACCGTCACTGCTGTAAGTCAAAGATCGCGCTATTGATTAACTTCCGAATGCTTCATTTGATTTCGATGATTTAAATGCCTTCGTTTAGTGAATTTAGTGTATTTTGAAAAGGTATAAAGCAATATTCATGTCCAGTAAAGGAAAATTGATAAAATTCGGAATTTTCCAAGTTCAAAGCTAACAAAATCACGTTTTCGATTTTTACAAATCGCTGAGGTGTTGAACGCATTTGTTGATTATGTTGATTTGTATGTTAAAATGTAGAGTATTCATTGTATTTTAAGAAGTACGAAAAACCAGAATTTTTCCAAGTTGAAAGTCAACATTTTTGATTTAAAAACTTCCGATGGCTTAATTTGATTTCGATGATTTTTTTTTTGGAACGGTCGAGGCAATACAGATAGGTAGGGTGCGTGACCGCACCTATCTGTATTACTACCTCTGTTACCTCGACCGTACTAAAAAAAACCGTGAGCCGTCACTGCTATAAAGAAATATTTACGTCAAGTAAACGAAAATTGACAAAATTCTGGATTTTCCAATTCATTGCTGGGTTTTCAACGCGTTTTTACTTTCTCCGTTACGAAGTACGAGAAAGTATTGTGATCGTGATTTTTTTTTCAAAAAAATTTTTTACGGAAATATCCGTTTTGGAGTCCCTAGATGCCATTTCAACAATTTCTGGAAATTTTTTGTGTCTCTCTCTCTCTGTGTGTGTGTGTGTGTGTGTGTGTGTGTGTGTGTGTGTGTGTGTCTGCTGTGTGCGCTGTATCTCAAAAACTAATAGAGCAATTGATATGAAACTTTGAACCTACGTCTTATTTGATAATCCGAAGAACTGAAAAGCTTTTGGTAAAATTTCGTACACCGGAAGTGGGTGTTTACCTTAACTGTTTTTTGTTTTTTGCCAATATTTTCTCAAATATGAAAAATATCACAAGAATTTTTAAACAAACATTGAAGACAACAAAGAAATGCACATCTTTTGCTTAAAAATATTTTTCATAAAATCATTGCTATTCGAGAAAAAATTTATTATTAATTTTTTAATTTTTGGTTTATAATTATGAAACGATAATAGTTACAGCAAATTGATGTGAATAATAATTGTAGAGAATGCCAAAATGAACAACTTCTAAAGAATAAGTTTTTTTCGAAATCTCGTTAGTTTTTGAGTAAACCGAGTTTTTGAATTTGAAGTATAATTTTTTCATCTTTCATAATTTTGACGTTTTAAACGTCAGTTTCATCCGAGTTGCGCAACGCTCGATGTACATTTAAAATATGATTTAAATTGAAAATAAACCATGAAAGCGTAAATATAAATGATACCATCAAGTCGGAGAAAGTAACATGATGGCCACATCACCATTTTTTTTATTATGATCGTTTGATTCATTTGTATGTTAAAAAGTAGATAATTTATTTGATTTAAAAAAAGTATCAATAAACTCTCATGCCGAGTCGATGAAAATAGCCAAAATTGGAAATTTTCCAAATTGAAAGACAAAATTGCGATTTACATCTTGAAAAATTGTCGACTGCGTAATTTGGTTTCAATAATTAAAATGCTTAATCTACAGCATCCAGTGTATTTTGAAAAGGGTTTTCAAGGCCCAGCTAACAAAATCGCGTTGCTTTAGTCCTGCGACGGCTCGTAGATGTTCGGCGGTGAGGCAACGGAAGAAAATTTGACCGAAAAAGAAACGGAATATTTAGTAGTGCAGCATGATCGGCATCTTTGTCCTTGCCTCCCCCACAGAAATCCACGAACCGCCGCTGCTCAAGTCTTAAAATCGCACAATTTCCGAACACGTTATTGAATTGTTTTTATTCTAAAATTAATTGTAAGTTAGTGGAATTTAAAGGCCCCCTAAGAAAGTTTCTTGTGAAATTAGCGTTTACTATGGTTGAAGCAGGAAATTCTGACAAATACATTTTTAAAACAGCATAGGAAAATAGTAATATAGATCCCATACTCGATACACAGGCGTGAATTTTCGCGATTCCAGTGGCACTCAACAAGTTTCTAAATGTTTTCTCTCTCGTCTTATTAACAACGCAGTTTCATTTAATTTTTTCACTGGAATCGCGAAAACTCACGCCTGCGCGTTTATGATAGGACCAATATTAGGATCTAGCCAAATTCTCTTTAAAAATGTTATCAGAATCTTATTTGCCTGTGAAAAGTATTAAACGGGGCAGCGACTATTATACCAGAAAATATTGCTGATGAGCGGATGACTTACCTTCATAAATTACAACCTCAAAACAGAATAAACAAATTGGGAATAACCTTACTTGTTGCAGAAAGCATTAGATAAATATAATAAAACGAAATGTAGGTTGAATATTCATATATTCAGGCTACATTTCGTTTTATTGTATTTATCAAAACAGAATGACTTGGTGAGTAACTAAATAGTGCCAATAACTAAAAGTAAAGGTGACCAACCGTCCTCCTTTAGGGAGAACTGTTCTTTATTTGTTCTGTCATCCCTCGAAAAGTGTCCTCCTTTTCGATATTCGAAGACTAATCTGTAACTCTTATATCTAAAGAAAATGTGATGCATTAAAATAGTCAGCAATTGACTGCTTGAAGAAATTAGAAGGCTTAATTTATCCTTTGATTTGTCCCTGGAACTAGTGCAGCAGTTAAAAGAGTTTATTCAATTCCTGATGGTTTTTGGACAGTTGAGAAATCGAGATTGAATGTTTATACTCTAGCTACAGCATTTGCCATAAAATTCAATATGAAGAATATTTCTTGTTCAGATATTTCCGGTATATTGTTAGACAATGATACATTGACAAAAATATTCATTACTTTACACTTATTGCTCGTATGTATTATACTCCTAGTCATGACCTACACGTGTGTCAAAGATGGATCAAATCGGTGAGTCACACATCTGATCCTCCCCTTGTTAGTTAAACTCTTATATTTTGACATGCAGTCAGTTTTATATTTTAGTGACGTTCCCAAGCAACTTTACAGCTTATTTTGACATGTGCTGTCAGATACTCAGATTTCAATTTTCAGTTAGTCACAGTTAGTCAGATATGAGTTTTTATGACATAAATAAACAAAAAGCTGTTTAGTGTAAACACACTTTCACTTTTAGATTTTAATGTTATTAAAATTACAAAGCATCTATATCTTTAACATTTTTTCTTAGATTTTAGTATTATTAGTACCTAACTTTTTAATACAAATGTATTTTTGGAACTAAATTTTTAATTAAGAAAAGTGATCGCCCGGATGAGATCTGAACCTACGACCCCTGAGTGTCAGAAGCAGGAACACTACCCCCACTAAGCCAAGGTCGCCTCTTAAAACGTTAACAAAAAGCAAAAGTACAAAAAAAGCGTGGCTGAAACGACTATAAATTGTTATGGAGGGTATTCACGACTGATATTCCTGCCATGGATACTATTAGCCTCTAGCAGTTTTGTTGTAGACCAAGAATAATGATAGGTAGACTTTCAATTTACTTTTAATTTTTAGTGAAAAATAGAACGTAGACGTTTCAGAATCCATTCAAATGAGTCAGTTCTCAGCAAAGAACTTGTCGGAATTGGCTTAAGGAAAAAAGCATGGTTCAGCAACCCTCCAAAGGATTGGGTTCTCGGCAAAGAACGTTCAAGAGTTGATTCAAAGGGACAGAACCACTGTTCAAGAATTCTTTTTCGCAAAGAACGCTTAGAAGTTAGTTATAAGAAAAATAACCGCAGTTTAACAATTAGTTCCTGACAAAGCATGGTCTGGAGTTGATTCAATTAAAAAGAGTCACAGTTCTTGAAATGAACTGGTTCTATTCTGGCCATTCCACCATGGAGGATCATTTCAAGCTTGTATCCTTTAGAGAAGACTTAATTTCAGACTTTCTTCTACTTTTCTAGTTGGTTAGGAAATGAAATTTATTTTAATATCAAAAAGTACAAATTTATTAATAGACCAAAGTTTACAACAAAGTTAGTAAAAATAAGTACATGTATGTCTACACTTACATGTCTACGGAATGAATGTCACATTTAATATAAAAGAACTTATAGCGGTAGTGCAGTTTATGTTTAAAAAAATATTGCAATAGAGATACCTTATTAATAATAACATAACTTATAAAAACACATAATTGCTGAGTACTTATAGTAGTGCACATCATAATTAAAGTACAGGCAGCATTAACCTTAATTAATATAATATAAAGAAAACAATACGAACAAAATTGTTTATTGTGATTTGAGCGTAAAATTAGGAATCGCAGATCGCAATGGCACAATTACTTACCTAAATTATCTATTCGTCCACTTTATTTTTAAAAAGTTGATAAAAATAATTTCTTGGACAAATCTCATATAATATAATCTGTTTTGATTATTTACAATTTTTCGTCGTTTGGTTACGACTTAGTGCCATATCTTCTCTTTTTTTTTTCTTTTAAAATATCAGACTATATAAATGACCCTGCAATATTATCTACCAAAATACCAATTCCTTTTCATCATTAATTCTAAATACATCTTTGGCGACTAAATAAAATCACAGTTACTACCCGCTCATTTTCACAACACAAATTATAGATATTAAAAAGTAGGAACACGCCCTCCTCTTTCCCGGCGGTGTTAACATATGCATTTTACTGCCCGAGTAAAATGCATATTTAACATACAGAACTGGGAAAGAGCAATACACTTATTGCTAATAAAATAATTAATCAATACAAGTACGAAATCATTGAGGAAACGTAGTACAGAATTATTACACATTTTTGTACGATAAAAACAATCTTTTTGTACTGGTTAAAATAATATATGGTCCAGACATCTACGTCAGTTTCAATGTACCGGTTTGTTCGCTGGATATGTCCATTTCGTTTTCGGAAATGGTGTGAGAATTGTTGACGCCCGAGTCCGTGGAATCATCGGAAACAGCACCTGGCAAATGGTTAACGGGTTTTTGTTGTCTTTAGATTGAGATTATGTTGTACAATACGATACCTTTTTTTAGAAGTTTGTCCGGCATGGGGAGATCCTTTGGGTTCGGCGGGGATATGACGCGTATCATCGAGCCCAATGGGTGAGAGTTAGCCGAGAGGAGGTTCTTAGTCGGAGACATTAAGGAGTAGGAATCTCCGAGCAAGAGTTTCGGAGTTAATGCAGCCGGCATTTGTATGGAAAAATCCTAAGAAAAGTTATAAGTGGAAATCAAAAAATAAAATAAGGGACCTAACTTCTTACCATACTCGTGTTATATTTTGTTGGAGTTTCCCAGTTCTTCCATGGTGCCGAACCCTATAATAATAGTCATTTATGTAACAACTGTATAAATCTAAACTTCAGTTTTCAATTTTTTTTGAAAAGGATGCTTACGATCGTTACTTCGTGGTAATTTATAATTGAACTGAATTGAAAAATCTACTATGTTTTAATTAATGTAATAAATATTACATATTATGAGAAGACCGAAGTTATATAAATCCATTAAAAACGTCATGCCATGTATTTCAAAATCATTATACAATTACTGCAGACTCTTCTAAAGTTATGTCGTGAGTCTTGGCATCTGATGGAGAATAAGGAACCTATTAGAACATTGGTAGATTAAGCAGTGGCGGCTCGTGGAACATGTTGATGGTAGAGCCACTTTTACAATTTATTGGATCGGATGATACTGACATTTGAAACATTAAAATTACGAATGGTGTAAATGACAAATTATACAAATTAAGTACCGGCCAAAAAATCAAAAATTTGCACATAAAAATCAATCACTTACGTTAAAAGTATGGACCAATCAAAAATTCGCTCCTAATTAAGATCACGGTATTCAGATGTGACGAGCGACTATGAGAAGTCATATTAAAGAGAGAACAAAACTGGAGGTGGGCTCGGAAACATCACGTATCTACCCTTTCCATTTTTTGGCTATATACGATGCGTGGCTCACACAAAGGCGAGAACTATAATCACGCCCCCTTAAATGTATTATCGTTATCAGCATCCACCTGATTGGAGAGAAGGGGATGAGCGCTACTCGTGAGGAATGCGTTGAACTAAATTTCGTCGCGCACATACAACTTTTAAGCAATTTTAAGAAACTTCTTATTGAAGTTGAGTAATTGGCAATCAATAATGATGAGTTTTAGTATGGTCACTGTAAATTGAATTATCTATGCATCAAACTCAAAATAAGTTACTATAAAACAATTTTACGCTAATTAATGACAAAAAAAATAAGAATTTGTTTTTTTTTACAATAACACATAGTTCAAGACGTAAACAATTTTATTTTATTTATAATTTTTGGTTTCTTAACTGTTTACAAGATCAACTTTAGGAGAACAATATGAAGTTTCAAGAAGCGTACGAATTCCCTGCCCTTAAGGTAACAAAAACTAAAATACAAGCCCAAAAAAATCGAAAATTTAGACAAAAATCGAAGACTCCCCGCCAAAAATAGAAAATGCAGACCGAAAATCCCAAAATTTCAACAAAAAAATCGAAATTTTTAACCAAAATACTGAATATTTAGGGCAAAAACTCTAAAATTTGGAACGAAAAAATGAAAAATACACGTCAAAGATCTAAAATATAGACCAAAAAAATCAAAAATGCTGGTCTAAAAATAAAAAATACAAACCAAAAAATTGGAAATTCAAGCAAAAGACAAATCATTTGCAATTTTCAGCCCCCAAAATAACTCATTAGCTCAAAATAAGTTTCCGGCCAAAAACTCGAAAACGGCAGCCAAAAAGTAACCAAAAAGTAAAAAAAATCGCCCATACAAAATAATAATTCGGGTTATGAAAACTTAAATGAAAGGCAAGAAATCAAAAACTTCTAAAAAACTCGAAAATATCGGCAAGAAAATAAATAAGTCGCGCATAAAAATCAGTACTCAAATCCAGTGGCGGCTCGTGGAACATGTTGACGGTAGAGCCACTTTTACAATTTATTGGATCGGACGATACTGACGTTTGAAACTTCAAAAGTATTAAAGAAGGAAATGACAAATTATACAAATTAAGTACAGGCCAAAAAATCAATCACTCACGTTTAAAATTTAAAGTAAAGACCAATAAAAAATACGCCACTAATTAAGGTAAAAAACTAAAATGCAAGCACAAAAAATCAAAAATTTAGAAAAATGTTGAAAACTCGCTATAAAAAAATAGACCAAAAATCCGAAAATTTCAACAAAAAAAAAATCGAAAATTTAGTATAAATAATATTATTTTATACTAAAGAATATTTAGGGCAAAAACTCTAAAATTTGGAACGAAAAATACAAGTCAAAGATCTAAAATATAGGCAAAAAAAAAATAAAAAATGCTGCTCTAAAAATAAATAATGCAAACCAAAAAATTGAAAAATCAAGGAAAACAAATATAATTTGCCATTTTCAGCCCCCAAAATAACTCTGGCTCAAAATAAGTTCCAGACCTGAAACTCAAAAACGGTAGTCAAAAAGTAAAAAAATTCGCCCATAAAAAATAATAATTTAAGTTAAAAAATCTAAAATGAAGAGCAAGAAATCAAAAACTGTCAAAAAACCTCGCCAAAAAAATAAAAAATCTCAATAATTTAATTAAAAACTCTAAAATATAGCATAAAAAATCAAAAATTTCGACCAAAAATTCGATCCTAAAAATCAAAATTCGAAAATTTTAACAAACAAATCGAAAATTTAGAAGAAAATTTAGGCTAAAAGTTAAAAAATCTAGACCAAAATATCAAAATCCTGGCTTAACAATAAAAAATGAGAACAAAAAGATTGAAAATTCAAGTACAAAAATTTGCCATTTTAAGCACTAATAGCCCCAAATTTGCTTTCAATTTAAAAACATTACGCAAAATTTTCTTTTTAATTGGATCAGATGATACTTAAAAAAACGTCAAAATTTAGAACAAGCAAAGTACAAATTATACTTCAAATTTTCATCTTTACATTCAGTTCAACTCAAAAACTAAAGTGATTTAAAAAAAAACGTAGTTTTTATAGGATGTTCATTTCGGCTTTCTCTATAATTAATATTCTATCTATTATTTGAAATTGCATTTAAATTATGTTTTTTTTTTAAGTATGTGTATATTGTTTTAAATTCGTCTTAAGTGTCTTAGTATTTTATTTATTTTGACGTTTATTTTTAGTTTGTAAGAATCTATTTTACTGTACTTGTTTAATTGCACATAGCCTACCGTTAATAAATACATACAAATATTAATAAATAGAGTGATGGCAAAACTTCGAATTTCAATTTTTTTTTTATGCCAAATAGTACTATATCACAGTGGCGGCTCATTGAATATTTGAATGGCAGAACCATTTATTATAAAATATATGCGCCAGTAAAATTTCCCACCTTCAATAAGTTTACGGCTAAAAGAAGTCCAGTAAAACTAAATCTCGTTCTTATTTTCCGAACAATAGAATCATAAATTTCCAAGGCTTTTCTCTTCGTATTTTCTCTTTGCTGAGGAGGTCCGTCTTCTGATAACTCCAATTCTAATTCTTTAATAATTTCATCCATTTCGTCTCGTATTTTCTGTACTTCATTTTCAAAAGATTTTAAATCGTGCTTCACCCCAAGAGCGTCGGTATTTTTCTTTTGAAGTTGATTGAGATTTATCACCAAGATGACTTGATATTTTTGTCATTTTTCAAATTTTCAAAATTGATCAACTCTTTTCTATATTCGAAACCCGTGTTGACCCCCCGCGAATGTAAATCACATTTCGTTTGTGACGAGTGGGGTAAGCGTCTCTCATCAATTTTGTCCAGTACTTACTTTCATTCTTTGTGGAGAAGTAGAAAAAAGAGCAAATTACGATCAATTTGATCAATTGCGTATGACGCGTAATGGAGAATCGTCCTAGTTTTTGCTTAGCGAATATGACCAACAAGTGCACGTCGTCGTCGCGCGCACGAGATGAGCCAGAATTTGTTGGGCACCAACTGCACGTTCCCCAACCGCGCGCCAACCCGCGGTATCCTATATTCTAACGAAATGCCGTGCCAGATCGAAGCTGGCACCGTTAACGGCGCGGTGTTACAGGTGTTGTTAGCAATTAAAAAGTTTTTTAAGATCCCGATAAAAATTCTTGCTGACCTTGACTCTACAGGTAGTTCCATGGCTCCGTGGCTCTATATAACGAGCCGCTCCTGAGATTAAGTCAATCGGAACTTTCATAAAGCACCTGTAACCATGGTAACTGCACTATTACCTAACATACTGATGTTTTTACCTTTTTGTGATTTTAAAAGTATAATTGTTTCACAATAACATCGAGTTGTTTCAAACTTACGCACACAGGAAGCCATTTATCTGCAAATTGAAATATTTTTGCTTCCCACACATCTGGATTAGTAATGATTTGATTTAAAAATTCTGCATCTGCAACTGTCTGGCCTTTGGCTGTTACGGACCAAAAACAATTGTCTTTTCTGTCTATTTATAAACTGCCTCTGATCTGGATGCATTCAGCATGGCAACGTCAAATCACCTTGATATTTTTTAACTGTCAGACACCATGATTCACCAATCTATTTGTAGTATATATCATGACAAGCAGTTTTTCAGAGAGAATGAAAAATATTATGTTAAATTTACTTGGAAAAGGAAAAATTTTAATTTTTTAAACAAAGTTTCTCAATCTTACCGGTGCCGGAGGAGTGTCTGGCTTTGGTGGTGTAATTCCACGAGATCCACTGTTATCCAGAACGATATTGTGAACTGGCGGAGGGGGCCAACTTACTGATTCTTCCACATGCATGCGCACATTTTCGTTCTTGTTGACTGTGTTCGGCAGAAAAAGACCAAATTCTGCAACAAATAAATTTATCAGTCTAAACTTTTATGCCCGTTTGCACCGCACCGCGTTAACTCTTTAATCATTGATTATAAGTTAATCCCTTTGCACCGCCATTTAATCATTGATTAAAGTCGGGTTAAAGTCCCAATTTTTAACCGGCCGAGTTTGGGCTGTTAGGAAGCCGGTTAAGGAAATACACGTGCGTTCGTGTCAAAAATAAAGGAACATGAAGGTTTATTACATTGAGGACGACGTTAGGTGATATAAAATCATTACGGAGATCAAATACAATTGATTTGTTTTATTCAAGCGCTAAATTTAAATGTCGGTATGCCAATCCAAGTGAATATGCGAATAAAAAATTTTGATTTATTAGATGAAGCGTGTTTTAGGAGAAGGTATGGATTAAGCAAACAATTCACATTCAATTTGTTGCAAGTAATTGAACATTTGAACATAAAATAGATTTTCTAAATAATAGGAAACTGTAAACAGCTGTTCATTTGGCATCTGAAGCATGCACAAGGCATAAATTTCAGTGGCACCCACCCCAGAAAATAAAATAACCCCACAAATTGCCAACCGTATTTTAGCTCACAACCATTTAATCATCTGATACTAACCGATAGGCTGTGCAAACTGAGCGGCATGATTAACTTAATCATTGATTTAGTAATCATAGATTTTAACCGAGTGCGGTGCAAATGGGCATTAATCTGCAGTAAAATAATTTCTTTTTAATTTAAAAGCGTTAATAATGCATTAGTCGTTACCTGTAATCTTTGGATTCAGTGCGATATTCGTGCGCTTCCTCGATCTTCTCATGATGATAAGAAAACTGAATTCGGTGAGGAGCTTCTCGTAGGTGTCTTCCTCAGATTGAAACAGTGAGATGCCAAAGTGCTTGTTGTACAGGTTATCCAGTGAGTTGTAAGCAATTTGGCCGCCCTCCTTGTACAGTAACAGGTACATTTTTGCAGCCATGGCGTATGGTGGGGTTAAAAATATAATTGATTCCAAACCGGATCTATTTATCTAAAATAAAATAAAAAACTTTGCTGAAAAATGTGTATTAGTAGTTTTCAATTATTGAAGCAGTCACAGTCGTCAGATTTATAGGCAACTCCAGTAAAGAGTTAAAGGTTAATCTAGAAAGTGGGACTGACTCAATGAATTTCATGATATAGAGCTATTCAGCAGAGATGGCGGTCGGGGTGTCTTGTCCGTCCGAATCAAGTAGTGTCCATTGCAATTTTCCACCATAGGCGTGCGCAAAAACGCCAAATATAAAAATAAAACCAGAAATATCACAAATTAAAAAAAAATTATAAGTTCATACCACATAAAATTACTTGATTTATAGCGGATATAATTGGCAACGCGTTTTATAAAGGGATTAATATTCTTCGGCCAATTTTAAACAGGAATAAATAACCGGATTAGTTGACCTAATTGTTCTTTAATAATTACTATGACCCAGAAGTAACGAAAATCTTAACAAAGAACCATTGGGGCTTCTTAATGTATTTAGTACATTAGGCCGAAAGGGATGCAAATTAATCTTCGCAATGGATTATAAATTCAGAAAACCTGAGTAAATCTGGGAATTCCCTTATTAAAAATTTGCCTGTTTCCCTTGTATATATACATGTTCACTTAATAATGTAATTTTCATTCGTTTTGATAACTGCAATCAATACAACACCAAAACATTAGTGCTCCGAGACGTCTAAAAATGCCGAAGTGTTTAAACTCTAAATGTGACAGTTTAGTTTTAAACTTATTAGAATATTGTGAAAAGGAAAAAGAATATGGAAGGCCAATTACAAATATTAATCGCGTTCGAGAGAGAGTAGCTGAAGCTTTAAAAATAAGTTTACGATCGGTGGAGAGAACAGTTCAGCGCGGAAAATATGAAAATGGAAAAAGGAACTGTAAAATTTCCCGAAGAAGAAAAAAATCAAAAACTGAAGATTTACCTGCATGTGCTCGAAGTGAAATTCACAGTGTTATTTATAACATGTACATAAAAAAGGAACATGTTAGTGTGGCTTTAATTAATGAACAATTGACAGAAGGAGGGAATGTGCAAATTAGCAATTCCAGTCTATTGCGAGTTATGCATTCAATGGGGTGGTCTTTTAAAACTCATGATAACAGACGTGCTCTCTGCGAAAAACAGTCAGTTGTAAATGCCAGAATCAATTTTCTGCGAGAATACCACAGAAATTTAAATTCTGAGAATGCATTAAAATGTATTTTTGTGGACGAAATGCGGATTTTTCAATACGGAGGACCAAACAAAATTTGGCAGGATAAATCTATGAATAGCGTGAAACATTCATTTGCGTCAACTGGAAAGCGCTATATGATTGTGCACGCATGTTCCTCGTTTGGGTGGGTACCAGAATGTGGATTAATTTATTATACCACATCCAAAAGTGCCGATTACCATGATAATATGAATGCTGAAGGTTTCATAAAATGGTTTGAGAGATTATTAATACAATTAGAAGAACCATGTTTAATAATTGAAGCCTATGCTGGAACAACGTTGTAAACGCCAAAAATTGTTTTGTTGGGAAATCGAAAAAAACCAAAAATGATCGATTGCTTTATTAATTAGGTAAATGTATGGCTAATATAACTAGTAAAGAAAGAACTTAACCATATGATAGGCACTGCATACTTGACCACATACAGGATTGTGATTTACAAGCATATTTTTCTCATTTCAATCAAACAACGTTGTATATCCATGTTGTTTTACGGAACTAAGGCGGTTACAACGTTGTTATAAGATTAAAAACAAAGTACAAGTGAAAATGTAATATTTTAATCAAATTAAACAAAAATGAAATGTAGTAGGTACATAATTTTAGGCATCGCCCTTAATATTTTTGTAAAAATTTACATATTTTAGTGGAATGTAATCACACATATGTAATAAGTTGGACAGTTTTTCTTTTTTGATTGGAAGAGGTCCTTCATACGCTTCCCTAAGATCGTCCAGGGTTACTTCAATTGTCGCCTTCTTGGGTGACATTAGCGAATAAAATATCCATGGTTGAGTTGTGTTGTGAGATTTTCTTATCCGGATACTGTTCGGGTCATCCAATGTTATTTGTATCCACACTCCCTGTGTTATTTTGCATTTAGGATCTTTCCATATTGAATTTTCTGCATCGGTAAAATCTTTAAAAAATGTTTGATGCACATAAATAACTGTGAAGGGATTGTTTACTTTTGATTTTGCGATTACATCTGTCCACTGAAATGGCACATAAACCGAGGAAAGTTTTTTCATCCGTTCTATCAGAGCAAAGTCTCTGTCACAGGGTAAAAAACTGTGTCCACTAACTAAAAACTTCTGCTCCACTTGGGTAAAGTATTTTTCTCTCAGTATCAGTCGGAGCAATGTTATCATTTTCCAGTTGTTATTTTGGGCCACACATCTGTCGGACCTTGATCAAGACGGTGGAAATGTTGAGTGACATGAAATAGTAATGCCGAGGCGATCTCAGTAGAGCCTCGATGTGCCATTAATTCATCCCATAATATCATGGTAGCTATACCACTTCCCATGTTATGAACACAATAGTTATAGGTAGAAAGTTGCCTCTGATAGAAAATGGACGAATGAGTTAGATTTGGGCAAAAAAGTACTTGTTGCAAATCTGTGCATAAAACTACATAATTAGGATTTATCCTAGCCATTTCGGTATCTTTTATAAATGATAGGTAGCCTGCTTGTGCTCGCAAATGATGGATTTTACTTTCATTTTCGATTTCCCGTCTGTCACGTTCATCGTCGGTCGAGCAAAGTTTCATAAATAATTTATCACAGTATGAGCAGGTGTCTGACCTGGGAAGTCCAAACCGAAAGTTAAATTTACTTTTAAATACATCATGATACGTCCTTAATGAGATTTGATTCTGTGGGTATTTTTCCAAAAACAGTCTATACATTTTTGAGATCAGGTGAAAGGCAATTCTTCGAGGATTCATTTCTGCTGTAATGACTTTCCTGCTGTGGAAATGACTTAATATGTTCGTATATTTTCTGTGTATCTGTTGGCTTAAGTTTTTTTGGGCGGTTCATATGCTTTCCACGTTTGTCAGTTATATCTGCACCAGATTTTATTTTATCCACAAGGTACTGAACTCGTCTCTGGGTGATAGAGAATATGTAGCAGAGAGTTGATTTGCATACCCGTATACTATTTATGGCGTATTTTACAGTAGTTTGGCGGCGGGATATTGTCTTTTCAACCCTTCTTCTCTTCGGTTCTTCAATGGTAATAGCTTGTGATAGGTATTGCGATTGACCATCATAACTTAGCTCTCTGAACTTCTGGAATAATGTTTGGTGTTTAACCACCAATAATTCGGCAGAGCACCCATCACACGACTGAAAACACTTGCAGACACGTTTCTAAAAATTTTATTATGACTTTATTATGAAATCTTTAATAGTACAAGCTTCAAATCAACTTACTTCATCTGGGCGTTTTAAAGCTTCTTTGGGGATATTTCTAGATGAAACGTAATTGTCTCCACTGTCTTTGAGATGTTTTCTGATATTCTGCTTCCAATTGTCAATATGCATCTTTCGTTTTTTGCCTCTATTTAGCTGTGTTATAACCGACGCTCTCAAAGAAACATCCATTTTTGTTTATAACAACAACAAACTTCACACCAAACAGATGTAAACAAAACAAACGCGCGAGAAACTAGTTGGCCGCGGCGGCGCATACAACGTTGTTCCACAAAATAACCAAAATCGTCTGATCGAAATGACGCTAGAAAACCAGCAGAATATTTTCTTATGGCTCCACTATTTTGCTAGCGGATTATTTAGGTCCCATACAACATTTATCCACGGAAAAACTGCTTTTACACATATTGGTGGTTACAACGTTGTTCCAGCATAGGCTTCAATTATCGATAATACGAGGTACCACTCCCGAATTTTAAATAAACAGCCCACAGGAAATTGGAGGAAGATATAAAAAACTGGCTGACTGAAAATAATATTGCATATTCTGATAGCGATTTAAAAACAGATTTGCTACAAACAGCCCAAATGCGAAAGCAGCCACATGTATATGCTGTAAATGAAATGGCATTAAAGTTTGGACATAGAATGTTAAGACTTCCACCATATCACTGCCAGTTTAATCCAATAGAGCTTGCCTGGGGAACATGCAAAAATTATTATGATCATCATATAGGTTGTGAGGGATATAGTTCTGAATCAGTTTTGAAAATGTGGGAGGAGGCGCTTAAACACGTACCGAAAGAAAGCTGGAAACAATATATTAAACACATGGACGCTGTCATATTGAATAATTGGAAGAAAGAGAAAATAATCGACAATATTCCAGAGTTTATCATACATGTAGGAGATTCAAGTGACGATAGCACTGATAATTTTGAAGAATTTGACGATAATGAATGATTAATTTATTTTTATGTATTATTATTTTATACTATTCATTTAAATAAAATGAATGTCACAAATTTGTTATGTTTTCATATTAGTTATTTCATATTTCATTTATATTATTGTATTAGAATACGTATTTTTTAATGTTGTATTAATATCCATTTCCACATTTGCTATAACGTATGAAATAAATTCATTAAAAACATATTTTCTTTCAATTAACCTGCGTAATTGCAATGCTTGACTAAATCGCGCGCGCCTATGAAATAACCGGTAAGTAAGAGACGCCGTACACTATTTCTTTCTCCTTCTACCGCTCGGTCTGAGACCGAGCTACGCAGTCTGTCTGTTCTATCGACCGAAGGTCTTTCTGCCCTACTTACTTAAGTAGTATACGTAATGATGAATCAAAACTGACAAAGGAGACTCAACAGGTAATAAGGGAGAATAGAAAGAAAAAGAAAAATAAACCAGATACACTTAATATAATCATTATGGTGAAATACAATCTTAGGACATCACAATTTTTGATAAAAATGGAAGGCATCATTTACTATTATAGCAACTATTGAAGATTCCTAAAAATTCTTAAAACATCTCCACAAAGCAGCTGCTGAAAACCACACCACTGCAGAACCCACCTAGTCAATTGGACCCAAATGAAAAATAAATGTAGCATATGCCAACAGTGGCGGATCGTGCAACATTTTGATGGTAGAGCCACATATACAATATACCCCCTCCATTTTTTGAAGAAATAAAGAACGATTTATCTTCCTAGACCAAAGTAACTGATGAAAAAGTGTTTTATGAGTTAAAAATTCTTGCTGAGCTTGAAACTGCAGGTAGTGCCATGGCTCCTTGGCTCTATATAACGAGCCGCCCCTGTATGCCAATAAAGGTTCTTTTTTTTTTACTGTAACCAATTAGAAAAAATGATGAGGGAGCTTGGGCTTAAGCAGCCGATATTGGTGAATAGACTGGCCAATCCCTATGCTCAACCACACCCAGGAGCTGTACTTGGAAAGTATTTCGTCAAATAAAAATTATTGATTTCATTAAACATAAATCCCCCAAATTACATTCCATTAATAAGTGCATAAATTAAACACACGCTGTATTCTCAAGATCTTCTTTCAAAAGCATTAAATTTATAAACATTACATTCCCAACAACACCTTTCGCAAGTTTATCACCACTCGCTCTCCAGGCTTCTTTGCTAACAACATTAACAAGCTACTATGGAGATGGCAAAATTGTTTTGATAGTTCAGGCGATTACGTTGATTAATTATACTGCTCTTTGCTTGAGGCACGGGTGTGAAGCCAAGATACGAATATCGGCAACACGAAAGTATGTGGGCCACCCCAGGACAGTGGGGCGAGGGGGAATTTCAAATTTGCCGCTTTTGTAATGATGGTTCCCTCGATGTTGCCAGATTTATCAAAGATCTTATTATGGGGATTACCGTTTTTAATAAACTTAAAATTTCACTACAAAGTAATAATTTTAAAAATTAAAATTATGATTTAAACATAATTAGACTCATTATCGTTTATATTTGTCATAATAACTCATGAAAGTATAATATTACTGTTTATTACATATAATCATGTGCATTGTATATTTTATACTTCGATGTATACTGATTTTATTTTTCTCTCCGACTAGTTTCGACCTTAGGTCATTCTCAAGGAGATATGTACAAAATTAACATCGACTGGTATTTATACAGGAATTTAAAAATCAGGTAATAAGGGCCGTCGAAATGGGGGAGTTCCAGATATCTTCGACGTTATTAAGCGTGGTTTTTCCACGTTTTATTGCTTTGTTAATTTCGAGGACCTCTCGCAAATTCAAATCCCATTTATTATTTAATAAAATTTCTACAGGTCTGTCACAACATTGTATTGAATGTAACCATTTTTTTAGTGACAATAATTTCCGAATTTTGTATTCAGGTAATAAGGGACGGGATTTGAATTTGCGAGAGGGCCTCGAAATTAACAAAGCAATAAAACGTGGAAAAACCACGCTTAATAACGTCGAAGATATCTGGAACTCCCCCATTTCGACGGCCCTTATTACCTGATTTTTAAATTCCTGTATAAATACCAGTCGATGTTAATTTTGTACATATCTCCTTGAGAATGACCCAAGGTCGAAACTAGTCGGAGAGAAAAATAAAATCAGTGAAACAAAACCAAGTGTTTTAATTAATAAAAAAAAATAAAAAAAATTGTTAAACATTTTTGCAAAAAATGGAATTGCAATGCTGTTCCGACACCAAGAAGTAAGACAATATAACTACACTAATTTACTTATTAACTATTTTAATGTCATGAATCCTGGATACGGGCAAACAACTGACCTGTTACGACGCCTGAAAGAAATATCCTAAGAAGAACGAAGAGAACTGATGGAACATTGCACCTGGACAAAACCCTAATACCCGATTGTTGTGATATTTTTATATTTGATAATTTTGTTAATAATAATGTATATAATTATTCTGTTAAATATATTTTTCCATGTAGGCCTATTTTTATTTTTTTTGTGAAATCCAATCTTTTTTCTTTTACCAAAACCAGTAACTTCTTCATTTATGTACTATCTAAAAGTATAATCAATTATGTGCTCAAAAACCATAATTGATTATATTTTTAGTGTTATTAAATTGAAATATATCGTGTAGACGAGTGTAACATTTTTAAATTTTGGCGGTAGTTTCGTAGTAGTTTGCCACCCCAACACCAGGCGGCGCCAAAAATCGTGTTTCCGAAATTTAACATGCAGGTTTCACTTCTAAAGGTATGTGTTCTGTGGCTTGAGGTACCGGGAGCCCTGATAAGGTTGGCGACCGGCGATATCTGGAAATCTATTAAGAATGCAGCTTCTGGAAAAAAATCTTTATAAAGGACGCCACAAAATATCGCTGGAAATAATGTTCAACATCCTAGATTTGCAGCAAGAGAGTGTAACATGCATCATTTTCTGTAGAATTTACTTATTCTAAAATATTAAAATATTGATTTTGCTGTTTCACACTTTTCTCTGTCTTTCAAATTGCCATCGCTTGGCAATAAGTCGAAACCGAATAAAGATAATTGATATGCGGTTTTCGAATTTTTTGATCTTTAGAAAAGTAGTGTACAAAAGAGGAACAGTTCCATTTCATTTTCTAGAGAAAACCGGCATTGCAAAAAGGGCCATCTAGCGGTCACTTCAGTAATTACAACGACGTAACTAATATTCAACAAAGTAGTGCAAGAAAAGTCCTTTTCAACGAGATCAAGTTTGTACAATTCCATTAAGACAAAAGTATAAACTGTCCTCGCCACTTACTTTGAAAGACAGAAAATAGTGTGAAACAAATAATAAGCAAAATTACTTATAGTTTATAACCTGCAAGCAGGGAAAATCTATTTAACTGATGATGTGTGTTACGCTCTCTTGTGGCCGATCAAGGAAGTTGAAAATTATTTCCAGTGATATTTTTTTCCCGAAGCTGCAGGCTTTATGTTTTTAAGAAATCAACGCTAACCAACCGTATCAGATAATCCGGTATATTGATTTCAAATTTATTAATATCTAAGTTAGCCATATAGTTGGACAGGACAAAATTGAATAATCTCTAGGCATTCAAGGTCTTAAGTGTAAGTGTTATTTTACGAGGGCTTTTAACTCTTCAAGCGGTCAGGTACACTTAAGATCTTTATTGCCTAGGAATTATTCAACTTTGTCCTGTCCAACGAGTGTTGCCATACGTACGGTAATTACCGTACTTGTCCGGTATTCTGAGCGAAAGTACGGTATACGGTCCAAATGTTAAAACCGTACACAAATGTATGGTAATTTTCACCCTGTATAAAAGCATTTTTAACGCGTTTTTAATTCGACTAATTTATCGAGCGCTAGCAATGGCTGCTGTTTTAAGAACGTTGAAAGTAGTGGAGAGTAGTGTTCAGCAGTACGTTTTGCCTACGAATTGCCTAATATTCAATGAACAAACTCAAAGAAAAATAAATACAGATATGATTGAATTCCTAAAAATTTGAATGAATTTTTGAAACTTAATATTTTTGGAAGTAGAAGAAAAAAAATCTAAAAAATAAATAGTGATATTAAAGAATTCCACAAAAATTTTAAAATCTTTACAATACATCTACCTTTAAAACTAACTTACTTTTTTTTTTTAATTTGACAATTTTTGAAAAGTAATATTTTAAGTTATCGAACAATTGAAGAAATAAAAATAAATACTTATATGATGGAATTACCTTAATATACACTTGGATTTTTGAAAATGTGTCAATTTCTGCTCGAGTCATAAATTTTTAAAAACGAATTTTTAAGTGGTCGAATATTTAAACAAGGAAAAACTAAAAAAAAAATCATATCCCTATGATTGAATTCCATAAAAAAACTCAATTTATGCAATTTACCTTTAAAATTAACCTTGATTTTTGAAACTGAGTCAATTTTTGTGTTAGTTATGAATTTTTGAAAATTAATATTTTTAGTTGTTGAAGACGAACAAAAAAAATCTAAATAAAATAAATAGTAATATAATTGAACTCCACAAACATTTTAAAATAGTTCTACTTTACAACTAACTTAAATTTTTGCAAATTCGCCAATTTCTTCCAGTTATGATTTTTTGAAAATTATTTTTTTGTAAGTTGTCGAACAATTGAACAAATTTAGAAAAAATAAATACTCAAATGCTCGAAATTTTTAATATATCCACAAGATTTAACAAAAATTTTGATTTTTGAGTTATAAATTTTTAAAAATTAATTTTTAAGTAGTCAAATATTTTTACAAGGAAAAACTAGAAAAAAAAATCATATCGATTTGATTGCATTCCTTAAAAACTCTGATGAAACCATAATACATTTACCTTTAAAATTAACCTTGATTTTTGAAATTGAGTCGATACTTGCGCGAGTTGAATTTTTGAAAATTAATATTTTGGCTAAAAAATAAATACTGATATAATATTAATTCGTCAAGAATTTTGATATCTTTACAAAACATTTACCTTTAAAACTAACTAACTCTGCCAATTTCTGCGTGAGTTATGAATTTTTGAAAATTGGTCGAAATATTTGAACAAAAAAAAATAGAAAAATAAAATAATATCGATATGATCGAATTCTTTAAAAAGTCCGATGCTGTCAGAACACATTTATGTACCTTAAAAAAAAACTTTAATTTTTGAATATGTGTTCATTTTTGGGTTTTAAATTGTCGTTTTTGGCAGTTGAAATTGTCATTTTTGGCAGTTAAAAATGGTCGTTGCCGACACTTGAAAATTGTAATTTTTGGCAGTTGAAAATTGTCATTTTTGGCAGTTGAAAATTGCCATTTTTGCAGCTTAAAATGGTCGTCTCCGACACTTGAAAATTGGCCTTGTTGGCAGTTGAAAATTGTCATTTTTGGCAGTTTAAAATTGTCATTTTTGGGCAGTTAAAAATTGTCACATTTGGCAGTTAAAAATGGTCGTTGCCGTCACTTGAAAATTCGCGTTTTTTGGCAATTAAAAATCGTCATTTTTGGCAGTAAAAAATGGTCGTTTCAGACACTTGAAAATTGGCCTTTTGGCAGTTGAATATTGCCCTTTTTGGCAGTTGAAAATTGTCACTTTTGGCAGTTAAAAATGGTCGTTGCCGAAACTTGAAAATTCGCCTTTTTGGCAGTTAAAAATGGTCGTTTCAGACACTTGAAAATTGGCCTTTTGGCAGTTGAAAATTGCCCTTTTTGGCAGTTGAAAATTGTCATTTTCGGCAGTTAAAAATGGTCGTTTCCGACACTTGAAAATTAGCCTTTTTGGCAGTTGAAAATTGACCTTTTTGGCAATTGAAATTGTCATTTTTGGCAGTTGAAATTGTCATTTTTGCAGTTAAAATTTGTCATTTTTGGCAGTTGAAAATTGTCATTTTTGGCAGTTGAAAATTGTCATTTTTGGCAGCTTAAAAAGGTCCTTGCCGACACTTGGAAATTGGCCTTTTTTGCAGTTAAAAATTGTCATGTTTGGCAGTTAAAAATGGTCGTTTCAGACACTTCAAAATTGGCCTTTTCGGCAGTTGAAAATTGGCATTTTCGGCAGTTGAAAATTGTCATTTTTGGCAGTTGAAAATTGTCATTTCCGACACTTATTATATTACATGATATGCTAGAATTTATCAAAAATAAAAAAAAATTGAGTATATTCACAAAACATCTGAATTATCTTTAATTTTTGAAAATGCGTGAGTTATAAATGTTGAAAAATGATTTTTTTTTATTTCTCGAATATTTGAACAAAGAAAAAATAGAAAAAAAAACAACTGATATATAATAATAATATGATTGAATTCCTTAAAACCTTTAATGCACTCATAATATATTTAACTTTAAAATTAACTTTGAGTGTTGAAAATGCGTGTTATGAATTTTTAAAAGGGGCCCGTTGGTGTAGACGCTCGGTCCGTGGTTGTTGTATATGTTGTTGTATATGTCTTGTACAAAAATACAATTAAAAATCTAGCCGTGTGTGACTGAATAGCTCAGCCTAAGTCAAAAAAAAAGAAAAGAAACATTTTTTTTGAAAATTAATATTTAAAGTTGTCGAAGACTTGAATAAAAAATCAATTTCTTTAATACCCTCACAAAACATCTCCCTTTAAAACTTACTTAATTTTTGATAATGCGTCACTTTTTCCGTAAGTTATGAATTTTTGAAAATTAAGTTTTAAGTTGTCGAACAAAAAAAAACTGATAGAATTTCTCAAAAATTTTAGTAAGTATATTCACAAAACATCATCTGCCTTTAGAATCAACTTAGACTTTTTCAATTTTTGCGTGAGATTAATTTTTGAAAATTAATATTTAAAGTTGTTGAAGACAAAAAATGTTTTTTTTTTTCATATATTCACAAATTTAATTTATTTAATGTGCCAATAACAATGGGTTTATACAGGTCAATATACATAATATAAATAAGTGGTTTCAATAAATTAAAAAAATGAGTCATAACAGATATATATATAAAAAAAAACTTAAACTTACAGGGTGTAGAAATATGCAAAAGATGCGTTCAGAAAGAAAACTGTAACATGGATAAGTAACAAATGTATCTACCTTTAAAACAAAACTAACTTTAATTTTTGAAAATGCATCACTTTTTCAATATTTAAAAACTAATTTTTAAGCAAGGAAAAACTAGAAAAAAAAATCATATCGCTATGATTGAATTCCATGAAAAAACTCTGATGCAATCATTTACCTTTAAAATTAATCTTGATTTTTGAAACTTGGTCAATATTTGTGTTTGTTATGAAATTTTGAAAATGTTTTAAGTTGTTGAAAACCAAAATCGAAAAGAAATAAGGTCTGATATGATAAGAGTTCCTCAGATATGTTTTTATTCACAGAACATCTGCCTTTATTTTTCGAGAATGTATTAATTTTTCCGCGAGTTATTTTTTTTAAATTAATGTTAATGCTTTTTCTCTTGTAAAATACACGATTAGAAAATAGAGTTCAAATTTAAATTGAATTATCAACTATCCAACACAATTCCGCTAAAAAAGCCGCAATGTGGATTCAAAATCCGCCAGATCTAGCGGACTATCCGCTGACCTGGCAACACTGTCTATGGGATAGCAGATAGGACCATCTAGCGTCAATTTATGTAACAAATTCGTAGAAAAATGTGTAAATCCCCGAAATAATCCAATAGAACGAGTTTATAAAAGGGGGAAAAATCGTTTTTATGTGATATTTTCGGTAAAAAAAAATTTAGAAAACCTTCGCCTCACCCCTGAAATCATTATAAGTGTGTATTTCTTGTAGTCCACACCCTAATAAATTATCACATCTAACAGGTATGTACGGTAATTTATTACTAAGTACGGTAATCCAGAGTACTCGGGTACGGTAATTCGTTTTCGAACGTATGGCAACACTGTGTCCAACCATACCAGTATTTCTTTCCTGAAGACAGTTGCTTGTGGCGAAACCAAACTTTTAGTTAGAAGTCAGATATTTCCTACTTAAAGACCTTATGCTTGCACAAAGTTTTATTCCTGTCCGGTTTATTTGTCAATAAATATTTCACCAATACGAATGGCGAAGAAGAAAATGCACAGCCGACTATCAAAATATTGAAAACTACTTACAATAATATTATTCAGCTGCTCCAGCGTAGCAACAGTAATACTGCTTTGGTACTTCGTGTTGTACAGGTTTAACAATGTGGTTAAATTAAGTTGATGTGGTGGATTAATCAAGAGAGCCCAGACCCGTAAAGCTAATGTAGAATGCGTACCACTCTCGACAGGTATGAGCAGCGGACCAGCGCTACTCTGCGTTACCTAAAATTAAAAAGAAAATTAAAACAATATACCGGGTGTGGCAGTTAAGACGCCTCGGACCATAGCTCCTTTACGATAAAAGCTATCGACAAAAATCTAAGAACAAAGTGGTGCATAGTTACCGTCGCTATGTTTCAAAAATATTTCTAATCATCAGTGGCGTGCCGTACTCCAGTGGCGTATCAAACTTATGTTTTTTTAAATGGAATGCCCTATTTTTTATTGCAGATTTGGAAAGTGCTCGACGAGTACTTATTTTTTATCTATCATGTTATACCCTTCACTTTAGCGGTTTCGCTGTTATAACCCCTTCTTTCAAAATTGCGCCCCATTTTTGAGATTTTTTTGTAGAGAAACTAATTGACGCCGGCGCCTAAATTTTGAATTGAGGTACAGGTTAAGACCTCGTATACCTTCACATAATTTTTTTTCGGGCAATTTATGGAAAAAAAAATAATTTTTGATTGATCCTCGCATGTTGTCATTTTTTCCGAAAATTTCAAATGGCACCCCCCTAAAAAAATTACGGCGTTGTACAGCCAAAACTCTAAATTTTTCATTGGTGTAAAAAAAATTACACATTGCATAACAAAATTTCGGAGAAAAAAGGAATTTCATCGCAAATGTCGGGAAACGTTTTCCGTTCCCAAGTGTGCCATGAGAAAACAAAAGATTGGTAATTGTCAAAGTAAATTATTAGACGTCAGTAGCAGCCATAAGTCATTTTTGATAAACGTTCTAAAAATGTTCCGAACTCAAGAGGAAATGGTTGACATGATATTTATTCTTGGAGAATGTAACAAGAATTGTTTCTTGGCATCACGAGTGTACGCTGCGAGATATCCGCACAGGGCACATCCAAAAGAACGTGCGTTTCAAAAAGTGTTGGAGAGATTTACTACTACGGGAAGTGTGAAACGGCCAAGGAGAGTTAGAAAGAAGGCAGTTATTACCAAAAATAATGAACTGCAGGTTCTGGAGGCAGTTATTGAAGATCCTCGTACCAGTATCCGTGATATTAGTAGGAATCACGATATTTCAAGGCGATCCGTACATCGTGTTCTTAAAAAGTACAAATTCCGTCCATTTAAGATTCAACTGCACCAAGAATTGCAACCTCAAGATTTTCATGCGAGGCAAGATTTCTGCATGTGGGCTATCAACAAAATTGAGCAGGAGGAATCATTTCTTATGTGCGTATTATTTTCTGATGAAGCAACGTTCCATAGAAATGGGCATGTCAATCGCCACAACTACCATTATTACGCCGATGAAAACCCACAAGCCATGCGAATGATAAACCACCAGCAAAGATGGTCGCTGAATGTTTGGGGAGGCATACTTGGAGAACACCTTTTGGGTCCTTATTTCATCGAGGGGCACCTGAACGGCAACAGTTATTTAAGGTTCCTTCGCGACGACTTGGATGATCTCTTGGAAAATGTCCCTCTAGCCGCTCTTCGACAGATAGTTTTCCAGCACGATGGAGCTCCTGCACATAATAGCTGTGTCGTTCGAGAATTTCTCGATGAAACGTTTCCGGACTCCTGGATTGGTAGGGGGGTTCTGTGAGGTGGCCGCCAAGATCACCAGACCTCACTCCCCTTGACTTCTTCCTTTGGGGCCATATCAAAGACGAGGTTTACAGGACGGTACCAACTACTGTCGAGGATATGAGGGAGAGAATCCGCGCGGCTTTCCGCGGTATATCACCAGAAGTCCTTAGGGCAGTGTCTAGAGCCTGTGAGTCGAAGTTGCGGTTATGCCTCCAGCAGGAAGGTCGTCATTTCGAACATTTAGTTTAAGTTGTTAAATTTTCTTTATCTGCATTTTTCATATCATGTTGAATAAATAGGTACATACTATTATGTTGACCGTATTTGTGTATTTGTTTTCTCATGGCACACTTGGGAACGGAAAACGTTTCCCGACATTTGCGATGAAATTCCTTTTTTCTCCGAAATTTTGTTATGCAATGTGTAATTTTTTTTACACCAATGAAAAATTTAGAGTTTTGGCTGTACAACGCCGTAATGTTTTTAGGGGGGTGCCATTTGAAATTTTCGGAAAAAATGACAACATGCGAGGATCAATCAAAAATTATTTTTTTTCCATAAATTGCCCGAAAAAAAATTATGTGAAGGTATACGAGGTCTTAACCTGTACCTCAATTCAAAATTTAGGCGCCGGCGTCAATTAGTTTCTCTACAAAAAAATCTCAAAAATGGGGCGCAATTTTGAAAGAAGGGGTTATAACAGCAAAACCGCTAAAGTGAAGGGTATAACATGTTTGATAAAAAAATAAGTACTCGTCGAGCACTTTCCAAATCTGTAATAAAAAATAGGGCATTCCATTAAAAAAAACATAAGTTTGATACGCCACTGGAGTACGGCATGCCACTGATGATTAGAAATATTTTTGAAACATAGGGACGGTAACTATGCACCACTTTGTTCTTAGATTTTTGTCGATAGCTTTTATCGTAAAGGAGCTATGGTCCGAGGCGTCTTAAGTGCCACACCCGGTATACAGTATGTGTAGGAATACTACAGACAAATTGATAGGGTGAACTCATGAGTATTTTAACATTTAAATTTCTGATATTTTAAGTCTTTAAAATGTGACTTTTTGAAGGCAATGTTTAAATAATTTACCTTTACATTATCGCCAAGTTTCGATATCAGTTCGTTGATATCCTTGCATTCGTAATACTGAGGCTTCAACGGATACCCGTATTCCCTTTGAAAAGACGATCCCAAACCTTCGAGCGGCAAATACGACAGCTGAGATTTCCTAATCAATTCGGCAATTTGGCTGCCTCGGACGTTCAGCGATTTCTGTAGTGTTAAGCAAACCTTACGCTCACCATCGGGCATCTCCTCCACCTTTACAGTTTCAGGAATCGCCTCAAACAATTCGATCAACTTCAGAAACCCATAATCGGAAACCTTGCACTGATGCCCGAAATGATGGTGATAAGCGGGCACGAACTTATTGAAGAGCATTGCACATTGCGGAGAATAGGATAGTAATTTGATAACCTAAAAGTTTTTGATTATTATTATAAGTACTGTGGGGCTTACAAAGTTGGGCCTATAAGTCAATTACATTGTTTTTGAAGTACAACTAGAACTAAAGCTCAAAAATTAATTATTTTTCCGGAACTGAAAAGTACTGTTCAGTGTGTTACTATCGACAGAAAAACTTAATCAAATTATTAATTCATAATCCGTTGCTCTTCTACCCATCGGATGTAGAGGTTGAAATTAATAATAAGGAACGTAAATCGTGAACTGAATAAAATATGATAGCAAATATAAAATAATTTTTCTTGCTGAATGTAATATTCACGAAGAAGTTGTTTTGATTTTAATTTATTAAACGGTAGAAAACGGTCTTGTCTAATGAAATTTTTAACTGGGGAGGGCTGCGCTTCGCCATCAATCATCATTTACCCGTTATTAAAATCCTATGTCATTGCTGCAGTTAAAAAATGTCCTGCTAAACATTGGCCATTACTACAACTAGACATACAGGGTGTTTCAGAGCTCTGGGAACGGTCAATCACATGTTTATTTTTCAAAATTTCGAAAAATGTTTTATACAAAATTTGTGTATAATAGTGAGCTGCACGCCCTAAAAATATTTAAATTTATACAGGGTGTCTCATAACAAAGTTACAGACCAAACTTATGTTTTTTTAAATGGAGCACCTTGTATTTTTTGTCATTTTTGAATTATATGGAGCAAATAAATGTGAGTTACTTCAATACTCCCTATTCCTATTGTTTGCCATTTTCGAAATATTCGAAGATTTGTGCATTTCACATGGTCTGAGTGAAATTTTATTTTTGCCCCAGTGATTGACGTTGAACGATTAAAATCATTTCTATTATTTGGTTGAAGGTTCGAACTATAGAGCCAACCATGATTTCATTCAAAAAATTATACAGGGTGGTGAAAAAATGCGGTACAAAAAACCGAACTTATAAAGTTAAATAATTTCGTTTTTTCAAATGGCACACCCTGTATTTAGTAACGTATTCTCAAGTACAATCCAATTATCTTTCAGATTATAATAATTATTCCTGATATGATAATTGCCGAATACAGAAAAACTATTGAGATTAGGAACAGGGAACCCTGTATTAATTTTAATTATTTGCTTGAAGGTTCGAACTATAGAGCCAACCATGATTTCATACAAAAAATTATACAGGGTGATAAAAAAAATACAGTTGAAAAAACCAACTTATAAAGTTGAATAACTTCGTTTTTTCAAATGACACATCCTGTATTTAGTAACGTATTCTCAAGTAGAATCCAATTATCTTTCAGATTATAATAATACTCACAATATTTTACATTTGCAGAAGTATCCTGCGCTAAGGTTAGAGATGTAATTATGAAATTGAAAACAAAGTGTTCAAAAGATGTATATGGCCTTAATATCATTACAATTAAACTGGTTATAGATCTTCTTGTTAGCTCAATTACAAGATTGGTAAATATATGCCTTAAAAGAGCAGTTTTTCCTGATGCCCTAAAGATCGGTAAATGTATTCCAATATTTAAAAAAGGAGATGAAAATGAGTTAGATAACTATAGACCTGTCTGCATTCTGTCCATATGCTCAAAAATTATTGAGGCAATTATGACCGAACAACTGTCTACATACCTTGAATCTAACGGATTAATATGTGATTCACAATTTGGATTTAGACGTGGGAAATCAACAGTATCTGCTGTAAATGAATTTATAAATTTCACTCTAGAAGCATTTGAAAATAATGAAATCGTAGCATGCAATTTATTAGACTTAAGTAAAGCATTTGACTGCGTGTCACATCAAATCCTCCTCAGAAAGCTATACTTCTACAACATCTCACCCAAAGCGAATAGATTGCTCCTATCCTACTTAACGGATAGGAAGCAAGTTGTAGAAGTTAATGGCTGCACCTCTGAGCTTAAAGAAATAACATACGGCGTAGCGCAAGGATCAATCCTAGGACCAGAGCCCTGCAGAAGCGGGTTTTCGAAAGCCCGGCCCGGCCCGGCCCGACAGTGAAAATTTAAAACCCGGCCCGGCCCGGCCCGATGAAACGAAAATGTGCTGCGGGCCCGGCCCGGCTCGGCCCGGAGTTGAATATTCAAAGCCCGGCCCGGCCCGACCCGTTCCCGAAAAATGTTGAATTAAATAAATAAAATTACTGGACCCATGTATTCCTTAAAATTCTTAAAATACACTGAATTTGTGTTAATAACATTTTTTTTCAATTCACTTTGTTGTTGCTTTTCAAAATATAATAAAAGTAAATTTATCTAAGCCCGGCCCGGCCCGGCCCGGGTTAAATTATCCATCGAAAAGCCCGGCCCGGCCCGGAGTTTTAAAAATACGAACTGGCCCGACGTCGGGCTTTCCGGGCCGGGCCAAAGCCCGGCCCATGCAGGCCTCTGCCTAGGACCACTTCTTTTTTTAATATACATTAATGATCTACCTTCAAACATACAATACTCCCTACCGGTACTATATGCAGATGACACTACCGTGACAGCAAGTGGAATAACTTTTTAAATTAAATGCAGATAGACAAGTTGTCTACAATTGGTTTAATGATAATAGATTAAACGTAAATGCTGGAAAAACGGTAGAAATGGTTTTGACTTTAAAACAAAATCAAGTAGGGGACACAGCATCGGCAAAGTTCTTGGGGCTTCACATAGATTCTTGACTTACATGGAATCAACATGGCAAATCGCTCATGTTAAAGCTAGCAAAAAATATATATGTTCTAAGAAATATCGCCCGAACCGTGCCGAAGCATGTGCTCCTGAAAACATATTTTTCCTTCTGCCATAGCCATTTGACTTACGGTATCATTCTGTGGGGTCATTCAGCTACTATGACTGATGCTTTTAGAATGCAGAGAAGAGCCGTACGTATCGTAGCAGAGTTGAAGTACAGGGAAGACTGTAGAGAGTCTTTTAAGCGATTGAACATTTTAACTGCACCGTGTGCTTTTATTCTGGAATGCCTGCTGCATATCCACGAGAACTATCAACTATACAAATCAAATAATTCGTACCATGACCACGACACAAGAAAGAATAATAACATCCGTATTAGTGCTCATCGTTTGACTAAATCAAAGACTGGCACAAGATACTACTGCATATGTTTTTTTAATATGTTACCTAATGTCGTTCAAATTCTACCATATAAGAAATTCAAGCAATGTATTAAGAATCATCTGTTACTGAACGCATTCTATAGTATTGATGAGTTTATTAAGAGTGATTGTTCAAAACTGGCTTCATAACACATACAGTTAAATTTTGATCCTATGTTATCTCCAGACTCAATATTTACTATTACTATTATTATCTCTTATCTTTTAAACTTAATTTTAATATGTTGTATAGCTGTCTTGTACATATGTCTGTAATGTGATGCGTTAAACTTTATTGCCTTTTATTGTTACACGAGATTTTAACATTGTATACTCCTGTCTATTATTTATAAACCGGATATGTATCCACAATTTTAATGTAATCTGTAATTTTAATTTATTTTTATCTCATCTATTTTTGTCTTCACACCAAAAACTTAGTATTGTAATATATAACCGTTTTTATTATTGTTTTTATAAATTATTTATGTAGTCTGCTATGGGCTTGCAAAGACGTGAGCTCAACTTTGTTTGGTATATTTTGGTATACATACATGAATATTATCCTCCAAATGTATTGACCTGTGTAAAAACCAACAGTTTATTAACATCAATAAAACTATTATTATTATTATTAATTATTCCTGATATGATAATCGCCGAATACAGAAAAACTATTGAGATTAGGAACAGGGAACCCTTATACAATCTGAAAGATAATTGGATTCTACTTAAGAATACGTTACTAAATACAGGGTGTGCCATTTGAAAAAATGAAATTATTTAACTTTATAAGTTGGGTTTTTCTACCGCATTTTTTATCACCCTGTATAATTTTTTGAATGAAATCATGGTTGGCTCTATAGTTCGAACCTTCAAGCAAATAATTAAAATGATTTTAATCGTTCAACGTCAATCACTGGGGCAAAAATAAAATTTCACCCAGATCATGCATTTCAACAAATCTTCAAATATTTCGAAAACGGCAAACAATAGGTATAGGGAGTTTTGAAGTAGCTCACCTTTATTTGCTCCATATAATTCAAAAATGACAAAAAATACAGGGTGTTCCATTTAAAAAAACATAAGTTTGGTCTGTAACTTTGTTATGAAACACCCTGTATAAATGTAAATATTTTTAGGGCGTGCAGCTCACTATTATACACAAATTTAGTATAAAACATTTTTCGAAATTTTGAAAAATAAGCATGTGATTGACCGTTCCCAGAGCTCTGAAACACCCTGTATGTATGGGCTAACTAACTCATTGCACAAAATTATAACTTACTTCGTCAGCAAATTGTTTCGTTCTAATAATTTCCTCGGAGGTTTGTTCGCGTTTCGGGATCGCGATCAACACAGCTTTTCCCATTGGTGATATGACGACGGTGTGTTCGGGCATTTCATCGAGGAGATCTTCCAATGAGCACAAGCCATACTCAACAGCGTTGAAGGGCTTGTTTAACACTTTTTCATAAGCGGCAGGGAACTCCGAGGCGAGCAGTTGTTTCGAGATCTGTGTTTTTAACACTCTCAATAGATCAGACGTGAACCTTCGCATCTGCGTGGCATGTGTTAAGGTTATCACACGCTTACTGCCTTCGCCTAATATCTAGAAAATTTTAGATGTGAATATTCATATAATTGTAATAAAGTTATGAAACAATGACAATGCTTGTGGAAGAAATTTTGACCAAAACAGTAGTGGGATATTTGTTTCTGCTTTAACTCTTTGAGGGGCAGCGGTACACACATTGTACCACTTTTCGAACATGCCTAGTGGGGCGGTGGTACACACGTTGTACCACCTTTTAAAATCAAATAGTTTGAATATTTTCGTTTTATATTTGGATCTATACACATGAAGACATTTATTGACAAGTAGGCTAAGTACTTCAATGAAACACAGCTTTGTAAGCACCCGCCTTATTATTTTAACCCCAAAAAAATTGAAACTTTTATTTTCTTTTTCGTCGGGCCCCACTTGGATCTAGAAATGTGGAAATTTCTGGCTCTTCAAAGAGTTAAGAGTAAGTGGTGCAAACTGCCGGTGGAGATGAACGCGTCCGGCCAAAGCCCGAACATTTTCACTGGTATGTCAGGTCCAGTGGTGTATTGGTAAAATAAGAAGTAAGGCAACGCATGGTGAGAGCAAACAAATAGTCCACAAGCAGCTTGCTGAAAGTTTTTCGGAGATCATCTTATTTTAAGCAAACTATTGTTTACCTTGTAAGCTTTTTTATTTTTTTTTATTCTTACTATACAAAATATTAATAAACACAAACGCGTTCCATTTCTGAAAAAAGGTGCCGGAATGTCGTTCTTCCACGTTCCCCCTCCAATACACCACTGGTCAGGTCCACTGGCAGTTCTCCATAACCAGACATTGTAAAGCCTCCTTTTCGAAGAACCACGAGCAACTGCTGATATAGTGATAGCTAACAAACAATGTTGAAAGTCGGCTTGTGAGTGAACCTAATTCCTCTCTCTTTTCGTTTTGTTTAAGAAATGTTGTAAATTACCTGAACAATATTGGAAATGGCTGGACTTTGCAGGAGATCACTGAGCTTGGTGTAACCGTAATCCGCCACACGCAGCTGCCTTCCAAAATGGTGGTGATATGCGGGAATGTACTTGTTCACTTGTATTTGGCATCTGTCGGTAGTTTTTAAAAGGTCTACCAATTCTCTGCTCAGCAGATTTATGTTTGATGTAATTGACGGAGATAAGCTCTTTGAGAAGACGCCTGAAATACAATTGCTCATATTATCACAGTGCCTGCAGGTCTAGATCATTTTCTCTACACATAAATATACACGTGCTGTAGTAAAAATAAGAAAGGAACGAGAGATATGGAAGGAGGAAATGAAGGAAGCAAGAAAGATATGGCGTGAAGAGATTAGAGAGATGAAAGAATTATGGAGGGCAGGAAAGGGAAAATCTCAAACAAAAAATAGTAGAACTGGAAGGAGAAATGGAAAAGAAAGAAAGGCAGATAGAAGAAATAACATCGTTATTAAAGGCAAGGAATTCCAGAATAAGGGAGACATTGTGAAATTTTTAAGGGAGATTTTGGAAGTTCAGACTGAAGTCCAAGAAAGCTTCAATATAGATGGGATTGGAAAGACAACAGTATTAAAGCTTAAACAAAGAGAGGACAAAATTAATGAAAAGTAATAATAACCTAAAAATTTGCAGGAAAGAATCTTTATACATGACAACTTGACAAAAGAGGAAAGAAAGATACAGAAGTATCTAAGGGAAAGGGCTAGGCACTGAGAGAGATAAGGGTGACCTGACCAAAATAGGTTACCAGAAGATAACAATCAATGGGAAAGTGTGGAAGTGGAATAAGGTGAAGGACATGGAATGTCTAGAAGAGCCGAAAAAGTAGGGAGGGATGACTCAATAAGAGAGCGTGATGACAACAATAGCATAACGAAACTGGACAGGGTAACAACAACGGAAATGAACAAAATAACAGGAATGAAGGAATAACACATCGGCTGATAAGTCCCCGGTCTAACAAACAGATGGCGTCACAAATGCAGAATTAATATTTTGTTTAGTAAGTACTAACCTTCAAAAAGTAGCTGTAAAAATTTTATGAGGATCTGACGTTTTGTTCAAAAGTCTTTAGTGAAACAATTTTCTTTATTTTCAAAAAAATTGAAAAATCAGAATTTCGTGTTTTGATAAAACATTGCTTTATAATGGGAAAAAATACCGTTAAAACAAAAGCATGGCTTGATAAGTGTTATCAGGAATCTGCACCAGGAAAATTGACCATTATTGACTGGTTTGCTGATTTTAAACGTGGTCGTACGAATACCGATGATGCGCCTCGCTCTGGTCGCCTAAAAGTAATGGTTATACCGGAAAACATTAAAAAAAGTCCACAAAAACGTTTTGACAAACCGTAAAGTGAAGTTGCAGGAGATAGCTGACACTCTCAATATATCAAAAGAACGTGTAGGCTTCATTTTGCATAAACATTTGTCGATGAGAAAGCTGTTTTTGAAGTGGGTGCCGCGTGTGCTAACAGTAGACCTAAAACACCAACGAGTAGATGATTCCCAGAGCTGTTTGGACCTATTTCGGCGAAATAAAAAAGACTTTTTGCGTCGATATGCAACGATAGACGAAACATGGATTCACCATTACACGCCAGAGTCAAAACGGCAGTCAGCTGAGTGGACAGCAGCCGGTGATCCTCGCCCGAAGCGGCCAAAAGCGCTACGGAGTGCTGGAAAGGTTATGGCGTCCATATTTTGGGATGCGTACGGTATTTTATTTATCGACTACCTTGAAAAAGATAAGACAGTCAATAGCGATCACTACATGGCCCAATTGGATCGTTTGAACGAGGAAATTTCAACGAAACGGCCCCATAGGCAAAAAAAAGAAAGTGATCATCAAGACAATGCACCGTCTCACAAGTCTTTGGCTACGATGGCAAAGTTGCATGAACTGCGCTTTGAATTGCTTCCGCACCCACCCTATTCTCCAGATTTGGCCCCCAGCGCCTTTTACCTGATCGCAGATCTAAAAAAAATTATCGCCAGAAAAAGATTTGGCTCAAATGAAGAAGTAATCGTCGAAACAAAAGCTTATTTTGAGGCCAAAGACAAATCGTTCTTCAAGATAGGTATTGAAATGTTAGAAAGGCGCTGAAATGACTGTATCGCTCTTGAAGGAGATTATATTGATGAATAAAACAGAATTTGACCAAAAAAATTGTATTTTCTTCATTAGACCGGAAACATCAGCGGATGTGTTGCAGGAAAATAAATGAGAGCATATACAAAACAAAAGGTAAAAACAGAGAGAAAGAACAACAATATCAAGGGACTGTAATCAATGGTGACATAAGAGAAGAGGAAAAAGTTAGTTCAGAAGTGAGCGTAGGAGTAGGAAGGGGACTGAATCATCTGACACCAGGTATTGCAAGAGAAGAGAAAATAATAAGCAAGAAATGGAATTAAAGTAATTCACATAGTAGCTTGATGGAGAAGGATGAAGAGGAAAACCAAAATGAGATGAACGACACCAAAAAGGATGATGGAAATGTAAGAAGACAGGGTCATAATAAAGGCGAAAGGAGCAGGGCACAAGAGGATAAAGGAGCGACAAAGGTGAACAACAAGGAGGAAGTAAAGTACGCACAAGGAGTTAGTGGAAGTTTCTGGAATGTAAGGGGATTAAAGAAGAAACTGGAGGACGAGGAGGAGCGGAAAATATTACAGGAATTTATCAGAGGAAATGATTGGGTGGGTCTGGTGGAGACGTGGGTGAGGGAGGAAGAATGGAAAGAGGTAAGAGAGGGGCTACCAGGTGAATATCAGTGGAAGTATCAGTCGGCAGTGAACAAGAGGATGGAGGGTAGACCAAGTGGGGGAATTATAACAGGAATAAAAAAAAAAATGGGTAAAAGAGAAAATAAGCAAAGAAACTGAGAGGGTGCAGGAGAGGAGGGGGCCATAGTTAGAAATAAACGATTCAGAATAATCTACAATAATAAAGGGAATATAGAAGAACTGATGGAAAATATCGACAGTAGAGGTTGGAAAAAAAAATTAAGTCATAATCATTGGAGGGGATTTTAACGCAAGAACGGGAGGCCTAGGAGGAGAAAAAATAAGGGAAGAAGAAGTAGCAGGGAGGCTTGCTACGGATGAAGTAATAAAGACTGAAGAAAGGAAAATGATGCAATGGCTGGAAAAAAAATGGGTAAAAGAAGAGAAAATAAGCAAAGAAACCGAGGGGGTGCAGGAGAGGAGAACCATAGTTGGAAATAAACAATTCAGAATAATACAACAATAAAGGGAATATAGAAGAACTGATGGAAAATATCGACAGCGGATGTTGGAAAAAAAAATGAAGTCATAATCATTGGAGGGGATTTTAACACAAGAACGGGAGGGCTAGGCAGAGAAAAAATAAGGTAAGGAGTAGCAGGGAAGAGGTTTGCTACGGATGAAGTAATAAACACCGAAGGAAGGAAAATTATTCAATGGCTGGAAAAGGACGAATGGTACGTTTTGAATGGTGCCAGGGGAGGTGATGAATATGGTGAATACACATATGTGGGAAAAAGAGGGAAAAGTATTATAGATTGCATCGTCGTGAATGGTGAGGGTGAAAAAGAGGCGTGGGACTGCCGCGTGGGACTAATGAAGGGGTCGGACCATTTCCCGGTAACGATGGGAGTTTAAGTAAAAGGGAAGGACATACAATGGAGGGATTAAATCAGTAGAGAAGTTTAAAGACAACTTGAAAGAAATCAACTGGAGGACGAGGAGGACTATTGAAGAGATCGAAGAAAGCATAAGGGCAGCGCAGATGGAAAGATCAAAAAAAAAGGGAGGAAAACGAAAAAGAATGGCATGACGATGAATGTAGGGAAGAAAAAAAAACTGTCAATTTTCTTTGAGGAGTGGTTTCACCCCCTCAAACTGGAATACTGCAGAAACAGAAAATGGTTTTGTGTTACGGATGAACTACTTTACTTCCACACAATGTTTCAGATTTTTTTAAATTTACGGGTACCCTATGTTCCCTTGTAAGTTGAGTGGCTGTACAGGGGTTCACGGAAGATTATGCCCACACAAAAAGCTTTAACAAAAATCTGTTGATGGATTATCCAGTTTTATCTAAATACATGTTCTGAAAATATTTTCATGTATACAGGGTGTTTCATTTTTGAATTACACCATTTTAAATGGAACACTCGATATTGTCTAATAATTAGTAAGACCACTTTATGGGGATACCACTCGCTTGATAAAGAAGACCAAATCGTACCTTCGAATTTTTTCCGTGGTCATTACAATAACCACACTGAAATATTGAAATTTCACGAATAGAAAGTTAAAAGATGACACTTGATGCATTATTATTTATTTTTCTGCAAAAACTGTAAATTGTTGATATATTACACGTTAAATATGTACAGTATTTGTACTAATTCGATCTTCGATTTAGCCATTTTACACACGATTTTATTTAATTTTAAAAAATAAAACAAGTAGCATGGACTTTCGTTAATAATATAGAGTTTCATTCATAAAAACATATGCGGTAGTTTACCCACAATTTGGTTAATCGTTCCGTACTATTTTACATTTTGTTGCTGTAACGAGCCGAACACTTATTTTTCCATCACTCTTTCGCTACGGGTACATCTCTCTCCTCAGCCGCATATCCGATTACGCTCACCATTTACGCAAGTGTTAGTTGATTTATGAGAGTATAATGTAAATAAACATCTTTTATGGGTTTTTGAGATTAATGTGTAACTGTATTATTTTCATTGGAACATCAGTGTATACAGCAAACGGATAAAAATGATTATTTACAAAATATAATTAGTAAATTATTACACATTATTGAATGGAGAGCCAAAACGTGGTCTTATTGTTTGATAATTTTACTACCAAGTAAGCGTAAGCCTTGAAATACTATATCTCGAGAACGGGTGTATATAGGATGTTGAAATTTTCACGAAAAATCACAAAAAAAAAATACGATCCCCAAAATCTCAACCCCTACATTCAACTCTTCACATTAGGGGTTGCCACCCTCTCATTTTTAAAATTTTTTTTCTCGGATGAGCGCCGGGGCCGTCCAGAAACCAAAGTCACCTCAAGTCACCGCTGGACTCCAGGGCGAATTTTTGAAAATCGATTTTTGAGGATGCAGAGGATTGTGCCAAATCTATCTTCCTGGATTTTTGAGCTGGAAGATTCGGTTGCGGTTTAAAAAATTCCCAATGCATTTTGGGGGCACAAAACTTCAACATTTCGGTTGCAACCTCTCAGGCGTTTTTCTAAAAAGTAACATTTTGGACGCTTCCAGAAGCAACCAATTTTCATAGAGTTTTGTAGAACGGACTCTTTTCGACATTTTATGTTTGAACGCTTTTTCGATAGCTCTAACCCTCGAGGAGTTATCAAAGAAAACCACCCCCGATTTCAATAAATTCTAGAGCGATACGAAAAAAAAAATAGAGCAGGTGATTTAGAATTACATTCTGCGTCGAAAAGGTAAGAGCTATTTTTTCATAGGGGGCACCGTTTAGGATATACAGTCGATTTTCAATTGTTTTCTGAGGATGTTTTGAAGATTTTTTCAATTTTTTTTTTCCGAAAATTAAAAATCTGATAGCGTCATATCGGTCGCCGAATTAATCCTTGTCAAAGATCCCCATAAAATTTTTCGATCCAATATTTAATTTTCGAGATATGACGATGTAAACGAAAGGCGGAAGTGAAATTAAGCAGCGGGGAACCACATTTTTTTTCCGATTTGAAATTGCACCACTGCACATCCAGCTACATTTCAAAACTGTTCAAAATCCTAAAATGCAAAGTCGAAAAGAAGTTTCAAAACAATTTTTTTTTTCTTTTTAAACCACGGATCTAACGACGGATTATCATTACGTTATTGTGTGTTGGGAGAAAACATTTTGAAGTTTTGAAATCGCGCAGTTATTAACCGATATATTCATTATTGTTGTTTGGGAATGTTGAAAATCTTTCCCCTAAAAATCAATATCGAACAAAGATCCATAAGCAGATTATCAAAGTTTGTTAACATTTTGGTCACCCCGTCAGCCGCAACAGGGTGCCAAAGACCAAAACAACCTCTATCTGCGGCTCCCATAATTTTAATAGCATTGACAAACTTTCGACTTTAATATGATCTTCGGAGAATCCTGCAATTTTAAATTTGGGTGGGATCCCTCAATCTCACCCCCAACTCCGGCAATACCTTTTTAAAACAATGAAAATCAAATTTTTGAATCGTCAATTTTTCAAACCTCCAAAACAGCAATGCAAAGTGTTTACACTTCACAGATGCTCACTAAATAATTCTTAGAGAACCAAAATTAATAAAAAAAAGCTTCTTCTGTTAACGTTCGAATGCTTTCCAACGAGCAAATTAAGAAATACATTGATAGTACATTGTCATGTTTAACAGATTGTCAGATTCAGAAATTGTGGTTACTAGATTACATTCCCAATGTTCTTCAGCGGAACACCCCTTTCTGCAATGCTGAGAGAGGTGACGTGTTTAGGCAATGTGGTGGGTATGAAATGACATGGATTGAGCAAATTGTATTGTCCCAATGATCCTTCCTGATTCTTACATTCCATTTTTTTAAATGAAAATGAAGGTCCATGAGGTCTAATTTTCAGCAATTTTCTATAGACATTGCTGTCTCCGTCACCGATAAGCCGATTATATTTTAACCGTGAACTCCACACTTCTTCTAAAACCTTCAACAATTGTACTGCATTCTATCGAAGTTGATGTTCCAGACCAATACTCGATACATTTGTGATCAGCGGGTTATTGTAATGTATTTTCCGCCCTTGAACAAAAGGTGCAGTATTTATTTCGAAGTCTTAAAATTAACAATTTCCCCGTCCCTCTATTTGCTTCCTCTATTCCGGCTTCTTTCATTACTCTCCATGCAGATTCATAGATGACATCCTACAAGGAAGTATGAATGGTTTTATACAAATTGTACGATATTGACGGAATATCCTTGTAGCGTGTTGCTCTGTTATCTTATTTAGTATTTCCTACGGATAACGCTCCCAAAACGTGCGTGTTCAAAGCCTTTTTTGGCTGCGGCCTCTACGCTACGTCACTGGCTATATCTTGAGATTCAAATAAATTCCCACGGAGGGTTGCATGCTATTTTAATCACAATAAATATTTTTTATGAAAGTAAAGTGTCTATGATTTCACAAATAATATAATTTATATTTTAGATTTTTGGGGTCATTGAACATTTCGGACTTGAAGTATGAAATTGATATATTTATTCATGAATAAAATTTTTAATTTGTTTGTTAGAGAATTCAGTAAGAAACTATATTAATTTTATAGTACTTAAATTATGAGAAAGGGTTAGTGATGTAATGGTAATCTGTGTAGCAACCGGTATAGTTTTCCAAAATATTTTTCGCAAAATCCGCTTGAATAATATTGCCGTTTTCTAGTGGTTTTATTAACATCTTTATCACAATGCAATTTTTTGCATAGCCACAATAAATAATAAATTCTGCCTTTGACAATATAATTAAACATAATATGAAGTGGATTTTAAAAGATAATTTTTTTTTAAGTTGACTATTTGATAATGGTTGGCCGGCCGTATCTCAATTTCCGATTTTCATAAATATCGGAAGGATTGAAATCTAGTTATTATTCAGGATTTTGTAATTATAATATTCAGTGTGAAAAGCGGCTTTGTATTGAGGGTAATAAATTTTAATAATGTAAACAAGCTGGCGATAAGCATTCAGTCTGTTCGTCGATTAACTCAGATGAAGAGTGGATGTGGTGCACAGGTTGGGGCCTATACAGTTTCATATGGGTGCATTTGAAGGATAGACATATTTATTTTCTAATGGACTAGATAAAGACATTATGTGCCTCAAATAATTTTTGCCATATGTATGATGACGTGTACTAAAATACACTTGAAAACTAAAAATCAGCTCGGATGAAATGAAGTGGTTCGCCTTAAAAGCAACTAATTTAATTATGATACTAGGATGTTTTGAGTGTTAATTGTTTAGTTATTTACTCTTTTATATGAAACAGACCCAAGACCCAAGTTTAAAGAGTCACACCTCCACCATTTTGAAAGAATCACAGTGCTATTCTGAACAACTTTTATTAACAGTGATGTTATTAACATCAATGGTATTTATTAATATTGCAATGCTATAAACGATATAAACAAAATGGCAACAGTGCAATATCTATAATGCAGCCCACTTTGTGTATATTATGATAGATGATTAATTATAACTTATAAGTTTTTCAGGCTATATTTGGAAATAAAATGAGTAAATTTAATAAAACGAAATAAAGCCTGAATATGTGAATATTCAATCTGTTCGTTAATCTGCAATGCAAAATTAAGTCTTACTAAGACTATAAACAAATAACTTATTGAAACAACTACTTCCCTGGCTAGTGCCACTCCGGATATTGAATGATACAAAATAAATTTTCATGTTATTACTAGTACTACTAGCTAAATAACATTGATTTAAGATCGTTTATTTCTACCTACAGGCCCAACTTGAAAATTAAAGTAAGAAATGAATAAGAAAGATACTCATACAATCCCATTCAATTTGGGATACTCAGTGTATGACTTGTATATACAGAGTGGCTAGGAAAACCCCGGCCACTTTTCTTGATGGCGCTTTCGTAACGAAAAAATAAAGCAGACATTTGGATTCATATCTTAGATGTCAGTTTGACAGTAAACTTTAATTTTGGAATCGACAGTGGAAAGCAACGTATCCAATTTTCATTTAAAAACAACCGTTATCTAGAAAAGCTTTTATTTCTTGTTTCTCTTTCCACGGAAGAATTTTTGAATAAGTAATATACCGTGTGTTCGATAAAAAACGCCCAACGCCATAACTCTGATATTTATTAACCGATATGAATGAACTAAAAACCAAAGTCAATGGTGGTTTAAAATATTGATTTTTTTCAATAATAATTTCATTGTCAAATGATAGCCAACTTTTAATTTTTAAATGGCAGTATATAATACTTTAATTTTTTTACATTCGACATTATTTTTCTGTATCCAATAATGCCCAATATGTTGTTTTTCATTCAATATTTTGGTCGAAAAAAATTAAAATAAATCTGCCATTTAAAATTATATTTTTCAAAAATTATAGTTAGCGTGCCTTGGAAAAAAAGTGACAAATGTCATTTGTTGTAAGGTTATATCAAACATGAATAATAAGGACCCAATAAATAAGTATCTATGTTACAACTCAATGGAGAATAGAATAAATGAGTAGTGCAAGTATTAATTTGCGATTTAGATGTTCCGTGATTATTGTAAACACTCAGTGGAACATAGAACTCTGCAAGTCCACGAAATTGTCGATCCACTGTCTTCGACTTTTTAAAGGCTCCATATCATCTCAAATTTCAGAAGACCTTCTAAATTTACGTTCTGGTATTAGCTTTGGTAACCGTAGATGATAAATTCGTGCCGCAGCTCTTCGATTTCTATTACATAGAAAATAAATTTGTAACATGTCTGTTAATTCGCTATTGTTCATGATTATGTCTGAAACACACACTAATAACAAATGGCTGATAGTACTTATACAATAAATGACATTTGTTGATTCAATTTTTTTTTCAAGGCACACTAAATTTATTGCCAAAAAATCATGTGAACAAGATTTATTATTATCTATTTCTGGCATAAATATTAACTTAAAACCAACATAACGGGCATAATTGGATTCAGAACAACAATGTCTAATATTATAAAATTAGAAAAGTATATGCAGCCATTTAAAAATTTAAAGTTGACTATCATTTGGCAATGAAGTTGATTTTGAAAAAATATATAATAATCGTCATTTTATAGTATTTAAACAGCCATTGACTTAATTTTTTAGTTCATTCAAATCGGTCAATAAATAACAGAGTTATGGTGTTGGGCGTTTTTTATCGAACACACGGTATGTTGTGCAAGCAGGTACATATAGTAGCAGGAAAAAAATAGACTATAGTTTTATGACTCACCATCTTTTTCAGTCTCTTTCTTGGCAGGAGTTGTATCTCGTATAATAAACTTTGTATTTCTGCTAGGACCTCCATACTTTAACTTCACGCTGCTAACACAGGTGATCATATGCTCCAGTGGGACGGCTTTCGGATCAAGTGGGAGCGGCTCGTTAAATTCGTGTTTATAACAAACGCTAAAGCTACAATATAAAATATAATTAATTTGTTTTAAATACAATTAACACATTGCATGATAGTTATTTATAGATGTATGACAGTTACTAGTTAGTAATGCAGTGTTTCTCAATCTTTTTACTCCATGGCCCTCCAAAAATGTAACTAAAACCAAATTAACACTTTGCAACCCAAAGTGTTTAATCGGGTGTTGTTTTTTCTTGTAAAATGTGCTGTATTCCTTGTTTACGAGTTAGGTTGTAATTACTTTGCTACCAACCTTACATGTTACCATGCTTTCCACTTTGAGAAACACTGCACTAATGCATAAAAAGTGTCGTCGGTCACTTATGTATGACACTAAGGGCCACTTGCACCGCAGGTACTTAATCGTGGTTAAAAAGTTAATCACGATTAAGCCTCTGATTAAGTCAAAATTTGGGAATATAAAAGTGTTATAAATTTGTAAGATATCCCAAATATGTCTCTTTGATTAATATGTTATTGTCTAAACAATTTGCGAATAAAATTGTTGTGTTTTAAAGAAGTACTAACCATTGATTAAAGTTAATCGGCTGTGGTGCAAGTGGGCATAAGAAAATATAATCACACATTTAACTAGCGACCTCTGACGAACGTATTACTATAATTGGTTTTTGGAAATGAACAATAAATAAAATTAAAGTTATAAAGTTTTAGTATAACCATTGTATTTATATATCTAGTATGCCAACGCAATGTAAATTTTTGATGCTAAAAATTGGGTTTCAAAATACACCAAGAGAGCGCGTAAGCATTCACACATTGAAAAACTTGAGTAGCGTGCGATGTGTTGCACACTTGAAAATTATTACTCGTTTTAGAATGAATTTTTGAATTATCGATCGATATAGGAAATACGAGGCCACCGCTGAGACGAAACTCTTCTGTGCACACGTATGTAAACAAAAATCGAGAAACATAAATAAACACCGCACCGCATAATATATTTTAACATAAAGATGATAGCGGCTGTAATATTGAAAATATTCTTCATTCAGATAAACTAAAATATTAAAACGTATGTAGATAGAATTAATTAGAGCAAAGAAAAAACAATATTTACTTTCTCCGTATAAAGTACGCAAAAGTATTGTGATCGTGAAAATAGTAAAAAAAAACAGTAAAAAATTTCCTCTTTGATATCCCTAGAAAAATTGTTTGGGTGCTGAACTGAATATATTTTGGTAAATTTTCGTTCACTGGAAGTGGGCATTTATCTTGACCGTGTTTACTTTTTTCTGATATTTTTTTATATACAGGGTGTAGAATTGGTTTACGCACCATGGGGATTTCCATGTTAAATTCTTAATGTTCAAACATTGGCTCTCCAAATAATTTTACAGAAAATGTGTTTCTGGTAAAGAAAAAAATACTCTACATAACCGTCTCCTTACTTATTTTTTTACTTTCCATAGAAAGGGGAAATAAAGGAAATTAAAACTACTGTTTTAGCAAAAATAGGTGGTGCCCTGGAATTTCTGAAACAATAAACCGTTAAACGTTAGCGGTCACGTTAACGTTTTAATCACAAATTTAGGCGTATTTTAAGTAATTCTGAATTAATATTATGGATTTGTTGAATGAAAAGATCCTAATGGTAATATCGAACTATTCTACTAATAGTGTCCGTGCAGTAAACCACACTACTGTTAACAGAATGGTCCGCATATTTTGGAACGTTCAACGGATTTTTGTTCCAAAATCATTTGGGGAGCCAATATTTGAATATTAAGAATTTAACATGAAAATCATTTTGAGAAATATAGAAAGTAACAAAAAAAAAGTTGAAATCTTTAATTATAAATAGTTTTGTAAACTTTTGATTTATGAAAAAAAATTATAAATTAACTACGGCATTTTCAGGATAAGCCACAGCAGGTCTTAAGTTTTTTGTCAATAATTATTCAATCATTAATGTTACATCAAATTTAGTTAGATATAGATAATACCAAAATGAACAATTTAGAATAAGAATATTTCGAAATCTTTCGAGTTTTTGAAAAAAATAAATTTGTTCTAAATTCTATAATAAGCGATATGCAGATGGGTATTTACTTAATTTTTACATATTTTATGGTTCACTTTTATAGTTTAAAGTTTTCAAATTAAATTTAGTTTAATTTTCAAGTTAGTCCTGTCGGTAGAAATAAACGATCTTAAACCAATGTTATTTAGAGCCCTGCTGAGGCCATCTTTTAAATACCCACCCCGGCAGTAAATATTCAAACGCCTGGCCCGGCCCGAAAAAATAAAATGTTTTGTCGGCCCGGCCCGGCCCGCTAGTGAATATTCAAAGCTCGGCCTGGCCCGGTCCGGCATCGTTCTTTATTTTTTTGCTACTATTTAAAATTTATAATAAAACAAATGAATTATTCTGTTTTGAAATATTTTATAAAAAAATCATATCTCAAAAAGTTTTAAAGTGTCAGAATCAGGGCATAACATATATTATTTTTAAGAAAATGAAAATATGAGTAATTGATTATTCTTTGAGATATATTTTATTTATTAAAAACTAACTATCTAAATATTTTTTTTTGTTTTGGATTTTTTTTTAACTTTAAACATTTAAGCATAAAAAAGTATAGAATAACTTTCTTCGTATCCGTAACGGTTTACGATATTTTTGAGTCCAAAATAAAAGTGTACTAAAAGTTTATATTGTTATAACTTTTGACACAGTAATTTTTTGAGACTCTAGTAAAGACCAAAAGCCATTTCTTGATAGCCAATATATATCTCATTCCAAGTCAAACCGGACACTGAATTTTAATCGATGACTCCGATTTTTTTTAATTTTGCAGACGCATTCTACATATGAAATAATGGAAGTCATGTTTCGCGAAAAAAATTTAAGATTTTTTTTTACCAGTAAATGTACCCCACATGTTTGGCCGTCGCACCGCGCAGTCATTCTCTTTTGAATATTTGTTTAAATATAGAGCCCGTTTGAGTTCCATTTTTAAATTTTCACTGTGTGGGAATACGATGGTATTTTTTTCGAAATTTTAAGTTGGCGAGTTGATGATGAAAAATATTAATGAAATTTATGTACAAATGAATAATAATTTATTAATATTAAATGCAAATTTTAAATTTACTACATAGAATGACTCAAGATCTTCAAAGTTGACCTCTTGTATTTTTTTTGTACGACTAATGGGTTTGACGATACAGTTGTTTCAATGTTCGCACGACCGACGTTTTTCGTAATTTCTTACAATTTACAAACGTGCATATCTTCTTCAAAAAATCTCATTTTTTTTTCCCTATACATGACTTCCATTATTTCATGTGTAGAATTCGTCTGCAAAATTTGAAAAAAAATCGGAATCATCAGTTATTATTTTTACCGAAAACCGTCTGACATGGAATGAGCGATATGTGAAATTCGTTAAAATACCCCCAAAAAGTGTGCATTTATTAATGGAATGGCCGATTTAACATTTACAGGAAAAATAGTCTATTTAATTTTATTTAGAAAGAATTCATGCATCCGAAAATATAATCAAGATCAGCGGGTGTAGTGGAACACCAAACATTATAAAAAAGTATCGTAAAACACCGAGTAGGTATAAAAAAATTAAACAAACCCAGAGCATTTATCAACAGTAAATCTCTCAACGCTGTACAACCGAAAATATAAATTAGGATGCGTGTCATTAGTCATTCTCCATAAAAACAAATTTCATATTAAATTCAGGCAACTCAGTAGGCATATTATTTTCATAGCCATCTATGAGGGCATAGCAAAATCAATTTAATATCTATTTTTTACCGCAGCGGTAGCGCCTCATACGGAGGCTTCCAAAGTAGGGTCCCACAGGCTTCCAAAACTTGCCTCTTTTTCTCCCATAAGCGTTGCACTACTAGATATGTATATACAATGGTATAACATATCATTAATCAATAACGAACTTCGAACTGTTGATTTCTTAAATGTTATATAACATTTGAGGTTGGAATATAATTCAATACAAAAAAATCACGATTGATATTTAGTCTATATACTATTTTTTCTGCTTTGAATGCAGCTATGGCTTTATCCTTAAAATAGAATCAAAACTCGAACGTTTACTTAGTTTTGACATGTGCAGCACTGAAAAACAATTTTTGGTTTGACTAAATTTAATATTTCTATGGCAATTTCTTGGGGCCCGTTGCTGTAGTGGGTACAGGTAAGCGCTTGTGCCGGTTGCACCGCGTGCCGTGTGGGTTCGAATCCGAGCCCGGCCGAAAGATTTTTCGGGGATCGAGAAGTATTCGGTTGGGTCCATGGTTGTTGTGTATACGTCTGACATTATTCATTTGTTCATTTATTCATCCCAAAAATTAAAAATACAAAATTAAATATTCGATGTGGCTGAATGGCTCATGCCCAAGTCAAAAAAAAAAATGGCAATTTCGAAAGTGTATCAAAAGGACTCAAACATTTCTTGCAGAAATAAGTAAAGTTGCCAAGGTTGCGATAAACAAACTAATTCCAAATAACTAGAAACCAATACTTGTAGTATGCTACATGCTTGCTTAAATGTTTATAAAAACTTGGAGGTTATGTTTACACTTGTTTGGCGGTCATATGCCAATTGCCGGAAATATATATCACCATTGTTTCAAGATGCCTAAACAAAGACATTGTCCTCTCGCTGTTTCTTACGTGTTATTCATGAGGTAAACAATGTGTTAAATACAATAAATTACAAACTTTTCGCCAGATGTCACCCTTTACAAAAAGTTGATCGTGGATAGATTATATTTTTCATGTTTCCTCCCTCGCACTTTTGCCCACTGTAGTATGCGTACAACTTCGGCCTCTGTCCCGACACCCAGGCCTCATATTTTCATCATTTAAAAACTATACAGTTTGACAGGGTTATTATAATTCAAGCTCTTGTGTTCCATGTTTTGATAGGTGTCAGGAAATGAAAACATGGAACACAACGAAAGTTTGAATTATCGTATGTTCATTAAAAAAAAAATCTCAAGTGTGCCATGACTTTTTCGTTTTAAAAATTTCAGTTGGCACACTTGACACTTATTGGGAATTGACATATAAACATCAGACTTTCTAGAAGTCACAATTATTCCGTGCTCACAATGGTTTACAGCAACCAGCAAAAAAACGTTTCTAATTGAAAGTTATTTCCGAAATGGGATTAAAGTGGACGGAAATTGGGTGTATTCATTCGACGCACCTTTAGCAGACTTTCAGGAAGAATTTCCTACGTGCCCATTATTTATGATGAATTTAAAAATACCTTATCACAATCTGTTGTATTATTTCGTGAAACGGGTAGTATTCTCCGTAAACCAGGAAGTGGTAGACCAGTTAAACGAACTCAAGATGCTATTAACACAGCCCAAGAAATTTTGGAAGATGAACCTACGACTTCTCTGCGTCATTTGTCACAGCAAATTAATTTATCGGTTGGAACAAGCCACAAGCTTCTACGAAAAGATTTGCAAGTATACCCTTATCGCATAACATCGGTGCAAGAGTTATTACCTGTTGATTACCCCAGACGACTGGAATTTTGTCAGTGGTTTTTACGAAATGTAAACGAGGATGTTTTACAAATTACTTTTTTTACCGATGAAGCTTGGTTTTACAAGGATGGGTACATTAATTCCCAAACTATGAGAATTTGGTCGGATGAAAATCCTCGTATATCGAGAGAAACCACTACATCCAAAGAAAGTTGGCGTTTGGGCAGCGGGAGAAGATTAGTTGGACCGATATTCTTTGAAGGTAAAATCCAATTTTTATTATTAATAATAAAAATTCAATAACCGTGCATTCATTTTAGGTACGATAACTGCAAACCGTTATCGTACAGAAATTTTATTGCCTTTTATAAATGAATTAAATGATGACGAACTGCAAAGTGGATATTTTCATCAAGACGGAGCAACTCCTCATTGCACAGTGGATAATTTGGCCATTTTGGAGGAATTTTTTGAGGACCGAATAATAAGTCGAAATGCACGGATTCCCTGGCCGCCCCGTTCTTGCGATTTAACACCATGCGATTTTTTCTTGTGGCCATACCTGAAAAATTGTATTTATGCACAACCAGTACACAATCTAGAAGACATGCGGCAACGAATTCGAGATAAATTTATAGAAATTAACAATAATCCAGTGTTGTTGCGGAGCGTAATGGAGTGTGCGACGAAGAGTTCAGGCTTGTGTTCAAGAAGAAGGAAGGCACATACAACATTTAATATAATTTTATAGTGAAAAATTTAACGTATCTATAAATTGACTACAGTTTGTTTAATTTTGAGAAGTAACATAACCTCAATCTGTGTAACCAACTTAAATTTTTAAAATTAAAAAATCATGGCACACTTGAGGTTTTTTTTTAATGAACATACTTTATAATAACCCTGTGAAATATCAGTTCCATCAAGAGTGTAGCCTAGGAAGTATTAATTGCACATACAGTGTGTCTTACCTGAGCAAAGGAAGAGTCCCCATGTGCGAGTTAAGCAAAATATTTAACTTCACGGAAAACGCTTTCAGCGGCATGTTAATGTGCGGAATATCTAGAAGATCTCCATCATCGGAACCTCCCCAGCATAAGTCTTCCAACGCACTAATTCCATTCGGACAATGTACGGAACAATATAACATATGAGCCTAAAGAAAATCAAAAAATTTTGGATTCAATTACATACCTAGTCCATGCACAATCTTTTCTTTAAACAGAGTTGGCGGTGATTTAATTTTTTAAGTTGCCCGTTGGTTTTAATGGATGTTCAAAAATAAACACGCTGACAATGTTGGCGAATGCATTTAATAAAAACAAAATATGTGCGACATGTTCATATACCTACAAAAATTAGTCATACTATAGTCTACTAAATGTAAGATATATTTGCCCCTCCCGGTCTTTTTGTTAGCAACAAATAATACATAATAGGAAAAAAACACGTTTCGCAAAAAAAATGATTAATCAAATCTGTATTGACAGGGGGGCTATCTTTTGACAAGGGGGGCTATCTTTTGGAAGGGGGGCTATCTTTTGATGGGGGCTATCGTTTGGAAGGGGGGCTATCTTTTGACGGGGGCTATCATTTGGAAGGGGGGTATCGTTTGGAAGGGGGGCTATCTTTTGACAGGGGCTATCTTTTGACAGGGGGCTATCTTTTGGAAGAGGGGCTATCTTTTGGCAGTGGAGCTATCTTTTGACAGGAGGGGGGACCTACAAGCTTGAGCCCCCTCCAGGACATCATGTACCGAGTGTTAACCAACAAACCTGGCCATAACAAAATAGTGATTTTTAGCATTTTAATTTAATTGTAATGCCATTGCTATGTTACACTTTTATTCAATGTCATATTGAGGGATTTTCAGTTTACACATGTTTGTGGGCGAGTTATTATATGCATAAGCCCCTCCCCCCCAAGCCAAATTTCTGGTCGAATGGAATCATTTATTTATTATTAAATCTTAAGAAATCAACTAACTAGTAGGTACATACATTCTTACATTTGTAGGATCTTTCCTCTCTGGGTGTCTGGGCGTTAAATGACCTCACCGTGTTTATAAGAACAAAACTCAAAACATTTATTTCACTCGTGTAGAGCGTTCAACCCGACAATCTCAACTGACAACTGCCACGCTCACCCTCACTCAATCGCTCCTGCGCGCCATCTACATCATCGCGCGTGAAACCTTTGAATGAGCCTCCCGACTCCCACACATTTAATAGACAGATTTATAATAGAGTATAAATATAGCCTACTTGGTTAAAAAAAAAGATCGTAAAAGGATACCATAATTAAATCCAAAACTGAATATTTCTCTTACAGTTTCTACAATTATTCTAGTTGGTGTTATAATCAAAATCTCTTACCCTTTGTGGGTTGGTGAGCGGAGACGACTTGATTTCCGGAGTCAGGGAAATAATCCGTTCGCCATTCTCGTCGGTGATGCGGCACACGTCCTTCAACTTGTTCACTTCCGATACGGAAACATTGGTTAAGAAACGTTCCTCTAATAAATTCAGAAGTCTGTACAAGGGCATACAGTTCAAAGGAGCGTCCTGAAAATGTAAAACGTCCAGATTTAAACCTTTAAATTTCACTCGGTCTTCTGCTAATGAGAGATAAAGTTGGATCAGAAGTGCTTCGGGTAACAAAACACATACCAAAAAGTATGAACTCAACAATAAATTGGAATTCAACTTTTCGATATTCATATCGGCCTACGCTTTTCATCATAAAGAAAAATAATACACATAGTGAGGAAGCCATAAATAATGTTGGAAGAAGAAGTACATTAGGTTAATTAGGTAGTATAACAGTATTCATTAAGGGGTGACACCACTCTAGGATTTTGGAAAACTTTTTTTTTTGCTTAAACAATATTTTAGGATCTTATAAACAATATCCAGTTGGTCCTATAGTGAGAAAATTTCTTAGGGCTCCTCGGGAGTCCACCAAATTGCGCAAATGTTGCAAGGATTTATGTGCTTGTAAAACTTTAAGCGCGTTTTTCTCGGAACCACATTTTTCAAACTACTTGAAACCGCCGTATGGATCGAATTCAAATTTTGACAGTAGCTTCATAATAACATTCTCTATGGAGTACGTAGCATTTTTTTATTCAATGTGTACTTTTTACTTTATAAACAATTTACTGCTTATTTTTTGGCCACAAAACGAAAAAAAATTCAAAGGTGTAGCATCACTATAAAATTTGATTTATTTGTAGCGTTTAATATTTTTGTCCCCCTAAAATCTTGTAAAAGATTATGTCTTAGCAATCGCCGAAGAAGTATGTCCAGAGAACGAAAAACAATTTGAAAATCTCAGTCTCTCTGCTAGAACTTGCACCCGACGCACCGAAGAATTTCTGTCTAGCAATGGACGAAAGTATGAACGTGTCAGATACAGCACAGTTCCTCTTATTTGACAAAAACTTTAATGGCTATGAAGAACTTGCAGTTTAAAAGGTACCACTACAGGGGAAGATTTATTCCGTTATTTGGAACAAGCCTTGGAGCTATTGCAATTAAGCTGGGGAAAGTTGATAAGTGTTACTACTGACGGAGGTAAGAACATGAGCGGCCAAAACAAAGGTGTTGTAGGAAGAGAATCATTACCAAACAGAAAGACTCAGGATCAGCTCATTGTATTGTTAATCAAGAGGCACTGTGCGCCAAGGTTTTATCTTGGAAAGAAATAATGTCCACGGTCTTATCTACTGTCAATTTTATAAGAAAAAATGGGCTAACACATCGTCTGTTCCTGGAAGATCTGGAAACTGACTATAGTGACATGGTTTATTATACTGTGGAGTGAGGTGGCTCAGTCGAGGTGCCGTTCTAAAAACGTTTTTTGAACTGAGGAAAGAGATTCGAGATTTTATGGAGATTAAAGAAAAGCCAGTTGAATAGCTTTCCAACAACCAGCAGATTTTAGAACTTGGTTTTCTGATTGATTTAACCGGCGAACTAAATCAGCTCAACAAACGCTTGCAGGGAAAAAACAGGTTGATTTGTGAGGTGTATTCAGATGTAAAGTCATTTGAGATGAAACAAACTATTTATCAAGCATATTGATGAAAGAAAGCTCGACCATTTTCCCAACCGCAAGAAACCCGTTGAAGAAGCTGGGGAGAGTTTGGGATGGCAAAACACTAAAATGAAAAATGTGTTGATACAACTCCAAACTGAGTTTGAAAATCGATTTGCTGATTTTAAAAAGATCTCACTTAACATGTTCGCTGCCGCTGCAATTGGGATTGCACTTACGCAAGTATAAAGTCGGACGAACTAGCGTGTCGGTGGCAGCGAACGTGTTAACAAAACCCTTTTGCAGTTTACATTGATGTTGTACCAAGCAATTTGCAAATGAACATAGTAGATTTGCAAAGCAATACCACTCTCAAAACGGAATTTAAGGAAAGCACTAACTTGGTACACTTCTATAAAAGATTGGGTTCTAACTTCAAGGAATTAAAAAAGTTTGCTCAGCAGATGATAATAATGTTTGGTAGTACATATCTCTGTGAGCAGACTTTTTCAATCCTTAACTATCGAAAAAACAAGCATTGTTCTCAATTGATGAACATTTAGATGCGAAACTGCGCGTTTCTACGTCTAAAATGGAAGCAGACATTAAAAAACTTTCAAGTCAAGTTTAACCTCAAAAATCGCATTAGCTTTATAAGTTTTACTTAATTTTGTATCTATTACATTAAAATGAGAGTAACAATAAATACGGTTAAAAATACAAAAAATAGTTATATCTAAAAAAATTGTGTTTATTAGATGAAATGTGGCCCGCACCAATATCCTCATAACATTTGAGGCCCTTGTATAAAAAAAGGTTGCCGACCCATGGTCTAAATAAAGATGATGTCTTGGCCTTAAACTATTGTATGAAACACTTGGTCTTATATACCAAGTGGGCTCTACAGACCGTCTTGGTCTTGACCCTTTGAAGGGCACATTTTTGGGAAGGAGATGAAACGAGGAAACTAATGGCACTTTGGCACTTACGGTTTTCGGGGTCGCTGATTCCGATTTCGGTGTCAGAAATGAGTTTTGACGGCTGTCAACTGTGAAATCGGCTGGCAAGTGTCGGAAAATGCAATGAAAATGGGGAAATAGGCGTTCTTTGGCTGATCCAGGAAGGTTAGAGACCAATACTGATGTGGGAAGAATTTTCCGATAGTTAACAGCTGTCAAAATGGACATAATGTAGTGAAAAAACAAGTTGGGCGTCGTTTCCCGCTTCCCAAGGTCGCTGAACAAGATTGCAACATGGGAAAAGAGTTTTGACAGCTTGTCAACTGTCAAACCAGCTGTCAAGTCATGTATTATAAAATCAAACCCAGTAGCTAGATGTTCATTGGCTCTCTGGGAATATAATTGCTGACTAACAATGAAGTGGGAAGAATATGTTGGCAGTTGACAGCGGTCAAATAACTGTCCCAGTGAAGAGAACGAAATCAAAATACAAGGTTGGCATGGTTTTACCGGACAGAATATCGATATCCGAGATGGGCATTGGCAGCTGGCAACTGCCAAACCAACTGTAAAATAATGTAATCAGCAAAGATCATACAAAAATCAGCATTCATTGAATATTTTGGGAGATTTGAGGCCCAAGCTTGCTGTCAAATGCAGATCTTGGCTGTTGACAGCTCAGGATGGAGCAGTAGACATAAAAATACGAATTGCACGTCATTCTATAGCTTTCTGAGACCGCTAAGTAACGTTAACACATCCAGAATGAGTTTTGGCAGCTTTACACTCACTCAAACTTTTAAATTGTAAGATAATTACAGAAAAACCACGTATTGTTTTGAATTTTTTCGGGCGTTTGTTACGATTTCATGATGTTTTAGCTAGATGAAATTTTTCATAACAATTGCTCTTCTCATCTATGCACAGGGAAACATTGCAGGTTTTGCAATAAAATTTTGTCCGTTTTTCATTTGCCTTTGAACTGCAATTTGCACATCGGAGTCGAGTTTCTCGAGTACCTGGGAAATGAGGTCTTTGAGCTGTTCTCACACTGTCAGGCACTTGCAGCACAACATTTCTAGAAGGGAGCTCGGACGAAGGTCTTCCTCTTTTTGGACGATCAGGAAACCCTAATAGGTGATCAACCACTGATAGCCGGAAGTCCTTGAGCGATAAAGTTTTCTGTGGAAAGGGCAGTTTATATAAAATAAAAGAATTCACCAAAGTCACGTCTACGAAGTGCCAAAAAAATCGATGCCACCATTTCTTACTCTTGCGAGATATTTGGTAACAATTTTTCATGGCATCCGCTTTGTCAACGCAGCCCATATGGGCATTATAATCCTTGGCTACAATCGGACAAGAAACTACCTGCAGAGTTCCATCTTTCCGCTTTCTTCTGGTTTCTGAGATGATAGAAGCGTCGTGGAAGTTGGTTAGAAAATGTACCGGCTCCTTATCGATCCACTGCACCCATTGTATGCGTTTATAAGAAGTCCAGAATTTGCTATCCCTACGCCACATTTCTTTATCACTCGTTTGTAGTTTGGGTAAATTTTTCCTATTTTTCCACACCGTTCCACATGCCAAAATTCCGTCAACCAGCAAACTCGACATCCACGGTGGTAAAAAAATTATCAAAATAAATACAATAGTTTTTGTTAACCAAGGTTCGAGAGATCTCTTACTACCGTTTCGTCTAAGAAAAGTTCTGGTCTTCCCTGGACCTTTCCGGTATACATTTGGAACTCACAAACATAGCCATAATGATCAGCTCTCACCCAAGATTTGAAGCCTCTCGGGACCGATTTCATGGGTACGTACTGCTTCATGGAGCTTCTGCCCTTGAACTTGATCATGCTCTCATCCACCGCTTGATTTCTAGTTGGGTCATAAAATCGCAAATATGTGTCTGAGAGGTTGTCAAGAAAGGGTCTTACTTTGTACAATTTATCGTACCCAGCTTCGTTCTTCTTTGGTTCTTTGGAACTGTCATTCAGATGAAAACTGGATAGTAAAAACGAAAATCTCTTCACGCTCATCGTAGAACTAACATAACGATCATTGAGCTGGACGTTGGAAGACCAATAATCGCGGTAGGATGGTAACCGTTTAACTCCCATCTCAATATGTTCAGACCGAGAAATTGTTTGATTTCTTGGGGGCTGATATCCGTGAATTCTTTTTTCAGTTGACAGCAATAGAGATTAGATTGATCTGCAATGGAGTTAATATTGGTTTCAGAAAATAAACATAAGAAAAAAGCCCGGGAGCTCTTGACATTCTCTGGTAGATTTTTAGGGCCAGTATGTTCGACAAAAGGTTTATTGGTAGCACCTCTACGCTTTCTCTCCCAGATTCCGTCCATCCCAGATAGCCGAATGCTTAGAGGAGTATCGTCATCCGAGTCACTAGCCTCGTCTGACTCTCCCTCTAGAGCACTGAGCCCGATAAATGACTCTTCTGATAAATCATCCTGAAAGAGAGACTCCTCGTCTTGGCTATCCTCGAAATCGTCATTTACTGATTCGCGATCACTTGGGATTTCATCCTCTTCAAAATCTTGAATCCTCATTTCAAAATACAAAATTTTTCCAGATAGAAACTATTGTTACGGAATAACGGAAGATGATCTAACTTGTCAGCTCTTTTGGCAATTGACAGCTGTCAAAAGATATTTTAGGCACTGAAATCGCGAACAGTGACCGCGAAAACCTATAAAATTAGTGGCAGCTTCTATTTCTGTGACACTTGCACCATCTTGACAGTCCGTGACAACTGTCAACTGTCAACCAATATTTTAGGTATTGAAATCGCGAACAGTTACAGCGAAAACCTATAAAATGAGTGGCAGCTTCCATTTCTGTGACCCTTGCACCATCTTGGCAGTCCGATGACAACTGTCAAGTACTATTGCCATATCGAACAATTCACAAGTTGTAGAATGAGCGATACACTCCGAAGTTCCCATCTCAAATCAGGCTCCTCAATAATGCTCCGAATGCTAGTCAGATTAGATTTTAACTACCATTCTCGTCTTTTGACAGTCTATTGGCAGCTGCCAATTGCCAAAATATATATCAGCTTATCGTAAGTCAGGACTAGAGCACACCGGAAAATGAAATCAGCGCGTTTTCCGTGAATCTCAAATATTTTGTGAATCTTGACAGTTGTTTTGACTGTTGACAGCTGTCAAAAGTCATTTTTGACACCGGATTCATAATCAGCGACCCCAAAAACATATATCTAGGTAATAAAATCATATTGTTAATTACAAAAATTTCACGTGAAATTTCATCTTTATTTGTTAATAACAAATTCTCAGTGAACAATAATGCCAAATTTTTAGTTTGGGTAGTTGAGGGAACTCATAAAACCCCCAATATCCATTGTCCACGTGAGACGTGGCCCAGGGTACAAAATAATGGCATCTGAGCGAGGGAATGTAGGTGGGACGTGTATGTCCCACCGCCCCGCAAAGGGTTAAAGACAGTCAAAGTGCTAAAATTCATCGATGGAAATGTTAGATAAATAATTATTTTTAAATTCATGAACTAACTACAAGTCCTACCTGCAGAAGCATTATAACCATTTCCTTTAACTGTGTCGAGTCCAAGGTGCTGGTCTGGGTGAAGCAAATGGTGATCCTCTTGAATCCCAGCTTCTGGTGGTGCATCTGCGAGATGATGTTGTGCGCGTCCTGCTGGCTGCCGACCTTCACGATCGCCACGGGGCTGCCGTCCTGCTGACTCACTATATTCAAACTGTAAATCATGGCGTGCTCTTTGAGCAAGTTCATGAGAACGGTGTGCAGGTCTTTTATCGATGAATCCAGATTCGTTATCATCAGTTCGACTGGCGTCGATTGGGTGGGAATCGGCTGGAACGAATTATTAGGCGTGTACCCCACCTAGAAAATTAAGTTCAGCCATCATAAGCTGCAAAGTCAGGGTTTCGCTAGTTAAGTGAAAGTTGAAACAATAATTACATTTTAAGGTGCCCTTGATGTAATTTGAAAATATACAAGCTAAATTTCCCGTTTATTAAATTTATTTAATGTATCTCCATTAAGTGAGGGTTTCCATTTTTAATTACAAATAGTAACAGATTGCGATAAAAATATGACCCTTATGAATACCATTTATTAAGTATTCAAAACTAAAATAAGAACTGAAAGATGATTCGTAATTGTAATCATTGGACCTAGTGTATTTACCTTCTGATTGTTTCCACTTGCATTCTCCCGTTGGCACTTCATGAGCAGGTTCATCAAGGGTTCGTCCTGCGGAGTTTTCGGCCTGTTCTGCCTGTGCCCGAGGACTTGTTCTTGGTAAGCCAAGGAGCTTCGCGACATCTGGAAGGTGTTCGGCTCTTGAAGAACCAACTGTGGTTTGTGGGGTTTTTCCTGAAATAATTGTGGTTTTTAGAAGCAGCCCCAAGTTTGATTAAAAGCATCAATTTAAGTCAGTGCAATCAGAATCACATTGTGATCACTGCCGGGGAGCAGGATTCTTAAGAAAGCCTCGACCATTCCACGGCTCAGACTCGGCCATATGTTTACTCATCATGAAGTGCTTAATATTTTATATATAAGTTGTTAATCGGTGCCCAGTAAACTCACTGCGAGCAAAATTATGAATTAATATCAGCTAAATAAGAGGATTGAGTAATAACCGCAAAATGACATGAATTAATCTGCTGTATTAATACAACGCTCTCTTTAGAAATGTTGCCCGATACCCATGTTTTCAAGTGTGTGTGGTGAATCTAGTGCCCAGAACCTTAAGCTTGAATTACACTATACTTTTTCCGTCTTTTTTCATTTAGATTCTCGTTCAAATTTTGCTTTCGATTTCCGTTCGATTTATAGTTCATTGCATTCGATATAGCGGACGACGTAATTACCAACCCACTAAATAAAAAGTATTGGTGTTAGTGCGTCTAAGTCCAACTGTGGTTAAGAGTTGAGATTGTAAAAATGAATAAAATTGAAAACATCAACCGGTCACCAGGTTATATAGGTTATGTTGCTTGCACAAACAACTCATGCTTGTTGTTTTTTTTTTTCGTCGTTGGCAGTACCGAACTTGGACCAATATCGAACGGAAAATAGGACCGGCTGCATATTTCTATTCAAGAAACTTGAACGGAAATTGGATGGAATTTTCTGAATTACATTCATACTAGATTGTCTCGAAGCAAAATCTAACGAAAATCTAGACGAAAAAAGACGGAAAAAGGGGACCAAATTAGCACATTTATGATCAAATTGTTGTTATTGTTTTTTCCAATAAAAACATTTTAAATCTACATAGTGATGAATGGAAACTATTGTAAAAATTTAACTTGAGTTGTGAAACATTTTATATTATTTGAATAAGACAATTATCGTTCTATACCAAAAACCAAAATTTAAAGGATATTTAAAAAACATACCACTCTCGTTCTCCATGATGCCTCTCTGCAAGAAGCCCTATTAAAGTATGCGTTTTCCGATGAATGATAATTCTGCTGAAGCACATTAAAACCTAACTGGCAATCACTGTTTTTGGAAATTTTTTGAGCTGAAATTGAAAGAATAATACAATTATTATTTATTTACTCGGTTGAGTAAGATATGCGAAAATTAACATATATGACAGTGGTGGCGAACCTATGACCCGCGGAAGCGCGGAACCTTTGACTATATACTAGTGGACTGCTATTCCCCCTCCATTTCCCATATGATCACTGCTCCAAAAGTTGTCCACGAGCTGGAGCCTGATATAAGTCCCGCCCTGGAGCCGAAAATGAGCGTAATTTAAAAACCGGGAAGCAAAAAAAATATTTCTCGATGTATTCATCAGCAACATGGAGAATGCAAATGCGAGCATATTTTGGCAACTCGGGTCCATTTTCCTGCCTGTTCTTTACAAGCAAACTAATTTATGTGTTCTATAAACATATACATACAAACAAACACAAAATATAAAATGAATTTAGTGTAGTTCTTGATGTGAAGTATTATCACTTTATTTTCTGGTGTCATTACTGGTTGATGGTACATGAGAAAAATGAAATTGAGACTGTTTCATCAAAATTTCATCATAGTCCGGTTCCATTTGCGAAGCAGAAATTCTTAAAACTGATGAAAGGTGCTCATCTGTAATTCTGTTTCTTAAAGAAGTTTTCCTAAGCTTCATTGTTGAAAAGATTTGTTCGCATATATAAGATGAGCCGAACATTGTCATTATCTTCATTGCATGAGTAATTAGATTTGGGAAATTATCTGGACTTAAATTTTTATAAAATTCTAGTAATGGTATTGTATGAAAAGTTTGTTTCAGGAGAGTATTACAGTTCAGTTGTATTAACTCAAGTTGAAATTTTGCATCAACTTCTTCGTAATTAACATTGAATGGGGTCGCAAAAATACTAAACTCTGGTTCCATTTTCTGAAATTCTCCTGAAATCTCCTATCAAATTCTGTAGATAGTTTTTTCAAATTAATTTCGTATTTTTTAATCTTATTGTTTGATATAGTGAATTTTAAAGATTGTATTCTTGGAAAATGAGAAAAATCAGATTTAGAGATCTGATTAGCAAATAATAATAACTGTAATTTGAAACTTTTCAGGTATTGCCAAATATCGTGAAGAAACTGATTTTTTCCTTGCAATTTGAGATTAAGTTTATTCATGTGTACGAGGAGGTCTGTGAAGAAAGCGAAATCAGAAAGCCACGTTTCGACGTCAAATTGATTATAAATGTCTTTATCAAGAAGAAAATTCACAATATCGTCTTTTAAATCCCAAATTCTTTCAAATACTTTTCCAGCACTTAACCAACGAACTTTTGAATAATACAGGATATCGGAATGCTCAGCATGTACGGACTCCAAAAACTGTTGAAACTGGCGATGTAATAATCCTCTGGAACGAATCATATTTACTAGTTTTACAACAATATTAAGTATATGGTCAATATCTAAAGCCGATTTACAGAGAGCATCCTGATGTATAAGTCAATGCAAAAAAAACAACATCATTTTCTGGATACTTAGAATTAAATTTCCCAACAAATCCTTGATTGATTCCAACCATATTAGGAGCACCATCTGTAGTTACATTACATAGCTTGTCAATAGGTAAACGACGTTTATCGATGCAATTTTCAAATTCACAAAATATATCGGCACCAGTCGTTGTTCCTTTCATTGACTGCAGCCCTGCAAGTTCTTCTGTAATTTCAAAGTGAGCGTTGATTCCTCTTACAAATATGAGTAACTGCGCAGTATCGCTGATATCTGTACTTTCATCCATGGTAATTGAATAAAAAATACATTTTTGAGTTTTTGTAGTCAGTTGTGAAATTAGATTTTTATCAATATTTTCAATTCTCTCGGTGATTGTTCTTCTTGAGAGAGACAGTGACCTGTCTTTTTCTTGTCAGGGCACATAATATCGCACACATCTATCATGCACTGCTTTATAAATTCACCATCTGAAAATGCTTTATTAGATTTAGCAATATTATAAGCCAACACATAACTGGCTTTCGTAGCGCATCTTTGAGAAAGATTAGCTCTCTGAAATAATTGTTGTTGACTTGATAAATTTTTTATTAAATCTTTCGATTTAATTTTTTTCACCTCTTCACTTAACGATGAGTAGGAGTGGTTTTCATGTTTCATGTTTGCTCTTGAAATGGCGTTGAATGTTATATTCTTTTAAAACTGCAACAGTTGTATTGCAAAGTAAGCACACAGGTTTTTCTTTAAAGTAAAGAAATATTTCCACATCCATTCTTCTCTAAAAACTCGACATTCTGAATCCACTTTTCTTTTTTTAACATCCATTTTAGACGTTACCTACTACGACTACGGAGAACAACACACAGAAACGCAATTGACGAAAGCTTACTGCTAACTAATGCTCTTACGCGGGAGTTTGTTGAGGCACTGGGAGTTTGGGGGATTACACAAACAATCACTCGAGTCACAGCGGGTCGTTGCAGATGACTGACTAAGTCGCTAACTAACTGATCTTCGGGCGGCCTCGCTTGTATTTATACCTACCTGCGAGAGTGTCTGGAAGTTTGGAGCGAAGATGAGTCATCTGTTTAGGTCGGATGGATTTGTCCAGAATACTATTGTGTTTTGAATATCGCCGCAGGTAGTTTTTATGCGGGTCGTCACATACGAAGTAAGAACGCGTTCAAATATTCTCACGACGGCACTCTTAAACGGGCCGGATTAAACCTTTCCGCGGGCCGTAGTTTCCCCATCACTGCCCTAAGTCAAGTACATTCCAAGATATTGACGTTGAAAGTTTATGGGAAAAAGGTTTTTTGCCGTTCTTGTGGCTTGCAGCTAGTGAGAAATAATACATTTTATTTCACATTCTGTTAGATTATACTTGTAGGTACATTTAAACAAAAGTTGTCTTGGACTGACGAATCTTACTTTTCTAATTGTGGATTATTTAATCGTCATAGCGAGCACTATTGGGCTCAAGAAAATCCACACATAGTTATTCCACGGCGAAACCAATTACGGTTCGGCTTTAGTGTTTTTTGTGGCATAATGGGAAATCGTTTACTTGGTCCTATAATTTTTGATGAAACTCTAACTGCACAACGTTATTTGGAAATTCTTCAAACAACCTTAGAAGATTTATTGGATGATTTACCTTTGGCACAAAATATGCAAATATGGTACCAGCAAGATGGCGCTCCAGCACACAATGCCAGAGATGTTATTACTTATCTAAATGGACGTTTTAATAATAAAGTAATAGCGACTAATACACCTGTACAGTGGCCAGCCAGATCTGCAGACTTGACGCCTCTTGACTTTTATTTGTGGGGCACTTTAAAAATCAAAGTTTATGGAAGTAAGCAGTGACAGAGGCAATAAACGGCATTAATCGCAACACATTGCGAAAAGTAACTGGCAGTGTTGTAAAACGCTGTCAATTGTGTTTGGCCAATAATGGTCAACATTTTGAGCATTTTTTATAATTTATTGTTATTTTACTACTTGGTTGTATTACCTCTTTTTATTTTGTTACATTTGCTTTAAAAATAATTAAAAAAATTAAAATTAAAATTTAAACAATTAATATTTCCATTATTTTTTAATTTGACATAGGTTGTTGTACATCGTTGAAAAGAGAAAAAAAAAGTCTATTTATGCGTGTAAAAATCAAATATGGCGGCCATTTGAAATAAGAAAGTTGGTATTAATATCTCGGAAACCGCCATCTTGAATTTTATTTTGACTTGATTTCTATGTTTGCCTAATTAAACCAAGTAACTTTTGTTTAAAACTTTTTTTCGCATCTTTAATAATTATTGAGTTATTTGATTTTTTTGAAAATCGCGATTTTCTGTTTTTTTTTTATATTTTCTAAACTGCTCGGAATTTTGAAAATTTCTCAACATAATCTGAATCAGCATAGAAAACTGCACAACATTGCCCATTTAACCAGATCTCTAGCTTTAAGAATAAGAAAGATACCCATGCAATCCTACTCTATTTAGGACACCCTGTAGAAGACGGGGGGTGAAACGCAGGACCCAGTATAGTTATATTTTTTTACTATGATTCAAAGAATTTCACAGAATAAATGGTAAAAATTTGGCATTAAAATATTCATAACTTACTGAGTTATTAATTTTTTCCTTACAAACTGCAAGACTGCCGCGGAGCCACAGAAACGGCAAAACACTTCCCATAAACTTTCAACCTCAATATCTTGGATTATATACTTGACTTAGGGCCACAATATTTTCAGTGGCTTAATAATTGAGTCATACTAACATTAAACTATAAATCTAAATAACGAAACATTTAAATTTTAAATTCAACTAATTTTTTGGGGATGGAGATTGATAGCAGCCTAAAATTGTCATACCACTGCGATCAATTATTATCAGAATTAATACATGCTACGCCTTGCGAAACTTGAAGCAAATATTAGATGCCAACACCCTAATCACAATTTATAGAGCAAACTTTGAAAGTGCGATACGATAAGATAAGATACGACGGTATAATACATTATGGATGCTCTAGTTACACAAAGAGTATATTTATTATTCAAAAGAGGGCGCTACGTATAATACTGAACTTAAATCAACGAGATAGCTGCTGAGGTAGGTTTAGGGGCATTGGCCTACTTATCTTCTACAGCCTTTAAATATACAGTATGTTTTTTTTATCGTGGGGCATAGGATTTTACATGCTAAAAATTATACCTTCTGTTAATGTATATTTTATCATATAATTTTGAAGCAAATTTTAGTTAATAATATAAATCAATTATTTTTATACATGATGCGCTTAATTAGAATCATTTAAACATGTTTTATTCCATTAAAAAGTGCTTTTGCTCGGAACTGAACGATCGGGATACGCTGCAGAAAAGTTGTCAAGTATTTCCCTAAAATAAAAATTCCCTGACTTCTTGTAGAAAAATGCAACTATTTCCCTGCTGGACAAACCTCTTATAATTTCCGTTACAAATTCTACTCATTCTTCAACAGTATAAACGGACATTTTCAAGAATAAAATCCGTTTGATTACTTGCCTCACTAATCAATCTGACATTTCGTAAATTCAAGGTACTTTGATTATTTTTGCTCAGTTATTTATATTAAATAATTTAATTTTTTAATGGAATAAAACATGTTTAAGTTATTCTAATGATTGATTTATTGTTAATTAAAATTTCTTTCAAAATTTTATGATAAAATATACATTAACAGAAGGTATAATTTTTAGCATGTAAAATCCTATGGCCCACGATAAAAAAAAAATTCTGTATACAGGGTGCCCGTTTTTGGAGCTCAAGCATGGGGACCTCGGTTATTTGAAGAGATACAAGGTCGGTTAAATTAGGGCAAAGTTGCCCAATCTGGAGTGTAACATAATACCGTTTTGAAACATAAAATATTCCGACTACTTCCGAAGATATCCGAAAAAAATCGAAATTTTCAAAAAATGTTTTTATTTTTTTGCGAGACTATTTATAGAGATACTTCAAAACAATTGACACTTTATCATTTCCACTTTGTACGCTCTACAACGTGGTGATATAATAATAAAAATTCGATTTTCGGGAAACACCATCAACTTTGTTTTTCTTATGGGCGCCATCTTGTATTTTTACATTTTCAAATACAGATTGTTTTTCTGATTACGGTGATGTGTCATGTGTTGGGGTTTGGTCTGGCAGTTTAATGGATATGCCAAAAATCCTGTTTTTGCAAAGAGTACCTTGGAAATGACAGCTACACTTTTTTGACAGTTCGACTGAATTTCTTTTATCCTGACCTACAGTTCCAAAACTGGTATACATTTATAACAAAATGCCGTTTTCAAGTGAAGAAAAACACGATATGCTAGAACTTTATTACGCATCGCATTGAAATGTGAAAGTTACTTCGGAAACATACCTTCAGTGGTATCCAGAAAGACAACAACCTGCTGAAAATTATTTTCTGATTCTTCATAGAAATTTAGCTGAGTGGTGCATTTTCTAAGCCTAGAATACGTGTTCATTGGCCCAACGAAAATGAAATGGAAATTTTACAGGCAGTGAGTAATATGTTAAAACCTTCTGAAAAAAAAAACGGTTATAAATTTAATTCTTGATTAGATTCAAAATAATCCTTCTACTTCGACAAGGGCTATAGCAGAAGGAATGAATGTATCTCGTCAGGTAGTGTGGAGAGTCTTGAAAAAAAAAACATAAGTACTGCCCCTTTAAAATTCATATCACGCAAGTTTTACAATCAAGAGACACTGAACGAAGAGTAACGTTTTGTAGGAACATCATGACGCTGTTATTGCAAAATCCCCATTTTCTTTCCAACGTGATATTCACGGATGAGTGCAAGTTTATCAACACAGGCATGTTGAATGGTCACAATGAACATGAATGGTCCGTTGAAAATCCACACGAACACCAAGGACGGCGACCACAAGCACGTTTTGGTCTAAATGTATGGATTGCTTTATTTGGCGATAAGATCATTGGCCCGTATATTTACGAAGAAAATTTGACTGCAGATGGGTATTTGCACTTTTGAATGACTTACCTGACCGATTACATCGATGACAACATTTGCCTCAACCACCTAAATAGCCTTTGGTTCCAGCAAGATGGAGCTCCACCACATAACACAAGAAGAGTGTCTGATTACTTGTCTCAAATATTTCCCGACAGAGTTATTTCAAACAGTGGGGACGTACGTTGGCCGGCACGTTCGCCAGATCTTTCTCCATTAGATTTTTATTTATGGGGAGCTATGAAAAACATAATTTATAAATCTGTATCCACCGATTTCAATGACTTGCGAAGAAAGATCGTTACAACTTTAAGGACCAAAATAAGAAGAAGTGATGTTTTTAAGATCAATACAAAATTTAAGAAGACGCATACAGCTATGCTTGGAGATGGAGGGTGAGCTATTCGAGCACCGCTTATAATTTTTTTTTTAATTTATTTATTTCTCATGCTCTAATTTCATTCTATGTTATGAATTTGAATATTTTTCTACTTTTCATATCTTACAATGAAATGGGAATAGAAAACAAGTTTGCGTTAGTTTTGTATTATTGTTTAATAAATTACTTTATTAAACAAAAGTGTAGCTGTCATTTCCAAGGCACACTTTGCAAAAACTGGATTTTTGGCATATCCATTAAACTGCTAGACCAAACCCCAACACATGACACATCACCGTAATCAGAAAAAAAATCTGTATTTGAAAATGTAAAAATACAAGATGGCTCAAATAAGAAAAAACAAAGTTGATGATGTTTCCCGAAAATCGAAACGTCGAATTTTTATTATTATATCACCACATTGTAGAGCGTACAAAGTGGCAATGATAAAGCGTCAATTGTTTTGAAGTATCTCTATAAAAAGTCTCGCAAAAAATAAAAACATTTTTTGAAAATTTCGATTTTTTTTGGATATCTTCGGAAGTAGTCGAATATTTTATGTTTCAAAACATTCCAGATTTGGCAACTTTGCCCTAATTTAACCGACCTTGTATCTCTTGAAATAACCGAGATCCCCATGCTTGAGCTGCAAAAACGGGCACCCTGTATATGAAATATTAGTCACAACAAACTAGTATTGATAAAAGATATTAGATTTAATTGCCCGTCTTTAACCTAGTGAAAATTGTAGTTTTGCATTTAGTTGCAATATTTTGAACAGCAACAGATAGAATTTTGCCTTTTGATAAAAAAAATTGAATATACCATGTGTTCGATAAAAAACGCCCAACGCCACAACTCTGTTATTTATTAACCGATTTGAATGAACTAAAAAATAAAGTCAATGGTAGTTTAAATACTAACAAATGACAATATTGATTTTTTCAATAATAACTTCATTGTCAAATGACAACCAACTTAAAAATTTTAAATTGCAGCATGTAATGTAATAATTTTTTTACATTCGATATTATTTTTCTGAATCCAATAATGCCCAATATGTTATTTTTCGTTCAATATTTTGGTCGAAAAAAATTAAAATAAACCTTCCATTTAAAATTATATTTTTCAAAAATTATAATTAGCTTGGAAAAAAATGACAAATGTCATTTATTGTAAGGTTATGTCGAACATGAATAATAAGGACCTAATAAATAAGTACCTATGTTATAACTGAATGTAGAATAGAATAAATAAGTAGTGCAAGTATTAATTCACTTGCGATTTAGATGTTCTGCGATTATTGTAAACACTAAGTAGAACGTCGAACTCTGCAAATCCATGAAATTGTCGATTCACTGTCTCAAGGCTCCATATCGCCTCAAATTTCCTTCTAACCTTCTAAATTTACGTTCTGGTTTTCGCCGCTCTGAAAACCGTAGATGATAAACTCGTGCCGCCGCTCTTTGATTTCTATTACATAGAAAATTAATTTGTAACATGTCTGTTAATTCGCTATTGTTCATGATTATGTCTGAAACACACACTAATAACAAATGGTTGACATTACTTATACAATCAATGACATTTGTCGATTCGAATTTTTTTCAAGGCACACTACATTTATTACCAAAAAAATCATGTGAACAAGATTTATTATTATCTTTTTCTGGCATAAATATTAACTTAAAACCAACATAATGGGCATAATTGGATTCAGAAAAACAATGCCTAATATTATATAATTAGAAAAGTATATGCAGCCATTTAAAAATTAAAAGTTGACTATCATTTGGCAATGAAGTTGATTTTGAAAAAATATATAATTACCGTCATTTAATAGTATTTAAACAGCCATTGACATTATTTGTTAGTTCATTCAAATCGGTCAATAAATAACAGAGTTATGGCGTTGGATGTTTTTTATCGAACACACGGTATAATATTTTTAAGCAAAAAATTAAATATTTGAGTATAACTGAGCTTGACACCATTAATTCTACTCAGACTCTAATTGAAAATGATTAATATTTATAAATTGGAACAAAAAGTGCGCATTTTAGAAGTGTGTTTGAGTAAAAAAACTGGAATGATGCCAATGTGATATGTGGTGTGCAGAAAGTAATATCACCTGTGCAACGTCCTTCATAAAAATCACTCAAGCATATACCAAGTAGTAAAAGAAGAAGCTAATATAATATACTAAGGCGTGGGTTTACTGTAGAAACGAACAACGCCAACAAATCTTGCAATACAAATTATTGTGGATGTATCTTTGGAATATTTTGTAAAGTTAGATAAATAAATAAATAAATAGCATCCCCCGAGAGCTTAGTAATATAACATAGTCATGATCAACTGAGTAATGTAGGCCATGATATTTTTTTTATTATTTTTGAAGCAGAAAATTTAGACGATGGTCAAAACAACGTTTGGCAAATATATTTTTAAACATGAAACAGAGTTAAGTATTAAGACTAATACAATTATCATTAATAAATTTTCCACAACCTTACTTATGCTTAAAAAATATTTTGTTCACGAAAATGTTATAATGTGTGCATTATTTAATTCTATGGGCAGCATTAATGGGGTACATTTAACACGCAATTTCTTAAACACGCATTTGCGTGTTTAATATGGTTATTAAACACTTTAATTCGCGCTTTAATTCACAGAACGCGATTTATGATAATATTTTGTTTACCCTGTTTAATACTGATTTTAATTTTTTTTCAATTGTAATTGTAATTACAACTTTAATTTCGATTTTAATTTTGTTTTTGTCTTTTTTTTTATTTTGATTTTGATTTTAATTTTAATTTAAATTTTTGTAAACAAAGTATAGTGTACAACTCGCATATAATGGCTATTAATCACTCAAACGTTCAGCAAACATCATTCTCGTGATTAATAGCCATTATATGCGAGTTGTACAATATACTATTCTATTATGCGCATAACTGATATTCATTAATTATAACCTCAATACAAAATTACCCCGTGCGCAACTAAATTGTGCCAACAAAAACTAAAAGTTGATCGTGAATGAATTACACACACACCACAAGGTCTACAGTTGGTAGGGCAAGACCCAACTAAAGTAACAATAATTATGGATGTAATAATTGTAATACAACCGTACATGATCATGATGTTAGATCGAAAAGAAAACTTACCAAAACTTCTTGGCGAGTTTTGAGTCCGCCATTCGTTCGGATTGGTTACGACAATCTTCCTTCCGAAAACATCCTCCCCGTTTAATCTCCTCTGTGCCCTAAAACCACCACACGGCGTAACATCACACCAGAAGCACACATCTAACGATATATTTTCTCAAAAAATTCAACCGAACACATGTTAATCATGCATTGCGATTATTTCACACCCCAAGTTACGCACACATCGCAGATATATGAATTACGCAAACAGCATTACTAGAATATAGATTTTCTAGCGGCATTTAAAGAATTTGATACGTACCTATCTTTATTGTAGGGGCGGTAATTGGACATGTCTTTTTTTTTATTAGATTATTTTCAACCGTTGTCTTAAATTTGTACTTTGTACTTATCAGTTCCTTTACTTTCTTGTAAATTATTATTAATTTATGTAGAAAGCATTGTTGCAGTTGCAAACTAATTCACATGTTTCTTTGGTAGAAACTGCACTAGTACTGATAGTGAATTGGAATTGTGAGGAGAGTGGGGGCAAAAAAATGACCTACACTGGTGCTCTCTCAAATCAGGCAGGTGAAAAAAATTTGAATTCTTCCATGAGGCTTTTTCACTGACTAAATGTGATTTTTACTTATATTAGTTTGATTTGTTTTATTTAGATACCGAATGAAATAAATATTTTCTAAATATGAATAGTTAAATGATACTTTATAACTTTCGGGGGGCGCGGTGGTCTAGTGGGTAGAGGTCCGGCCTCTAGACGCCGTTGGTGCGGCTTCGAGTCCCGTCTGTGCGGTCACTTTTTCAATACGAAAAATTACCGTGCGGGTCTCTAGTGTTTGTCTCCATTTCATTTAAATATGAATTATTACTATATATCGGTTGTGGCTGAATGCCCTAGCTGGCTAAGCCAAGTCCCTATCATCCTCGATTCCTTAACCTGAACTTCTGTCAATCATCTTTCTTTTAAAAAAAAAAAAACTTTCTGCAGCATGGTATGATTTTCGTGGGCAGCATAATATTATACAGATTGGTGGCGCGTACTAGGAACATAGGGCATGCATAACAGACATGCGTTTACACAATGCACGTTGATAATTTTGTTTTAATAAGTGCACTGTCAGTTTATTTAGTTGTCAAATTTATTTTTGTTGCATTGCATACATGTGAGTTACTTGAGAAATACACCAAATTGTGCAGAATTTTTAGAGAAAAGGATGTTTGTCTCCGGAGGACCACAGAAAAAAGCCTCAACTCAAAACTGAGGGGCAAGAACTTGACGAATTAAGAATTTGTGCTGCTGTAAAATAGAATTCGTGCCAGTCTTCCAAAAAGATTGCTGAACAGGTTAATTTACACCATACTACCATATTAAGGATTTTGAAGCAGAACGGATATCATTCCTATAAAGTGTCAAAAACTCAAGTAATCTACCCCGTCAATTAAATAAGGCGAATGCAATTATGTGAAGACGTAATGGAGAAATCAAATAATAACCCGAATTTTCTCACGAACATTCTTTTTACGGACGAATCAACTTTTCCAATAAATGGACGACACAATTGCTCGTTGCTGGTCGTGACATAACCCATGCAGTCATTATAATTGGGTACCAAAATACTGAATTGCCACTGTAGATTCGTTTAATAACCTGTATTTCTTAAGCAGCTCATATGCATTCATTGTAACAAAAATAAATTTGACAAGTAAATACACTGACAGCGCACTTTTTAAACCAAATTATCAAGGCGCATAGTGTAAATGCATCACTGTCGTGGATGCCCTATGTTCCAAGTACGCGCCACCAATCTGTATATTGATTTATCCCCAATTTCTATGTTTTCACATCTCGATAACTTCAACAATATGATAAAATCCGATATGCAAATCTTGAATCACTTTTTCTGAGGAATAAACTATACCGAGTGTCTGAGATAAGGGGGAACATAGGGATTTAACATGTAAAATTAAATATGTGTAATTATTAGCTCCCCTATTCATTTTCGAGAAAATATACCAGTTTGTACCAATATTCCTTTACGATTTTTCTTTAAAATGAATAGGGGAGCTAATAATTAGACATATTTAATTGTACATGTTAAAACCTATCCGCCGGTTGCATAAAGCATTGTTAACTGCGTAATCATTTAACAGGCCGTCAGTTTGACAACGCAATCAAATTTTGAATGGGTTGTATAGAACATATTTATCATCTTGTCAGCTGATTGTGTAGTTAACTATGCGTCGTCAATTTATTCTCAGATTTTAGTTAAGCTGGTATTACGCGATTACGTGTAGCAAACTTCATACACGAAAGTTTGTCATTGTCATATGTCAGTTCAGTTATCGTTTTTGAATGATAGAACGCACAGCAAATTTTTCACTCGTTGATAAGGAAACTCTATTAAGTTTAGTAGATAAGTAAGTTTATTTTTTAATAGAATTAGCATATTCTAATTAGTTTTTCTATCTTAAATACGACATCTTTGCAATGCAAATTGGATGCACGGAAACAAATAGTTTTAGAATTCAATGCAAATAGTGAGATCAAGAGGTCTCCAGCAGATAAAAAATCTTTATTTTAATTTGAAAAGAAAAGTGAAGAAAGGGGTAGCCGAGGAACATGTAATTTGCTTTTATTGCACTGCTAAACTTTAATTTACTAATTAATTTTATCTGTAGAAACGAGAATATATGCGTGCTAAGAGTGCAGCTGCAAAGACAAGGTAAAATCCTTACGAAAGGTAGTGAATATAATTATTAATGATTATTACAAATATTTCCAGAAAGAGATTATAAAAACTGGTGGTGGGTCTTTCACACCACAATTGGATGAGGAAGGTGCTCAATTGTTAGCAATTATGGGCGGGCAGGTTGGGCCCATGCCAAATTCATTTGATGATGCTGCAGTGTATTTCTCAGATGGTAAAAGCTTCACAGTTGCGAATATTTTAATTTTCTAATGTACTTTCTTATTATTTTTCACATGTCACAGAAAATGTACTTGAAAAACAACAACTGGAACCAGAATGTGAACCAGTACCAGTATCTTCACCTCCACAACCTCAATCATGAGCAAAGACTCCCAAAAAAATAAAATTGCGGAAGCCCCTTAATTATAAGGAACTTTATTTTTAAAAAAAATATGAAATGGCTTGCTTCGAGCTAAAATCAAAAAAAATATTACATCAGTTAGATGTGATAATTAAAAAAAAACAATTATTACATTAAACATTTTGTTTTACTTTGTAGTACTTAAATAAATAATAAAGCGGATGACATGGTGTTGGTGGCGAAGGACTGGATTGGGATGAAAGGGATGATGAGGAGAGTAGAGAGGTATATATAAGTATAGTATTTAGAGAAAATGTAGAAAGTAAGATGCCAAGAGGTTTTTTTTTTTTACTTAAATAAAATTATGTAAAAACAGTATGTATTAGTGCTGCACCTACAACTGTGTTATTGTCATCTTGGGGGATGAGTACCGGTTCATCTAATTCAACACCTTCTTCTTGCAGACCATTTGCGTTATCATGAAATTCAATGCATATGTTATGCATGACAGCACATGCTACGATTACTATTAAAGATGTTTGCAGCTGAATCTCCAGCTGTTTTATAAGGCATGGAAATCGCCTTTTCACAAATCCCAAAAGCAACATTCGATAACATTTCTGGTTGCTATATGTGCAGCATTATAAGTTTCTTCGCTAATATTTTAAGGATTTAATAGTATTGTTAATACAATTTTTTTGCAGAGATATCCGTTGTCTCTAAGTAAGTAGTCGCTTCCATATTCTCCAGCTTTAAATTCAGCGCACAATGGCGAGTCATTTAAAATCGTGCTATCATGCACCGATCCAGGCCAACGAGCAATAATATGTCTTATTTTCAAGGAAGCATCACAAATTGCTTGAATATTTAGCGAAAAATAGCCTCTCCGGTTTCTAAATGTCTCTGTGTTTGCATAACCGGGGGACTTAATCGGTATATGTGTGCAATCGATTGCACCTACAACTTTAGGAAATCCACGTATCCCATGAAATTTTATTTTAAAGCTGCGTTTTTCTGCATCTCTTGGCATATTAATGAAATGGGGTTTTAGTTGTGCAATGCATCGGGATACTTTCGGAATTATTCTGCACACTGTTAACTTAGGTACTCTAATATCGTCTCCTAAAAGTCTTTGAAATGCACCAGTTGCATAGAATCTCAGCGTCACTAATATTTGTAATTTTGCTGAAATAGACCGATTTCTATTTGTACGGGGCTCAAGGCCAGGCCCAATCAAATGTAATAGTTCCATAAAGGTATTCTTACCGATCCTGAAGCGATACTTGAAATCATCATCATTGTATAAATTAAACGAATCTTTCCTACCCAAGAACCGTCTTGGACGTCTAATCACTTAAATTTCTTCCAGATCATCATCAGAAAGGGATGATAAGCTAGATATTGACATTTTTTCAATTCCAACTAAATTTATGCAGCACAAATACTTTTAATAAACATAATAGTCGGTAATAACACATTTTTCACTAAAACCAATGTTCAGAAACGATATACTGCACATTTAATCAAAGGCTGGTGTGTAATCACTTTTGACATATCGTTAACTATCTATTTAACAACACAATCACACTAACAACGCTTTATGCAACTCATATTAGAGTTAACGATGTAGTTAACAACGTGATCATGATTTTGACAGTACGACCAATTGATGATATGTCAAATGCATTTCAGAAACAGTTAACTGCATGATCACCTATGATCACGTAGTTAACTATGTGATCAAATTCAACAATGCTTTATGCAACCGAGCCTATGTTCGCCCCTTATCCCAGACACTCGGTATATTATTTTGGGAGATATTTGTCAACCCCTATGGCTCAGAGCATAGCGCACCAAGTATGGTGTTAGGGCTCCGGTTTAATTCTGTTTCGAGCATGGATGCAGATTATACAGGGTGTTAATAAAAAGTGTCACAAGCCTTGAATGGGGGTATTGAAATCCAAAATATGCAAAAAAAGTCTTAGTCCGCCAGTGCCGTGCTTACATATTTGGAGGCGCAAAAATATTTGAGGCCCCTTAAAATTTGTTAAGTATAAACATCTACAAAAATATAAAACAAAATTCACGACTATAAACTAATATTTGGTTCATATTAATAGGTCTAAGATTATTTCAATTTTAAATAATTATTAAAAAAAAATAATTAAAAAGTATAATATATTTTTTAAACGCTTTATTATAATTCCTCTTCCGTGCGTTTGTTTTGGCAAAAAGATCAATTACGTCGTCGTAAATAATTGATTGAATTATCTTTGACTCTATAAATAATATTATCAAATTAGTTCTGATTTAAGCCATTTCTTAAATAGTTGTTCAACAAACATAATTTTTGACTTATTTATTCAGCTTTGTTCATCCCTAAATTATATCTGATTAAGAGTTTAGTTTCATCTAGTGTCATTTGAAAATTGTTTGGAATTTCCCAGACATAACTATTTAAAGATTTTGAAAGCTTTGTGCCCTTGTATATACAGGGTGTCCTAAATAGAGTAGGATTGCATGGGTATCTTTCTTATTCTTAAAGCTAGAGATCTGGTTAAATGAGCAATGTTGTGCAGTTTTCTATGCTGATTCAGATTATGTTGAGAAATTTTCAAAATTCCGAGCAGTTTAGGAAATATTAAAAAAAAACTGAAAATCGCGATTTTCAAAAAAATTAATATCTCAATAATTATTAAAGATGCGAAAAAAAGTTTTAAATAAAAGTTACTTGGTTTAATTAGGCAAACATAGAAATCAAGTCAAAATAAAATTCAAGATGGCGGTTTCCGAGATATTAATACCAACTTTCTTATTTCAAATGGCCGCCATATTTGATTTTTACACGCATAAATAGACTTTTTTTTTCTCTTTTCAACGATATACAACAACCTATGTCAAAATAAAAAATAATGGAAATATTAATTGTTTCAATTTCAATTTTAATTTTTTAAATTATTTTTAAAGCAAATGTAACAAAACAAAAAGAGGTAATACAACCAAGTAGTAAAATAACAATCAATTATAAAAAATGCTCAAAATGTTGACCGTTATTGGCCAAACACAATTGACAGCGTTTTACAACACTGCCAGTTACTTTTCGCAATGTGTTGCGATTAATGCCGTTTATTGCCTCTGTCACTGCTTCGCGAAGTTCATCCACATTGTTATAATTGAAGTTACTTCCATAAACTTTGTTTTTTAAAGTGCCCCACAAATAAAAGTCAAGAGGCGTCAAGTCTGCAGATCTGGCTGGCCACTGTACAGGTGTATTAGTCGCTATTACTTTATTATTAAAACGTCCATTTAGATAAGTAATAACATCTCTGGCATTGTGTGCTGGAGCGCCATCTTGCTGGTACCATATTTGCATATTTTGTGCCAAAGGTAAATCATCCAATAAATCTTCTAAGGTTGTTTGAAGAATTTCCAAATAACGTTGTGCAGTTAGAGTTTCATCAAAAATTATAGGACCAATTAAACGATTTCCCATTATGCCACAAAAAACACTAAAGCCGAACCGTAATTGGTTCATAACTATGTGTGGATTTTCTTAAGCCCAATAGTGCTCGTTATGACGATTAAATAATCCACAATTAGAAAAGTAAGATTCGTCAGTCCATAAAATTGTGTTTATAAAATCACCATTTTCCGTAATTTTGTTGATTAACCACCTGCAAAATGTTAATCTACGGATGTTATCATTTGGTTGTAAAGTCTGAGATAGGTGCAATTCATAAGGGTGAAACTTGTGCTTTTTTTAAATTGTTGATGCTCTAGACTTGGATACGTTAACTTCATTTTCTATCTGCCGACATGAAATGTTCGGATTAGCTGCCACACAAGCCAATGTTAATTCTTCATCATCAACGATCATATTTCTATTTCTCTTGGGTTTTTTCAACTTCCATACAATTGCATATTTTCATCCAATCTTTTAAATGCCTTAATGTCCAGCTACCTTCTTTCAGGAAAGTTTGCTTGGTATGTTTGTGCTGCAAGATGGGGTTTTTTTTTTAGACTTGATGTAATTACAAAACATATCGTATTGTTCAGATATTGAATAATTCGCAATTTCAAGTAATTAATATTTATCGATATTACAACAACTTAAGACAATACACATGTATGAATGATTAATACAACTGATAAACTAATTTAAGATGACAGTTAGTCGTTATAACAAATTTTGTTTTATTTTTATTTATGCCTACTTGTTTTAAACTTACGACAATTAATATTTCCATTATTTTTTATTTTGACATAGGTTGTTGTACATCGTTGAAAAGAGAAAAAAAAGTCTATTTATGCATGTAAAAATCAAATATGGCGGCCATTTGAAATACGAAAGTTGGTATTAATATCTCGGAAACCGCCATCTTGAATTTTATTTTGACTTGATTTCTATGTTTGCCTAATTAAACCAAGTAACTTTTATTTAAAACTTTTTTTCGCATCTTTAATAAATCGCGATTTTCAGTTTTTTTTAAATATTTTGTAAACTGCTCGGAATTTTGAAAATTTCTCAACATAATCTGAATCAGCATAGAAAACTGCACAACATTGCCCATTTAACCAGATCTCTAGCTTTAAGAATAAGAAAGATACCCATGCAATCCTACTCTATTTAGAACACCCTGTATTTATACTAGGATCCTGAAGGAATTTACTATACTCGGCGCACCGAATAGATGGTATGGTCACGTTGCGTTGACCCCGCGTCCTCGTGATAGTTCGTCGAGACGTTATGAAAAGCCTGATTCACACAGCCTTATCACATCTTAGGTCTGTGCCGGAAATATAAATCTTTCTACTTTAACCCACAAATACTAACTAGGTATTTACCACTTTCTAAATAAATGTAATTGAAAAAAGCTGATTTTAGGATAGAACGTAATCACTACATTTAAATAAGACAGAAAAACGAGAACACATGGCATACAACGGGCGTGATAAAAAATTTCGGCTGCGTGACATACGCTTCACATGTGTTTGTGCTGACCAATCAGCGAACATCACGCGAAAATCATGCACACCCATAATACCACCGGTTCGGTGCGCCGAGTATAGTAGCATTTAATTGGCAATTAAGTCATCAAATTTTTTTTGGCAGCTTCGATGCCCTTAAACAACAAATGGGATTTTTGTTACGTGATATCAATCAGAGTTTCCCTAATTTAATTATAGCCATTTTTCAGAGCTAGTATTACGTCTGCTCTAGCAGACCAACTTGTATCGAATACGCGCTTTAATACCATTGACATGTTTCAGTTTCTTCCATCTATTGGTTGAAGCAGAGAAAAATGTAAATTTTGAACAAAATAAAAATAACGAATTGCAGCGCAGAAGAGGGTTCTGCTGCCATATGAACGTAGGCCAAAAATTGTAGGAGGATTGTAGGATAGGGCCCGAGAGGAAAATAAGCGATTGCTTAGTTTAAAGGCAAGTGACAGCTGTCAAAATGGAGTCAAATGAAAATTTTATCATCTACGATTTCTGTTTGAAGATGTTTGCACTGCGAGAAAATTGAAAATTAACATAACTCTTGTTCTCACGGGGAGTTTATGCGCTCAATTAAATTTACACGGTATTGTTCTCATTAGCTTTATTTTAGGTTAGTTCAGTTTGTTAGTTAAGTGTAGTTTTAAATTTAAACTTATTGTAATATTTTTAATCAATGTACAATTATGTTAAAATGGTAAACCGTAAATAAACATTATTATTATTATAAACCAACGACTTTGAGTGGAAAGCATCAGGCAATTGATCGGTTTTGGGAAAAGTGACAGCTGTCAAAGTAGTATTAACTGAAAAATACTTTGACTATATACTAATGGACTGCTATTCCCCCTCCATTTCCCATATGATCACTGCTCCAAAAGTTGTCCACGAGCTGGAGCCTGGTATAAGTCCCGCCCCGGAGCCGAAAATGGAGCGTAATTTAAAGACCGGAAAGCAAACAAAATATTTCTCGATGTATTCATCAGCAACGTGGAGAATGCAAATGCGAGCATATTTCGGCAACTCGGGTCCACTTTCCTGCCTGTTTTTTACAAGCAAAGCATCAACCCATAATTTACGAAGTTCCGGATTTGATGAAAATGTAATACAGAATTTTAGGTTATAAGTCAAAAGTCAACTGACGTGTACATCAGCTGACGAGTATTATAACCGCGTTGGCATATATACGTGGACATATTGCAGCATTTCGCATAGCAATATTTTGATATAGTGTGAATATTTGACAATATAAATGTTTACATATTCAAAGGTGTGAATAAATTGCAGGGTATCACAAAATGTAATGCGAGCTCATAAAGTCATATTACATAGACACAAAATAGCTACCAATTTAGTAACATACCGCAACCATTTAGGGTCCCGCCGCGCCACCGTTGCTTGGAGACACACATGGAGTGTCGCTAGCAGTCCAAAAGTATATAGTCAAAGGAAAAATAATTACATTATCTACAAATTCCACTTGAAAATATTTGCGCTGCGTGGTAGAGGTTACGCAATAATTTAAAAAAAATCTGCAAACCCTCGATTTTAAGTGCAAATAGGCGATTTATCGGTTGTGAGGCTAGCGACAGCTGTCAAAATTATATTTACTGAAAGGCAGTTGCATTATTTATGATTGCTGTTGAAAAAAGTTTGCGCTGCAAGGCGATTATGCTGAAAAATTTAAGAATTACAGAAACCGTGACTTCATGTCAGGCGATTTCTCGGTTTTCGGGTAAGTGACAGCTGTCAAAATTATGTTTACTGAAAGACAATTGCATTATTTATGATTTCTGTTGATGTGTTTATTATAGATTACGCTAGTAAATTGAAAATTTCTGCAACCCGTCGATTTCGAGTGGAAAACAATAGGCGACTACTCGGTTTTAGGGCAAGTTACAGCTGTCAAAATTATGTTTACTGAAAGACTATTACATTACTTATGATTTCTGTTGGGAAATGTTTGTGCTGCAAGGCGATTACGCTAAAAAAATTAAAAAATTAAGCAAACCGTTGATTTCAAGTGGAAACAACAAGTGATTGTTGCATTTTGAGGCAAGTAGCAGCTGTCAAAATAATGTCAATTGAAGGCTAGTTGAATTATCTACAATTTTCGCAATGAAGTACAATTTATCCTAGAAAATCTTAAATTAAACATTTGAATAATATGCTGTTTTTAAGTTGCACAACATGTATACTATTAAATAAATTCAAAAAACGAAATATATTACGGCTATTTACTTAATTTTTAAATTTTTTTTTTTGGGTTCAGTTTTATAATTTAAAGTCTTCAAATCCAATTTAGTTTTATTTTTCAAGTTAGTCCTGTGGGTAGAAATAAGGGATCTTAAACCAATGTTATTTCACTTAGTACTTAGTACTAGTAATAACGCAAATTTCTTTTGTATCATTCAATATCCGGCGTGGCACTAGCCAGGGAAGTAGTTGTTTCAATAAGTTATTTGTTTATAGTCTTAGTAAGACTTAATTTTGCTTGCAGAGTTACGAACAGGTTGAATATTTATATATTCAGGCTATATTTCGTTTTTTGAATTTATTTAATACTTTCTGCAATAAGTAAGGTTGTTTCTATTTTATGTATACTATTATTTTAAATTATGAATTTTCCTGTATAAGTTTTTCTGTTGGTATTATTATTATTATTTGATTCTGAGAGGAAAACAAGCGATTGCTCGGTTTGAAGGTAAGTGACAGCTGTCGAAATGATATCAACTGAACGACAATTCTATTGTCTACAATTTCTGCTTAAAGATGTTTGCGCTACGAGAAGCAGCTTTCACTGGAAAATTAACCCCTTGCAAACCATCGACTTTGAACGGAAAATAAAAGGCGATTACTGGTTTTTTGGGGCAAGTGTCAGCTGTAAAAATAGTTTCAACTCAAAAAAATGCATGTTACTTTGATTTCTACTTGAAAATATTGGCGCTCGAGGATGGAGTTTACGCTAGAATATTGAACATTTCTGCAAACCGATTTAGAGTGGAAAACAATAGGCGATTGCTCGGTTTGTAAACTAATTTACGTGAATAAAGATCGTTTTATGTTCAACTGGTTGGATCGTAGGATAGTGCACACCCGCCACTTACCCCTTAAATTCTTATTTAACCTAGAAATACTGTTTCTGTATTTATTGTTGATATACAACTCTTATTACTTTTATACCTACAGAAGACTGGAAACGGCGATTGCTGGTTAAATGCTGGGTGGCGGGTGGGCCCAATACTACAATCCAACCAGTTAAACATAAACAAGGGTTTTACAGAAGTAAAGTAATCGACGAAGGAAGAAAATAAATATTGCTTTTGTTTGTATTTTGTAAATTAATTTACGTGAGTAAACGTTGTTTCATGTTTAACTGGTTGTATTGTAGGGCCCACCCACCACTTACCTGGTTGTATTGTAGGGCCGACCCACCACTTACATTTTTACTTAACCTAGAAACACTGTTCATGTATTTCTTGTTGATATAAAACTCTTATTACACTTATATCCACAGAAAACTGGAAACAGGATTTGTTAGTTAAGTAAACGTGGAAATCAAGGGTGGCGGGTGGGTCCTATCCCACCATCGAAAGAGTGGAACATAAACAAGGGTTTTACAGAAGTAAAGTAATCGACGAAGGCAGAAAATGAATATTAAATAAATTTAAGACAACCTCACTTGTTGCAGATGCATTAAATACATTTAAATTTATCTTTTTTTAAATTTAGATTTATTTATATTTTTTCTTTATTAAATTTAAAATAAATATTGTTTTTGTATTTTGTAAATTAGTTTACGTAGGTAAACTTTATTTTATGTTTAACTGGTTATATTGTAGGATAGATTGATTTTTTTTTGCTCACATTTACTTTTTCATTTTTAACCGAGTCGTGAGTCACTTCAAGAATCGACTCTTTTCGACAAAAAAGAGTCATTTCGCCCATCTCTAGTTTATATTAGAGCAAATGCTTACTATTCATATTGCTGCAACTGGGAATATTTGCGAAACGTGGAAATTTTTTGGTATTGTGTGTTTCATAAATATCCATGATATATACAGGGTTCTCCATAATAGACTACCCATTTTATTTTATTTATTAATTCCCTACGAGATAACTAAACAAGTTTATCTCTGTGGGATTATGTTCTGTAGTCTTTGGGATTTAAGTTAATTATTATTGATCAAGTAGGCACCTGTCACAAATAAGTTTTATATTAATAATTTGGTGGAATGTTATTTTTCTATGAGAAGTTTGTTAGTTTTCATCATAATTATTTAACTTTCATGGATTACTCAGTCCAACAAAGTGTGTTTTGTGTAGAAACTTATATAAGAAGCAATTCGATAGAAGAAGTTAGGCGTGCATTCCGGCGTCAGTTTAATAACAACAATAGAGGTCACGCGCCAAATCGTAAAACTATTAAGTTATGGGTTCGTCATTGGCGTGAAAATGGTTCTGTACAAAATTTGAAGAAGCTGGATGTCGAAGAACAGTTCGTACACCAGAAAATATTTAGAATTAGAATTGCGTTTACGAGAAGTCCTAAAAGGTCTGCTAATCGACAAACCCTTATCCTAGGAATATCAAAGGGAAGCTCGAAGATCGAATTCTTCAAAGAGATTTAAAATTCCATCCCTATAAATACCAAATGGCACAGCAACTTATAAATCAAGATAAAGAAGCAAGGTTAGCATTTTGTCAAGAATTTTTGAATTTACATCAAGGAGCAATTCACAGTCTCTTAATGAGCGACAAAGCGACGAAGCAAATTTTTATTTGAACAGCATGGTTAATAAACAGAATTTTAGATACTGGTCAAATGAAAATCCTCGTGAAATCTTTACAGAGAACCTCCATAATCCAAAAGGTGTTGTGTCGTGTGGAGTAGGATCATTTGGTATTATTGGTCTATATTTTTTTGAGGATGAAAATAACCGCGCTGTAACAGTAACATCCGAGCGCTACGTAAACATGCTAGAGACATTCCTCATTCCGGAATTAAATAGACGAGGATTACTAAACAATGCCTTACTATTCCAACAAGATGGGGCAACAGCTCATACCGCCAGAAACTCAATGCGGGTTCTGCGAGAAACGTTTAATGGCCGACTCATTTCTCGATTCGGAAATTTGCCGTGGCCTTCGAGGTCCCCCGACTTAACGGCACCCGATTTTTTCCTGTGGGGATATTTAAAAGCCAAAGTGTCTGCGAGTCGTCCAGGTACAATCGAGGAACTCAAAGTCAAAATTCGTGAAGAAGTTGAAGGAATAGACGAAGGTTTGCTACGCCGTGTAATGAACCACTTTTTGTCTAATATTGAAAAATGTGTTGATGTTGGTGGAGGTCATTTAGAAGACGTGATTTTTTAAAGTTAGAATTAAATTAGCCAAATATTTATGTTATCATAAATCCCAAAGAGATAGCTGTAATTTAGTATAATAAAAAGTTTGTTTTGTTAACTGAAAAAAAATTAATTCAAATATTAAAATGGGTAGCCTATTATGGGGAACCCAGTATATCTGATGATATATATCGTCCGAACCCTGGTTTTTAGGTTAGGTAAACATGAAAACAAAATGGTGTTACCATTATGCTAGAGCATAAACAAGGGTTTTACAGAGGCAAAGGAAATGCAAGGGGAAAATGTATGAATTTTTAAATGAAAGTACTATTTTATATATTAAACTTGAATGTAGTCGCTAAATGTATGCTTTAACAATCCTATCAAAATTAAAAATTATAACAGAAAGTGCTTTCCGTGTTGTGTTCGATGAACGTGAAAATAGTTTGATCGAATAAAATTAGTTAAATAAAAATCCTAAAATTATTAGCCGACATATATTGATATTTTTTATGAACCAAGAAAATACATGCGGCTTTTTGTTCATGGCCTGTTTTGACTAATTTTTTATTTGATCTCGCTGTATTACACTATTTTCACTGTACATTTTCTATATAAGTCTATTTTTCTATTTCCTATTGGTTCTTCTTATTTTGAGTTCTTATATTATTCATAGAAAGAAATGTGTTGTTTGCGGAGTGATAAGCAGTGCTCAGTTGCTGAGCCGGAAAAAACTCTTCGGTCGTTAAAGGGTTAATAGTTTAGAAATTATTGCATCAATGCCAACACCAAAAAATACATGCAAGAATAACCGTAACCCACCTTAAAGCAAAATCCATCGAAGAAAAACGAATTTTAGCCGTGCCGACTTCCTTATACACGTCGATCACCTTCCCTCCACAATTATCCGACAGAAAACTGAGCCGATTCTTCAGCGGCTTCTTGTCAAAATTCGTCGGCAAATTAGAAATGATCAAATCAACGTGTTCAGTCGTCTAAAAAAAAAACACAAAATAATTATCATATCAGTAAAACTATCCACAGCCCAGTCCCACCTTATTTTTTAAAAGAGGCAAGTTGTCCGTGATGGTCGAATACTTGTATGTTTCATTCGCACACAATATCAGTGCATCGGCAACGTTTGCATTATGAACTAGTATCACATGAATTTTCTTCCTGTACCTCAAATCAGAGAGGTCCGCCGCGAAATTTACGTCCCCTGAAATTAGCACCACGGTGGCGGGAGCCTGGTGCGTCTCAGCGAACCTCCTCAGTGATTGTCTGAGCTTTTCATCAGCGGCGTTCTTACTGGTCGATAAGACGTGTATTAAATTTACCTAAACACATATACAAATTAACAATGCGGGATTGAACTGAGTACGAATTAATATTCTTACTTGTGCGTCGTGTAAGTCTTGAATTATTTGAGGATTCTCCTTCTTAACATCACAAACCACGATGAACTCGGCTTCTCGGTACCCGTCGAAGAACAACTCCCGAATCCTTTGTACTATTATAGCTGCGCTCTTGTTCTTCGGTACCTGGCAGTTTTCGATGTCCCAGAAGACGCCGATCGGGGGCAGCACGCGGATGAGTTTCTTTCTGTGTCGCCTCTTCGATTTGATGAGCTGGCCGTCGCTTGCGGAGCTGTCCGAGGGGCAGCTGACGCTACAGGACGTGTTGTTGACGCTTTTGCATAGCCTGGGAGCCGATGGAAACGAGAATTTTGTACTTCTGAAGCCCGAGGAGGTAGATCCTGTGTTGTTGGAGTCGTCCGTGGAGTCGGATTTTTTTGAATCATAAGAACTTGATAGATACATGTCTGCGGTGGGATTTGATTGTGGTTTGTGTAGGAAGGGGGGTTTAATTTAGAGCAACATATTGTTTTGAAGGGACGCTTTTGAAATTGTGTTTGTAAACTCTACGGACTACATGTCAATAACGGTCAGCCTTGACATTTAACTCATAGATTGGGTAAAATAGATCTCTGTTTGAAACATTTGCCGCGCATTTAATTCGACACTGGCACCAAGCGGCCGCTATGGCGCTGCAAAAGTGGTAAATCTTTGATTCTTTGACTATATACCAGCGGCGGCTCGTGGATGTTCGGCGGTGAGGCAACGGAAGAAAATTTGACCGAAAAAGCAACGGAATATTTGCTTCCCCTATTAGAGTAAGTAGTGCAGCACGAGCGGCATCTTTGTCTTTGCCTCACCAACGGAAATCCACGAGCCGCCGCTGCTATATACTTATCTTTGACTATATACTAATGGACTGCTATTCCCCCTCCATTTCTCATATGATCACTGCTCCAAAAGTTGTCCGCGAGCTGGAGCCCGATATAAGTCCCGCCCCGGAGCCGAAAATGGAGCGTAATTTAAAAACCAGAAAGCAAAAAAAATATTTCTCGATGCATTCATCAGCAACGCGGAGAATGCAAATGCATAGTATATAGTCAAAGCTTTGACTATATACTTTTGGGCTGCTAGCGCCGCTTCATGTGTGTCTCCGAGCAACGGTGGCGCGGCGGGACCCTAAATGGTTGCGGTATGTTACTAAATTGGTAGCTATTTTGTGTCTATGACATATGACTCTATGAGCTCGCATTGCATATTGTGATACCCTGCAATTTATTCACACCTTTGATTATATAAACATTTATATTGTCAAATATTCACACTATGTGAAAATATTGCTATGCGAAAGGCAGCAATACGTCCACGCATATATGCCATCGCGGTTATAATACTCGTCAGCTGATGTACACGTCAGTTGACTTTTATCCTAAAATTATGTATTAGATTTCCATCAAATCCGGAACTTCGCAAATTATGGGTTGATGCTTTGCTTGTAACGAATAGGCAGGAAAGTGGACTCGAGTTGCCGAAATATGCTCGCATTTGCATTCTCCACGTTGCTGATGGATACATCGAGAAATATTTTTTTTGCTTTCCGGTTTTTAAATTACGCTCCATTTTCGGCTCCGGGGCGGGACTTATATCGGGCTCCAGCTCGTGGACAACTGATCATATGGGAAATGGAGGGGGAATAGCAGTCCATTAGTATATAGTCAAAGAGTCAAAGGGTTAAATACAGTGAGATTAGAAAGTCGGAATAGGTTGGCAACACATCTTCTGAAAATCCCTATAAAATTATATTGGCTGTCTGACATTCTCCAATGCAGTGCAGTATACATTTTGTTAATTTTGACATGTTGTGATTTTTTAATGCCCACTTGCACCGCAGCTACTTAATCATGATTAAAAAGTTAATCAATGGTTAGTGGAGAATTGGCTTGCACCGCAACTTAATCATGATTAAAGTCCCCAAGAAACGTCAAATATTTAATCAGCCGATTTTGGCCGATTAACTCAAAAACGAATAACTTCACGACGAATATAGTCGTGAAGTTAGTTACATTTGGCAGATGATTTTGAAAATAATAACCTTTGTTTTGTCTTTGTTATTAAAAACGATGGATTTGGGAATAGTTGAGCAGATTAATGAAATCGATGGCTTGGAGGTTAATGATTTTATTAATTTTGGTTTGTTTACCTCGAAATAATAATAATAGTATGTTAGTTAGCATTTATTATTCATATTTACCGCGCATTTGTTTCCTCTGTTCTGAATAGAACGACGTAAAATAACCAAAAAAGAACTGAAAATCCCTAGAAAAACGTGTGCTCTCTATAATAATACTCCGTGGTCGATAGATGCTTAATCAGCCGACGGTGCAACAGAAATACTCTGATTAAAGTTAATCATGATTAAAATTTAATCATGATTAAGTTCTGCGGTGCAAGTGGGCATAAGGTTACTTATTTTAAAAATAGTTTTGTTTTTTATCTGCCTATTTTAAACATTTGCAGTTATTTCTTGAACTGATCATCACTATTAATAATAGATACATTTAGGATTCATAATCTAGATGTTTTGTTTAAATTTCAGGGTTTTCCATGCCAAAATTCCCATTCTTAGTGACGCCGCTGAACTTCTGTTAGTTAGGTTAGGTTATGTTTTAAAGACTGCCAACTATTTTCGACTTTTCGATTCAACCTGTTTGTAAATCGAGCTAAAAGTTTAACAAAACCTTACAACATATAACAAACAATATACAGGCTTTATTTTTATTAAATATTTAATGAATCTATGTTAATGTATGTGACCGAGAAAAGCGCACGCGTGAAAACATGCGAAAAAGTGCGCCATGTTGTCACGTCTCCGTGCGAATCGGTGTAATTCCTCTTATAACCAGATTGTCTTCACTTAATCCAGCTGGTTCGCACCGGATCGTTCGAACCGTTTGTTAGCACATTGGCAGCCAACAAGTTTCTTTGTAAAATGTTAAAAAAAGTTATCTTTGTTTTTAAGTTTTATTTTATAAAATGAGTAAGAATATGCTTATTTAATTCATTTTGATGCATTTTTTAGACGAAATTGCGGGTTTTTTTATGCGTCACTCACAGATGACTGACAAAGCTCCAATGGCAAAAAATATGCGTTTCGCCCCGTCAGGCAATGTGTCAGTCACGTGTCTTACTCTCATAAACATTCTTTCTAACAAATTCAACGGCCAATCAAACTTGTGCCGATAGCGCTAAATAGTAAGTTTAAAGTAGGTACTCACTGTCATTTTTTTCCAGAAATTGTTGAAATGGCATCTCAAAATGGATATTACCATAAAAAAAAATTTGAAAAAAAATCATGATCACAATATTTTCTCGTACTGTTGAACAAATTAAATCTCATCACTGACTTTATTAGTTGGCGGTTGCAATGATTGGTGCTTATCCTTAGGTTAGGGTGAGATTAACGTTCCCCCTTTTTTGGACCTGCTAGTAGTTTCACCCGCAGTAGTTTTATATTATTTTTTCGCATCTTATTAAATAATATAAACGTTGTTAAATCGTTTTTGATTGAGAAAGTTGTCCATTATTCGGCCGAATCATTTTCTCCACAGGTGACGTCCAATCAAATGATAGCAATTTCATTGCCTAACAGAAGATGAATATAAACGGAAGAGACAAGAAATAGGAGAACTATTTAGTAGAAACAAGAAAACTAGAAGAACACCAACAAAGAAAAAGACAGAAGACGAAGAGGACACAGAGAATACAATGATTACCATGATGAGAGAGTTAATGAACAAAAACACAGAACTAGTAGAAGAAATGAAAGAGTTGGGAAAAGAGTTAAAAAAGATGAGAGACGAACAAAAACAAAACCACGAGTGCATAATAAAGATAAAAACAGAAAATGATCAAATGAAAAAAGAAATTAAGCACCTGAATAACAAGATGGAACAGTTAGAAAAAGAAGGAAAGAAGAAAAATATAATAATAAAAGGACTGGATGCAGGTGCAGGAAATGACAAAATAATTAAAGAGACAGTAGAAAATTTTATAGAACAAAAATTGGGGATTAATATTAAAATAAACAATGCAGAAAAGATCACAGAAAGAGTATACAGAGCAGAAATGCATAACATGTCAGACAAAATAGCAGTATTAAAGAACAAAAACAAATTAAAGGAATTGCAGGAAAGAATATACATTGACTCAGACCTAACAAAAAAAGAAGCAGAAATTCAAAGAGAAATAAGAAAAATAGCCAAGGAGGAAAGGGGTAAAGGAAATCGCACTAAAATAGGATACAAGAAGTTAACTATAGAGAACAAAGAAATGTGGTGGGATGAGGAAAAGAGAACATTAATTAACAAAAACGAAATATCAAAAAACTAAATAAACAAAAAGAAAAGGACAAAAGAATAAAGACTCGGGCAATGAAAAAGGAAGTGAGTATTGAAATAAGCCAAAACACAGAGAAAAACACCGGAAAAGGATATAAGGAAAAACATGAAAGACAGAAGAGAGAAAAAGAAGAAAGAAAATTAACAAAATCAAACAAGAAAAGCACACAAAAAGAAAACAAGGACGAGACATCAAATATGATGAGAAATACAAACACAGAAACATCAAAGATACAGAATACACAAAGTGAGAAAGCAAAAATATTAAAAATGGGAGTATGGAACACAAGAAGCATAGGAAATAAAGAACAAGAACTTATATATGAATTTGAAAAGGCCGACTTGGATATAATTGTAATTCCAGAAACGAAAAAGAAGGGAAATGGAACAGAAACACTAGACAATGAGCACGAATTATTCTGGAGCGGAGTTCAACAAAACGAAAGAGCGGCAATGGGAATAGGGTGTATACTGCACAAAAAACACAAAGATCATGTAAACAAGTGGGAACCTATATCAGAAAGAATTATATCAATAGAATTGAAAGAAGAAAATAAGATAAATACAATAATAGGTGTCTACGGGCCAAATGAAAACGAATTGGTGATAAATAAAGACAAATTTTGGAATGATTTAACACTCACCGTGGAAAAAGCTAAAGGAAAGTTGTATGTATTAGGCGATTTTAATGGGATGGTAGGAGTAAGGGATAATATATATACAACAGTAGTAGGCAAATATGGAGATGCGAGAAGAAACAGGAATGGAGAAAAACTATTAGAATTTTGTATAGAACATAACATGATTATTGCAAACACTTTTTATGAACATAAAAATATACACAAATACACAAGAGAAGAACCAAGCAGAAATGAAAAGCCGATAATAGACTTCGTGTTAGTAGAGAAAGAAAATAGGAAAACAGTACTAGACGTAAGAGTTAAGAGAGGAAGTGAAATAGGAAGCGATCACTACCTAGTGGTAGCTAAAATAAGAGAACTCTTTGAAAGAACCAGAAATGTCAAAAGTACGGAAAAACAAAAACACGAAAGCATTAGAACATATAAGCTAAAAAATAAAGAAACTGCTGAAAAATACAAAAATATGTTAAATAAGGCGTGGCAAGAAACAAATACCAAAGGACACAAGAGAAAACTAGAAGAGATGTGGCGAGAGTTTAAAGAAACAATAACAAAAATCACACAGAGTGTATGTGGAGCTTACAAACAAATAGAAGGCAAAAGACAAACAGCATGGTGGGATGAAAACATAAGACAAGAAGTAAAACAAAAAAAGAAACTATGGCAAAAATATCTGAAAATTAAAACCAGCAGAAACTTTGTACTATACAAAGAACAAAGAACAAAGGTTAAAAGAACAATAATAGAAGCAAAAAAAAAGAAATGGATAGAATTTGGAGAAAAACTGGAAAAGGACAGTAAAAGCAATCAAAAATTATTCTACAAGGTACTCAAAAACCTAAAAAACAAGAAGAAGGAGACCAACACAAGAATAAAAGAGGAAAATGGGGAAATAATAAAAGATGAAAACAGGGTAATTGAAAGGTGGAAGGAATATTTTGAAAAACTACTAGAAACAGAAAATACAATAAATAACAACATAAATAGAGAAGACGAACAAGAAGAAATAGGCGAAGAAAATGAAGAAAGTAATGAAGGAATACAACTACAAGAATTGAAAGAGGCAATAAAAGCTTTAAAAAATGGCAAATCACCAGGTGAAGATGGAATAACAACAGAAATGATAAAGAATATAGATGATAAAGGTCTAGAAATTCTACATGAAATCATGAACAAAATGTGGACAGAAGAGAACATACCGGAAGACTTAAAAATAGGGCTGATTGTACCAATTTATAAAAAAGGGGATAGGAGAGACTGTAATAACTACAGAGGGATAACACTGCTAAGTACAATAATAAAAATCTATGAAAAAATTTTAGAAACAAAACTAAGGAACAAAATAGAGAAGGAATTAAACGAAGTGCAGAGTGGCTATAGGAAAGGAAGAAGTACACATGATCATATATTCACAATAAAAGAAATAACGAACAAAAGATTAAAAATTGGAAAGAAAGTATACTGTGCATTTATGGACATGGAAAAAGCATTCGACAGAGTAAACAGACAAACAGTATGGAAGATCCTAGAAAGAAGAAAAATAAATAAAAAGCTAATAAGAGTGATTAAGAGCATATACAATGAAACAAAAAACCGAATAATAAAAAATAACAAAAAATCAGATACCTACACAACGACACAAGGACTGCGACAAGGAGGAGGGCTTAGCCCATTACTATTTATTATATTTATGGATGAAATAATAAGAGAAGCAGAAAGAAAAACGAAACCATTAATATTAGGGCACACAAAGTTAAAAAGAGTGCAAATACAGGAATGTGCATTCGCAGATGATGTGGTACTGGTAGCAGGAAGTGAGAAAGACTTAAATGAAAATCTAAAAACATGGAATGAAATTATGAAAGAAAATGGTATGAAAATGAACAAGGAAAAAACTAAAGTGATGGTCATATCAAACGAACCAGAACGAATAAATATAGAGATAGAAGGAGTGATGATAGAACAGGTAAAGGACTTTCAATATTTAGGAGTAAAGTTTGATGAAAGAGGAAGACAGGAAATAGATCTAAATCATAGAATTGAAAAAGCAAACAATCTATACTATGCAATAAACAACTCGTTCGTAGGAAAAAGAGAAGTGACAAAAGAAACAAAGATAAAGGTATATAAAACCATATTCAGGCCTATACTAACATACGGTTGTGAGACATGGATACTAAACCAAAAACAAAAAAGTAGAATACAAGCGATCGAGATGAAATACCTTAGAAGGGTAAAAGGCGTAACTAGAATGGACAGAATTAGAAATGAAACCATAAGAACAGATTTGAACATCGACGCAATTGAAAAATATATAGAAGAAAGACAGCTGGGATGGTGGGGACATATGCAAAGAATGTATGACAACACACCAGTAAAGAAAATATGGGAAGTACGAGTAGCAGGTAAAAACAAAAGAGGAAGGCCAAAAGAAACGTGGAATAAAAGAATACAAAACAACTTAACAAGAAAAGGTAAAACATGGATGGAGGCCAAAAAACTAGCAAGTAATAGAAAGGACTGGAAGCAGTTTATACAAGAAACATAGGAGAGGACAAAGACAATCCCTACACCTTAAGGGTTCAAAAGGGAATTCGATTATATATATATATTCATTGCCTAACAGGTGATGTCCAATCAAATGATAGCGGTTTCATTACCCAACAGGTGACGTCCAATCAAATGATAGCGGTTTCATTGCCCAACAGTTTAGTTGTTACGATTCGTTTTTTGTCAGCGAACTGCCGCAATTTCCAAAAAGAAAAATTATTCGTTATAATTGAATACAAACAGAAACAACTTTAGGTAATTATTTAATATGATGCGAAAAAGTATAGTATTAAACTCGTGAACAAGTTGGCCATTGCCACTCGGGTGAGTGGCAACGGCTCGTGTTGCAAACTTCACCCTCGTTTAATACTTCTCACTCGTTTAATAATAGGTGCGTTCGGCTATTCCGAGCGGTGTTGGAGCGGAGTTGGAGCAGAGTGTGATCACGTGACACCACGGAGTGAAGGGTGTCAATTGTAATACGCGAACGCTTTAGTACGTACTACGACCGGGAAAATTTTGAATTCCAATCAATTACTTAAAAAATGGAGCGACAAGCAAGAACAATGGCTATAATTACCTTTGCAAACACTATGTTTTTAATGATGATTCATCTGATGAAATTGAAAAGGTGGATAATTTTTCAGAGTATACTGTCCCTATGATTGACGACAAACAGTTCCAAATGCATTTTCGTTTAATTCCAAGTACGTTTGAAGACCTTTTGGCAAAATTGCATAAAGTGTACAAATACCAGAGCGTGGGATACCCAAAAATTAAATTGGAAAAATAATTAATGGTAACATTATGGTGCCTCAGCAATTTAGAAAGTTTTCGGTACGCAACAACCTGTTAATTGTACGGAATAAATATTTTACTGATAATTGGGTTTTAGTTCAGTAGCAGATAGGTTTGGCATAAGCAAATCCACATGTTGGGAAACGTTATATCGAACATGCAAATTGTTGTTGGATGTAAATAAAGAATTTAGAATTATTTCGTGGCCAAATCGAAGCCGACAAGCTGCTATAGCTGACGCAGTTAGCAAAGATGGTTTTACAGGTAACGGAAGCAACCATTGCCTAATTATTAAGTACCGAAAAATTGTAATATTTTTTTAAGGCATAATTGGATGTATCGACGGCAGTCATACCAATAAAAAAAAACCCAAAATGATCATACTTCCTATATAAATAGAAAAGGATTTCATTCTGTATTACTGCAAGGAATATGTGACCATAAATTGTTGTTCATTGATGTCTATGCCGGGCAACCAGGTTCCATACATGACAACACACTTTTCAAAAAATCAGATGTGTATACGGGAATAATTTCACAAGAATTATCATTCTATGATGATAATTATCTAGTTGGCGATTTGGCATACCAACTATCCATTAATTTAATGGTAGGATTTAAAGATTTTGGGAATTTATCTGTATTACAGAAAATATTTAATAAGTATTTAAGTAGATCACGGGTAAAAATAGAAAATGCATTTGCATTTTTAAAATCAAGATTTAGAAGACTTAAATGATTGGAAACGGTAAGATTAGATTTAATAGCATTATTAATAGTGGCCGCTTGTATTTTGCATAATGTATGCATTTTGAATGGAGATCTACTAGATGATATAAATTTAAATGAAGTAATGGCAGAAGATTCCAAAATCCACTAAATTTAATTGACATGGAAGAAGGCATATAAAGAAATGATGCCTTACAAAAAAGAAATAATATTATGAATTCTTTACATGGTTAATAAATAATGATAATGATTTTGTAAACGTTTTTATTAAACTCTTAAATAAAATACAAATATTATTTTATTATAGGAAATGCCTAACAATTTGAACTAAAAAAATATTCTAAGCACAAAATAAACTAAAATTCGTATTTAAATTTCCATTTATAAAATACATAAATGAAATATGAAAAAAAAACAATACTCAGTCTTTAATTTAACAAAAACTAAAAATAATATGGTTAGTTTAGTTCCATATAATCTACATTTTATCAAGCATTCACTCAAATAATTCATTCAAGTTGTCCAACCTAGCCATTTTTTCTTTATGTCGTACTTGGGCAGCACTTATCGACGACTTTCTTTTTTTGGTAAAAGAGGTGTCTTGTATCGTAGTTGGGGTGAAGTCAGTTTTGATATCATTTTGTTCAGGTTCGCTTTCTTGCAAATTAGCAGTTTTTAAACCGGACAGGTTGCTGCATGTTGCAACCGGGTTTATTTACGGTTTGTTATGCATAATTTTGTGTATGACTTGGAAGTACTTCCAATGTCTTCGTTTGGCACCTGAAGTGTTATTATGCTCACACACACTCTTATACGTTCTTTTAAAAGATTTCCATTTCGTTTCTATATATTTGAGGAGTAAATGTTTTTTCTAACTGTTCTGTCGTGTTGATAGATATTTTTTGCCAAACATTTTTTTAATGATGTTTCAAAATTCATTTCATATTTTCACCAATTTTATTTATTAAATATAAAATGGTGTCATTCGTCCATATTTTTGTTTGCTCTTCATATGGTTTTTGGATTATGTCATCTTGTTCATTGTGATCTTGGTACATTAATTGAAATTCTTCGATTATTGTATTACTCAAATTAACGTAAATGTATTCGTTAGCTGCAATAAAATATAACACTAACATAACTAACCTCACTTGTCTTGTAATATTAAACTTACTCTCTTTATCTCGTAACCAAATCTGGTTATCATTGGTTATCGCGTTATTATCTTTGCCGAAAATAACGTCGTGGGTTTAAGACGTAATCGACATATTTTTAGGTAGTTATCACAATTTATAATTACGTTTTAAAATGCACGATGCATCAAACAAAAACAAACCATTTGCGCATGCCTGCACCGAGACACCCTCTTCCCGAGGTGGTGCTAAAGGAGTCAACTCTATTCACTCCGTCCGATAATAAACGAACGCTATGGAGTGAGCTCCTTTAACTCCAAAAGCAATAGCCGAACGCCGAAGGTACATTAGGAGGTAAAAGAGTGAACGGAGTAACCTTCCCGAACGCACCTATGCCCACTTGCACCGCAGCTACTTAATCATGATTAAAAAGTTAATCAATGGTTAGCGGAGAATTGGCTTGCACCGCAACTTAATCATGATTAAAGTCCCCAAGAAACGTCAAATATTTAATCAGCCGATTTTGGCCGATTAACTCAAAAACTAATAACTTCACGACGAATATAGTCGTGAAGTTATTTACATTTGGCAGACGATTTTGAAATTAAAAACCTTTGTTTTGTATTTGTTATTAAAAACGATGTATTTGGGAATAGTTGAGCAGATTGATGAAATCGATGGCTTGGAGGTTAATGATTTTATTAATTTTGGTTTGTTTACCTCGTCCAATAATAAGAAATAATAATAATAGTATAAGTTAGTTAGCATGTAGTATTCATATTTACCGCGCATTTGTTTCCTGTGTTCTCAATAGAACAACGTAAAACAACCAAAAAAGAACTTAAAATCCCTAGAAAAACGTGTGCTCTCTATAATAATACTCCGTGGTCGATAGATGCTTAATCAGCCGACGGTGCAACAGAAATACTCTGATTAAAGTTAATCATGATTAAAATTTAATCATGATTAAGTTCTGCGGTGCAAGTGGGCACTAATATACTATTATTTCACGTTAGTTTATTGAGACAAGAAATCCGGCAACGTCGCAAATAGCGGACCTGAAGTTGTTGCGCTTACTTCAGTCATATACGATTGTTTTATTTACAAATTATCTATGATGTGTCAAAATCTAACCTCAAATTTTGTATTTGTTGTAAATACGTAATTATTTCATACTTGTGTATAAGTTAAAAGTAACTGTGTGTTAAAATGGAGGAGACTTTGAGGGTAATTGACTATAAACCGCCGCCCCATTTTGTTTGGGAGACCAATGAAGAAATCGAGAAGCAGGTGCAGGAGAATCTGGCTAAATGGAATGCCGGGGATAAACCTCTCGCCGCACTCGACGACAAGGGACTTGAAGTGGTTTATAAATTAAGGCAAGCCGTACAGAAGAAGTTTTGGACGATCGAACCGGTGGTATGAAGAAAACACATTCTTGTAATTTTTGGCAGTATTTGGGACCTCTATGTTGTTCAAAATTTTATTTTTTTCGGATTGAAACAATATCGAGTAATATTGCCTTAGTTACGATATGTCATAACACACTTATATTTCCCTAGGGAAATATGAAGTGCTCATATTTCCCCAGGAAAATATAAACATCAAAAAAAATGTCATTAGGAGCTTCTCGCAAGAATTGTTTTAATTGCTCTCTGGACAACACCTCCGATTTCTTAGGAAGGTATCCTTTATGGATTTTACAGCTTTGGATTTTACCGGAACCAAACATTTACGGTCTTTCGTCGCTTGCGTGAACACATAGTTTGAAATTTCACCAATTTATGAAACAACGCAAAAATCAAACCAGTCAACTATGATATTTACAAACAAGGCCCTTAGCAACGTTACCAATCCGATAAATTAAAAAATTTACAATCCAATATTTTCCCATTTACAGAACAATATTCTTTCAATCAGAAAAAAAACTATTGATTACAACGAGGGAAATATGAATACATTTCCGGGATGTAACTAGCCAACCTCGGGAAATATACTATTCACATTTCCCTAGTTGTAATAATAGCTATTATTTTTTTATTTTTTATTGTTGTACATACATCATATCATTTATTAAGCCACATAAGCCAACATTTATAAACAATACATAATTATAATATTTGCAGCGGATGTGTGTCAGTATATTAAATCTAAATCTTAAAACTATGACATATAGGTTATATACACCGAGGGCCAAAAAAAAAAACGCTAGTAGTTTTGTACTCATATATCTTTGTGAGTTATTAATATTTTGAAATAATTAATATAATTCTGAAAAGCCCAATTTTTATAGATAAGACTTTTGCTCTAAAGAAATAGTACTTAAACTTGTGCCCGGAGCATCTTCTTCCATAAACTTCTTCTATCCTTTATTGAAACAAATGTTTATCTTCTTTATTTAGGCAAACCATTTTTGTCACAACAACTAAAATAACCGATAGAAGTGACGGCTAATAACTGAGATTCATTAGAAAACGGAAACAAATCATGGCCCACTCATTTTGTTACCTACAAATGCGAGGCGGCGGTGCATTATAAACTTCTGCCTTTGCAGAGCCTTCATTAATGTGAAATATCCTCGATAAAAAAAATAATTCAAAATGCAATTAATCATTTTTGCAATCTACAGAGTGCAAAGTGTTCAAAACCGGTCCAAAAGCTGGTCAAAATAGGAATATGTGTGAAAAATTGTGAAATAATCTGTACCTATAGGTTATTTGGGTTGCTAATCACGAATTTGATGTCAAAAAGTAAAAATTCAAAATGACGGATCCAATATGGCGGACCAAAATTGCAAAAATGACGATAAATAAAATACTTATTATAGGGTTTCTAGGGTTGCTGATCACGAATTTGATGTCAAAAAATAAAACTTCAAAATGACGGATCCAATATGGCGGACCAAAATTCATAAATGCTGTAAAAAATACTTATTAAAGGGTTTTTGGTGTCGCAGTTCAGGATTTTTATGTAATAATTTGAAATGGCGAATCAAATATGGCGGACCAAAATTACATTAAACTTTGCCAATAATACCTATCATGTGGTGAAGTGTTTAAAGAAGAGTTTAAGATAACACTAAAGTAATTGAAGGTTTTTAATAAATGTCACAGATTCAATTGTTTTGATAATTCTGTATTTCAGTCAAAGTCATAATCGTCGCTTACAATATCTATGTTTTCCTCGTCCGTGGGTTCACGAATCAAAAGTTCCAAAACTTCCTGTGGAAGCTGTTTACTTTCTTTTGTTTTGGAAATATGCAAGCTCGTTATAAAAGGGTCCGAAGATGCCAGAAGTCGATGGAAGACGTCATCGATTTTTCACGCGAAAACAATCGTGAAAAATTTTCTCTATACCGTTTGATATCCTTGTTGCGCGCTTCTTGTGCATCTTCGGACAACATAAGAGGCAAAGGAGAAACATCAATTACAGCGTGACCATGTATTAATATTATGTGAACAGAAGTTGGCATGGGGTACCAAGCATATTCTTTAACATAATCATCCAAACAATATTTTTTAAATTTAGCCACGTCAATGCCGAACCCACTTGACATTGTTTGCAATATAACTTTACATTTCGTTATCAAATCTTCTTTCAAGCCCAAAATTTCCGCAGTTTCTGGGACATTTTCAAAAAATCGCTTAGCTGTATTTCCGTCATTACTTGAACCGCCTCCGGGTTTAGGAAAACTAATCCGCAAGCCATTCAATTGTAGAAATTTCTGTTGGCTTTCTGCTTTGCGAGTTGCTACTTTTGCTTTCTGCTCAGCAGAGCGAGCCTGCCATTTCTTAGTACTTTTATTTTCATCAACTTTATCGTTATTATCGTTTCCATCTGTTTTAAATGCAAGATTTAGAAACCATTCCATAAATCTAATCCACCCATGTAATAATGCAATGCCGAAACGAAGATTATCAGGATCAATTTCTTTTTTTACAACTTCATCAATGTTATTAAATTCCTTAGAAGTGGCTTTACAAATGTAACATCGCATTGCAGATACAGTTTCCGTTATCGCGTTCCTAACTTTTCCATCAATCATCGTGAAATGCATTTCATATTTTACAGTGACATTCTTTTCATTAATGACATTATTAAATGGTGCAAGAGAATTTACTTGTTGTTCAATATACTGTTTTTCATTGCGAATATTGTCAGAACTTTCTTTCAGAAATTGCAATCTTATTGGCCTACAGTAACGCGGTGAGGATGGTCTAGAATTTCTCCAAAATATAGTTTTTGAATTATTTTCTTCACAAATGTGGTACAATTGTAAAGGAACGACAGAAGTAAAAAACATATTGGCATCACTGCTGCCATCGTCAGTAAACTTTTGCTTATACTGATTAATTGTGGAACCGTAGCATCCCCACTTGAAAACTAAGGTCGTATCGTGGAGTTCGTCTAAATTTATATTTTTATCATTTTTACAAAGAACATGCAAAAGTCTACAGGCAGTGTGGTCAAGTAAAGCTTGCAATTCTACTTCTGCTTTGACTTCTGAAATTAGAATTGCCGAAGATGAAGGATAACAAAGATTTTTAGCCGCTAAGATTTTATCATAAGAGGGATAAACTGACGTACCGCAATTCGAATTTGTCAATTTTCTCAACATTTTATATGTAGCTATCGATATTTTCCCAGAAATTAACAGATTCAAAGCATCATCGGCAGATATCTCAGATGGTTTCTTTATATGTGCTAAAATTAATCGTCGAGGTACTTGGCTAGTTCTCAGGATCACAAGTATTCTGTAAAAGATGTAAACCATTTTAATGCACAAACAATATGCATATTGTTAAGATATATTATTTCATGTATTTTATTATATGTTAAATACTCACTGTAAGGCAGGCATGTCAAACTCGTTTACCACCAAGGGCCACGTCAAGAATTACACACAAGCCGCGGGCCGCATTACAAAAAAAAACTACAATTGAAACCAAACAAAAAATAATTATTTTTACCTTGTATATAATTTGTTTTTTAAATATTTGATACCAATCTTGCCGGGCCGCAGACAACTTGTAAGCGGGCTGCATGCGGCCCGCGGGCCGCGTGTTTGACATGCCTGCTGTAAGGGTTTCTGTTACATTCAGCCAACTCTCGTTATTTTGCTTGAATCTGCCCATTTTTCGATTTGATTCCTTCCATTTTGTTTTCATCTTTCTGAGCAATGCTTTCAATTTCACCATTGGAGTTGAATCAAACTCGAAATGACATTTTTTTTTTTTGGAAGCTTCATTTTGTAGAATTTTAATTTGTTCCTTACCATTCAGTGAGGTGAACGAATCCTTTCAATTTCCTTCCTTTTTCATAAATTCAAAAATTTCTGTTCTTGTGAACTTTACTTCTGCAAAAATATTTACAACAAGGAATTAATTTTTACAATAGTTACAAATAAAAATTAATCATGTTATTTCATATACGTAAACAACTTTTTTATAATTATTTTTGTGCAATGTAAATTTATTCATAAACAAATTAAAATTATTGATGTATACAAATGTTATTTATAAATAATTTAAACATTCAAAAACGATAAAATCTGTATTACGTAAAAAACATTCTTATAATCATTTTTTTACATCATTAAAATTATTTATTTATAAAAAATTATAATTATTTATGCATAAACATTTCATTTATAAATAATTTAAACGTTCAAAATGATAAAATATGTGTTACGTAAGAAATAAATCATATATAAAATAATTGAACACGTATATACATGTTTTTCGATATATCATATTATGCATTTTCTCATTTACACCGCTGTAAAAAAAAGACGCAAGTATGCGCAGCTGTTTTTTTGTTAATCAATTTATGGACACTATATACAACACGTTTCACTTTGTTGCAAAGCGGTACTACGTGGTACTTTTCACTTCTACACTTTTTTACAAAAATTTTAGTGTTATGAAAAACGAAATATATATATTGGATTAAAAACATGAAATTTCGTAACAATAAAAATATTAAGGCTCATTTTTCATACCTTCTGATGTCCTTTCCATGATGTAAAAAACAAAAACTAAAAACACATTCACTAGCGTCTGCTATCCACGTAGATGCTGAGGCACCGTAAACGCGGGAAACGAATGCTGTACAGAAAGGGCAACTTGGCATGTGTATAAAAGATCATAGTCACGTCGTAAGTTTATATCTATGCTGCAGAATAGTTCAGTGACGACCTCTATACAAGAATTGGAGGTACTAAATTCAAAATAAGAACTTTGATTTTTTGCATTTTGGCCAGCTTTTGGACCCGTTTCGAACACTGTGGAGTGTAAATATTTCGTTTTTCAAAGCAAAATGTAATGCGTTAATTATTATTGAAAATATGAATATTTACAATTTGTACGGTTTTTTTTGGCCCACTGTATATGTCGTAAAGGTTCAATAAATTTGAGTACCACTTAAGTCAGTTTGTAGGAGTTTCATATTCTAAATTTTGCTCTTGGTTTGGAGAAAAAATATACTACCTCTGTTCCATAATAAGTGAGCCATTATCAATTTTTATTTTTTCCATTATATGTGAGCCATTACCGTTTTATATTTTTTCCATAGTGATTGAGCCATTCCGATGTATATTTTTTACAAAATAAGTGAGCCGTTTTCGTTTCTACTTACTATACAAGGTGTCTACGCTAAACCGTTCGTTAAAAGTTTACGGGGTTGCCGTTGTATTAAAAAATTGAAAAAAATCCTCATCACACTGTTGAATCAGCTCTCCCCTGTTCCACTGGAAGTAGCACCAGCGGAATTTCAACTGCAACTGATAACGACCGCAATGTCCCTCTTCTTTTGTGATCAGCTAATCGAATATTTTATTTTTTCTGTTCTGTCAATTTTTTCCGACCCGACTTTCCTTTCTTTTTAGAATCAACATTCATAAGCGTATTCTCATCCAAACCACAAACAGAATCATTACCTTATTTCCATATTCTTTTTATAGTGGCTCTTGATGTTCCGAATTTTACAATTGTCAAAATCACTGCTCCCTTTTTCAGCCGTCCATTTTTCTGATGTTTCAGTAAAAACTGAATAATAGCTGTTCGTTTTTCGTTGATTAAATTTGTTTGAAACTTTCGGCGTTAGAACACTTTCGCTTAAAAAACCGAATGTTAATTGTTGCTTTTCAAAAATTAAACTGTCAAATATTTTGACGTCCATGGCACATGTGATTAAGAATTTGGTGTATATTAAGAATATCAAAATAGAAATTAAAAAAATAAATAAATTTGAAAGAAAACTCAAATGGCTCACTTATTATGGAACAGAGGTAGTATATATATGTATATATACCGGGTGTGGCACTTAAGACGCCTCGGACCATAGCTCCTTTACGATAAAAGCTATCGAAAAAAATCTAAGAACAAAGTGGTGCATAGTTACCGTCGCTATGTTTTAAAAATATTTCTAATCATCAGTGGCGTGCCGTACTCCAGTGGCGTGCCGTACTCCAGTGGCGTGCCGTACTCCAGTGGCGTACCAAACTTATGTTTTTTTAAATGGAATGCCCTATTTTTTATTGCAGATTTGGAAAGTGCTCGACGAGTACTTATTTTTTTATCTAACATGTTATACCCTTCACTTTAGCGGTTTCGCTGTTATAACCCCTTCTTTCAAAATTGCGCCCCATTTTTGAGATTTTTTTGTAGAGAAACTAATTGACGCCGGCGCCTAAATTTTGAATTGAGGTACAGGTTAAGACCTCGTATACCTTCACATAATTTTTTTTCGGGTAATTTATGGCAAAAAAATAATTTTTGATTGATCTTCGCATGTTGTCATTTTTTCCGAAAATTTCAAATGGCACCCCCCTAAAAAAATTACGGCGTTGTACAGCCAAAACTCTAAATTTTTCATTGGTGTAAAAAAAATTACACATTGCATAACAAAATTTTGGAGAAAAAAGGAATTTCATCGCAAATGTCGGGAAACGTTTTCCGTTCCCAAGTGTGCCATGAGAAAACAAAAGATTGGTAATTGTCAAAGTAAATTATTAGACGTCAGTAGCAGCCATAAGTCATTTTTGATAAACGTTCTAAAAATGTTCCGAACTCAAGAGGAAATGGTTGACATGATATTTATTCTTGGAGAATGTAACAAGAATTGTTTCTTGGCATCACGAGTGTACGCTGCGAGATATCCGCACAGGGCACATCCAAATGAACGTGCGTTTCAAAAAGTGTTGGAGAGATTTACTACTACGGGAAGTGTGAAACGGCCAAGGAGAGTTAGAAAGAAGGCAGTTATTACCGAAAATAATGAACTGCGGTATATCACCAGAAGTTGCGGTTATGCCTCCAGCAGGAAGGTCGTCATTTCGAACATTTAGTTTAAGTTGTTAAATTTTCTTAATCTGCATTTTTCATATCATGTTGAATAAATAGGTACATACTATTATGTTGACCGTATTTGTGTATTTGTTTTGGTACTTTGACAATTACCAATCTTTTGTTTTCTCATGGCACACTTGGGAACGGAAAACGTTTCCCGACATTTGCGATGAAATTCCTTTTTTCTCCGAAATTTTGTTATGCAATGTGTAATTTTTTTTACACCAATGAAAAATTTAGAGTTTTGGCTGTACAACGCCGTAATTTTTTTAGGGGGGTGCCATTTGAAATTTTCGGAAAAAATGACAACATACGAAGATCAATCAAAAATTATTTTTTTTCCATAAATTACCCGAAAAAAAATTATGTGAAGGTATACGAGGTCTTAACCTGTACCTCAGGCATGTCAAACTCGTTTACCACCAAGGGCCACATCAAGTATTACACACAAGCCGCGGGCCGCATTACCAACAACAAAAAAACTACAATTGAAACCAAACAGATATTTTATTAACATGGTAATTACAAACAAAATAATGTATAAGTATAAAAAAAACTGTCTTTTCAAAGTAACAATAATTAAATAAAACTGCATAAATATAACATATCATTTTTTTGAAGAAACTTGGCAACGTTTATCATGAACCAAATCTTCAAAATTTGGTAGAATTTGTTGAGCTGTAGCTATTTTTTAAATGGATTGCACGGGCTGGTTTGTTAATTTCGATCTTTCCGCCGATTTATTATTTTACAAAGTTGAAAATAGTTGTTCTATATATTTTTATTTCAATATGGAACTGAATTTCGATTAATTCCAGTTGTAAATTATCATCAACAGTTTCAACATCAATTGATAGAGGAGAAGTAAATAGGTGAAACTGATTTTTGCATTTATTGAAATCCAAAAATCTTTTTTCGAATTAATTTTCTAATAATTTAATTTGTTTGGCATATTCTGAATATTCTGAAAATGTCAATTCTGGTGATTTTTGTAATAATAGGTCTCATATATGGGTATTATTGACTTCAGTTGTTTCCTTAAATTCCCGGCTATATCATCAATTCTGCTTGCAACGGTGTTTCGAGTTAAGCTAATATTTTTGATTTTTTTAAATTGATCTGGACACAAAATTTCTGCAGTTTTAATAATGCATTCGTAAATAAATTCCCCTTCATTTATATATGAAATTTATTACTTTATGACACTTATAACAAAATATGATGTCCTGGGAAAATTTGTTGATTAAATGAAAAACAAAATTTTCACTTTGTATGGAAATATTTTTTTAAATATTTGATACCAACGTTCCCGGGCCGCAGATAACTTGTAGGCGGGCCGCGTGTTTGACATGCCTGCTGTACCTCAATTCAAAATTTAGGCGCCGGCGTCAATTAGTTTCTCTACAAAAAAATCTCAAAAATGGGGCGCAATTTTGAAAGAAGGGGTTATAACAGCGAAACCGCTAAAGTGAAGGGTATAACATGTTAGATAAAAAAATAAGTACTCGTCGAGCACTTTCCAAATCTGCAATAAAAAATAGGGCATTCCATTTAAAAAAACATAAGTTTGGTACGCCACTGGAGTACGGCACGCCACTGATGATTAGAAATATTTTTAAAACATAGCGACGGTAACTATGCACCACTTTGTTCTTAGATTTTTTTCGATAGCTTTTATCGTAAAGGAGCTATGGTCCGAGGCGTCTTAAGTGCCACACCCGGTATATATAATCTCTAATAATTATTACACTTTAATACCCTTTCCTGAAAAATCCTAAAACTAACTTATGTGCCTTTACACAACAGTGTGAGAATTAATATATCTTTGCTAGTAACGAGTAACAAATTGCAAACAATATATTAGACAAATTAAAAAGTAAATAATAATTTAACTAACGAACTTAATTAGTTAATTTCCAATTATACCAATTGCATTAAGGAGGTATATACGTTTGGAGCCCCGAAAAAAAGGCATTTTTGATGAATTTTTTTCAGAGCAAAGTGACAAATTATGAAAAAAAGACACACCTTTTGTGCTTCGTATTCACATTTTATTAGAAAAATTAAGTTATAAAATCCCCCTATTTCAGCGTTGTGGAGTCAGCTCCGCAAGATTTGCTCGATTCCGCGGTTACAATGATTTCTCTTTGCTCGTTAATCTGAAACGCAAAATTTAAGGGTTTTTATTAAATGGTACATTGTTCAACTTATTTTTATTATTTCTGAGGTGGATTCTGGTATAAATGTAAATTAAACGGATGATACATTTACAATTTTTAATTCTATAAAAAATATTCATTTACATGTTAAATTCCTATGTCCGCCCTTTATCCCAGACACTCGGTATACTTAAATGTTTATTATTAATATAATGTTGATACAACAAAACGTGATTGTGCTTATGATAAATATATGTTTATAAACATGGTATTAATTACTACGTGCTGTTTACGATGATGCAATGTGCAAGGTGTGCATTTTCACGGTCAACGCTTACTGACCACCGGTCTTGACTTTTTATGTGAGCACCTTGACTCCATTACAAACAAAAGATGTTCATTTTTTAGTAGTCTTTAAGATTTGGTGAGGTATTTTTCTAATACCAAAAAAAAACTAATAGAGATTTTCAAATATAACTTTGAAATCAAGTTTTATTTAACAACCTGAATAACTGAAAAGCTTATCGTAAAATTTTGAAAACCGGAAGTGGATGTCCACCTAACCGTTTTTTTATTTTTTCCCAAATAATATTTTGAGAGAAATCAACGGCCATCAAATGTTGGATATTCGACAGTGAATAAGTAAAATCTCCTTGGTGTTGAATGCATTAAAACAATTGTCGAGTGTTTAAACTACAAAGTATTTACAATGATAAAATAAATGTAGCTATAAAATTACATGGGCATGAATCGTGTTCTTACCTATTTGTTGTCTAAAAGACCCAAAAAATATTAACATGAAACAATTAAATGATTCGTATTTGTGCTTTCTTTCAATAATCGAAAAGTGTATAATGATTATGGTTTTAGCCCCCACGCAAGGAGGAGAAACCCGGTAGCCTGAACACGCTTTCCCAGTTTGCGGTAAGAATGTGCGACGTTGAGTTGGAAATTGAGGCGGAGAAAAACTTCGAACACATCCAACACAAGAATTATTTGGAGAAGCAAGCGGAGGAATGCGAGACATTGACGAATGAGGTACAAATGATATATAAATCTACTCGAAAGTCTTGTAGAGTAAAATACATTTTATTTTGCAACTACTTTCCTGGCTAATACCGCAACGAACATTGAATTACTCAACAGATGACTTTCAAAATTAATTAATTTTTCCTATGGCCGGCTTTGCGCCTCGTCAAAAATACATTTTGTTTTTTACACGATACATGCCTCCAAGTATGTAACCAAAATATCCTAGCGATGTAATTTATACAGAATGGAAACTTTAACTGGAACAAATTCGGTGTTTATGAAATGAGAAGTTCCTTTTAGTGTCTTTAAAAATAGTCATATGTGAAAGACTAGTGACGTCATAGACATTTTTGAACAATGGAAACCATTTTTTTTTATTTCACTAAATTTGTAGCCCTTTTTATTCTCTTTACGACTGTGTAAAAATATTTTGTTTTTTGTTTTTTTTATTTCAGAAATTGTTTTTTTTTTAAACTTATTTAATGTATCAAATGTTCAAATTCCACCAGAAATGTTTCAAAATGTAAGGGATGGGTTTTATCACCGATTGGCTTTTTGTCAAGAGAGGAACGGTGCTCATTTTGAACAATTGATACATTAAATAAGTTTATTAAAAGAAAACATTTTTTTCAATTTCTTAAATAAAAAAACAAAAAATACAAAATATTTTTACACAGTCTTAAAGTGAAGGGCTACAAATTTAGTGAAACAAAAAAAATGGTTTCCATTTAAAAAAATGTCTATGACGTCATACGTGAAAGACTACTGACGTCACACTATTTTTAAAGACGCTAAAAAGTGCGCAATAAAAAACAAAAATCGACGTGTCTGAGGATTTTTTTTTTAACTTCTCATTTCATAAATACTGAATTTCTTCCAGTTAAAGTTTCCACCCTGTATAACCAATATTTGCTACAGTTATATAATAATAATAATAATAATAACCAATCGGAGATAAGTCACTGTGACATGTGTACAATATAAACATCGCATCACATTTAGTACGCTTATTTTTTTCTAATTTTGCAATCGGAAAATTTTTGTATGTATCATGGATGAAAGCTTGTATTAGGCGTTTGGATAACTTCACTCCTAATACATATTTTTTTGGCCTTGATTCATAAATAACTATTCCAAAATAGAAGTGAAACAGATCAAGTGGGTTTATTATTTTGTTCTTACATTGTCATTCAGTTTTCTGAAATGTACATTCCAACGGTTTAAGAGTAATTCTATTTGAATTATATGGAGAGTATTACGGTCAGACGTAAAGCTGTTCTGATGAAAGATAATTCTTTAAACGCATAAATAGATGGCCAAAGACTTGATTATTATCGAATTTTATTATATTTTCATTTATAATTTGAAAACTTCTGTTACTTTGATAGTGAAAACTATTTGTAACACATAAGTCACCCATAAAAGTAGTTGTTGCTATAGATAATGTACTTTATAGTCTCTTTTGAGTAGCTTATTATACAGTATGTTTTTTTTATCGTGGGCCATAGGATTTTACATGCTAAAAATTATACCTTGTGTTAATGTATATTTTAACATATAATTTTAAAGCAAATTTTAGTTAGTGATAAATCAATTACTTTTCCACATGATGCGCTTAATTAGATTAACTTAAACATGTTTTATTCCATTAAAAAATGAAATTTATTCACTAATCAATCTGACATTTCAGAAATTCAAGGTACTTTGATTATTTTTGCTCAGATATTTATTTTAAATAATTTAATTTTTTAATGGAATATAACATGTTTAAATTATTCTAATTAAGCGCATCATGTAGAAAAATAATTGATTTATTACTAACTAAAATTCCCTTCAACATTTTACGATAAAATATACATTAACATAATGTATAATTTTTAGCATGTAAAATCCTATGGCCCACGATAAAAAAAATACCCTGTATAGGCTTAAATCACAGATTTTCGAATATATTTTATTTAAAATTATATTATTATAATTATCTGTAAAAATCAAATCTAATACATAATATGTTTTTAATTTTAGGTTGGTGGGATTGTGAAGAGTCTAGGTGATTTGGGCAAAATGTACCATCAAGTGACATCGAAGACCTGTTCCCTTCACACCCACAGCGAGCAACTCATGAAACACCAGGCTTTGCTCAAACAAAAGAAGGAAGAGTTGCACGAGCGATTGAAGTACTTTGTTATGTTCAGTAACCTGCAGGCCACCGTCTCTAACCATTCCATCAACGTTAACAGTGATGAGTATCTGAGTGTTTTAGACAGAATCAACAGTGCCCTTGAGTATCTTTCGAAACATGTGAGTGTTTTAAAACAAATCTGTAACATACTACAGGGTGTCCTGGAAAGTTTTACCTTTTTGTTTGATCTGTTTCGATTTATTGAGTGAGCGAGTGGTGGTGATAAAAGAGTGAATTTCTTATTTCTAAATTAATTTATATTGTCAGTGAAGGACTCCATTGAATAGAGTGCAGGTTAGAGAACATAAATCAACTGGTTTTAGTAATATTGCTACTTTTTTCAAATAACCTCACTTGTTTTCAAATTTATTGTTTTCAATATTTGTGATGAACAATTATATCAATCTATTGTACTTTTTGTTCCTTCGTTTTTACCTCCGTAATTAAATGGAACTCTGAGTGCCCTGGCGGACCCATGAATTTGTTATCCTTTGTCATCCATCCCAATAGTATATAAAAACAAAAATTTAAATATATTCGATGATTTCCGGAATTACGGAGTATTAATATAATTAACCCTCTAAAGGGCATGCCCGCCTTAAGGCAGGGTTAAATTAAATTTCATTTACGCTTGCATTCAAAATATTTTAGCATCTAATAGGCAGCCATGCCTTTTGTTATTGATATTACCTTCCACTGATATAGGCGCATTTGCTCCTGTTACCCGCGCGCAAGCGATACGATCAGTTTGTTGTGGGAAGTCCGCCAGTACAACGCTAATAATTATTGCGCAATACTGGTCATTCTCTTTTATCAAAAATACGTGTTATTAGACATATAATTGAGCTGAATATTTTGAGGTAATAATTACCTGCCAAGTAATGTCAAAAAAATACATTGTTTTCAAATTTCGGTTGTCACTCGACTTTTGCTTCAAGATTTTATTTTAGATGGCGTCAAATGAAAAAAAAAGAAACGAAAGGTCATTCTTCAAGCAACAGTAAAGAACTGTATGACTTGGCTAAATTTACGTTGGATGACGCATTTGACCTTGTAGAGTCTATATCAGACAACACTGATGTTGATGATAATGGACTAGAAGGTGATTTTGACGATGATGATAGTGTTGCTGATCCGGATTTAAGTTTGCCAAAAGATCAACTAAATTAAATGAAAGATCTATCTTTATTTGAAATCCCCATCATTGACAAAGAATCATCAACATTACCTAGCACAAATTCGGAATTTGAACCATCTTTAGTCGGAACAACGTCATCTAATCTGCAAACATCGATTGCATCTATGCCACCTGATATCTTTCATCGCCGCAAGAAACGGCCTCGTTTACCACTACCGGAATTTGAAGAAGTGACTGATATTCCACAGCCTAATGCAGGTGGATTTACTGGAGATAAACTTCAACTTACAGCAAAAGATTGTAATCATATACTTTGGAAGACAAGACATTTGCAACTGTATAAAAATGAAGTGGTATTTCGTGGAAATTCAAAGCTTTCACAAAGTTTTGCCGATTTGAAAATTCCTTACCAGTGTTTTATTCATTTTTTAACAATGGAACTTCTTGAAGATATTGCACATCAGACAAATTTATATGCTTGTCAGCAGGATATCAACACGAAATTTCACGTCACTGCTACCGAAATTAAAAAATACATCGGCATATTGATCTTTATGTCAATATTTCGATACCCAAATGCAGCAGAGTACTGGGGTCGGTATTCCTTTGAACCAATTCGCTCAGCAATGACGTCTAAACGATTTTATATGATACATAAGTACCTTCATTTCAATGAAAACTCAAAACAAATAAAACGAGATGAACCTGGGTATGATCCATTATATAAAGTTCGACCGTTAGTGGAACATTTCAATGCACGATTTGGTACTACCTTGCTTGTGCGTAGATGAGCAAATGTGTTCAACAGAAATGAATACTTCTTTGCGGCAATACAGCCAAATAAATGGGGTTTCAAGCTTTCTGCTTTCTGCGATAGTAGAGGATACTCCTATAGCTTCAAAGTGTATGTAGGTGCAGGTAGCAATATTATTTTACAGAATATGCCTGATTTAGGAGCTGCAGCTAATGTTGTTGTTCGTTTATCTCAAGCAATTCCAGATTTTGTAAATCATATTGTCTACTTTGATCATTTTTATTTAACACTGCCATTGCTTGTGTATCTCAGAAGTAGAGGAATTTATTCATTGGGCACAATAAGGTCCGGTTGGATTGCGAACTGTAAGCTGCCCAGTGACAAAGATAGTCAAAGCACAAAAGGAGTTTTCCGTTGAATATAGTGGAAATGGAAATGGTGTAGATATGTGTATCCTGTTTTGTGGAAGGATAACAAAAACGTGCGCTTGACATCTACATATGTTGGAGTTCTACCGTTCAAAAGCAGTTTGCATGATGAGCAGCCGCTAAAAGCTAAAAATAAAGCTAAAGATTTGACAGAGTTACAAAAACTTACAAGGAAATCGATTGTCCTAATATTATAAAGGAATATAATTATCATATGGGAGGCGTGGATCTAATGGATGGATTAATTCGAAGCTATCACATTCGTCTGAAGACTCGCAAATGGACATTACGCCTGTTTTACCACTTAGTGAATATGGCAATGGTAAATGCTTACCTCCTTTACAAACGCAATCACAACGAGTCACCTGCTTTACCGAATTTTCGAGCACAAGTAGCCTCTGTACTCTGTGCTAATGATGGTGTCAAAAAACGGCCAGGTAGACCTACACTTGCTTCACAAAATGAAATTCTTAATGAAAACAGAAGGCCTAATATCAGGACATATATTCCAGAGCCGGATATACGGTTTGATGGTTTGAATCATATGCCAGACATTCTTGATAGATGTGGGAAAAGGATGTGCAAGAATAAAGGGTGCAAAAAAGAACCTCAAGTTTTTTGCACAAAATGTAACTTGAATTTATGTCTTTCATCTACCAAAAAGTGCTTCCAAGAATTCCATACAAAATAATAAACATATTTGACAACTTGTTACTTTTGTATTGGATATAATAAATGTTTACATATTTTTGTGTTTTACCTTATCTTAAGGCGGAGTTCATATTTTGGTACTTTACGCCTTTGCATATTCATAAATTTTACGTTTTGGCGTTAGATTTGCCACTTTTACAACTTATAATTTGCCTGTTAGAGGGTTAAATAAATAATAGACGAAGATTCTCCGTATATAGCTGAATCAAACCTCCAGATGCAGGTTCGATCCCTGTCGGAGGCATGTTCACACTTTTGATTCATCTATATACGGAGAATCTTCGTCCATTATTTATTTAGTTAAAAATTTAAATATTAAATAATTAAAATGTCTATATCCTGCAAAATGCAATATTGCCGAAAAACATTTAATCGGCAGTAAAATATGAAGTTATATGCAGTAATTGGTGTCGTGGTGCCTGCGCACAACTTTCCGAAAATGGTTTAATCTATTCCACTGCACATTCGAAAGTTTTGAATATACTATTAAACGCAATGCTTTCAATTAGTTATCTGTTGTATATTACTTTGTTTATATCACTAATATAAATTGTATTACTTTTATATTCACACACATATTTTTTTTTCTGATACTCTTATAAGATTTAACAACCTTGGCGGTAGAATTTTCCATTTTTCTTTCACACATACAAATTGCATTTTCTTTATAAAAACGGGTTTCCCGTATATATATTAAATAAATAAATAAAAATCACACTTAAATAATGTTAGCGAGAGCCCTGAAAAAATCATCAATGAATCTGAGGACCGTGAAATCAGAAGAACCAATTTAATGGTTTTTAATCTTCCAGAATCAATTTCTGATGATCGTCAAACTCGCAAGAAGGATGATTGCAAAAATTCGTTAACCAATCACTTCTGTTTCACTGGTTAACATAGTTAGATTGGGGCAACGAAAATAATATTACTATATACAGCAATTGATTTTAAGAATTTGAGGAATTGTAAGAAAACTAAGCCATACCATTAGGAAAGGTCTAAATTAATTCCACAAAAGAGACAACCCTTAACCCTATTTTTTTATTAGGTTTGAATTTCAGCGACTGACGGGAGAAATTATTATTTTTTTGGGTTGAGAGGTGCTCGTAAGGTTTTTTTTGACTTATTAAAAAAAAGAGAACACTTATATCCCTTACCTACCCGCCCCACATCCCTTCTCAGTCCTCTTGACCTCCAGCTAAGCTACACTTCTGTGTCCTCAATCCTTATCGCTTCCCTCACTTCTTCACACCCATTCATCCACTGCTCCCATTAATCTCTTTCTTCTCCGCAAAACCCACACCTCGTGTATTCCTCTCCCATCCACACCTTCCTACCCTTCTCCTCGTTCCCGCACCTGATCCTCGCCAATAAACGGACTTCGTCCGGCTTCAAGTTTATTGAGCATAAATTTTTTTATTTAGTTATGCAAACTTAAAAAAAATAATTTTTTTTTTGAAAGGGCTCAAATAATATTAAGGGTTAAAATTAAGGGTTGATTCTTTTTGTGGTAATAATTCAGACCATTCCTAATGGTATGATGTACTTTTTTTTTCGTGTCGCTTTCCTTTTCTCAAAGATATTGATTTTTAAAATCTATTGCTAACTACACCCCCGTTTTCACTAGGCCACCGAAGGTAATTATGCCTTGCTGTGAGGATGTGTCAATTTTATTAAAAACTCCAAAAGATTTAATCCCCTAATACTAATATAATCATTAAACCTTTAGAACGAACAATTGAACCAAAGAAAGAACAGTGGGAAAAGTGATATTTACATTAAGTACCTAAATAATCGGCCCATAATTTTTGATGAGAAGAAACAAAATCGCAATATCACCAATGACGAAAACAAAACAAAAATAAGATATTTTATCAAAATGAAGGGGAATCAGATAAAAACATGATGATTTATTGTATAATATTAATTGTAGTGTTTATGATATAATCATATTAGTAGAAACAAGGGTTGCTAATTCAATAGGAAATTCTGAACTTCGGCTTAATGAATTTACAATATTTAGTAAACCAACCTGTCAAGTACAAAAATTCGTGGGGGTGATGTAATAATGGCCATTAGTAAACATATTATTTCTTCTGAATTTATTGTTGCAGCAACTTTTTGTACAAATTCAAATAAATCCTGTTCTTATTGCAGTATGTCGTGTATGTATATATTCCTCCGAACTCTGATGCTGAGATTTACTCATATCATTGTGGACATTAGAAGATATTTATTTGTGGTAACTCTAATTTGTTGATATTCTGCGGTCAGAGGATATGGAGTACAACAAATTTTTGTAAAAGAAATACCTGCAATTAAATAATTCTTAATACTTATGAATTAATAAATGTAAACCAAATAAACTCAGAATGTCTTATAGGCATCACCTACAACATTTCTACATGGAGCTTGAATCGAACATGAGACACCCGGCGACTTTCCCTTGTAAGTAGTGGCCCAGATGGTCTTCCAGGATTTTTTTATCAAGATATGTCTCCCCATTCACATTTTACTCTTATGCTCAGCGAGTAAAGGAGTCTTCCCGCAAAAATGGAAAAGGAGCTACATAACACTCGTCCACAAATCTGGGAGTAAAACTATGGCAACAAATTACAATCAATCATGTGTTCCCAAAATTTTGACTAAATTAGTGTGTAAACAAATTTTAGTTCGCAAAAGGTGAGATAGCAGAACAGCAACATGGATTTTATGAAGCTACAAATTTGTTAAGCTTTCAGACTTCTCTGATTAATGCTTAGGAAAAATATTATCACATGGACGTGGTATATACGGATTTTTCCTAGGCATTTGACAGGGTAGATCATCAAAAACGAATCTTCGAATTAATTCTAAAACTACTTACTTTAGGAGTATGGTTGCATAATACTTTTTTGTAGTAAACTTTTCTCCGAATCTTTTTATGTGATAAAAAATAGGTCATTACATTTAAAGAAATTGAATTACGAGATATTTAAGAGGGCAGTTAGTATTGACACTTTAAGAACAGTTATTGTCAAAATTGACAGTTTCCAATTATTTTACTCATGGAAGCATCCTCTAGGTACTACTAGAGATATAAATCATATTTTTATCTTATTCCTAAGAGAAATTACGGGCAGATTTCAAATTGCCTTTTTGAGGTCAAAATTTTAGAAATAATTAATTTTCTTGAAAACTAAAAGAGATAAGTGTACAAACATTCCTACAAAACATGTTGCAATTTAAATAAGGAATCGAAAAGTATAATAATATATAGGGTGTTCCATTTAAAATAACAAATTTGGTGCTACAGTGTCAAAAAGTTGAAAATATTTCACACAAAGAGAACTGATTCAACCGTGTGATGAGTTTTTTTTTTTTAATTATTAGTACAACGACAACCTCGTAAACTTTTAACGAATGGTTTAGCATAGACACCCTGTATATGTGAGCCTTTAAATTTGATACTACAAAAAAAACTTTTTTCAGTATTCTTAAAACATGTGGTGCTCCAATGCACACAAAAAACACTGGTGTCACTATTTTACCCAAGAAGTTGTGTTTTGCTGCTTGGGTGTTTTGAATACCCATATTTTATCATAATTCGAAATCAAAATGTAGACCACAATAGTTGAAAATTGAAACTTTGTTTTTATGAATTGCATAATTTTTAAATTCGATATTCATTTGTTGTGAAAACTTAAACCCTTTGTTCTTATCTATTGCGATATTTATTTTATGATAATTTAGTGTATAGGTATTATTTTGTTGGTATCGGGCTTTTCTTGAGTCCTGTTTGCACCTAGTGGATAATCCTCTACTGCTTCTGGTGAATTTGGCCTCAACCTCAAAACTAAGGTTATAATTTATGAGTCATGCGCTGTTCCCAGCAATATTTTCTGAAATAATAGTTACTTTCCAATTGAATGTTTTTTGCAAGCTAATAAAGTTGCAATAACAGTTAATTTTTTACTGCTCTAACATGCTCGTTGCTGTTTTCGCAGTCAAGTTATTATTTAAACAAAAGCCACTTGGTGCGGGTTTAAATTGTGCCAACAAATATAGCATCCTAACATGGCTTACCTTCCTTCTTTATTATTCATACATGGTACATATACTGTGACATCAATATACATATACAATTTGAATTCGTCATGCCAAGGCTTAATTGGTAAAAATAGATATAAATAGGCAGGAACAGAGATGCGAGCGACAAACGACAGTTGACCGCTGCGGTTTAAAACAAAATGGAAAGAAGAGTTCATTTAGGTTGTATATTTCAGCTTCTATAAGAAAGCGCTTGAGTTTAGTTGTGAAGTCTTTATAAATTTTGATGTTTTTTAGGTATTGACGTAGTTTATTGAAATATGTTATTGCACAATATTCCGATCAGTGTTCATATAGTGTTAGTCTGTGTTTCGGGATGTTGTAATATGTTGTATGTATGGTTTTTGGAATGAGAATTGAACGTATGTTTATTTTTTAAGTTAAAAGTTCATATAGATAAAGTCCGTAGAATGTTAAAATGTCTTCTTTTTTAAAAAGACCTCTACAGGTTTCAGTGTAGTTTAAGTCGAAGATTATTCTTGATTCTTGTTTCTAGCTGCCGGAGAGCTGCCAAAGAACAGTATTCCATATCGAATTAAAGATTCAAAATTAGAGTGGTACAGGAGGATAAGGTGTTTCTTCTGAAAAATATCTTTTAGAATTCTGATAGAGTAGCAGACAGAATTTATTTTGTTTGCAAGTTTTTGGCAGTAGTCCTTCCAGTTGAGTTGGTGGTTAATAGTTAGACCTAATAGATTAGTGCTCAGTGATAGTGGAATCTTGGAGTCGCACACATAGATGTCTGGGTAGCGTTGATAAGAATTTTTAGTTTTGAACGCTGATAGATTCATTTTTTGTGTATTAAGAACTAATTTATTTTTAAATAAAATAGAAACAACCTTACTTATTGCAGAGAGTATTAAATAAATTCAAAAAAACGAAATATAGCCTGAATATATAAATATTCAACCTGTTCGTAACTCTGCAAGCAAAATTAAGTCTTACTAAGACTATAAACAAATAACTTATTGAAACAACTACTTCCCTGGCTGATGCCACGCCGGATATTGAATGATACAATAGAAATTTGCATGTTATTACTAGTACTACTAGTGAAATAACATTGGTTTAAGATCCCTTATTTCTACCCACAGGACTAACTTGAAAAATGAAACTAAATTGAATTTGAAAACTTTAAATTATAAAACTGAACCCAAAACTATGTAAAAATTAAGTAAATAGCCATCTGCAGACGCGTTTCGAGATTTATCTCTCATCAGTGCAGCTTCGCATTTAAATTGAATGTTAAAGAATAAAATACACTTACGTGAAGGTGAATTGTTTCAATAAGTTATTTGTTTATAGTCTTAGTAAGACTTAATTTTGCTTGCAGAGTTACGAACAGGTTGAATATTTATATATTCAGGCTATATTTCGTTTTTTTGAATTTATTTAATACTCTCTGCAATAAGTAAGGTTGTTTCTATTTTATTTATTATTTAAATCGAGTATTCGGTTTTCCAACTGAAAACAAGATCATTTATTTCTTCACATCTGTACTTTCACTAATCACCTAAATTCAGGTATAAAATCAGTCCAACCCTTCTATAATCTCCTCATTTGTTTACGACTCCTTCACGGTCACGGTCACCTTCACGTAAGTGTATTTTATTCTTTAACATTCAATTTAAATGCGAAGCTGCACTGATGAGAGATAAATCTCGAAACGCGTCTGCAGATGGCTATTTACTTAATTTTTACATACTTTTGGGTTCAGTTTTATAATTTAAAGTTTTCAAATTCAATTTAGTTTCATTTTTCAAGTTAGTCCTGTGGGTAGAAATAAGGGATCTTAAACCAATGTTATTTCACTAGTAGTACTAGTAATAACATGCAAATTTCTATTGTATCATTCAATATCCGGCGTGGCATCAGCCAGGGAAGTAGTTGTTTCAATAAGTTATTTGTTTATAGTCTTAGTAAGACTTAATTTTGCTTGCAGAGTTACGAACAGGTTGAATATTTATATATTCAGGCTATATTTCGTTTTTTTGAATTTATTTAATTTATTTTTGTTTAACCATCCTTTGATTTGTTTAATTGCTGTGTGAGAATTTACATTTATTTCATGCGCATTTAGCCCAACCGTCGTAAGGGTTGTGTCATCTGCATAGTTGACAAGAGTAATATTATTTTGCGGGACGCAATTTGGAAGGTCGTTCATGTAGATAACAAAGAGTAAAGGGTCTAGGACGCTCCCATGAGGCACACTGATGTTTAAGTATTGGATTTCCGATGATAAGTTGTTGATTTTGATTTTTTGACTCCGGTTCTCTAAGTAGGTTTTTAGTAAATTTAGAGAAGTGCCTCTAATTCCATAGTGGTAGAGTTTATCTAGTAGGATTTTGTGGTTCATAGTATCGAATGCCTAGGAGGGTTCAAGGAAAATTCTTATCGACATTTCACCCTCTCCAGGGCATTCGTGATTGATTGTAAGCAATCGAACAACGCAGTGATCTTGGACTTTTGTTTTAAGAAGCTGTGTTGTCATAATCGTAGAAGAAGTCGAGTATTCGAGTGACTACGAGCTTTTCGATAATCTGAGAATATGCTGAGTAGTACAATTGGTCGAAAATTAGAAAAATCATAAGGATCGCCCTTTTTGAAAATTGGTTTGACAATGCCTAGTTTTAGCACAGCGGGGAAAACGTCTTGTTCGTAGCTGTTGTTAATTAAACACACTAGCAGGGGGATGAGTTCCTTGGAGGCAGATTTTAAAATTTTCGTTGTGATTTCATCAAATCCTGATGAGGGTTTATTTTCCATACTTGCTATACAGTTGAAAATTTCGGATTCGGATGTGGGTTTTAGAAACAATGTTTTTGGATTAAGCTTTATACTGTGTGTTTCAACATTATGTTGGATTTGATGGGTTAGTGGTGAAGTAAACGAGGCAAAATATTCATTCATGGTGTCAGGGATGTTTGATATGAAAGACTCGTGTTCGTTTAGTTTTCTGGGCTTGCCAAGATATTCATTTATTAGGTTCCAGGTTGTTTTTATTTTATTGTCACTCATCAGAATAGTGTTCAGTATATTATCTCGTTCCGCATTGCAGGTTAAGCTGTATTCCTTACTTATAGACTTGTATAAAGACTTTGCTTCTTCGCTATGCTGTTTTATAATATATAGGCTATCTAGCATATATTTGCAATTGGTGATATATGGAGTATTGAATTTGGCTGTAGTTTTCTTGGGGTTTTTCCTTTTTTGTTTAATTTTTTTTCAGTTTGGGGCAATATAGATGAAGTTATCAAACTCACAAAATTGCTCCATTGGCAGTTAACGTCATTATTACACAAGATATTGTAGCTGAAGTTTGGGCATCTCAAAGAGTTAATGAAAAGTTCAAGATTTTTGAAACTGAATGTATAGAAAGACTCTATTAATGGTGGCGTTGGATTTGCATTCCATATAAACTTCTGCACACAATGGTTCGATAGATGAGTTTTGAAGACATCTGTCTTGAAATTATTATCCATGTTTGTGATTATGTTATCAATTATTGAATTTTTCGTGTTAGATATGCGTGTAGAAGTTTTAATGGTTACCGAGGCATTGAAAGTATTCAGTATTGACGTGAATTCAAATGAATCTAGGGTATTTAGTTAATAAATGGCAATTGTCGACCTTGAGCCTGCTGAGATTGTCCCCGGATTGCCAATGTTCGGTTAGTGTGAGAATGCAGAATCAACAGTAATATAACGAGTGCCTATGATTTTGCCGGCAATTATTAGCGCCAGGATCACGATTTTCTAGAAGCAACAAGCAAAAGTGATCCAGACGCTAATAATTGCCTAGGAAAAATCAGTCACAAGTTATATTCGAGAAGACAATTGGGCGAACAGAAAGTTCACACTTCATAATTTGAAAAGTTAAATTTAGTGACACCAAGTGTCAGACGTGAATTAATCTGCGCCACAATAATTGTAGTAAAAATGAGCTTACCAAGATTTTGAGAAATGTCTATGAATACTATTACTGATGAAAGCACTAACACTTTACACTTTACCCAAAAATACAAACAGATCGAATTTAGGAGCAAACTGCTTAAAAGTCCGGCAATAACTGACGTTTTATATGTTATAGAAAATGCAATAACGCGTTGCTAGGCAATACCAACATGATGGATTATCTGATTAGATCACCCAGGGTGAATTGTCATGCATAACATGCAGCGTGGTCCGTTACGCATCGCAATTAGAATTTTATTGGATCATGTCATCAACGTTATTCGATTTCATTGGTTAGTAAGTAAATGAGGGCAATTGTCCAACATAGCGCTTAAAGGTGAGGTTTTCTTATGAATGGAGCAGATGTTTAAGTGTATGACTGACGTATTTGTTATTGCGGTGCATGGGTCTTCTTGCGCTCTGCGATAAAAGAGTATCTCTGTAGCTTTATGTCTTCTGGCCATAAGTCCGGTTCCTGAAATTTGTTTTTAAATTTAAAGGGGAATCAAATTTTGAAATTTTGATTTGAACGTTTGAGTTTTATTTCAGATACGGAAATAGGTCCCTCAGAGCAGATATTTTCTTTTATGAAAGTCTCGATATCCTTGGTGGTGGTGGTGGTTGGGTAAGCGCGCCCTAGGAAATACCAAGACATTCCTAAAAGTTGATTGAGAATGGATTACAATTTATCTTATTTTAATACTTTTATTCGGTAAGAAATAGAGAATTTGTTGCAGTTTTATTCATGTCAAGATTGATTGTGTTTTTGAATGGAAAGTTATTGTTTTAAAATTGATTTACAACAGCCATCACTCAAGACAATTTTGAATTAAAAAATGGTGATGTGGCCATCATGTTACTTTCTCCGACTTTATATTTCATGGGTTTATTTTCAATTGAAATAATATTTTAAATGTACATCGAGCGTTGCGTAAACTCGAATGAAACTGACGTTTAAAACGTCAAAATCATGAAATATGGAAAAATTATACTTCAAATTCAAAAACTCGGTTTACTCAAAAACTAACGAGATTTCGAAAAAAACTTACTCTTTAGAAGTTGTTCATTTTGGCATTCTCTACAATTATTATTCACATACATTTGTTGTAACTATTATCGTTTCATAATTATAGACCAAAAATTTAAGAAAAATAATAAATTTTTTTCTCGAATAGCAATGATTTTATGAAAAATATTTTCAAGCAAAAGATGTTCATTTCTTTGTTGTCTTTGATGTTTGTTTAAATGTTTTTCTGATATTTTTCATATTTAAGAAAATATTGGCAAAAAACAAAAAACAGTTAAGGTAAACACCCACTTCCGGTGTACGAAATTTCACCAAAAGCTTTTCAGTTCTTCAGATTATCAAATAAGACGTATGTTCAAAGTTTCATATCAATTGCTGTATTAGTTTTTGAGATACAGCGCACACAGACAGACACACACACACACACACACACACACACACACACACACACACACAGACACACACACACACACAGACACAAAAATTTTTTTTCCAGAAATTGTTGAAATGGCATCTAGGGACCCCAAAACGGATATTTCCGTAAAAAAAATTTTTGAAAAAAAAATCACGATCACAATACTTTCTCGTACTTCGTAACGGAGAAAGTAAAAAAGAGTTTAAATTAATTGAAAACATTAGAATTGAGGAAAATCGATTAAAGAATGAAATACTATTTACTCGTAAAATCTATTTTTTTTTTGGCGTCGACTGCGAGGTCATCTGCCACCACCGTTTGTGTTAATTTATCATATATTAATTGAATACAGCATATGCAACAAAATTATATCAATCACTTACTAATTTCATCATTAGGTACTTTTATTTAAATGTGCAGGAAATGAACCGTGATTTATTTTTAAGCGTGTTATTGTTGTTGAGTAAAATCTGCCTACATATTCATCGAAAATATGATTGAGGTGTTTTGGTAATACTGGGTGAATTTTAAAGTAATGACTGCTATACCTTTTATTTAATTCCCTCCAATCAGTTTCCCATTGTTGTTGAGTTTTCTCCCGGAAAGTTGTATTCAAATCTTCTTCCGTAATATCGTTAACATCTGCATGGCTTCCTATGTAAAATCTATTTCTGTCATTTATTTGTATTATGTTGACCCCAGATTTTCAACTCAGAGTCCGTAGTGGACTGTAAGTAGTCAAATGCAATTGAATCTTGCAAACCCTATATGGCCGTTCGTCGCAATACCTGATTGGTCGCTACCCATTAATAATTGCGTATTTTTTTTTTTACTGATATTGCTATTATTATTTTAGCCTGAATATAAAGAATCCTTCAGCTACAGATTACGCTACGAGAACTTGTTGGCCTCGTGTCTGCAGCACATTCTGGTCGTCGTCAACAACATCATTACGGACGCGACGACGCAGGTGATAAATCTCGACCTCAAGAGTAACTTGATTGTCGTCGAAGGCTCCAAGTCCGAGCCGAACGTCGAGACTGCCTTTTCGTTCTATTACGGAAAGTTCCAAAATGCCGCCAAGAAGGTGAACAAGATCGTCAATTACATCGAGGAAAGAATCGATCGACACGACATGTGAGTCTGCAATGTGCCCATTATCTATTTACAATTTATTTACGGACCTAAATGTCTTGAGTATCTTCCTTCAACCAAGGTCTGTCCTATTAACAACCACAAAGGCGTTTCTTCCTTTGTTTTAATAATAATATTTGATTTTTTTCTGATTGAAACAATATTGGGTAATATTGCCTTCGTTACGATATGTCATAACACACTTATATTTCCCTAGGGAAATATGACGTGCTCATATTTCCCTAGGAAAATATAAACATCAATAAAAAGGTCATTAGGAGCTTCTCGCAAGAATTGTTTTAATTGCTCTCGGGACAACACCTCCGATTTCTTAGGAAGGTATCCTTTATGGATTTTACCGGAACCAAACATTCACGGTCTTTCGTCGCTTGCGTTAACACATAGTTTGACATTTCACCAATTTATGAAACAACGCAAAAATCAAACCAGTCAACTATGATATTTACAAACAAGGCCCTTAGCAACGTTACCAATCCGATAAATTCAAAAATTTAATATCTAATATTTTCCCATTTACAGAACAATATTCTTTCAATCAGAAAAAAACTATTGATTACAACACGGGAAATATACCATTCATATTTCCCTAGTTGTAATAATAGCTATTATTTCCCCTACAGAAAGGGTAATTAGAATTACAGGGAAAAACTTTATTTTAATTGAAAATCTTATGCTACCGCTGAAGTCTTTGTGCCTTACATTTGATCAGCGGCGGTTCATGAAAGTTCGGCAGAGGAGGCTACAATATAGAGACTGTTAATATCTCTCATAAAACAAAGTTCATGAACTGCCAGTGCATTCTATCCATTTTTTGTCTAAACTTGAGTAGAGAGTCTTTTGACCAGGCTGCCTCTTACGGAGTAATTTTGAACTAAAAGTTCAGAGCTCTTAAAAAAAAATATGTAAAGTTAGCAGCTCAACCCATTAACAACTATAGGCCTCAAATGACATCCAAATATACTTTTTTAATACTAAAAAAAAAAAAAAAAAAAAAAAAAAAAAAAAAAAAAAAAAAAAAAAAAAAAAAGGACCTTTATTGGCATAAAAATACAATACAAATTACATTAACTTCCTTTCCTTCTCCTCTCCTTTTCCCACCCCAACCTCGCCAGTGTCTTCACCCCGGTTCCGTCCTCTCTCATCCATTCGTTCACTCTTTTCCCCCCTTCCACCCATTCCTCACACACACCCTCGCACTCCTCTGCCAAATGTCTCCAAGTATCCCTCCCCCATTCACACAATACACATCTCCCATACTCTGTACCCATCCATACTTTCCTCCCTCTCTCTCCTGATCCACACCTGGCTCTTGCCAGCGTCACCATTTCCTCCCTGCCCAGCCCCTTCTCACCCAGGTAACTCGGCAACCTCCCATGCACCTGCCACCTTTCATACATATCATTATACTCACTCTCCCTGATACATCCCTGCCTCTCCTGAATTTCCACTTCCTTCTCCTTCTCTTTCACCCACGCTGCCGCATTCCTTCCACTCTTTATCCAATCCATCGCTTTGGCTTCCGACAACCCCACCCTCTCATACATTCTCTTTCGCTCCATTCTCCATTTGTACTCTCCTACACCCACACATGTTTCCCACACCTCTTTCACCAGTCTCTCCTCCTCTAATTCGCACAACCTCATCTCATATCTAACCACTCTCTCCATTGCCACACTCTGCATATTCCCTCTATTTGTTTCCTGAAGCAGTATGTACCCTGGCGTGGACTCTTCCACCCCCAACATACGCTTCAAGAACCACCGTTGCTCTCTCTCCACACATTCATACCCCTTCGTTCCCCATACTTCCACACCATACATTAAGATCGTTCTCACACATGCGTCCCACAATTTACATGCCATTCTAAAATTGTTTTCCATCCATTTTCCCCACTTTCCCCAAACCATACCCCACGCTTTCCTTGCCTTACCCTGCATCCATTTTAAGTGTTCCATGTACCCCCCCGTACCTTTAAAAACGAAACCCAGGTACTTGAACACCTTAACCCTCTCCACTCTCTCACCCTTCCACTCTATTTCTCTCACTCTTCCCTCCCTTCCTTTATTCCTAAATCTCATCCACTTCGTTTTCCCTACATTCACACACAGCCCTCTCTTATCCATATACCTCTCCGCTCTCTTCAACATATCCCTCATCCCTTCCCAGTCTCTCGCCATTAACACCATATCATCCGCATACGCCAACATCCATACCTTGCTTCTTCCAACCACCACCCCACCCGCTTGTCCTTTCCTTAACACTTCTTCAAACTCGCTTATATACAAGTTAAATAGCAAAGGACTCAGCGGGCAGCCCTGCCTCACCCCCATCCACGTTCTAAATTTCTCCGACACTTCCATTCCCACTTTCGCTACCGCCCACGTTTCTTCATACATTCCTCTTATCCACTCTACCATCCCGTCACTCACCCCTTTTCTTCTCAAACACTCTATCAGGCTCTCCCTCGGTATACTGTCATACGCTGCTTTTAGGTCCAGGAACACTGCATATACACTTCCTCTTTCTTCCATTACTCTTTCAACTAACCTTGCCAGGGTGAAGATCTGATCTCTGGTGCCCCTCCCTTTTCTAAAACCCCCCTGCGTCTCCGGTAGCAGCCTCTTCTCTTCTACTTCTTTCTCCAACCTGTTCTTCACCACAATCATGGCAATCTTATAGCCACTGCCCATGACTGTTATGCCTCTATAATTGTCCACCTTATCGTGCTCTCCTCCTTTGTGAACTGGGCATACCACACCTACTCTCCATGATGCAGGTAAGTCTGCTTCCCCTCTCCACATTTGATTTAACAGCTCCCTGAACTTATCCTTTCCCTCTTTTCCTATCTCCTTCCACATCTCCGCCTTCAGTCCATCCATTCCTGCTGCTTTCCCTCGTTTCACTTCCTCAAACGCTTTCTCAACCTCCTCCTCTGAGAAATCCTCCATCACTCCCCTTAGTCCTCCGTCCCCTATACTCTCCGATCGTCCGCTACTTCCTTTGCACTTCTCTGACCACTCTTGTATTGATACCCCTATCTGCCTCTTCTTTTCACCTCTTTTCAGGATATTCCACATTTCTGCTTCACTCTTACACTTTCTCATTTCCTCACTTGTTCTCTCCAATGCCTGTATCTTCTTCCTTTCACATATACTATCATACTTTTTTCTAGCTGCCACCACCCGCCTCTCTTCCCCTCCGCTCCATAAGCATTCTCTCATTGCCTCCCTCACTTCCCTCTTTGCCAGCTGACATTCTTCATCAAACCACGTACTCTCATTCACCTTCTTTCCCTTCACTCTTCTTCCGCATCCCAGTATGACCTCCTCCATTTCCTCCATTGATACAACTTCATTCCACTGCACCTTCTCCAACCTTTTCTTCATATGTATAATTGCACTTATCCCGCTCTCTATTCTCACAACTTCCTGTTCTTGTTCCACTCCTTCCCCCTTGTCCATCCGTATCTCCACTTTTATTGGCAAATGATCCGATCCCATGGTTTCCTCCACTTCCATTCTTCTCACTTCTTCTCTCGAGATACCTTTGATTGCTATATAGTCAATCACTGATGATCCCCTTGGTCCGATGTATGTCCTCTTCCCTTCCCAATCCCCTTCTGTGCATCCATTTAGTATTTCCCATCCCTCCTCCATCGCCCACTCCCTCATCCTTCTGCCATCTCCATTTATGTGCTTATCTTGCGAATTTCTTTTCTTCATCGCCCCGTCCTCCCCAATACCTCCACCCATCTCACCTATCCTTGCATTGAAGTCTCCCCCCACCATCCACCTTCCTCCTTTCCCAGCTCTCTTATCTATCTCCCTTTTAATCTCTCCCCAGTTTTTACTAACGTAAACCACTCCCACATCAATCTGGTATCTTCCCTGTTGCCATTTCAACCACATCAGCCCTTCGCCTCCCTCCATAATCTCCATCTTGCCACCTTTCCTGTCCTCTCTCCATCCAACTAACATACCCCCCTTCGCTCTCCCTTTCATCGCACATCTTGTTGCCTCCTTCATCTCCCATTTAAAACCTTCCGGCAACCATCTTTTCACTTCTCCCCATTCCTCCTTCACAATCCATGTCTCTACTATCCCCACTACGTCTTTCCCAGCCACCCAATCCTCAAAGTCCTTCTTCCACCTACCCTCCTTGCCCTTTGACTTTATTCCCGCTATGTTCCAAAACCCCATTGTTACCGACCCTTCTTTCCCCACTACCCCACTTGTATCTCCTCGCCACCTGCCTTTCTCACTGGACTTCTGCCCCTGCCTTCCCTCTGCCCCTCTGGCTCTTCCATCACAGCTCCCCTTAACCTTCCCCCTCACTTCCTCTCCTTCTTTTCGTTCCACCTCAGTTTTTTTTTTCACTTCCTGCTTTCTCATTCTCTCTTCCCCCTCCTCTGCTCCTGCTTCCTCCTCCCTTCTCATTATTTTTGCTCCTCTTGCCCCCTCCTTGTCTCGTTGCTTGACGTTCCAAAACGACACATTCCCTCCCCCTCGTATGTTATCTACTTTCCTTCCTCTTCCACTCCTCTCCCCTGGTCCTTGCGCACGTTTTTTGACCCCCATGTCCCCTTCTCCAAAGCCCCCATCTCCGTATTCCAAGTCCACCACTCATTCTCTACGCGTATTTTTTGATAGTATAATTGTACTTTCTTCCCTTTGTTTCTTTCTTCCCACGCTGTCCTTTTAATTTTAATCTGAATCTCTCTCTCGTTCTTCGTGAGGTCATCATCTATGTAAATAGTACTCTTTGCGTCCCTTAAGCTACTCTTCTTTGCCATCATTCGCTGCTTATCCTCCATGTTCGCACATCTAACTAGAATTGGCCGTTTCTTTCCCTCCTTCTTAACTCCTAGCCTCACTGCCTCTTCAAAGTGTATCGCGATTTTCATACTCTCTGCTAGCTTATTCACCACCTCTTCCACGTCTCCTTCCTCACTTATTCCATTTAAAATTATATTCTTCCTTCTTCTTCCCTTCTCTCTGATTTCCTCCATATTTTCCAGCTTCACAATCCTATCGGTTAATTCCTTCTTCTCCACCTCCCATTTTTGCTCTTTTTGTCTTATTTCCTTTTTGAGTTCCTTTATGTGCTCGTTATACTCATCCAACCTCCCTTCTAATTTCTCAAATTTGCTTAGCAACTTATCAATTTTCGCCTCCATCGTATCAGTTCCGCTTTCTTCAGCCCTTTTCCTCTTGCTCACTTGCTCAAAAAAGTTCTTGAGATCCCCGCAACTATTTGTGCGCTGGCGACTGCCCATTTATCTCTCGACCGTTCCGCACTCCCTTTTCAGTCGCTCCTCGTATATTTCTATCCTTCCCGCGGCCCGTGCGTCTACACCGCTGTGTCTCGTACGCGCGCCGGCCGCCCGTTTTTGCTACTCACACGCCGCGTTCCGTTCTCCGTGCGATTCTCGCCCCTACGGCTGCCCACGTGCTTCTTCTTCGGTACCTATTCCTTTATCTCTCGCCTACCCAGCTACCCTTCCTTATCTCTCGGATGACCCTCCTCACTACTCAACCGTCCACCCGTCACTTTGACGCCTCTCCGCTATTTATATCCACGAAAATACCCACTAAATATTCACCGCAAAAGGAAACACAGCGAACACTTCAGTTTCACATTCTTTTTTAATACTAATTTGAGCCTATATCTAAACAAATATGTAGAAAATTCTCAAAAAAATTGATTAACTTATTTTTTTCCAAAAATAATATGTAAAGTATGTTCATTAAAAAAAATCTCAAGTGTGAGATAACTTTTTATTTTTACAAATTTAAGTTGGTAACACATATTGAGGTTATGTTACTTGCGGCATGTTCCCACCGATAAATTAATTTGCTGTGATAAACGACGCAGAGAAGACGTAGGTTCATCTTCCAAAATTCCTTGGGCTGTGTTAATAGCATCCTAAGTACGTTTAACTGATCTACCACTTCCTGGTTTACGGGGAATACTCCCCGTTTCATGAAATAATACAACAGATCGTGATAAGGTATTTTTAAATTCATCATAAATAATGGGAACGTTAGGAAATTCTTCCTGAAACTCTACCATAGGTGCGTCGAATGAATTCACCCAATTTCCGTCCACTTTAGTCCCATTTCGGAAATAACTTTCAACTAGAAACGTTTTGCTGGTTGCTGTAAACCATTGTGAGCACGGAATAATTGTTACTTCTAGAAAGATCTGACGTTTATATGTCAATTCCCAACAAGTGTCAAGTGTGCCAACTGAAATTTTTAAAACGAAAAAGTCATAGCACACTTGAGTTTTTTTTTTAATGAACATACGATACGTTCATGGGATGGTCAAAAATTAATTCATGATAATTGCAGATGAAATATAAAGCAAGTTGTGGATTCATTTGAGCAAATAGAGACAATTTACCTAAATTCCTAAACTTAAAGTTAGAATAGAATCTTAATAACCATGTGCGAAACGGTTTAAAATCCAACCAAGCATGGACTTAAAACTCATTAACTAATGTAAATCAGATTAGAATTGATATACAAGGTGTCTAAAAAAGACACCACCAAAATGATATGATGTATTCCTGAGACAAAAAAAGAGCAAATTAACTAAATTTATCTATATGAAAAATTACATACTTTCCAAGATACAGCTAGTCAAAGTTTAAGATTTTTAAAATATTTTAATCTATATCTCGAAAATGGCAGATGATAATGATTTGTTTATTTTTTTCTGACAACTACATTAGGTGTACTACATTGTCTAAAAAATTCAAGAAATTTCTTCAAGTACAAAGGTGCTCCAGAGGACATGCTGTTTACATTATTACATAGAACTTTTTTGTTCTTCACATTTTTTACGATTTAATATTTTTTTCAATGCAACTCATCACTTTCAAAGAATTTATAACTCTTAAAGTTTTTTTTGTTTACGCCTTATTTTTAACAAAAAAAAATAAAGAAGAACTTATTGTTCATTGTTTAATTGCGCTCGTCCTGCAAGAAAAGTCTTAAAAATAACTATAATCCAAAAACTGCTTTTATTTTAACATATCAAATTATTTAACAAATTACAAAAATTGTTCAAAATGGCCCCCATAAAAAAAAGAGAATTTCTTGTGGATCGAAATATTGGCGAGTGTTTCCTTCACAGAAACCGTAAACTTCATGCATGTCAGCATACTCTTCATGAGTGTAAACGTTCATTTTAACACGTTGAGTGCTGGTGTAAAATAAGCAGTTTTCCGCTGCGGTTGACGACGCGCTCGAGCTTCGATGGCACACACTGATCACAGTACACATTGTATGCGCATGCGCGCGTCGCGTCGATGCGCGTCAGCCAGCAGCGATACTTCGGTCACCACCACTCAACGTGTTAACCAGTTTTACTTGCATTGAAAGTTTTAATTGTACTGACACACGTTTTCAACGAATTGACACCCGCCTACTTAGATTATTTCATTTTTTAACACGAAATTTTCCAAAAACAATAAGTTCTTTTTTATTTTTTTTGTTAAAAATAAGGCGTAAACAAAAAAACTTTAAGAGTTATAAATTCCTTAAAAGTGACGAGTTGCATTGAAAAAAATATTGAATCGTAAAAAATGTGAAGAACAAAAAAGTTCTATGTAATAATGTAAACAGCATGTCCTCTGGAGCACCTTTGTACTTGAAGAAATTTCTTGAAATTTTTAAACAATGAAAAAAATGAACAAATCATTATCATCTGCCATTTTCGAGATATAGATTAAAACATTTTAAAAATCTTAAACTTTGACTTGCTGTATCTTGGAAAGTATGTAATTTTTCATATAGATAAATTAAGTTAATTTGCTTGTTTTTTGTCTCAGGAATACACCATATCATTTTGGTGGTGTCTTTTTTAGACACCTTGTATATCTATCTTAATACATAAAAAAAATAATATTTAGATACAAGACATTAAAATTGATGCATAGGTAAAAATGGTAATACAATAAATATATTGTATATAACTTAACATCCAGGTAAATCCTACGTTTGAATGCCACTGGTTTTTCTTGACATTGTCGATGCTGCCCTCTAGTTAAAAAAAATCCCTAGGCAAGATCATCTGCTACAACTTGTTTTATGTAGTTCTACCACACAAAATTATTTTTAAATTATTTATTTGCACATGATTATATTTGGTGTTAATTATTATATTTATATAGGTACTCACGCACACTGGGAGACATTTACAAGTCATATTTCTCACAACGTGCACCGGTAATGCAGGCCGCTGTTGCTAAGGCGTTAATTGACCTGCGCGACAAGTATAAGACCGACTTCAGTATTTTGTTTAGATCTGCTGGTTTATTTATTATTAAAGTTTGCCAGGATGAAACGGCCTGCTATAACTACTTCTTCAAGATACACTCACAGCAACTAAGGTAAGGTTAAATTTTTCGAAGAAGAAAAAGAAATAAAAATTAAAAAATAGTAAAACCAAATAGATATTAACTCTACCAAATAAAAAGGACAGTTCAGGCTCTGAATGTTTAAAATTCGTAATAATATTGATTGTGTATTGTTTTCCAGTGGGTATTTATCGACACTTTGTCAAAATCTTTACGACACTCTTCGACCTTGCCTAATCAGCATCAACCACATTGAGGTACTCACAGAACTTTGTACTATCCTGAAGGAGATGATCAACGATCAAATACAAAATAATCGTGAGTTTATTTGATTTAATCGTTTTAATATTTATTTATTGGTAGTTCATATGTACAGGGTGTATTTGAAATAACGAACAGGCTCGTAACCACAAAGAGATTATATTATTTTTAAGCAATATTCGCAATTATTTTGTTTATAACTGTAACAAAAAGCCCGCAATTAATTATTAAAGTTAATGAGTGAAAATACGCAACATGTTTGGGGGCAGTGGTAATGTGACCTAATTTTTAAACGGCATCGGCTTTTGATATCGAATTACAACAAGCGCGTAGGAAATATCTGAGTGCTCTTTAAGCGTCAATGAATTTGAGGACTGTTTATCTTTTACAAAAAAAAAACGTTGCGAGAACACTTCAAATTTCGGAGGCAAGAAATCGTATCTCGCGTTTTAAATAAATAAACACACATTCCATGCAGACCTAATTAAATGAGAGAAGCATAGGTTCTCAAAATGTTTAAAAAACCTTGAAAAATTGAGAAAATTTAAAAAAAAAATTCGAATAAATTTTGACGGAAATGGGTTCACAAATATTTTGTGTATGTGCCCTTAAATGCCTGTTCGTTATTTCAAATACACCCTGTATGTACAGGGTGAGTTTTTCTATGTTCTCTATGGGGATCTCAGAAACTATAAGAGATAGAGAAACGGTTAAATGGGCAAAGAATTGTTTTACTTTTATCTTTTGCATGGCTAACTATTTTTTGATTTATAATAAAACTTAAAAATTACTGTAACTCACTTATTTTTAGAAATAACTATGTCACATGTGATATCGGATTAAAGAGCAAAAAATAGTCTTTCGAATGAGGTCATAGCCAACTATGATTTCCATTAAAAAAATGTAAATTTGCGTCATATCTCGGAAAATTATTAACTTATTTGTATTTTAGTCTACCCTGCATATATTTCTATCTATTTTCTGTATGACCTGTGTAAAACCTTGGTTAGTGGTACAAATAAAATTATTATTATTATTAAATAATGGCGTTAAAAATTTTCTGAATTTATTTTATTAATCTGCGTAAAATTATCTACAACTTTGTCCTTTGCAGTTTTTTTCTATCCGTCATAATAACCAAGATATATTTATTTGAAAAAATTGATACTTTTTACATTTTTCTAAATATCTAGTTACCCTTCACTTTTTGAAAACTTTGAAAATGTTATTTTATTGGGCTCGTAAAACTGCACATCTTTGACTGTTTCTCTATCTCTTATAGTTTTCGAGATCCCCATAGAGAACATCGAAAAAACTCACCCTGTATATATTTGTTTTAGTAAGACGAACAATAGCCTGAATATTCAGCCTATTTTAACTCTGCAAAATTAAAACTATGTCTTATACAAAGTAGTGATGAAGTTCCGCACAAAGTTAATAATTGCTCTGTTAAATGTTTAAAAAAAAATCGGTCGAACAGGTCAATTTTTGTTCATTATTGCGCCCTTATTGGCGTACTTAAAAATATTGTGATGTCACTAGTCTTTGACATGTGACATCAATGGCAATCTTTAAATTTTAATTTTCATTCGATTTTTTTTATTTGGCAATATTTGTAGAATTCCTAATCCACTTTACAGTTACATCATTTTTTCACAAAAATACTATGCCGTAGGAAAATCTTCGTGACGTGTATCGTGCAACAATCGAAAATGTTGCCGAATATTCCCTGTTTTCAGAATATCAACAGACGAATTAAAAATATTTTCCACCATTTTAGTAAAAAGAAAATCTGTTTAAAATTCGTCTTAAAAAACATGTTTGAATTTTTTGGTGCACTCATGATTACCCTAAAATTAAAACGAAATTTAAATAATTTTATTCAAGAGAACTAGAAAGTCGATTTTTACTTGATTACAATTTAAAAAATCGAAATATTTTATTGTTTTAGGCAGCATTCTCTTCTATGGATCCGTAGAACGTATAAAATAGAAAATTAAACTGAATATAAAAAGTTTAAAAATGCGGTTATAAAAATTTGCGCCTTCCGCATTTTTCAAAAACGCGAATACTTACAATGTGATGGTTTGTACATCTGCTATCATAACCTGACATACAATGTCATTATACAGGGTTGGGCAAATGTATCAGAACACCTGATTTCTAGCTAAACGTCTGTTGTTTTCTTATTACTTTATAAAGAAATGTGTATGGTCTTATTTATTCTAAAAAAAAAAAAAAAAAAAAAAGACCTTTATTGGCATATTAACCTATTACAAAAACAAAATAACTATTCTACATTCCCCAACAACTAAATCATAAATTTAACTCTCTCCTACATTCCTTCTCCCTCACCATTTTCTGCAATATCTTTACCCCGGCACCATCCTCTCTCATCCATTCCGCTACACCCTTGTTCCTTTTTCCCCCCATCCATCCTTCATTCACTCCCTCACACTCCTCCGCCAGATGCCTCCACGTATCCCTCCCATTTTCACACATTACACACCTCATATACTCTTCACCCATCCACTTCTTCCTCCCTCTCTCTTCTGATCCACACCTAGCCCTAGCTAATGTCACCCTCTCTTCTCTGTTCCACCCGTCCTCATCCAAATACTTCGGTCTCCTTCCATGTACCTGCCAACTCCCATACATGTCATTATATTCACTTTTTTCTATACTTCCCTGTCTCTCCTGTACATCCACTTCCTTCGCCCTCTCGCTCACCCACTTTGCCACATTTACCCCCCTCTCTAACCACTCCCTCACTTTCACCTCAGACAGTCCTACTCTCTCATACATTTTCATTCGTTCCTTCCTCCATTTACCCCCCCTTTCGTTCACGCATGTCTTCCATACCGCCTTTACCAACCTCTCTTCCCCTAACTCCCATAACCTCATCTCATACCTAACCATTCTCTCCATAGCCTCACATCCTAAGCTTCCTCTGTCAGTCTCCTGAAGCAGTATGTACCCGGGAGTCGACCTTTCCACTCCCAGCATACGCTTCAGAAACCAACACTGCTCCCTTTCCACGCACTCATACCCTTTCACGCCCCACACTTCTACTCCATACATTATTATCGACTTCACACATGCATCCCACACTTTACACGCCAATCTGACGCTGTTCTTCATCCATTCTCCCCATTTTTCCCACACGATACCCCACGCTTTCCTGGCCTTTCCTTGCACCCACCTTACATGCTCCTCATATCCCCCTGTCCCTTTAAACATAAACCCCAAATACTTAAATATTTTCACTCTCTCAATCACTTCTCCCTTCCATTCTAACACTTTCACGCTCCCCTCTCTTCCCTTATTCCTAAATCTCATCCATTTCGTCTTCTCCACATTCACACACAATCCCCTCTTGTCCATATACCTCTCCGTTCTCCTCAACATGTCTTTCATCCCTTCCCAATCTCTCGCCATCAACACCATGTCATCCGCATATGACAGCATCCACACCTTATCCTTCCCGATTATTACTCCTCCCGCCTGCCCTTTCCTCAACACATCCTCCAGTTCGCTTAGGTATAAGTTAAATAACATCGGGCTTAACGGGCATCCCTGTCTCAATCCTACCCACGTCCTAAAACTCTCCGACACCTCCACTCCCACTCTTGCTACCACCCAGGTTTCCTTATATACTCCTCTTACCCACTCAATCATACTCTCATTCACTCCTTTTCTCCTCATACATTCTAGCAACTTCTCCCTCGGCACTGAGTCGTACGCCGCCTTTAGATCCACAAACACCGCATACATGCTTCCCTTCTCTTCAGTCACTCTCTCCGCCATTCTTGCCAGGGTAAAGATCTGCTCCCTTGTTCCCCTCCCCCTTCTAAATCCCCCCTGAGTCTCTGGTATTAAATCCTTCTCTTCCACCTCTTCTTCCAGCCGATTCTTTACCACCAGCATAGCGATTTTGTAGCCTGTGGGCATCACTGTAATCCCCCGGTAGTTCCCGGCCTCCTTCTCGTCCCCTCCTTTATGTACCGGGCACATCGTACCCCATCTCCAGGCCTCCGGTATGTTCTTTCTTCCCCTCCACATTTCGTTCAACAGCTCCCTGAATTTCTTCTTCCCCCCTTCTCCTATCTCCTTCCACATCTCTGCCTTCAGCCCATCCAACCCTGCCGCCTTTCCTTCTTTAACTTCCTCGAAAGCTCTTTCCACTTCCTCCTTAGAGAACTCCTCCGTCATCTCCATACACCTTCCTTGTCCCACTTCCTCTGGGTACCCACTTGTTTCTCTACATTTCCTTGTCCACTCCTCCAGTGTTATCCCTACCCGTCTCCTTCTTTCGCCTCTCTTCAGTACTTTCCATATTTCCGACTCGTTTCTACACTTCTTCAACTCTTCACTTGTTCTTTCCACCTCCTGCCGCTTCTTCCTCTCGCATATCCCCTCATATTTCCTTTTTGCTGCCGTTACCTTCCTCTCCTCCCCTCCACCTCTTATATATTCCCCCATTGCCTTCCTTATTTATTCTATTCAGTGACGTATTTTGATCTTCTTCAGCTACTCTATTTTTCGAGATACGACGTTATTGGCAGTTTTTTTTTAATGGATCACCTTACATATTTTTACATTTTCAAACAGACCCATTTTCAATAATTACAATTATTTAGGGTTTTTTGGGTGTGGTTTTTTAAATAATAAATAAAATCATGAAAAATTAAATTTGTGAATTCGTAAAAATTTTGTTTAACCCTTGAAAATTTTGATTTATAAATATTAGAATTTCTCTCAGGGAATGTTGCATTAAAAATATTGCATGCATCTTGTAGAGATCTCTACCAATCTTCAAAACTAACCATCACTAACAACGTAATTTTTTCACGTTCAGTTAGTTCACCCATTCAACAGCAAGAAACAGAATACTTTCTGTCAGGTACAGAAAACATAAATACAAGAAATTGTTTTATTAGAAAACAATGTAAAAAGCCAACTCAATGTAGAATGATTTTATTTAATAACGGGTGCGCCATCTGTTGCGATAGCATTTGAAACTTGGACAACTTTTTTATTTCTTTTTTTACACAAACTTTATTTGTTCCTTTCTATTTTATTTCCATCATGTTTTGAATATAATATGGAACAAATGACCGCCTTTATTTTTGATGCAAAAAGATGCCCTTTTTCGTGCATTTTGCATCACATTTTCCAGCGTCTCGGTGGTAATAAGCGATATTTCCCGGCGAATATTGGCTTTGAGCTGAGCTATGGTCTGCGGCTTGTCGATGTAAACTTTGCTCTTCAAATACCCCCACAAAAAGAAGTACGGCGGCGTCAAATCGGGTGAGCGCGGCGGCCAGTCGAAATCGCCGTTTTTCGATATGACGCGTCGGTCGAACATCGTGTGGAGTAGCGTCATTGAATCGCGGCTAGTGTGTGCTGTGGCTCCGTCCTGTTGGAACCAGAAGTGGTCATGTAATTTTCAGTCATTTCCGGAAACACAAAGTCACGCAGCATCGCTCTGTAGCGCGCGCCATTGATCGTAACGGCGTTGCCAGCCTCGTTCTCGAAAAAATACGGCCCGATGATCTTTTTGGCCGATACGCCGCACCAAACGGTCACTTTTTGATCATGGAGAGGCTCCTCGAATATCTCACAAGGATTTTCGTCGGCCCAAAAGCGGCAGTTTTGCCTATTAACCGCGCCATTCAATGTGAAATTAGCTTCATCGCTCATGATGATTTTGAACCAAAACTCACCATCACCATGGAGCATGTTTTCGACGAAATGAGCGTACGCAAGACGTCGCGGCTTGTCTTGCGGCAATAAACGTTGTGTAATTTGCACTTTGTAAGGGAAAAGATGCAAGTCGTCCTTCAAAATGTGCCGCAATGTCGTTGCAGACAAGCCCAACTGCAATGCACGGCGTCTATACGATGTGTTTGGGTTTTCACGAACATCGGCTTCTACGTGATTTATGGCACAAAATAGACTGAAATGACGCGTCGAACAAGCCACTATATATGTCAATACGTCAAAAAATAGCGGAACTATTCAAGTTTCAAATGCTATCGCAACAGATGGCGCACCCGTTATTAAAAAAACCTCAAGTCGCACACCCACCAAACCGCATATCATTGTAATTGTTGAAAAAGTGTCGATTCGAAAATGTAAAAATATACATAGTGATCCATTTAAAAAAAACTGCCGATGACGTCATATCACGAAAAATAGGGTAGCTATAGAAAAACAAAATACGTCACTGAATAGAATAAATAAAACTATAAAGATTTCTTTTAAAAGTAATAAGAAAAAAAACAGACATTTAGTCATTTGCCCAACCCTGTATAAATTAGCTATTGCACTTGCATACATTTTGGCTAATTGTAACACTTATTATACAATATACTATTTTGTATTTATTACTGCCAATCGTGCCTTAATTTTTCTATATTCAAAAGTGGCTTATGAATTTTTAGCTGCACTCGATCAGTTTGTTGAAATCATTCGTCAGCTATTGCAAGATGTTGAGGAGAGATTGGTGTTTAGGACGAACATATTCTTCCAATACGATTTGAGTGCGTACGAACCGTCTCCGGGTGATTTGGCGTATCCCGAAAAATTGGAACAAATGGAGGTAATTTTATTCACGAACCCCGGTGTCCAATTTTAAGTATGTGACCTTATCGATTTTTTACAGAACATCACCGAGGAATTGATTGAGAGACGCACGGACTCGAGGTCGTCTTCCGTGTCCATAGAGTCCCAAGAAGTAGCTAACATTAATGCCGGTGCAGTTGGACAGTTCAGGTCTTATACTGGAAGTAAGTAAACATTAAATTTAGACATGATTACACGGAAGGTAAAGTCAGTAAATGATCCAATATAAATTTCAAAATAGAAATAAAATATTTCCACAGAGATGAGTAGGTTAAAGACATATTGAATGGCCGCAGCGATAACCTGATTTTTAAGTCCTTTTGACTATTTTCTTTGGGGTAATTAAAAGTCCGTGGTTTACGAGATCAAACCTCAGTTGTTTGAACAGTTGCAAGAAAGAATTAAGATGGCTGTTTAAGAAATATACCTGCAAACTATTCATTGATCGATTAGGATATTGCCAGGTTGCTGAAGGTCATTTTGAACATGTATTATGAATTTTTTATCAATATTAAAGTGCTAAATATTTTGTAATAACAAATTTCATTTTTTATTATTTTATTTAATATTTAAAAGACCCCAAGCCGCATACTCACCAAACCCATCATTGTAGTTGTTAAAAAAGATGAAATGAACGTCGTAACAACTAAACCTACCCTATAAAGGAGAATGTTAAAAAAAACCGTTTTTACTTTCTTCGTTACGAAGTACGTTTTGAGGTCCCTAGATGCCATTTCAGCAATTTCTGGAAAAAAAATGTTGTGTCTGTGCGCACTATATCTTAAAAACTAATAGAACAATTAAGATGAAACTTTGAACATAAGCTTTATTTGACAATTAGAAGAACTGAAAAGTTTTTGGTAAAATTCTGTACGCCGGAAGTGGGTGTTTACCTTAACCGTTTTTTGTTTTTTTCCAATATTTTTTTAAATATGGAAAATTTTACGAAAACATTCAAATAAATTTTGAAGACAACGAAAAAATTAACATGTTTTGTTTGAAAATATTTTTCATAAAATTATTTTGATTGGAGAAAAAAATGTATTAATTTATTTTTTTTCATTTTTAGTTTATAATTATGAAACGATAAAAGTTACAGCAAATTTACATGATTAATAATTGTAAAGAATGCCAAATTGAACAACTTATAAAGAATAAGTTTTTTCGAAATCTCTTTAGTTTCTGAGTAAACTGACTATTAGACTCAACTTATGTGCCACAATTTTAGGTTATGTCGCAGACGAGCGATATAAATTAAAATGTGCAAAAACTACTACATCAATTAACATCAAACTTTGAACATAAGCCTTATTTGGTAATCCAAAGAACTGAAAACCTTTTTGTAAAATTTCGTACACCGTTTTTTTGTTTTTCTCCGATATATTTTTAAATATGAAAAATACTATAAAAGCACTTAAACAAAAGAAGACAACAAAGAAATTAACATCTTTTGTTTGAAAATATTTTTCGTAAAATTTGAATTTGGTTTTTGAAAAATAATAGTTACTAAATAGTTATTATTTTTTTGTCATTTTTGGTTTATAATTATGAAACAATAATAGTTACAGCAAATTTATTTTAATAATAATTCCAGAGAATGCCAAAATGAACAACTTATAAAGAATAAGTATTTTTCGAAATCTCTTTGGTTTTTAAGTAAACTGACTATTAGAATTTAAAGTATAATTAAACGTCAGTTTCATCCGATTCTACAAAATGCTGTATGTGAATTTAAAACATTACTTACTTACTTAATGTATCCGTAACACCTATGGATGATGAAAACATAAGTTAGACCGGGGAAAAGTCTGGGGAAAACTTTTGAGGTTCTATCAAAGATAACAAAGTCCCGATGGATTATATCGATTTTCTCTGAAACTATCAATGATACAAAAAAATGTTTCAGATAAAAGTTGAACGGTTTGTAAGAGAACATACGGCAGTGACATAGTGACCTTGGCTTGACCTTGTGACATCTATGTAAGGTCAGGTGAAATTCGACGTGCACTCTTTATCTCAAACACTAATACAGGAATTAACATGAAACTTTGAACATAAGTCTTATTTGATAATCCCAAGAAAAGAAAAGCTTTTGGTAAAATTTCGTACACCAGAAGTGGATGTTTACCTTAACCGTTTTTTGTTTCTTCACAATAATTTTTTAAATATAAAAAATATTGCGAAAGTATATTAACGAATATTAAAGACAACAAAGAAATGAACATCTTTTACCTGAAAATAATTTTCACAAAATTACATTTTTCAGAAAAATAAAATAAAATTTTGAAATAAAATAATTTTATGAAAAATCTTTTATATTTGTTAAAATATTTTTGTAATATGTTTCATATTTATATATCACTACATTATGTTCCCCTCCAAACTGTTCAACTTCTATCTGAATCATTTTTTTGTATCATTGATAGTTTCAGAGAATATCGATATAATCCATCCTGAATTTTTGATCTTTGACAGAACCTCAAAAGTTTTCTCCAGACTTTTGCGCTTTCATTATCCATGGGCATTACGGATACACATTAAATAGGTTTTTCCCGTTGCGGTGTTGGGTAAAAAACGGGTTTTTTAACATTCTCCTTTATCCGTGGAATTCACAATGTCGTATAGAAAAAATGTTCGTTGTTTTCAGATTCTCCAGCCGACTTACATGGAATGTGGTATCCTACAGTTAAAAGAACTCTTGTCTGTCTATCGAGACTTTATATCTGCCTAGAAAGGGAGATTTTCCAGGGAGTCGCCCACGAAGCACTCTTGACATGTGTGGCCACAATAGATAAGGCTGCGGAAAAAATATCTGCCCGAAAGGTTAGTTACGTAATAATTTCGAATATTGCCTATAGTTCTATAGAAAACAATGGACAATAAAATAAATGTTTAATATTAAGTATTGTTCCCCCATCAATGTTCACATTATTATTGTTATATTTGCCGCCGCTGGCAATGTCCATATCTTGTCGGTGTTCAAGCCACCCGGATTTGGTTCAGTACAGCATTCAGGCAATAGATTCCGCCACTTTGGCGTTTCTACCTTTAAATGTTTAATATTTGATATTGTTTGGTTCCAGTCTCATTTGGATGGGCGATAAAATAATCGGAGATTCCGATTATTAAACTAATCGATTTTTCCAAAATATTTTAAAATCATCCAATTAATATTCCGATTCATAGATTGATTCTGTTTCGGATTTGTATTTGTGTTGTCCACTTTACCCATCTTGTGAAGATGATACTTCTTCACTGAACAATGTCATGTAAGGAGACTGGTGACTAATCTCGATTTTAATGAGGTGTGAAAGCTAGCTGTTTAGCTCTGCTTAGCGAGAAGTCAATAAACATTTTAGATTGCACTTTTCCAGTAAACTACACTTGACCAAGTCCTTCCTATGTGCTATGATAGCCCACACAATAGTTTCGGTCCAACTACGGTAGTCAAAGCTCCTTCCTTTGCAAGTACATCGGCATGTTCATCGCATTTTATACTTGCATGACTGTATACCCACTGCTTTTTTGGAATTCAGAATAATCTTGGAATCAAAGCTGTATGCTTTGGGGTTCTTAAGGCCCGCCACGCGGATGCACCACGCTGAGCGCGCGGATAGGATGCCATTGCTGTAATGGGAGTATACACAGTAAATCGGTCGGCGGTCCCATTACAGCAATGGCATCCTATCAACACGCGGAGCGCGGTGCATCCACGTGACTGTGTAAAGGCGTGACTGTGTAAAGGCAGGTTGGCTGTCAGAAAGTTTTGTGCTCCTTAGCCTTTTTCTGTGCACACCTGGAACAACTCTCTCTTACTATTGTTTCAGCCTGTAAAACAGAAGGGTCTTCCCCGAGAGATACAGATTCCCTATAATAATAATCCAAATATTAAATCTTAAAAATAAAATATTTAAACAAGTAAAGTCAACCAAGCATTTATTATTGTTTCCCCGTCTAATGACAACTGCAGAGAATAGACGTCACTATAATGGTGAATTTATCTTAAGAGTCCTGGATACCATGCATATATCAAAAACTCAGATTTTTCACTTACGAATTTATAAAATGCAAATCTGTTTTTACAGTTATTTCTAAAATTATTATACCCTGGGCATCCTAGAGCTATATTTTTTCTTTTTTTGTTAATAACAAAGTAAAAATTAAAAATAAATAAATAAAAAAATAGCGCTGGTTTGCCCTTTTTACCTTTACTTAGAATATATTTTTCCTGTAATCTTTTTTTCTAAAATGTATAGTGTTCTGTTTACCTGCAACACCATTGAGGAGTGTATATGTAATAGTTTAAATAATTGCAATACTGACTATAATTATATTCTTAAATAATTAACAATTATTAGTAAACACTAAAGATAAAGTTCCGCACAAAATTCATAGTTGCACTATTAAATGTTTTTAAAAAATCGCTCGGACAGGTCGATTTTTATTCATTATTGCACATATTGCACACATCGGCATTTTTTCTAAATGGAATTCGTTTTTTTTTTTTTAAATAATTTTGCTAGTCAGATATCAATTCACGCATTGTAATTACTATGAACAATAACGTTTGGTTCGTTGTAAAGTATGAACTAGCATTCTTCGGTAAAACAGACAAACTGCAAAAAGTTAAGCTTAGATTAGTTTTTAGTTAGTTTATTAATTCGCAGCAAATGTTGCTATTTTAAATATGTAAATTCATATTAATGTAAGTATGTTGTTCTCCTTAAATAAACTACGGCAAGTCTCCAATCTAATTTTGTTAAAAATTAATCTTAATATTCTTTTCTGGACTATGAATATCCTTTGAATATGACTTCTTTCCCACACTGGTATATTATAGGAGAGATGAGGATATACCTATGAGTAGAGATGATATACCTATGAGTAGAAGAGAATTATGATTGACTCTGGTGGTAAAATTGGTTTTAGTGTAAGAACTGCATATTAAGCAGTATTTAATTTACTACACTCATAATCAACATGCTGACACTAGGTGAGTTGCTCGTCCTCGGCAATCCCAAGAAATTTGGTGCTTTGATTTAAATTAACAATTGGTGCCTTTCTATTAAAAAACTGAATGTTTACTGTTTTGTTATATGGAAGTAAATGATTAGCATTCATTATGGTCTGTATTTGATCGATCCTGCGTTATTTCGCAAAACACACGCCTCCTTTCTTCATCCACTAACAGTATCTCCTGATGGCATTGATGTTTTTAAGAATGATAACCATGCTTCTTCAGAATTGTCTGTACAGAGAATTGAGACACGTTGCACGCTAGAGCAATGCAAAGTATGCTAGTTGGTTCAGCATTTATCAAACCCAAAACTGTTTCTTCCAATTCATCGTTGTTTCTTCTGTTCCGTTTGCATGTAATGTCACGAACTCCGAGTAAACTTACGCAACTGCAAAATGTTTTGATAATGAATACGCTCTCTTCATTGAAATAACTCAGATTATTGTTAATAGTAATTTGAATGCGTGAATTGATATTTGACTAGCAAAATTATTCTCACCGTAACATGACATTTGTCAAAGTTATGGCAAGAGTTTTTATTAAATGGTAAATGGTTTATACTTATTTTTATTATTTCTGAGGTGGATTCTAGTACAAACGTAAATTAAATGGACGATTCATTTACAATTTTTAATTCTCTAAAAAATATTCCTTTACGATTTTTCTCTAAAATGAATAGGGGAGCAAATAATTACACATATTTAATTTTACATGTTAAATCCTTATGTTCGCCCCTTATCCCAGACACTCGGTATATTATACCTTTATTAATTCTCGTTCAGTCAAATGCACCATTTTTAGTTTTTAGGAGAAGTAATGATTTTTTTAATTTAAGTGTCAAATAAACATGTCAAATGTTAACATGTCAAATATTAAATAAATCAATAAATTTCGAGTTGACTTACTTTTCATTAATGCTTTATTGTGTAAGGTTGTGAAAATAATTTTTTTTTTAAATGGATTGTCTTTTCCAGCTTTTTCAAAATTAGATATTAAATAATCCAAATTATGAATTTTGTGCCAAGTTTTATGATCATTTTTGTACTTTCCATAAAAAAATGGCTGTGAAGAGAATCACAAGCTCTACAAAGTTTTTAGATCAAACGATACGTATTTAAAAACAATGTGACTGTAAAGAGAAGTAAGAGCTTGCCAAGGTTGCCAAATCAAATTCAATTTTGAAAAATTGCCGACGACATCATACATCAAACATTACATAATTTGAATTATTGGGGACGTCACAATATTTTTCAGCACGCCAAAAAGTGCGCAGTAATTAACAAAAATCGCTCAGTCCGAGCAATTTTTTTGAAAACATTCAATAGAGCAATTATGAATTTTGTACAGAACTTTATCACCACTCTGAATAATATCCCTAATGCGTTAAATATTATATGAAAATATAATTTCTTGAGTGCATTTTGGCATTGCACAATCGGCACGAGTCAAAGACGAAGACCGACTGCTATCGCAAAAATGTATGAAAAAAATGATCCTTGGAATATTTAATGCATATGGGATATTTGGAAGAATATCACTCAATTTTAGAAAAATGTAAAGGAAATAATATTTATGCAATTTAAAAGTTCTGTTTTAAAGAAGTAAGCTGTGTTACTATGACAACCACAAAAAAATGTCAAATAATTTTGTACCTAATTATTATTAGAATGGCGCAACGTTTTGGCAAAAATTCGGTTGCCAAACTAATAGAATCGAGAAGAGATTTCGAAAAATACTTATTCTTTATAAGTTGTTTATTTTGGCATTCTCTGCAATTATTATTGAAATAAATTTGCTGTAACTATTATCGTTTCATAATTATACACCAAAAATGTCAACATTAATAACTATAATTTTTCAAAAACCAGACATTTTACGAAATATATTTAAACAAAAGATGTTAATCTCTTTGTTGTCTTCAAGTTTTGTTCAAGTGCTTTTATAGTATTTTTCAAATTTTAAAAAAATATCGGAGAAAAACAAAAAACGGTTAAGGTAAACTCCCACTTCCGGTGTACGAAATTTTACCAAAAGCTTTTCAGTTCTTCAGATTATCAAATCAGGCTTATGTTCAAAGTTTGATGTTAATTGATGAGGTAGTTTTTGAGATACAGCGAAAATTGGTATGTTTAATAGAAAACAATTCATGTTCTATAACTAACTCAAGCCAACTAAGACAAAAGTGAGAAAACATATTGAATGTTTCAAAAATAATAATTTTTAATAGATTTTAATGAAATTACAGATACAACCCCCACATGCTGTATATCGTTGAAAAGAGAAAAAAATAACCGAATAAAATAGGTCAAAGCCAACTTTGGGTTGTATTTAAAAAAACACAACTTTATGTTATAACTTTCATATTAATGAAGATATTGGAATTCTGTCAAGCTTATTTTATTCTTTTCAAAAAAGTGCCTCAACAACATATAACTTTCATTATTGTCAAATGATAAACAACTGAGATATTTCAATAAATCGAAAATGAAATAAATTGACTTTTTGGCTATAACTCGAAAACAAAAGAAGATAAATAAATTTAGTTTTCACCATTGAGTTTTTCTTGAAAAAAGAGATCGAGGATGCGCCATCCGTTTTTCTCTATCCATTGTAGTTATCGAGATCTCCTATACAAACATCGAATTTTGCCCACTCTGTACACTAGGGTTCTTCTACTTTCGGCAATTAACATAAAACAGGAAACATATCTCTTATTTAACAATCCGAAGAACTGAAAAACAGAAAACCGGAATTGGGTTAGCCGTCTTTTGTTTTTTCCATTTTTTTTTATATTACAAATATCACAAAAACCTTAAAAAAACAAGACAACTAAGAAATGAACAACTTTTGTTTAAAAAAAAATTTGTAATGTCATTGTTCAAAAAAGTAATATTTTTTAATTTTCGTTTTTGGTTTCTAATTATGAAACGATAACAGTTACATCAAATTTATGTTAATAATAATTGCAGAGATTGCCAAATTAATCAACAAACGTGTTTTTGATAATATTGAAGTTCGCCGATTATTTATTGAAATTTACAAAGTTTGTAGTGTTTTGGGAGCGTGTGTCTATTTTTTCTAAGTGTTTATTTCATGTTGTTTAAAATGTATAATCTTTATATTTATATGAGAATAAAGAGTAACGGTAATATTGATATTGATATTGTAGTTATTTAATGACTCCAAATAATTATCCTTAGTCATACATTGTACTAAACTTATAATTAAATTATGTATGTTCATACAATTTATTACGATTACATATTTACAATTAAATTTCAATTCGTTGTAGATTGCGAAAAGTATCGCATTTGGTTTTATGTTTTTTTAAAAAATAATCGCAATATTGTATGTCAATTTTGAAAAAAATAAAATTGTTCATCATTGTCAAAACCAACACTACGGAAATAATATGAACGAGCGCGCTTGGAGCTGGGATTTTCTCTAAATGAAAATACACAAATCTGTCGTCACTTCAGATAAGACGGTCCCTTCCTTTTACAAACATACACAAGATTCTAATAGTCAGTCAAGTCAAATAAGTATAATTGTGCTGAGCGCCAATATTTCATTCAAGTGGCTGGTCCACTCTAGACGACCACATCCTTGTCTCGCTACATTAATATAACATACTCGTACTCTTCTAGGGGCTTCGCGGGTTAGATACAAGAGTAAGGGGTTGGTTTGTTTACGATTTTCCATGTTTCATTTCATTCGTTTTTGATCATTTCATCCGGGTCCGGGAGGGACTTGAGTCCCTTAAGCCCCATGCCTGTGCTAATTGTATTTCTTTTACAGAGTGTTTTAGATGGAAAATTATTCCAAATCAAGCATTTACTCATAGTTCGAGAACAGATCGCACCCTTCCAAGTAGATTTCACTGTTAAAGAGATGAGCCTGGATTTCAGCCACATGAAGGAAGCCGCTTTCGGATTGGTACAAAACCGTAGCAAAATCTTCTCCTTAACCTCAAACAACGCCTTATTGGAGTTCCTACTGGAGGGAACGCCCCGAGTCAAAGAATACCTAGTCGATTCCAGGAAAGAAATAGACAAGCAGCTCAAGTCTTCGTGTGAAGCATTTATTTGTAACACTACAAATTTACTCATCGGTAATCTATTGCAGTGGCTACAAAAGGTAAAGTAATAGAAATGAATTAATGAATACATTTAGTTATAACCCTATCAAGCCATGCTCTTGATTTGTACTTGTGTTTCTGACAAGTAACGCTAGTCAAGTGGAACAAGCCGTTTTTGATATGTCTTGAATATGTTGTGGTTTAGGTCAAAATAAAAGACACGTATTTTTTTATACGTGCTCTAACGATTCTTATCTTCCTGAGCGAATATAGTCAAAACAACAAAAGATTTAAAAAAAGTTTCAAATAAAAGTTTTTTGGTTTTTAGTTCTTCACTTCCCCTTCAATTTTTAAAAATTTAAAAATTTGTTTTATAGAGAAACTTAACCCTTTAACTGCGGCTGTCGTCAATAAGCGACTCGGGTAAACTTTACCGTAACTACGGCTGTCGTCAATAAGCGATTCACATATTTTTTGCCGTTCTTTTATGCTGTGAATCGCTTATTGACGACCACTAGTAACATGATACGTTGGTTCAAATGGAATAAAATTTATCAAATTTTCAGTCTTTGTTTTTTTGCATTCAGGCAGCCAGTTTCTTGAAAAATTTTTAGTAGCTAAAGGGTTAAAGCACATTTAACGACAAATTCAACCATATAAGCTGTATTCTGAAAAAGCATTTTACTCAACAATACCTTTAATCAACAATTTATGTTTTATTGGAGCAAAATCGTTCGAAAACTCAAAAAGTCCATGTTTTTCTAGTTGACAATCAATTTTATCGATTAAAAACTTAATTATCGATTTATGTGTGATCTCTATAATTCTTTCTAACTTTATAAGAAGTTTGGGAGAGTATTGTGATCGTGAAAATTGCCTAATTTTTTTTTGCGGAAATATTCGTTTTGCCGTTCTTGGAGACAGTTTCGACAAATTTTGGAAAATTTATTTGTTAATCCAAAGAACTGAACAGTTTTGGTAAAATTTGATGTACTGGAAGAGGGTGTTTATCCTTACCCAAGGAAATAGTGGGCATTTTTACTTTCTCCGTTACGAAGTACGAGAAAGTATTTTGATCGTGATTTTTTTTCAAAAAATTTTTGTACGGAAATATCCGTTTTGGGGTCCCTAGATACCATTTCAACAATTTCTGGAAAAAAAAATTGTGTGTCTGTGTGTGTGTGTGTGTGTGTGTGCGCGCTGTATCTCAAAAACTAATAGAGAAATTGATATGAAACTTTGAATATACGTCTTATTTGATAATCTGAAGAACTGAAAAGCTTTTGGTAAAATTTCGTACACCGGAAGTGGGTGTTTACCTTAACTGTTTTTTGTTTTTTGCCAATATTTTCTTAAATCACAAATACCACAAAAACATTTAAACAAACATCAAAGACAGCAAAGAAATGAGCATCTTTTGCTTGAAAATATTTTTCATAAAATCATTGCTATTCGAGAAAAAAAATTATTAATTTTTTTAAATTTTTGGTTTATAATTATGAAACGATAATAGTTACAGCAAATTTATGTGCATAATAATTGTAGAGAATGCCAAAATGAACAACTTCTAAAGAAAGAAGTTTTTTTTTAAATCTCGTTAGTTTTTGAGTAAACCGAGTTTTTGAATTTGAAGTATATTTTTTCCGTCTTTCATAATTTTGACGTTTTAAACGTCAGTTTCATCCGAGTTTACGCAACGCTCGATGTACATTTAAAATATGATTTCAATTGAAAATATACCATGAAAACGTAAATAAATATAAATGGCTATGATACAGTCAAGTCGGAGAAAGTAACATGATGGCCACATCACCATATTTTGTTTATAAATTTTTCTCATAAACTTTTTGAAAAAAAACTTATAATTACAAAATCATAACCTTTACATCAAATTTACATAACCAAAAATTGTAGAGAATGCTAAAATGAACCATTTCGAAATCGTACTAGTTTTACGCTAATTTTAATATAGATTTCTTCTCAATGTCGCACAAGAAAATACTACGAAGCGATTTTCGGAATACAGCTTTATCATACATGGTTCAATTTGGCTTTAAGTTTCAAAACAAGACGAATTGTAAAATTTTCAAAAATTGTGCGGGGAGGAAGAAAAATTATTATGTACAGTATGCAGCACAATAAACAGTACTGAAATTATGAAGCGTTCATTATTTATTATTTTTACATTATATACCGTTACAAACATTATTCATGACGACGTTCCCGATAAAACAGATGTTCAAGATGACCTCCATTCAGTTTCAAGCAGTGTTCATAGCATTGGCGAAGGTACACAAACATGTCTGTGAACACAGGTTGTTGCATGGCACGAAAAACAATTTTATACCGCAATTCTGGAATGTCAGACGGTGGATCAGTACGTAGAACAGTCTCTTTCAACATTCCCCATATGTACGCATCAGGTGGTGTTAGGTCTGGTGAGTGCGATGAATGTGGGAAATCAGTGCCACGCGAAATATGGCGCTCCCCAAAATGATTGCGCAGCATTCGAAGAGACTCCCTAGCCGTATGACAGGTTGCCCCGTCCTGTTGAAACCATTGTTGATTACGTGGTAGGTTACTGGCACAGCAAAATCGCTGAAGATCATGCAGAAATGGTGTGATAACCTGTTCTCTGTAGCGCTCCTAATTCACAGTTAACGGCGTTCCATCGTCATCTTCAATGAAATACGGGCCCAATATGCCATGTGCGGATACAGCACACCAAATGGTAACACGGTCACTTTGAAGGAATTGCTCGACAGTTATGTCGGGGCGTTCGAATCCAAGTAACCGTGTTGTCTGCTTGTTAATGTATTCGTTTAAATAAATATGGGTTTCACCGTAAAACCAAACATTCGGCAAGAACGACGCGTCCTCATAATCCGTAGCCAACACAAGTGTGCAGTATTCGGCTCTTACACGCTTATCAGCTCTAGTCAGACGCTGTCCGGTCTGTATTTTGTATGGCAACCCACCAATATTCTTGAACATTCAACGAAGCGATTGATCACTGATATTCAATTTTAATGATGATCTTCGTTCCGGCGATTGCAGCACCTGATTCAAAACACGCCGGTGATTCGTATTGGTTGTGACTGTCACTGGGCAACCCACGTGACCTGCGTTGGCAAAGCACACTTCCCGTACGACGAAACTTGTCAACAACTGCTAACATAACGGCATTGCTCGGAGCCCGTTTCATAAACTTAGGCCAAAATGCGTCGGCAACTTCTTTTAAGCTTGAACCGTTTTCGCACCCTTAATCGTATGACTGAAAATAGTGCTCCACGATAAAAACTTTTTCTACAACAGTGAGAATCATCCTGAAGCAACTAACATTAAAAAGGCACTCACAGACGTTGTAACCACGTTCAGAAATCAGTCGGTACGTTTCAGTGCATGACACATACACATTTGACACATGCGCATTTTAGTACTGTTTATTTTGCCGCATACCTTACATTTAGAGCCGGTATTATACAGGTCAGTTAAATATAACTGAAGATTAAAATTTAAATGAAGTTTGGTTATATGCAAAATACATGTAGGACAAATGTCAATTAAAATTGAATCATCAATTAAATTTAAATGACCTTTGTAATACCGGCCCTGAAAGCCATAAAACTTTTTTTGAAATCTGATTGTTTTGGTGATATTCGCTTGGGAAAATAAAAACAGATTTTCTCAAGACGGTGTTTTACCCCTTTAACAGTCGTTAGGGCACCTATAAAAAAATATGTGTCTCTTATTTTGACCTAAACTACAACATATTCAAGGCCTATCAAAATCGGCATGTTCCACTTGACTAAAGTTACTTGTGAGACGGTTTTCTCGTGTCGAGAGATGGGTATATCTGCAATAATATATTTACGTGGGGCTTGTTTGTCCATCAAATCTGAAACGAATGTATCCGAATTAGTAAAAAAAAAAAAAAAAAAAAAAAAGAACCTTTATTGGCATAACCATATATACAAAACAAAACAAATTAACTCTTTACATCCCTCACCCCCCCCTTCCACCCCTCCCCTCCCTCCCTCTCCCCTCTTTCTCCCATCCCACCTTCTCCAGCGTCTTCACTCCTGCCCCATCCTCTCTCATCCATTCCGTCACCCTTCTATTCCCTCTCACTCCTACCCATTCTTCTTTCACCCCCTCACATTCTTCCGCCAAGTGCTTCCATGTATCCTTCCCCCACTCGCACAGCCCACATCTCATATAATCCTCCCCCATCCACCTCTTCCTCCCTTTCTCTCCTGACCCACATCTCGCCCTCGCCAACCTCACCCTCTCCTCCCTACTCCATCCTTCTTCCCCCCAATACTCTGGTATTCTCCCGTACACCTGCCACCTCCCATACATATCATTATATTCACTCCTTTCTATCCGCCCCTGTCTCTCCTGCATATCCACCTCTCTCATTTTTTCCTTCACCCACCCCGCCACCTTCACCCCCCTCCCCATCCACTCTATCACCTTTGCCTCCGATAACCCCACCCTCTCATACATCCTCCTTCTCTCCCTTCTCCATTTCCCCTCTTCCCCATTCACACACCCCCACCATACTGCCTTTACCAATCTCTCCTCCCCTAAACCCCACAATTTCTCTTCGTATTTCACCACCCTCCTCATCGTTTCACACACCATTTTATCCCTGTTCGTCTCCTGCCTAAGTATATAACTCGGTGTCGACCTCTCCACTCCCAACATACATTTTATAAACCAACCCTGCTCCCTCTCCACCCATTCATACTCCCTCGTCCCCCATACCTCCACGCCATACATCATCACCGATCCCACACACGCATCCCATACCTTACACATCACTCTCATATTATTCTCTATCCATCTTCCCCATTTCCCCCATGCTATCCCCCATGCTCTCCTCGCTTTGCCTTGCACCCATCTTACATGCTCCTCATATCCACCCGTTTCCTTAAACACAAACCCCAAATACTTAAAACTCTTCACCCGTTCTATCAACTCTCCCTTCCACTCTAATTCTTTCACTCCTCCCACTCTCCCTCTGTTCCTGAATCTCATCCATTTCGTTTTTTCTACATTCACACACATACCTCTTTTATCCATATACTTCTCTACCCTCCTCATCATTCCTTTCATACCCATCCAGTCCTTTGCCACCAAAACCATATCGTCCGCATATGCCAACATCCATACCTTTCTCGACCCACTTACCACCCCTCCCTCTTGGCCTTTTTCCAACACCCCCTCTAACTCGCTCATATACAGGTTAAATAATAGCGGACTCAACGGGCACCCCTGTCTCAGTCCTACCCATGTCCTAAATTTCTCCGCTATCTTCCCCCCCACTTTCGCCTCCACCCATGTCTCCTCATACACCTCTCTCACCCATCCTATCATCCCCTCACTCAACCCTCTCCTCCTCAAACATTCTATCATCCCCTTCCTTGGCACCACATCATACGCTGCTTTTAGATCCAGGAACACCGCAAACATACCACCTTTCCCTTCCATCTCTCTCTCTATCATCCTCGCCAGAGTGAAGACCTGGTCCATCGTCCCCCTTCCTCTTCTAAATCCTCCTTGTGACTCTGGCAGTAACCCTTTATCCTCCACCTCTGCTTCCATTCTATTTTTCACCATCACCATCATTATTTTATACCCTGTACTCATAACTGTTACCCCCCTATAATTCTTTATCTCCTCCCTCTTCCCACCCTTGTGCACCGGGCACATCCTGCCCACCCTCCATGTCTCCGGCATCCTCTCACTCCCCGAATTAGTATATTTCCTCTTCTATTTCACAACGTTCAGTTTATGAAACATTTTTATTTATTTCATAAATTAATGTAGCGAAGTGTTCCGTTCCGGGCCTGTCACGAAAGGGTTAAGACTGATGAGGAACAATAATTTATGCTCACTCAATTCTTGTTATTGTACTGACAATTTAAATATTTAATAACTGTTTATTCTTAATGCTTCAGGCAGAACACGTTCAGAAGTTATCAGATACTTATAAAGACAACGCGGTTCCATTGCGAAGCCAGGACTTCTCCAAGCCCCAAATTTTGGCGGGTATCATCAGCATCGCTCAGAGGAACATCAAGACAAAGATACCGGAAATACAGAAATCGATGCGGCTGTACTTGGCCAACAGGGAAACTGAATTTATATTGTTCAGGCCCATCAAAGTAAGTTATTATGTTCGCTCATCCATCACTTTGTTAAGAGAAAACTAACAACAAGGTAAATGTTGATGAGAAAATTGCTTTTATAATTTCCTTAACCCTTGGCTGCACCTTGGGGTCCCACAGGACCCCAGCACTCTTTTCGCGGGCGTTTTGGGGACCTCTAAATATCGAAAATCCCACAGGTGTCGTTATACGGTGTTAGTAAAACTATCGAACTATACAACTGCACACATTAGAACATACGGCGTGCGTTAGTCTGCTTCTGTAGTTCGTTTGAAAAGTGTGTGGGGGCACCAGGCACCCCTGTAGTGCTGCAAGTGTCATTTTGGGAAAATGTTTTTTTTATTTTGTCTAAAGGTTGGCACTTTATTTTTATGATATTTTGCAACTATTTTCGTAATGATAATAGATAGTGAGTACTAAACGTCGCCATTTTTTCGATCGTATGCTATTATTATCATCATAATTCTACAGTATATTGTTTTTTACCACTCATAAAAAATTCAAAATCTGTTTTTATAGCAAAATATGTACAAAAACTTCAAGTCAAGCTATATGTATTTTCATAACTTTTTTTACCAATAAATAACAATTTCAAAGCATTATTTTTAACAAATGTACGTTAATTCTCATCATTTTGGAAATTTTGATTTTTTGGATTTTGGCTCAAATTTTTTTTCAAAATAAATATAGTTCTTGAAATGAACGTTTGCACCATTATTTTTCCCACATTATAAAATGTATAACTCATAAAATGCCACAGATTTCAGGTCAGTATATTAAAAATTGTAAGATGTATGAATTTTTTCCTAAAAAACGAATTTTTTGCAACTACGACAGTTCAAACTCAGGTGGCTGACGAGATATTTCTAAAATACTCTTATCGACCATACAATCTTCTAAAGAATGCCCAAAAGAATATTATTGGAGAGTTCTGAAGTCAAAGATTGAAATCTCACGATTCTACAATACTTTTTAGATGTGGGGTCCTGAGGGACTGGGGGGAGGTGGTGCAGTCAAGGGTTAACTATAATATATAGTTCTATTATGATCAACAATTCTTCACCGACAGGATCAAAACAAGTTCAGAAAACCGTAATATTCAATTAAGGGATTTGCATCTGAAAGCATTTACAACGCGATACATTTTGAATTATAAAGAACGCTTTGTTTATTAATATCACACGAGGGGCAACCCTCGAAGTAACAATTTTTGCAACCAGCTGTACCTTGTAACATGGGGGGGTTAAAATTTAACGAAAAACCTGTGACATCATTTATGTAAGCCGCCCAACTCGATACTAACGTTTTAAGTGTTTTAATTTATATTACAAGTAAAACTTTATACCATATGTATAAAAATGATTTAGATAAAGGGTGGCTTTGTATTTCGGAACGTAGGTTGCCACCAGTTGTTCAAAGTAATTAATTGACATAAAGTCAACAACTAGCTGAACTAATCTAAGATCGTGATTTTGTTTATCATAGCCATGTCTTATCTAAATAATTTTTATACATATGGTAGTTATTATTCTGGGCTGATTAAACAATTGAAATGTATTATTTTATAGGTTAAAATATTATTAAAAACTTGGCTTATACAATATCCGTATTATTTGTTTTCAGAATAATGTGATTAATGCTTTTATTCAAATGGATCAATTGCTGGTTGCTGCAAAGTACACCCCAGAAGATCAGTTGATGGTAGCTTGTCCTACACCAGAACAGTTGAATGTATTAATTTGTTCCGTCTCACTGACGGCTGAACAAGAGCACCCCAGTTTGATTAGGTCCTTATCCAGGCATTCCGATAAGAGCAAGGCTTAAATTGCATATTTGACTGTATTTATTTGTTTCTACAATGTAATAGGTTTATGTATTTAAATTAACATTTTTATGTGTACTACAGGCTGTTATTTGATTTCAATAAATATGATTTTACAAGTTAATTATTAGCGGTTCCTCATTGCGAGGTCATTTTTCTGAAGCTGATCCTACCCTAACTTAAACTGTTGTAGGAGCACTGATCTCTCAGTTTGAAAATACTCGGTAAGAGGCAGCATATTCAAAAACCGTTTAGCCAAATTGATAAGGCGAAACTAGTCGAGAACAAACTCAAGGTTTACTCAAAACCCATGACAAATTATCTGTAAAAGCTTAAATACATTCTTCCTAGATTTTTGGATAATTTTACGTCAACAGAGCGTAAAGTTGTAATAATTCATATAATTTGGGAGCTGCAAAAAAAAACAAATGTCAACGATTTGAAACTTCCCAGAGCCACTAATATATAATATATACTAAATTGTGATTCTGCAAAAACTAAGTAAAAAGGTTATAGACTTTAGCCCTTTCGGCCCTGGTGGTGGCAATTGCCACCGCAACATTCACATGTCTCTACTTACTATGACAATCCATATTTTTGCTGTTTATCACTAGATATCACTTCAACAAAGCCTCCTGAACAAAATACATGCGCAGTTTACGTCATTACTTGACTTGTGTTGTGTGTAAATAAGTATTTTATATAAGTCGTGCGAGATGGATGCCGATAACCTCAACAATCTATTATTTGGTAGGTAGGAATAATTACTGCGTGAAACCCAATATTGATTAAACTTTTACTGATATGTGAACTGTAAGATATGTTTGATAAGTAGAACGTGAGATGTTTGAGGATTCTGCCCAAATAATCCTTGTCATAAATTAGTTTTAGGACCTGCTGGTGGTATTTGCCACCACTAATTAATTCCTATATTAATTAAGCAAATGAGTTCAAATTTGGTATTTATGGTCTTAAGAAGCTCCCCATCAATAATAATTAACAAAAAAATTATTTTTTTCAAATTTAAAAATCCAGGGCTGAAAGGATTAGGATTTATTATGAACAAAGCGCAAAATTGTAATCATTTTGGTAGCTTTAAAAAATGTAAAAAAAAAACAAATGCTATCGATTTGAAACCTTACAAATTTTTTCGCCTGGTATTCAGAGTCTGCATAGAGACTAAGCTTCTCCTGAGCCATGCATCATTGAGCCTATGCTGCTCCACCTTGGATATTGGTATTTGTTTTTTGTGGTTTCCTTTCCATATTCATCTGGGCGGTGAAGCCAAGATTCTCTAAATCTGTCACCGACGAGACCATTATATCAGACCTGATGGGTGTTATAACACAAACAGATCTGTCGTCGTTAGCCCTAGTGCAAGCCCTAAGCCATGATACTACAGCCGGACAGGGAAGAACAAGATAAGCGATTTAGCTCCATAGCCCTTATTACCTGATAAGATCGGGAGCGGAAAAAGGCCAAGGGAGACCGAAGAGGTGACGAAGGCAGCCTGACAGTTCTAGGAGTTAGAAGGCTAACACTGCAACAGTTTGTGCATATCCCCGGAATGCATTAGTGATAAAGCCACTATCTCAATCCCCCATTGTTATCTATTCAATACCATTCAATGGATAACTGTAGGGTGTTCATTGATAGCCGCATACCTTGCCTTCACACCACGTCAAGGTGCATTCCCGCGTGAAGGATGGCATTTTATGTCCACTAATGAAAGTCAATAAAGATTATAGTTGCAAAATAATACAAATAAATATTTTTTTTCTGATTGAAACAATATTGAGTGATATTGCCTTAGTTACGATATGTCATAACACACTTATATTTCCCTAGGGAAATATGAAGTGCTCATATTTCCCTAGGGAAATATAAACATAAAAAAATGTCATTAGGAGCTTCTCGCAAGAATTGTTTTAATTGCTCTCGGGACAACACCTCCGATTTCTTAGGAAGGTATCCTTTATGGATTTTACAGGAACCAAACATTCACGGTCTTTCGTCGCTTGGGTTAACACATAGTTTGACATTTCACCAATTTATGAAACAACGCAAATACCAAAACAAGTCAACCATGATATTTACAAACAAGGCCCTTAGCAACGTTACCAATCCGATAAATTCAAAAATTTACAATCCAATATTTTCCCATTTGCAGAACAATATTCTTTCAATCAGAAAAAAACTATTGATTACAACACGGGAAATATGAATACATTTCCCTTGGTTGTCTATACATCCCTCGGGCTCCTGTAACTAGCCAACCTCGGGAAATATACTATTCATATTTTCCTAGTTGTAATAATAGCTATAAGTGCTGCAACTGGAGATGGGCGAAATGACACTTTTTTGTGAACTGCTTTACAAGCTCCGACTCTGTGAAGAGTCGACTCTGGGAGTCAGTTCATGGCTACGATGTGACATGTTAAGAACAAGTCCTTACCTCCAAAAATTTTGGTAACCATGTTTCTTTACAAAGAGTCGACTCATCATTAAGTGAAGATCTGCAATAATTTAAGAGTACTCATTTTGAAGTAGAAAGAGCTAAAAAATGGTGATGTGGCCATCATGTTACTTTCTCCGACTTGATGGTATTATAGCCATTTATATTTACGTTTTCATGGTTTATTGAAATCATATTTTAAACGTACATCGAGTGTTGCGTAAACTCGGATGAAACTGACGTTTAAAACGTCAAAATTATGAAAAATGAAAAAATTATGCTTCAAATTCAAAAACTCGGTTTACTCAAAAACTAAGGAGATTTCGAAAAAAACTTATTCTTTAGAAGTTGTTCATTTTGGCATTCTCTGCAATTATTATTCACACAAATTTGCTGTAACTATTATTGTTTCATAATTATAAACCAAAAATTGAAAGAAAAAAAAAATATTTTTTTTTTCTCGAATAGCAATGATTGTATCAAAAATATTTTCAAGCAAAAGATGTTCATTTCTTTGTTGTCTTCAATGTTTGAATAAATGTTTTTGTGATATTTTTCATATTTAAGAAAATATTGGCAAAAAACAAAAAACAGTTAAGGTAAACACCCACTTCCGGTGCACGAAATTTTACCAAAAGCTTTTCAGTTCTTCAGATTATCAAATAAGACGTATGTTGAAAGTTTCATATCAATCGCTCTATTAGTTTTTGAGATACAGCGCACACAGCAGACACACATACACAGACACAAAAAAAAATTCCAGAAATTGTTGAAATGGCATCTAGGGACCCCAAAACGGATATTTCCGTAAACAAAAATTTTGAAAAAAAAATCACGATCACAATACTTTCTCGTACTTCGTAACGGAGAAAGTAAAAAAAGGTCATCCGTTTTAAATAAAAACAAAATTCCAATTTGCCCTAAAAACATATTGGAAAGCAAAAATGTGCCCATAATTTACCCCAAAAACATTATGGAGAGCAAAAAAAAACCTCACATTTTTCTGTTACTCGAAAAACCAGCATATTTTCAAAGGAGTCACTCGACTCGACGACACTTCTCAGACTTGACTCTTTGAGCCAGCTCACCCATCTCTAGCTGCAACTATATTCAATCTCGATTTCTCACTTGTCAAAAAATCATTAGAAATTGAAAACACTCTTTGATGTCCTGTATTAGTTCCAGGGTTATATAATGTAAACTGAACGAGAATGAATACATTTTCGCGTGGAATATGTTCATTTTTGAAATGGCTGAATATTTCCACCCATCATTTATCAATTTCAACTTGATTGATTTTCCCATGGTATTCATATTTCAAAATTTAAATATAATAATAATAATAATAATAAATCGTTTATTGACCATGCCTTAGAAACATAACATAAATTCTTACAAATACAAGTGATTACATCATGGTCAAATGGACTAGAATCAGTTTCGCTATCTGGTCTTTTATTTACCAGACAACGAAACTGATCTTCTTTCTAGCCCTTGCATTAATAATTAGCTTATTAATATACACATACACATAAACATACATACACACATATTCATATGCATGCATACACACGCACACATACATATACTTACACACACACTCATGCATACACTATTTACATTAATATGTTTAAACTTAGTCTATGTATTATGATGTTTTTGAGAATCATACAGTGCCAGAGAATATTTGAGTTTGAAAGCAATATAACTACCATAAGCGAATGTTACCGAATTCATGCATTTAGTTATAGCATAAGAGAAGGATTTCTTATATAACTGTAATCTGTGTCTTGGAATCGTAAGAAGACCACGACTTCTAATATTAATATTATGTATGTTGCTTCTATATGAGATTTTATTATACAAGTAAGGTGGGCATTTTGTATGTAAGTATTTTGTAATAAAAGCAACCAGCATGTAGCACTCGTTGATTTTGCATGTTCAACCATCCACACTCCTGCAGTTTATGAGAGATTCTGGCTCTCCGCTGAATTCCAAAAATCGCATACACGAGTTCTGCATCCTCTGTATTCTTTGTACATCTTGTTGATCTATGAAGTTATTCTAAAGAGCACCGCAATAATTAAAATTTGAAAGAAAGAAAGAGTGTCGCACAAGAGCATCTTGGTATTTTTATTAAGAATGAGTCGGTTTAAATAGATACTTTTTAATGCAGCGTATGATCTTCGTAATAATTGACTAGTATTTTCTTTAAATTTAAGTTTACAGTCTAAGTAAAGCCCAAGGTTCTTTACAGAGTTGCTTACAGGGATGTGTTGACCATTTATTGTAATTTTCAGGTCTCTAGCTGCGATAGTTTGGCTTTTAGTAGGCCCAAATACCATTAACTTAGTTTTAGACTCATTAATGCAGAGTGAGTGAATAGTAGACTGCTTTACTAAAGTATGTAAGTCCATATTAAGTTTATCCTGTGCTTCTGCAATATCCTGTATGTTAAAAGAGATGTAAAGCTGCGTGTCGTCTGCGTAGAGGTGATATGACGAATGAGAGATGTCATAACAAAGAGAAGAAGTATAAATTGAGTAAATTAGTGGTCCTAAAATAGTACCCTGACCTACACCACATGTTACATTGAGGGAAGATGATGTTTTATTATCAATAACCACCCTTTGTGGATTACGAAAGTAACTGCTCAGTAGTCTGGTCCAAATCCGACAGAATTGAGAATAGATATTAGTGTTTGATGGTTTATCATATCGAAAGCCTTACTGTAGTCTAATAGAACAAGTGCAGTAACTTTACCACAGTCAGTGGCTCGAACAATGTCATCTACAATGTGAGTAAGGGCACTGCAGCAACTAAAACCAGGTCAAAAACCGGATTATAATTTGGGTAGAATGTCATAAGAGTCTAAATGATTACGTAATTGTTTTTCAAGTACTTTTTTAAGGATTTTTTAAAGCGCAGGTAATATATTTATTGGCCGTAAATCATTAGTTGATTGGGGTTATTATTTTTAGATAAAGGAACAACAAGTGATTCTTTCCATAAATCAGGAAAATAACTTTTATTTATACATGAATTGATAATATGAGTCACATATTCCAATATAGCAGGATAGCACATTTTAATTAATTTAATGTTGACACCATCTACACCTGTAGCATTGGACTTTACAGATTTTATAATGTTCAACACCTCCAAGTCGGAAACAGGCACGATTTTTAAAAGTTTTTTTATTGTTATTATAGAAACTTAGTTTATTTTTATCTGGAGGAATTGCCTGGACTTGATTAACTAGATGGTGATTAATGTGGTTTACATTTTTGAGATGTTCAGGAATAATTGGGGTTTCCTTTCCGTAGATATTAAGTTTTTTTAGTTCAGCCCACATTTGCTTTCTATTATTACCTGCCTTTTCACATGAGTATTGCAGGTACGCTCGCTGTTCAGCACGAATTGCCTTGGTTGTTAAATTGAGCATACTTTTATAGAACTCAAAATGCACTGGGTTTTTTTATTTTTTATACCGTTTGCTAGCATTATCTCTAATTTTCATCATTTGTTTCAGATTATATGTTAACCAAGGGGCATCCTTTCTAGAGGTGCAAAATGATTTAATTGGTGCATGAAAATCAAAAAGTGATAACAGTTTTTTTATTGAATAATGTTAGTTTAGCATCTATGTTGTCGATGTCATCAATTTCAAACCAGTTTAATTTGTAGAAGTCGGAAAGGAATATGTCGTAATTAAGATGTTTAAAATCAGGGGAATTGATAGTTTTAGGTGCTACCTTTCCACGATCGATTAGCCATTCGCAATAAACTAAACAGTGCTCAGACAAGTCAATAATGTCAGTTACCCCTGAATTGCTTATGTTATTGCATTCGTTGGTAATTATTAAATCTAATAACGATTTGGAAGTTGGAGTTATTCGCATAGGTTCAGATATTATTTGTTGAAGTGACAGGGAATTAAGTAGAGCACAAAAGGATTTACTTGATGCAGTAACATGTAATAAATTGATATTGAAGTCACCAAGACATAATATGTGGTCATATCGGAGACTGTTTTCAAGCATATATTTTCCAAATAAGTCCAGAAAATTTTTAAAATCGCCCCTCGGGGGCCTATAAACTACGCCCACTGCATACATTTTTTGATTTAAGGTCAATTTTAACCATAAGTGCTCAGCGACTGGTAACGATTCAACATGCATAACCGAATAATTCAAAGTATTTCTGATATAAAATGCAACACCACACCATGACTCGGTCGATCATTCCGTATGAAGTTGTAACCATCCAGAGTAAGCATCTGGTAGCCAAGTTTCTGTAACAGCAATCAAATCAAAATTTGTTACATGGCAATTCGCTTTAAATAAATCGAACTTGTTAGATATTGATCTTACGTGGATATGACAAGCCTTTAAGGTGTTACGGTGCATAATAAAACAAATATCTAAGAGAAATTGACTAAATCAAAGTAGCTCCGTTGACAATGATATTAAATGGTTTATACAGGTATTTCAAAAACATATATTAGAAAATAAAGGCATATAAAATGGATACAGAAAGGTTACAGAATTTAAAGATACATATCTAAACGTTACCTGAATTTAACTTCAAAACTTTAATAATAAAATATTGATAAAACAAAACAAAGATAAAAAGCTAGAATAGATTTAAATGCGCTTAAACGTACAGTGTAATACTGAAAGTATCTTTAACTGGTATGACATTAGCTGAACTTCTATTTCTTGTTTTCTAATTTATTATCAGATCTAGTTTTCGGCTTGTTTTTTATTTTTTGCGATTAATACTGTAGCAATATTTTGTTTGTCCTGTGGCTTTTCATTCACTGTATTGGGTCCAGTCAGCGGCAGTGTTATGGGTATTTGCATACGTATTTCCTCACCTAATTTGTTTATCTTCTCAGTAGTTGGAGTTGCAGGGCCACTAATTGCTTTCGGCTCGCAATGAGACAAGCTCTCATCCAGACTGTCTTCAACTAGTTGCTCAGCAGTGTAATAACGTTTATGATGAGTTTTTGGCCTTTTATATAAGCGTTATTCTCTTTGTTTTCCCTTGCTCTTTTCAGATGATTCCTTAGGATTTTATGATCTCTTGTTTCTGCTTCGGTTTGATCGTGATTTAAATATATATATTTTCCCTTCAACTTTGAACTCTTCTGCAGTACTTTAAGTTTTGTTAAGAAAGACAAGAATTCAACTAAAATAGGTGAATTTTAATTTTTTCCTAACCGGTATACGTTATTCAGATCCTTTATACTTATTTCAACGCCTAGCAGTTCATTGAGTTTTCCAACAACGTGGCCTACTATATCTCCTCCACTTTCAGTTGTTAGCCCAAAGATTATTATATTATTTCGTCTTAGTTTTCTTTCGATAATTTCATTTTGTTCTATTATCTTATTACTTTCAATTTCCATATCAAGCACCTCTATTTTTAGTGATAATCTGGTTTCAGTCGCTTCAATTTTATTTAGTAGGTCGTTTCTGGTTTTTACAATTGCATCTAGTATTAACTTAATATCAGTCATAATAGATAAGTGTATTGTAGAATTATAAATTATTTAATTACGAAGTATGAATCAAATATTAGACACAGAAGACACGCTTCACCACAAGGGGCCGATCATGTGGACTTAACAACAAACAAAGAAGGCCACGGATAGGAAAAACACAGTGTTATACAGTGGGTGATAATAAGGGAGTACTAAAATGTTCTAATGTGTATGAGAAATGAGAAACCAGATTCTTGAATTAAATTAATAAAAGATAAATAAAAATAAGCGGTTCAATAAACCCAGATTTAATATAAATACAATGCGAGGCGATTTATGTGTTTTTTTTTACTTTTTGCACAAAAAGGAGAGGAAATATACGCGGCCTTGTAAGGCCGTGCTCGATCGTTAGGATTTATAGACCCAAAATTAAATTAATAAAGGCTGGATTGTGATAATATTAACTCACCGTGTGGAGGACAATCAATGCAATATGCTAACAAACTTCTACTATTTTTCGGTTATAAAATCCACTCAAACCAACGAATAATGCGGAGATATCAGGTGCACATGTTTTAGCCAAATCGTGACAATACTGTACCAATTTTTATAGTTACATTACATTTATGATGTTATTCTGAACAAAATTGTTAGCGCTAACAGCGGTGTTATTTGCTAACATCGACAGATGTTATGAATATATGATTCTTAACACAATGTCTGTCAACTAACATCGACATATATTAACATTTTCAATGTTAAACAACACTTGTATTTTGAGGTTATTTCGTGGTTTGTGTTTTTCGTCAACAAAAAACTCAAATGGATAGTAATACTCTAATATTCATAAACATGCTTTATGAAACACTAATTTTATTTCTAAAAATATCCTTAAAAACGTATTATTAATCATCTATTACAATTTATGTACATCGGGCTGTTCAGAATAGTTTATAATAGCGCTGTTAAATTTCACTTAACATTGCAATGTTAATAACATCGATGTTGATACAGTTGTACAGAATAACACCATTAGACTATCAATTTCTTCAAAGAGGCAATTGTCATCGTATTTTAATGCCCGACATTTCTTTAGATAAAAACTTACACAAGATTTAATATCTGTCCAATATACTTGCGATAAAGTTAAAAAACATCATTGGAAACTATTAATTCTGGTGATGTTTGTTTCAGACTATTCTTCCATATATTGAAAACATGCTTGATAAGATTTGTACACTTTGATACTGTTTTCTGTTATGCCCAAATCTAACAATTTTTTACAAATCTGTAAATCTAACAATTTTCTTTTTATAAGGGAAGAAATTTTACTCGATATTGAAGGACAACGTTATTCAAAATAAGACCAAGTCCTGTAGCTGAAATGTGTTTACCTTCAATCTTTCGAATCGCTTTGTGAAAAATAGCACACAACGGATCGGCTTGGCATCGATGGAATACGTAGTTATAGATTATAGATCAAAAAGGAGGTCACTTTTCGACAGACCTGTCCTTGGTCACCTTAATGTTAATTAATAATGTTTTGATACAATTAATTTTATTAGAAACAAAAGATTATAGTAAAAAAGCCACTTTATTGTTTCAACAAGTAATAACATGTGATAACAATGCTTCTAGGATTGTTCTCACCTTACTTCTTAACAACCTGAATGACGTCCTCATCGGCCATCACGTGACTCACGCCCACCCTTTGTGGTGAATACTTGGTGCTGGTCCCCCAAACAAGCCCATACTTGAACTGCGCCGCCAACGTCCTGTGGATTGCATGGCAGACGTGCTCAACGGTGACGCCCTTCCTCAAAATGAGCCCATCAGAGAAATCTGGCGGCTGGCCTGGCTTTTTTGTGTACACTCTAATCAACGACAGATATTCCCACAGCGTCTCCAGCAAGTAATCCAAATTCAATTTCATATTACAACTAACAACGATACTGTTGGATTGTTTGGCTATCCGATCCACCTCCTCAATTGATATTTGATCGATCTTGTTGTAAACGTAAAGGCAGGGCAAATAAACGCGGTTGGCGCATATGACGTCGATTAGTTCGTCGGCAGTGCAGTCCTCCCTGAACAGGACTTCGGCGTTGAATAGTTTGTATTCGTGGAGTATCATCTGCACCAGCTTCTCGTCCACTTTTGTTAGTGGGCATGTGGAGTTGAAGGACAAACCTCCACCCTTTTTAATCTGAAATATTTTATCGATAAATAATCTGGATGATTGAAATATACATAGAAATACGCCAAGCTTACAATGTTGAAACTGGCCATTTAATTTGATGCAAGATAAGAAATACATTTAATTGTTTTAACTGTTTACTACAATTAAATATTACTCCCGACATGATCGGTTTGGTAGAAACATGACTGGAAGAGAAGGAGTGGGAAGTGGGTGTAGTGGGGCGTATAGCAATAACGTCAAGGGTAGAGCTAAGGGAGAAATTATAACTGGAGTACGTACATCAATTAAGGAGTTGGTTGGGGTTCAAGACAGCGAAGTAATAGAAGGGGTTGCCGAACGGACTTGTTTAAAAGGAAAATGTACGTATAGAATATTAACCCGCCAATGGTGACCTACTGGTCTGTGAGACCAGGTGTGTGTTGAATAACTTTATTCTCCGTTATTGTTTTTTGTTGCAATTTTGAGTAGCTGCCGCATTGCAGAGCTTAAATTGATTAAACATCTTTGTTTTATTGTCAAAGAGCATATATTTAAAAAAAAACGTGAACTATTAGTAACACGTTTCGAAAAATCTTCAGTTGAAAACCCCGGTGCGTGAGACCGGCGTCACCATTAAATTTGCGTCACCAATGGTGGGTTAACAGTTTACAACCAGCAAAGAGGAAAAAACTAATGAAGCATATGAAGGGATTACGGCGTGATGCAGAAGCAGAGAAATTGATAGTGGGTGGGGGCTGGAACGTGAGGATTGGAAACATGGAAATAAAAAGTGTGGACTATGAGGGGCAAGAAGGAAGAAAAAGAAAATCAAAGGATTCCACTATAAATAAAGGACTGGAGTGGGTAAACTGGGTTAAAGAGCAAGTCTTTGAAATATTAAATGGATGTACTGAGGGAGATTGGAATGGCAAAATCGCGTATTGTGGACCAAGAGGAAATTCAATAATTGATTACTTAATAGTCAGTAAAGATACGAGAGATGAAGTTGTAACATTCCTAGAAAAGAATACGTATGGATCAGATCATTTTCCTATGACTGTGCAATTAAGTTCTACAGAAGGAGAAGAAAGAATGTAGGAGGTAGACATATGGAATTGGTCTGGGAAAGTGAAGAACGTTTATGAAGAGAAAATTAAAGAAGCTGACTTCGAACAAATGAGGACTGTGAAGCAATTGATCGAAGAAATCAAGAAAGCAATGACCAGAAAAACTGTCAAAAGTGGTACAAAAAAAGGGACTGGTTTGACGAGAAAATCTTTTTTTGTCAGAGATCCGCATGTGAGTGGACTCATTGTCGTTTTATGATGAGTTTTAGCGCTTGAGTCATGTCGAACAGATATGCAATTTTCCCCATAAACGCGAATTTCACATCTGGCGGTAACAGTGATAGGGAGCTCCATCTTCGAAGGCTACTAGGCCGGCATTGAGCGATGTAGCGTGGCGGGAGAGGTGGGAATAGAGAGAGGGAGATTTGACAGTGTAAGACAGCGTTTTACATTTCTCCCAGCACGTCGCATTATTTCTCAGCAGCATAGGGAACCTTATTTTACGAATCCCCATTTCTCAGGAAATCCCCATTTTTCAACAATTTTTGCCAATTTTGAATTTTGTCGATTATAGCGCCGTCTGTCACGAATACAGAAAAAATTTCAGATAAAACTTTCTTATTTTTTCCCGGAGTATTCAAATCCGTACAAAAAAATGAGGGTTCCGATTTAACTTTTCTATTTCTCACCGCCTACCCCTTAGGGGGTTGAGGGTAGAGGGTCGAGTTTCGTATCATTAGATGTCCCTCCCCGAGGCGAACAAATTTTAATTATAATTTTTTTTTATTCGATGTATAGTTTTCGAGATATTTCACTTAAATTGAATACCCTGTATAGGAGACTGCAGGTATATGAGACTCCCTGGCTACTTATGTATGGGTCTAAGAAAGGATGAGATATACATGTTGGCACAATTGAGGTGTAGGAGTGAGGAGAGAGGTAGGAAAATATGCACGGGAGATGAATATATAAAGTGCGCTATGTGTGGAGTGGGTAAAGATGATTGGGAGCACTGTAGTAATAAATGTAAGGAGACCGAGTGGACATCGCTAGACAGGAGAAAGATGAATAAATGGGAAGAGTGTTTATGTGAGAGTGGCAGAGGAATGGATGTATGTAAGAAGATAATGTGTGCGAGAACAGGAAAGTGTAACTATCTGGAGTAGGGAAAGAATAAGGAATCAAGATAAAACGTAAAATAATTTTTCTACGACCGATATAAAAAGCAGGCGTTTGCGCTTGCGTTTGTCAACGCAAAGTAGACGTTTCCCGAGGAGCGAGCGACAAAGTACTTTGCCGCGCGTTGCCTATAGCAACTTTGCCATGCGTTGCCTATAGCAACGCGCGGCAAAGTATTCATAACAACTATCTAAACGTCACTTTGCACAATTTTTATTGACCCGTTACCATGGATATAACAGATTGAAAATAAGCACACGTCACAGTCATGTATTATTGCTTTTTATATTTAATTATATTTATGTTTCTTTTTCAAAGCGGTCGTAGAAAAAATGTTATGTATAGTGCGAGCGCAAAGCTCATTGCTGCTTCCTCTCTCAAGCGGCAATGTATCACTTTGCGCTCTTACCATACAAATAACTATTGTGTGTTGTTATGGTTAGGGTTTATGTAAGCAAATTGTAAATGTAGGTACGCTAATAATAATCCGGGAGGTAGTGTCACTTTTAATGAAGTTATTTTATGCACACTGTATTTTATACCAATGGTAGTTCCTATTTTGTTCATAAGGTATCCGACCGTCAGACCCTCCACTTGCGGTGGGTAGAATTGTGGTAGGTTGCAGAACTTGTCAAGAAAAGTTTTCCGATTAGTTATTTTATGCACGCTGAAAATTGTTGAGGTAAATATTTACTAACTATAATTCATTAAAAAAAAAACTTTTCAGACCCTTGTCTGGGGGTGGAATGTCCGTCAGTTACACGGTAAACTGTGAAAATGAAGTCATAGTATTCAGGTTGGAATTCATTCAGGTGACGGTTTGTGGTTCACATAACATGAAAATAATCAAGTTTGTAGTTTATTCAACATGACAATAATCGTCAGTCGGCATCAGAGTGGCGAAAAGTCCGTCAGCTGGATCGCAAAAGATGCCGCGCGTTCAATGCTGCTCTTCACTTCGGAGGCCCAACTGACTTTCCACTATTCTGGAGATGTCTGACGATTATTTTCATGTTATGTGAACCACAAGCCGTCAACTGAATGAATTCCAACCTGAATACTATGACTTCATTTTCACCGCGTAACTGACGGACATTCCACCTCCAGACAAGGGTCTGACGAGTTTTTTTTTAAATGAATTATAGTTAGTAAATATTTACCTCAACAATTTTCAGCGTGCATAAAATAACTAATCGGATAACTTTTCTTGACAAGTTCTGCAGCCTACCACAACTCTAGCCACTGCTAGTAGAGGGTCTGACAGTCGAATAACCTATGAACAAAATAGAACTGTGATATAAAATCCAGCGTGCATAAAATTACTTGATTAAAAGTGACACTACCTCCTGGACTATAACGGTTATATACTGGGTGTAACTGAATTCTGGTAGACTCTAAATATAATTTTTATTTCAAGATAATTTAGTATGGCATTTTTAGGGAATACAGTGCGTTGATATGTCTACTTTTAGTAAAAATTCCACTTCCGGTTTAACCAGAAATGACTATAACTTTTCTATTTCAAATGGAACACCCTATATATTTTTATGTAATTTAATTCGTCTCTAAATTCTGAGTTTAGAAATGTATCATAGGTGACCTTCTGGTTGTTAGTTTTTTGTTTAAATCGAATTTTAACAAAAACAAATTTAAATTGAATTTAAACAAAAAACTAATAAACAAAGGGTCACTTATGATACATCTCTGAACTCAGAATTTAGAGACGAATAATAGTATATTACGTACCGGGATAAACATTTGTGTTCTCGCGAGGTATGTATACTATTTTATTCACAATCACAAAATGTAATGATAAAAGTAAACTTGTTTGATTTTGGTACACATATTTATTTCAATGTCGGACATCTTTAATTCCTAAAAAAATTGATGTATGGGTGTCACTTAAAACTCAGTACCACACTTTTTATAATTGTGGTAAGTAGTGTATTACAAAATACAGCTAGATTACGTGGAGAACCCGAGCCACCAGCAGATAATGATGTAATTTAATACGATTTACGGCAATTGACATAAAATGGGGTAAACGTGCATTTCACGTAACTCAGTACGGACAAAAGTAAACGCAACAACTTCAGGTCCAATTTACGATGTTACCGGATTTCTTGCGTCACTATAACTGATGTAGAATAAAATAAATGTAATTAAACTACTGGTGAAACTAGCCTGTCCAAAAAGGAGGGAATCTTAACCTCACCCTAGCCTAAGCAAAAGCATAAATCGTTGTAACTGCTAACTGGTACGTAATAACAACCTGGTTTTAAAAGGAATCACACCGATTCGCATAAAGAGACGTGACAACATAGCGCACCATTTCGCAGATTTCACACATGCACACTTTTCGGTCGGTCACATGGAATTCACATTTATATTCCTGATGGAATTATTGAAAATGGAGATAATGAATTAGGACATGATTGCTGCATAAAGTTATGCATAACCAATGGTAAGATAAGAGAAGAAACGGATTTAATAATATACATATAAAACAGTAAATATCAGGAAAGAACAGAAAAAGTGCAGGATAATACAGGAAAGGAGAGGAGCGACACGAAATCCCAGAAATGGCCAGAACAGGTCAAAAAAAGGAAAGGACTGTAAATGTCAGAAACAGACAGGAAAGAAGAGGAAGGGGACATGAGGACAGAACAAGACAGAAGTGAATTAAATTTAAGAAAAATGACCGCCTTTTCATTCATTTATTTCACTTGATGTGCTTCACTGGTTTTAAATGTTTCTTTCTTACTATCGGCAGGTCTCTTGCTAAGAGCGTATTTCATGTAAACATATTTCATATTAATGCGTTAAAGGACATATGTGTCCTGTCATGGACTTCCGTATTTGGCAGAATAGAATTCTATCAAACTTCACTACAGGCGGAGGTTATTTAAAACTTTTTTGAACTTGTTAACCTACATTTTCTTTAACCGCTTAATGCACTCGACTGTGTATAGCCAGGTTAAAAAACTGAATAACACTCCCTCACCCAGATTAGAATTTTGTTTTCACAGAGGAATTCAGCATTGAATAGTTCGATACAGATTAATGCTTAACCCCATAAAATTACATGAACATTTTATTATTAAGCCCATCCACTTAATAAGATTTATTTAATTTGATATTTACAGCGACCCAGTAAACACGTTCAGTCGTCAAAATCACTCGTCGCCGTTGCACTATCACTATTGCATTAGAATTGGAATATATGTACGAGAACAATGACCTTGAGGTCGCTTTTACAACAATCCGGGTCCGGACCAAAAGTTAAATGATTTGCATGTTGACATAACTAATAACTAATTTCGGGTGACGGGAACGAAAAGCTTGCTATATTTTCGCCTCCGTTCCCGTCCTCGTTACTGTCCACGGGTTGTTGTGAAGGCGCATTTATTATGAGGTTACGGTTTTGACACTTGATGGGTTTTTGGGATGTTGCCATGCAAAAATTCGTTTCGTGTAAGAGCACAAATCATTAACATCCACTTATAAATAAGAAGTACTTAATGAAGAGGATGGTTGCGACCGTTATGACGTGGTAATCCATAATTAAACTGAATTGTAAAATTCACTTCAGAATAGATTCGTTGGAGAAACCAATTGATGTCAATTTGACATTTATATAAACTGACAATTGACTTTCTGTACTTCGAAATAGAGGTTCGCAGAATGTTTCTGTACCTCGAAATAGACGTTAGTAATAGAATATTACCCACCTTGAAGAGGAAATCGCTAATATCCCAATTTTTTGGAGGTTGAAAATATGCATATTATTATAGTGATTGTGAATAAAATTATGTAAAAACATACAGGGTGTTCCATTTGAAATAGAAAAGTTATGGTCATTTCCAGTTAAACCGGAAGTGGAATTTTTATTAAAAGTAGACATGTCAGCACACTTTATTCACTAAAAACACCATACTAAATTTCATAAAGATATGAATGCAAATGATACTCAGAATTTAGTTACCTCCTTATGTAATATTTTTTCTAATGTCTCACCTTAAAGTAAATATTCGGCTTGGGTTTATTCAGTCGAATCCCAACGCTCTCCAATTCCCTTTCGAGCAATTGCCTCTGGACGTCCTGCTTGGTCGCGTCCAGCATCATCACTACCAAATCTGCAGTTCTGGCGACGGCGATGACTTGTCTGCCTAAACAGAACACACTGTACTCACTTCATATATAAACACTCACAACGTGTCACAGCACCTCTTCCCTTTCCCTGGGCGGCGCCCTCAATGATTCCCGGCAAATCCAGAAGTTGAATGTTGGCACCGTTGTATTCTATTACGCCGGGGATGCAGGTCAATGTCGTGAACTCGTAGGATGCGGCCTCACTCTCAGTTTTCGTTAAAGTCGACAGTAAAGTGGACTTGAAGTGAATAAACAAAAATAAAATCAATTTATTTACTAATTCATATTGATTTTTATGTTCTTCTATAATCTTGTTTGATAACTTGTGGTATATTTATATTTTATATATATGAAACATCTTTATTGACAGACATAATTTTTATACAATAATTTTTACATATTTAATTTATGTTGAACTGTCAAGGGCTATCGACCATAGGTCTTTCTGCCCGTCTTTTTCAGTCTTGTTTCGTCCATTATTCGCTAGTCTGTTGTATGAAATGATGAAATGAATTGATGAAGTGTTTGGATAGGAAATTTGGGTTTTGGTGGGATATTGGGGTCGCGAGGGATATAATATTGGTTAAGGGTCTGGAAATTAACCGGGTTTTTTGAAAACTTTTCAGCAAGGAATAGTGTGCGTTTATATTTTAAATATAAGCAAAAGTATTTTATTTGGAATGCGGCCTAGCGCAGAATCCCGAGAGAAGCAAAAATGAGTGTTTTGATATCTCGAGGAATGCGAGTTAAACAGTATGTATCTGACGTTTGTTGAATTCTTATTGAAATTATTAAATAAACATGTTAAGTTAGTTTATGTGTGTTTTAATTGGAGTTCCAATCCTGAAGTTCGGGTAAATACACCACATAAGCTCATGAAATAAATAATAACATTACTATATGCTGGAGGCTTCTACTTTGTTGTACATATCATATAATAATTGAAAACACTATTGCTTTGATGGTGTATTTTATTTTTTCACTAGTTTCGGAAACTATAACTTGCCATTATTGAATATACAGTGTATTAACTGTTGTATTTGTTTTAATTTATTGTTTATTCAATAATGGTAAGTTTAAGTTGCCGAAACTAAAGCCACATAATAAAATACCTACATAATAGTGTTTTTATTTATTATATAACATTACTGTCATTGCTCAATTTTTTAAATTGAAAAAACGTTGGTTTCCTTTCTTTACAGAAATTTACACAATCACCCTGAATGTTACATTTAGGTAAGATTTACAACATAAAAAACTTCAAGCAGAAGCACGTTTCATTGAATTCTCATTGAGCACTTGCTAAACACAATGACTGTGAAAAATTAAAACACTTATTGTTGTTTTACAGACGTAATGTTTATAATTACATTCCTTGATAATGGTCATAAGACCAAAACACATTGGAATTATAAACATTCTATTAAACAAACTAGAAACAACCTTACTTGTTGCAGAAAGCATTAAATAATAAATAAAATAATATTTCGTTTTATTGAATTTAACATTCTATAGTTGTAGATTGGAATAAAACACTTTAACTTTTTTATACCACTATATTTAATTTATGTGACTAGTTTCGACCATTCACTGGTCATTTTCAAACATAAGTAAATTAAATTATGGCTTTACATTTCTTACATATTACAGGGCTTCAAACAGGGGCGAATACATTATGTCAACCTGGTCGTTAAGCACGGAAATTCCCGGATTAATTTTTGCTTTGTGTATTTCGAGTGCTTCCAGTAGATCCATTTTTCGGCCTTTAATATAATCTTGTTTGATAAATTGTGGTATATTTATATTTTAAATATATGAAACATCTTTATTGACAGACATAATTTTTATACAATAATTTTTACATATTTAATTTATGTTGAACTGTCAAGGGCTATCGACCATAGGTCTTTCTGCCCGTTTTTTTCAGTCTTGTCTCGTCCGTTATTCGCTAGTCTGTTGTATGAAATGATGAAATGAATTGATGAAGTGTTTGGATAGAAAATTTGTGTTTTGATATCGGGGTCGCGAGGGATACAATATTGGTTAAGGGTCTGAAAATTAACCGGCCGAAAAATGGATCTACTGGAAGCACTCGAAATACACAAAGCAAAAATTAATCCGGGAATTTCCGTGCTGAACGACCAGGTTGACATAATGTATTCGCCCCTGTTTGAAGCCCTGTAATATATAAGAAATGTAAAGCCGTAATTTAATTTACTTATGTTTGAAAATGACCAGTGAATGGTCGAAACTAGTCACATAAATAAAATATAGTGGTATAAAAAAGTTAAAGTGTTTTATTCCAATCTACAATCAAGATGTACCACGAAGTAAACGCCACCAACATTAAACATTCTATAGTTGGGTATTTTAATTTATAACCAGATGCAGCACCTGTATCATCATGTGATTAATTAACGGCTAAAATTACCTTTCCGACTGATGGAAAACCTATGAGAGCGACCCTGGCGTCGCCACTCTTGAGGACATCAAAGCCCTCGCCCTTTTCCGATTTTTTGGAAGGCTCCAGCAGCTGCGACCTGTACTTGGCCAATTTGGCTTTGAGTAAACCCAGGTGGTATTCCGTAGCTGAAGAAAAAACGGATTATAGCTCGAGGGATTTCGAGATTAAGGTTATGTCACCTTTATTTTTCTGAGTCCTGCCTATCTCCTTCTCGATCTCCGATATCTTCTCTAGGATTCCCATTTTGGTGTAGTTTCTATTGCTTACGTGAACGCGTTACGTTGAATCAACCTATTTTACCAGCAGATTCCAAATTGGACATCCATGCAGGTATTTTGACGTTTGCTGATTTGTATTTTTTTCAGGTTAGTGCAGAGGCGTAACATTAATTTCGTAATGTATGTAGATTGTAATTGTTAAGCTTACTTGCCAGCTCGTTGGTGTAACTGAGCTTGTCGCTACTGATCAAGTTTCTTTTTAATTATTATCAAGGTTAAAGTTTTTAATGGTGGTAGAACTGTTTGTTTGTATGATCAATAATTTGAAAATGCCACTTTTCGGCAGCAAGTTTTCTCCGAAGAAAACTCCCCTGAGGAAAAATGGAATCACAAATGAGTCATTGGAAGATTTATTTGGAGAAAGGCACTCAATCACATTGAAGTTGGGGCATCAGGAATGTATATTTGAAAACGGTGAATGGATACCAGGTGAATTATAACACAAATGGATGGTAGTAGTCAGTGGAGGCTGGTGAAAAACGTAGAAATGATAATTATGATGGTTGGGGGTCGATTGACTTGTTCACTCAGCGAGTCAATTTCTATTAGTGCAGTAGAGACGTGTTATCCTGACCCATCTTTAGTTCCGCCTACCCCGCCACCAGCCTCCACTGGTAGTAGTACTTGTAGTAATAATTTCATGGGAAAATGCCCACTGACTCTAGGTTTTAAAAAATGTGTGAAATGTGCAATTAAGTTCGGGTGAAAGAAAATCAAATATTTAATGCAGGAGGCATTTACTTCATGGTACATCTTGGTTGAAATTTGGAAATGGGACAAAGTATATTGTACAACGAGCATATAATGATGGCTATTAATCACTCATGCCCACTTGCACCGCAGCTACTTAATCATGATTAAAAAGTTAATCAATGGTTAGCGGAGAATTGGCTTGCACCGCAACTTAATCATGATTAAAGTCCCCAAGAAACGTCAAATATTTAATCAGCCGATTTTGGCCGATTAACTCAAAAACTGATAACTTCACGCGTAATATAGTCGTGAAGTTATTTACATTTGGCAGACGATTTTGAAATTAAAAACCTTTGTTTTGTATTTGTTATTAAAAACGATGGATTTGGGAATAGTTAAGCAGATCGATGAAATCGATGGCTTGGACGTTAATGATTTTATTAATTTTGGTTTGTTTACCTCGTCCAATAATAAGAAATAATAATAATAGTATAAGTTAGTTAGCATTTAGTATTCATATTTACCGCGCATTTGTTTCCAGTGTTCTCAATAGAACAACGTAAAACAACCAAAAAAGAACTGAAAATCCCTAGAAAAACGTGTGCTCTCTATAATAATACTCCGTGGTCGATAGATGCTTAATCAGCCGACGGTGCAACAGAAATACTCTGATTAAAGTTAATCATGATTAAAATTTAATCATGATTAAGTTCTGCGGTGCAAGTGGGCATCAAACTATTTGCTCCACTCGCTTACGGCTCGTTCCGCAAACATCTTTCTCGTGATTAATAGCCATCATTATATGCTCGTTGTACAATATACTATTGTTTTACCACTATGCATTTGCTGTTTCAGTTTACGATGTGACTATAGTTTCGATTAAGAAATTATCATTATCAAATCAAGTCTAATGTTTAATTATGGGTTACCACGTAATCAATGCACATAGTAATGGACATAAACATCCTCCGACTGGTTCAGGACCGTAGTAAACACCACTGTCCCTGGGCCATGATGGACACCGGTGCCCACTTGTACATTCTAACTTTACTAGATTCTCTGGGTCAGGCAGTTACATATCTATATGTTTTTACTGGCCCTGCAGAACCAGGGTTTTGATCTAGAGGTGAGAGCTGAAAAATGTGTTGGTTCTAAATATTTTAAAAGGTTATGATGGTGCTAGTAATATGAGTGGTATTTATTCTGGTGTGCAAACAGGAATTAAAGGAATTGAAAAAAATGCAACATAGATTTATTGCGCAGCCCACAACTTAAAGGCAGGCCCGTGCTGGACCCCTTGTTAGGGCGGTGGACGACCATTGCCAGAGGGCGCCAGCACTATGCAGGGGGAGGACTACCGGGGGGTCTGGAATATAATAACTAAAGCATTAATCGCACATGATGCTGGGTTCAATATGCTTTTCTGGCAGCTGGTCACGGTACGAATGGACCACCACACTTACACATATCGTATCGGTATTTGTCAAACAAAATGACCATGTATTTGCTAAATTCTAATGTTCATTTGATTCATTTCAAATATTTGCAATGTCTTGGGGCAAAATAAAAGACAAAGTAGTAGTGGAAACTTAATTAGTGTAATTTTGGTAAACTAACACACATAGAAAATGAAGACGAGACAGTTTTACATTACACACATTTTAAAAAAAGTTACCAGCATTTACTACTTAATTTTTAATGAAAGTAAGAAAAACAAATATGTTCACAAATGTAATGTTCTTTGATTGAATTTACAAACTAAACCTGAAGTCTTTTTAATTCGGAGCTGGAGTGGCAAAGATAATCAATAACTGTGTCTGGATCTATGGAGTTCAAAATATCAGCTTCTGAGAGCATTAACAGTAAAGATTCTAAATTTTCATTTGTCAAAGACGATCTCAATCTGGTTTTAATAAGTTTCAATTTAGAAAACGCTCGTTCGCAAGAAACTTGAGTCAACGGGATGGTTAGAAGAAATTTATATTCTTTTGAAAGTTCTAGGTATTGTAAACAGTACATGTTATATTCTAATATAATTTTGTACGCACACTTGATACAACTGTTGCAAGATGCTGACGCTTTGCACTGGATCTCGTGGTCTTCATTATCATCTTCTTCTTGATCATCGTCATCATCACCGTAGTCATTGATTTTCTCGTCTGAGACATCTTCATACTCATAGTCAGCGTTCATACTTGCATTTGAAATCTGGGGCCATACATTCACGAACGAGATAAGTTCTTCTTTCAGCTTTTCTTCATCAACGTTCAAAAGTAATTCTATTTTCTTCAATGCTTTAGGAGGAAGAGATTCTTGGGATTTGAATCTTTTTGGGTCGAAACAGGCCAGATCCAAATAGAGCACAAAACGGCTTTCCATAGTTTGGACAGCTCTATCCACAATTACGAAGAAGATCTTTATTTTGAATTCTTCGTCAGAAGTTCCAGCACTGTCGTCTTCAGCTAGTTCTCCTGCCATTTTCTTTACTTTCTTCTTTCTTTTCTCAGCTATTGCTTTGCCAATAACGATGTCATTAACCCTTTGGCCTACTTTCCTTACGTCCGAATGCGTGCACTTTTAACCCATGCAGACGCGACGGAATATCAGCAGAAACAAATCCCACTGAGGCGTGCCCAATTGTTTGGGCACAAATTCATGCTTTTTCATGGTACAACTGAAAACGTAAAATATGGACTTCAAAAAATTCTGTTTCGCAAGAAAATGCATTCATTGTGCAGCACTACTAACGCAAGCGCTGCGCCACGAGTTGAGCTCGTGCTCGATGTGTTTGGCCCAAGCAGCGCGCCACGAGATATACTCGTGGTCGTTGTGTTTGGCCCGAACATTTAAACACGAGTAGTACTCGTGGTTGTAGGTCAAAGGGTTAAGAGTTTCATCGGTCTTTGCTCTTTGTTCAAGTTTCTGCTTCATTTTCAGAACAAAGCGTTGTGCTGCTTTCAAAGTTTCAGAAAACTTGTCTCGTAGGCGTTTTAGTCTACTATGAGAAGACTTAATATTCCCCCACGCTTGGGCGTAGTCTAGATTCTTTGTTTGGAGATAATCCGATAGTGGCGTAGTGGTTTTGAACACTTGCAAGAATACCATGCCAATAACTATTGTTTCGAAATCCAGATACTTGTTAAGTAAAGCAGTTGCTCCATGTCTCACTTTGGCGTTGAAATCAGTTGAATTTGAAATTTTGAACAGAGCCAATACCAACTCCAGATAAATGTGTTTAGATTTAGCTGTGTTTGAAGACTGTTCTTTAGAAGAGGTCCACTCATCTATTCTGCCGAATATTTTCTTTGCTGCGTTCCTGCGGCTTCGCCATCTAGTAGCCCCAATGGCTTCCAACTTCCAACTTTGCTCCCTGAACTTGTCCAGTCTTTTAATTGAATCTTTTAAAAAATGGTGATGTGGCCATCATGTTACTTTCTCCGACTTTATATTTACGTTTTCATGGGTTTATTTTCAATTGAAATCATATTTTAAATGTACATCGAGCGTTGCGTAAACTCGGATGAAACTGACGTTTAAAAAAACGTCAAAATCATGAAATATGGAAAAATTATAGTTCAAATTCAAAAACTCGGTTTACTCAAAAACTAATGAGATTTCGAAAAAAACTTATTCCTTAGAAGTTGTTCATTTTGGCATTCTCTACAATTATTATTTACATAAATTTGCTGTAACTATTATCGTTTCATAATTATAAACCAAAAATTAAAAAAATTAATAAATTTTTTTCTCGAATAGCAATGATTTTATGAAAAATATTTTCAAGCAAAAGATGTTCATTTCTTTGTTGTCTTTGATGTTTGTTTAAATGTTTTTGTGATATTTTATATATTTAAGAAAATATTGGCAAAAAACAAAAAACAGTTAAGGTAAACACCCACTTCCGGTGTTTTACCAAAAGCTTTTCAGTTCTTCGGATTATCAAATAAGACGTATGTTCAAAGTTTCATATCAATTGCTCTGTTAGTTTTTGAGATACAGCGCACACAGCCAGACACACACACACACACACACACACACACACACACACACACACACACACACACACACGCGCGCGCGCGCGCGCACACAGACACACACACACACGCGCACACACACACACACACACACATGCAGACACAATTTTTTTTTCCAGAAATTGTTGAAATGGCATCTAGGGACACCAAAACTGATATTTCCGTAAAAAAAAAATTTGAAAAAAAAAATCACGATCACAATACTTTCTCGTACTTCGTAACGGAGAAAGTAAAAACCTGGGTCTCTTGCATTATGCTGAAAAATGAGATTGATACAGTGAGGCACTGAGATATATCAGATATTACAAGATTTAAAACGTGTGAATGTGATTTGGCATTTTGCTGGCCATGTGTGCAGTCAAACCATTATACTGGCCGCTCATGTTAGACGCGCCATCAAACGCATTTGCGACGCAATCACTCAAAGGTATTTCAAGGTCTGTCAATGCTCCAGAGAGAGAGTGCCAAATAGTGATTCTCCTGTAGTAGAAACCACACTTTTTAATGCCAGTAGTCTCTCGCAAAATTCATGTCCTTTAACATACCTGGCTACTATTGCACATTGATCGTTGCTACATATGTCTATTGTAGTGTCTATCAAAACTGAGTATTTGCCGGCTGATTTGATTTCATTTGCCACGACAGATTTTATTTCTTTTGTCATGCAGGTCATTATTTTTGCTACTGTGTTGATACTTAGAAATGTCAAGGTATTTCCTCTGCCCACCTTTTTGTTTTTGCTTTTTCCACGTCAGTTTTTTTTTCCTGACCTTTTAGACATGCGCATATCACTTTCTTCGATAGCCTTTTTCAAGTGTTTCTCTAACCGTGGATCATACTTGGACATTAATAGAATAATTTCTAAGAAGTTGCCATGGTTGATTGTGTCATCTTTAAGAGAGTAGGCAGCTTCCTTTGATGCACGAAAAGCAAATCCTTGCTTTCCTATAAGCTTCAAGATATCTATTACAATTGTCACCACATGTCTCCTTTCTAAAACTTCTTGTTTCCTCTTTTCTAGTTGATCACAAAAAAGAAGGTCACAAGTACTTTTCTTACATTTGGCTAACATAAAAGCCTCGACAGATTCAAAATGAGCTTTGGACATTTCATGTTCATTAACTCTTTGATGGACATGTTTCCAGTCTTCAAACCCTGTACAAAAGGGTGAATTTGAGTTGCTGCTGTAAACGATACAAATAAAACAGAATATTTTCTTCGAATTTTCTTTATATGAAATCCAATGTCTCTGAAAGGTTTCTCCATCGTTTCGTTTTTACAATGTATAAAGGTTTTTTGTCATTGAAAGGCAACTCTCTTTCATCAGGTTGGATTGGATGATGATCAAAATATGCCGATAAATCTCTTTCACTTGGTTTTTTGAAGTAATTGATTGTAGATTCTTGAGATTCTTCTACGGTAGGATTACAACCTCGAGCAGAATTTCCTGTATCGAATGAAGGTTTTTCTAGTTTACGAGGGGCTAAGGGTAATCGGGTCTTTCTATTGAATTTGTGAATTTTCCACTACTGTGAACACTTGAAATGTATCAGAACAGGAATCGGAAAACTGATTCATCGTCGACGAGGCCTTCTGTTGATTCTCTATCGTTTTGGAACAATCAAGATTTGATGAGTTTGATAGTGAAAACAAGCTAACAAATTCTGCTTCCTCAAACGTCTTGTTTTGTGTATGTGATCCAAGATTTTCATCTTCGGATGGGCCGCCAGGTTTTTTAAACAAAGTTGTTATTTTTGAACATGATTTTGCAGACTCGAGTAGGAGTTTGTTTTTCTTTTCTTGTCGAAATTCATGTCCACTTTTTTTTCTTTTATTTTTCTTGTCCATTATTTATATCCCGCTAAAACAAATATGACTAATTAATTTATGTACTTGCAAAAACAATTTATGAATCTATTTAGATTTAGATTTACAGTCAGTCCCCCACCACGAAGCAGTGAAAAGGTTAAGTAAGTCGACAACAACAAAATTTAAAAAATAAATGAAAAAATAATAATACAGCGGTCAATTATGATAGTCCCAACGCCACAAATAAAAATTAAATGAAAATTGATCACCGTAAGGTCGTTTGGAGCCGAGTTATGCTTTTTTTTTCAAAGATTAATATGAACAATAACGACACTGACCTTTATCATGAAGGATTTTAAACTTGCATAAGAAGAACAGTAACAGCACAGAATAACTTAATAGTAATTTACGATACAAGTAACGTTATGAAGGCTTTTACATTACGAGAGAAAAGTTTGAAAGTACGAGCGACGTAGGAGCGAGTGATTTTAAATTCTCGACTAATGTAAAAGGAAATAACGTTACGTGTGTCGTAACACGATTTATTTTATCCTATTTCTATTTTTTTTAATTAAAAATAAAGTTTAATGAAAACCGTCAAAAAGTGAAATCATGTTTGTTTGGTAAGATCTCCATAGCAACAACTTGCGTTAAGATAATATAACAACACTAGTGTTGTTAAAAGTACCTTAACGTTACTCGTTGCTAAGGTGTTATTGGCATGTTAAAATTATAGGATAAAATAAAATAAAATACTACACCACACAAGTCACAAACAGCCGACTGCGTGAGTTTACTGACTAGTGAGTAACAGACAAGTATCAACAGGCAGACCAAATTTGAGATGGCCTTGGCGGACGTCTCGTTCCACCCCTTCACCCCCCGACTAGCTGAGGGCGCGCCGCGCGGGTACTGGAAGAATCATAGTCCATTCTGTAGTAACATACTGTCGCAACACTCAACCCGGCCGCTCGGCAATATCGACGATAAGCCTCGTCGTAAAACTTGTCAGTTTCGGAACAGGAGGGCGCCAAAATTTCCAGGCTGGAGGGCGCACCGGGATACGTCCCGGCGGCCCAGCACGGGCCTGCTTAAAGGACCTCGCACGATTTATATGGAAAATGGGTTTCGGTGAAATTTCACCAAACTTTAGGAAAACATTCCTCAGACCATTCCACACAAAAGTCTCAATTGAGCGCAAAGTCTGAATACCCCTAGTTTAGGAGCCACGTAAGGTTGAAACAACATTTGAAGGCTATTTCAAATTATAAGATCCATTTTTCAAATCGAATAACATCAAGATGTTCTGAGTTTGTATCAAGTACATGAAAGTGATCAATGAGAAACAAGTATATGATAGAAATAGTAACGATACTATACCACCTACTTATTTACACATGTAAACCCTTGTTTCCGGTTCTACTTGTTGGATTGTGAGATTGGGTCCGCCCTTTGTTTCCAATTGAACTGTAAACACTGTTTGTGGTGATTTGTAATCATTTCTACAATAAAGGACCAAAAGAAATAATTTAACCAAAACAGTGCTTCCTAGCTTAAGCAAAATGTGAATGAAGATTGGTGGGTAGTCTCTATCCAACAATCCAACCATTTGAAGTAATTTTATAAATTAACCCTTTGGCCTACTTTCCTTACGTCCGAATGCAGCAGCAGAAACCAGTCCGACTCAGGCATGCCTGGCGTGCCCAATTGTATGCGCACAAATTCATGCTTTTTCATGACACAACTGAAAACGTAAAATATAGACTTCAAAAAATTCTGTTTCGCAAGAAAATGCATTCATTGTGCAGCACTACTAACGCAATCGCTGCGCCAGGAGTTGAGCTCGTGCTCGATGTGATTGGCCCAAGCGGCGCGCCACGAAATATGCTCGTGGTCGTTGTGTTTGGCCCGAACATTTAAACACGAGGAGTACTCGTGGTTGTAGGTCAAAGGGTTAACAAATAATCCATGATTTTTAAATGATAAATCATGTGATATTAGATAATCAATACATTTCAAGATGTATTACAAAGTAAATACCTCCAGTAAAAAATTGTGGCACACCAAATGCAAAAGTGTATAACGGGTCAAATATGTCCTGTAAATGTGTTAAATAAAAATCTCTTATTAGCTTTTTAAGATGTTGATATCCAGTGAATATTGAGACTGTTTTGAAATATTAGAATCCGGCTCGAATGGAACACTTCACAAGCAGTCGCAAAAGTTGAAAAACAGAATTCAAGAACTGCAAGAAGAGAACAATATGTTGAGGTTGAAATATCAATTGATGCTTAATATGGTAAGTTGTATATTGATTATGTTCTTTAGCATGAGCTTTCTTTACAGATTGACACATGGCTGCACAAGGCCTATGCACAAGTATATTTAATGGCGCCAATAGCCGTACTTGCAAGCCAGTGAAGGTTTAGACGTAAAGAAAATTTTGGCGCGTCAACTTTATTTTAATTAGTTTGTTCAGTAGACAACTGAACTTCACAATGCTTGTAGACTTATTGTTGACGAAAATATTTGAAGATTTGGAGAGAAAGAAATGTCACAAATGAAAAGGCCGTATGTGGGTTAAAAAATGCAGTACATGAGAGTCATGTTTAGAATACCTCTAAACATTTGGTAACAACCCTAGTAGCACTAGGAAATATTTTACAAATATTGATTTTACATTTTTATGTTTCGGAAATATTAAAAGGCCAAAGTAAATATTTATATAATATGTCTATGGAAATGTTGAAATAAAATTATTATACAGTGCGTTTTTTTATAGATGCACCATAGGGATTTACGTGTTAAAATTTGTATGCCTGTTAATGGTTTTCCTATTGCAAATTTCAGTATCATTTTTGGTACACTTTAAGTTTGCATTGTCTTTCACAACTTTTGATAGTTTTTATAAAAAAAAATCGTAAATTTTAAAGAAATTTAAGAAAATATTTTTCGATTTTTCGGTGCTTAATAATTATTTGTTTTATTAATAGGCGCGTTTGTTGACAATCAACAATAAATAACTTACAAAAACAGTAAATACGTATTAGAATATGAAATACACCTTAAGAAAAACAAATTCTCTGGAAAATATTTAAATTTATACTAATAATATAATAAATATTCAAATTGTTTGCCGTAACAAGCTAAACAGTAACCTAGTCTATCTTGAAAATGTCTTTTCACATTTTGCAATTGCCTAACAGTTATTCCATTAGAGGCTTATTCGATCTGTTAGTTCTTGCAAATCTCGTGGCCTGTTTCTAATGTTATCAAACACTTGCGATATATCCCCAATAAAAGAAGTCCAGCGGACTCAAATCACAACTTCTTTCAGGTCATTTAAAAGGTCCAAAACGACCACTCCAATTATTTGGAAATTGGCTGTTTATTGTTACGTTGTCATGTTGGTAGATTATTCTGCCGTTTACTGGAATTTGTTAAACAGCTGGAAGGATGCGTTCAGTAAATGTAGATAAATATTTTATACTAGTTAACGATCCCTCGATAATAAATGGCCCAATAATATGGGGGGTGCGAAATGTCTAAGCAATTCTAACTATGGCGGTTGTTTGTTCAATCGACAACAAACACGCCTACTGATAAAAATAGAATATTTAAAAACAAAACTAGTCAAATATTTTCTTGAATTTCTTTAAAATTTACGATTTTTTTATTATAAAAACTATTAGAAGTTGTTAAAGACAATGCAAACTTCCAGCATACCAAAAATGATACTGAAATTCGCTATAGGAAAACCATTATCAGGCATACAAATTTTAACATGTAAATCCCTATGGTGCATCTATAAAAAAACGCACTGTATAAACATGTTCTATATATTTCAATCCATATATTTAGTAAGTAACATTTTATAAATACCGGGTGACCCAGGGTTCTGTAAAAGCCCCATAACTTATTTGCTATTTGAGATATCGACTTCTAGTTTTCTTGAACTGTTTCTGACACGTATTCTACATATTTTAAAAATATGTATGTTTTTGTACAGGGTGTCCCAATATACATAGCAGACCAAAGTTATGTTTTTTTAAATGGAACACCCTATATTTTATACTTTATTTTCAACCCTCTTGAGAAGCTGATAAAAATAGTATAAGATACCATGGGTCTATTATGGACGGTTGATTAGTTATGGGCAAATTTGTGGCAAAAACAAGGACACGTTGAAAAAATTGCAGAAGCGCTCCTAGCAATGCTAGCGTCGTTTTTTATACACTAAAGAATTTTCCACATCATGAAGAATAATACAAATCGGCTTTGGTTCTTTTTTGTTCATACTGCTATACAGGGTGTCAACATACGCAAAATAATGGATAACTATTTTTTTTTAAATGGAACACCCTATATATCTTGCAACCAATGCATGGAATTTTTAATAAGCTTTCCAATGATGTACAATTTGTATAATGAAATATTAAGGATTCTTAAGATTTATCCATAAAAACATATTTCTTTTGTCACCTCCTGCTCATTTTTGGATTTTCAGCCAAAACTATGCATTTTTTGAAAAAATAATAAGAGACCAAAGTTGTAGAGCGGAAAATTTTAGATCGATATAGGTCTTTCGACTTTTTCAATAATGCGTGTATTGCCCCCCAGAGTGCGAAAAATCGTGACCGTATATGCATTTTAGCGTTTTTCTCAAATGTTTTGTTAATTAATTGCACTATACTTTATTTTCCACGTCCTCTAGCAGAAAAACGGGTAATTGTAGAATTATTCAAATGATCTACATCAATTGAAAATATTCCGCTTTACAACTCTTAAAAGAAGCAATTTTTGCCCAAAATGCATAGTTTTCGCTAAAAATGCAAAAAACCACTGAAAAACGCAAAAATTGATATATACATTTTCAATTTGCATTTTTAGGGAAAACTATGCATTTTTGGCAAAAATTGCTTCTATTTAGAGTTGTACAGCGGAACATTTTCAATCGATATGGGCCATTTTAATTTCCCTATAATTTCCTGTTTTTCCGCTAGAGGGTGCGGAAAATAAAGTATAGTGCAATTTATTAATAAAAAATTTGAAAAGAAACGCTAAATGCATATACGGTCCCGATTTTGCGCGCTCTGGTGGACAATACACGCATTATCTTAAAAGTTTAAAGACCTATGTCGACCAAAAATTTTTCGCTCTACAACTTTGGTCTTTTATAATTTTTCCTGAAAATGCATAGTTTTGGCTGAAAATCCAAAAATCAGCAGAAGGTGACAAAAGAAATATGTTTTTATTGATAAATCTCAAGAATCCTTAATATTTTGTTATACAAACTATATATCATTGGAAAGCTTATTAAAAATGCCATAGATTGGTGGCAAATTATATACGGTGTTCCATTTGAAAAAAAATAGTTATCCATTGTTTTGCGTATGTTGACACCCTGTATAGCAGTATGAATAAAAGAGAACCAAAGCCGATGTGTATTATTCTTTATGATGTGGGAAATTTTGTTGTGTATAAATAATGATGCTATCTTTGCTAGGAACGCTTCTGCAATGTTTTCAATGTGTACATGTTTTTGTCACAAATTTGACCATAAACAACCAACCGTCCATAATAGACCCATACTATCTTATACTATTTTCATCAGCTTCTCAAGAGGGTTGAAAATAAAGTATAAAATATAGGGTGTTCCATTTAAAAAAACATAACTTTGTTCTGTTATGTATATTGGGACACCCTGTACAAAAACATACATATTTTTAAAATATGTAGAATAAGTGTGGGTACCAGTTTGAGAAAACTAGAAGTCGATATCTCAAATAGCAAATAAGTTATGGGGCTTTTACAGATCCCTGGGTCACCCGGTATATCCAAAGAAATATATGGATGACAGAAAAAGGCAACACTGTACTGTCTCTGTCAATTCTGCCACTGTTTGAACAGTTTTACACGCAGACGTCTGTGCTAGTGGCTATTTCGTCATATATTCCTGTCTATTCTCTCAGCCAGTGTATAATTTATTTGCAAACTTCAAAGAGTGATATTTGACCGTAAGTAGACTCGAGACGTGTCGGGCAGTGACCGTCTTAAAGTCAATTGGCTCCGGAGATTTGTTATCGTGTTCTCTCAATACTTTCACACTCCACGCAAACTGTACCCCCACACATCTCGTGTGCCCGGTATTTTTTACAAATATTGCAAAAATATATACATAGTAATATTTCCTTAATATTTCATACAAATATTGCTAAAACATATAAAAATCTGTCATAATCAATATCACAGAAGTATGTGTTTTTCAATATTTAAGAAATATTTTGTGCTACTAGGGAATGTTTTTCCGCTACCGACAACGTAATTACGCATTGCATCCATGGTTACAGGTACCGTAAGTGGCTGATAACATTCGTGTTGTTTGTTGTCCATGACGACAGAACTTAATTTTTCACTTACGGACCTAGGAAAATAATAAAATAACAGAAACGTAACGCTCCAACATATAGGCGAGCATCACATTTTCGTCTATAGCATCGGCATCCTTTTTACATAACTAAAAGCTAATTAAAAGAGTCGTAACAGGACACATACCTTTTTCGATTTTGTCGGTAACAGGTTCTAACACGCAATATACGCAGCTTCGTTTGCATCCATGCCCGCAAAAACTGTCACTGGATTGACACAAACAAACAAAATTCGACATCGTTTTCTTGGTTGCTGGGTTGCCATAGGACGCATAGATGACTATAAAAATTTGAATCCCAAATGTTACAAGCCGTATTTTAGAATATTTTCTAATCTTTTTCAAGTATTATATTTGCGGTAGCGGAAAAAAATTAATACGCAACATGGAACGTAATGACAATTAACATTTTCGGCAGACGACGAGCCTCGGCTCGTATTCGCCTACCTCAAATGATAATACGTTCCTTGTTGCTTAAATAACTATTATCTAATTGATTTATTAAATTGCACCAAACTAAATATTTGCCCATTTTTAGACCTAACAAAATAGCAGATTCGCTTAAAGATATTGGATCACCATCCATATATAAATTGAAATCTATATTTTTTGTTTTGTTTTTTGGCGTTGACTACAAGGTGATCCGCCAGCATCGATGTATATTTTTATTTCTTTCTATATTTTGTTTACAGTGTTTGTTTTGGAACATAACATACCTTTTCAAGGATTTACTGTTAATTTATTATCGTTAAATCAACTTAATAGGGCATTAAACCTTTGACTGCTATAAATATAAGTAATGGCTTACCTCCTGTGCAGATTTTTTAAAGTTATATATTTTTTGCAATTTTAATGTTATTTTTATTATTAATTTACACTTTTGAATTACAGGGATAATAAAAATTCTTTGGAACAGAAAAATATATTGATAATTAAAATTAACAGTAAAAATAAAAAGATTTCCGTAAGATAATACATAGTAAATAAGAAATAAATAAATGAAAAGTTTTTGTAACAATGTAATATCAAAATATTTTTCAGTGTGGTGTTTTTCGAAACGAGGGTGCACACATAATGCTACTCTACATTTTGCACACATGTACCTGCTTTCTCTTCTCTTCTCTCTCCTATTGAGGTATAATAATAATAATAATAATAGTATGTGTGCAGACGTGGCAATATCTGGTGGAATTTTGTTTTTTTGGTGTAGGAGGAACTATACTCGGCGCGCCTATGATCACGTTGTGTTCACCCCGTGTCCTCGTGATAGTTCGTCGAGACGTTATGAAAAGCCTGATTCACACTGCCTTGTCACATTCTGGTTTTGTGCCGGAAATATAAATCTTACCACTTTAACCCACAAATAATAATAATAATATTTATTTTCCCAACAGACAATTGTCTAATTACAGAGAAAATGTATGGTGTACAGAGTATAATTAGAAAAATTTATAGTTAACTTATACATTAAAACTAAACTAATTTGTTATTGTTATTAATCTAATACAAATTACCACATAGTAGCGATGACAGTTTAACCTAAACAATTAATCAGTAATATGATATTCCAATTTACCTTAGACTATTCCTTAAGTCAATATTAAATTGCCTTAAGTTATCGCAAAAAATGTCAACGTTGTATTGAACATCATGGTAATGCCTAAACATTTTATTGAGAGGAGAGTTGACATGATTATTAGTACACGGAGATAAGAAAATGTATGCTTATGGCGAGCAGATAATCTGGGTACAGTAAAATTAATATTATCTAAAATGGTACTACTATCGATATAACCATTTACTATTTTAAATAACTCATTTACGCAGATAAGTTTGTCACGATTAGAAATAGAAAGAAGTCCGAATTGAAGTAGCAGGTCAAAGTAGTTAACTGTTTCATCTGGATAAATGTGATATTTTATGTAATATAGAAATTTTACAAATTTGCTATAGATTTAAACTCACGTCCATTGCGAATAATAAAACCTAATAATTTATATGCGGAACTGGTCACATCATAAATGTGGGGACTAAATGAAAGATTTTTATCAAAGAGTATTCAAGATCTTTAAATTCAACCGCTCTGTCAACAGTTATATTATTAACCGAGTAATTAAATAAAATTTTATTTTTTATTCTGTAATAAGATATTACAGAGCATTTACTATTTTTTATAGCATTTATGTTTAAGCCATTGTTATCACACCAGTTACCAAGATGATTTTAATTATTCTGTAAAATAGTGCAATCACTAAGGTTATTAATAGCATACATCAAGTAGTTACAATCGAGAAACTTACATACGCCATTAATAAATATTAGGAAGAGAACATAACCTAAATTAGAGCCCTGAGGAACCTCACTATAAGCTGTATATACTTTTGAAATATAGCCCATGTATCCAACACAGAATATTCTGTCTCTTAGATAACAATCTATAACGCTTATAATATGTGAACTTATATTATAATCCTGCATACATGTAATAAGCGCATTATGAGGGATCCGGTCGAAAGCTTTGGTGAGATCCGTATATATCACATCCACTTGTTTACCGGTGTCCAAGCTCTGTGAAATGAACTGAGTAAGATTTATTAAATTAGTTTCGGTCGATCTTCTCTTCATAAACCCATGCTGGTGTTGTGATAGGGATTTGTCCACCTTGGATTAAATTTCATCAACTAATATACTTTCGAAAATCTTAGAAAAAATCGAGATTAGAGAAATAGGACGATAGTTCTTGATGTTATTACGATTTCCCTTTTTGAATATTGGACACACATTGGTAACTTTCCAACACTTTGAGAAGATTCTCGTTTTCAAAATTAAATTAAATATATACTGTAAAGGTTTCATAAAGTAATGTCGACAATCCTTGGCCAAGAATGCTGGAATTTGGTCAGCTTCCATTGTTAATTTAGGTTTAAGTTTACCCAGTTCGACAGATACCATGTCTTCACTAATGTGGAAATTACCAATGTGATCTTGAACATGACACGGATTCGAATTTACAGCATTATTAACATACACTTCACTAAAATAGTCGGCGAAACTGTTAACAATTGATGAAGGTGACTTCAAAACATTTTCACCAAGATGCATGCGTCCAGGTATCCGTGAGTTTCTTCTTTTATTGTTAATATGTGACCAAAATTCCCGGGGTTCCTTGGTAATGTCTTCTTCAATTTTGTATAGGTGATTTGAATAAGCTTCTTACATCTTCGTTTTAAGTAGTTTCCTAGCGTATTAATATTAATTATTTATCACTTCCTGTTTAATTGTAATTGAAAAAGACTGATTTATGGATAGAAAGTAATAACTACATTTAAATAAGACAGAAACACGAGAGCACATGGCAAATAACGGGACTGATTTCACACACGCTTCACATGCGCTGGTCAATCAGCGAACATCACCCATTATACCACGAATCGGTGCGCCGAGTATAGAAAATGGCGCTCTGCAAGTCTGTGAGGCAAATCACTATTTGATGGACGACCTCTTTTAAGTCTTTGCCACGGTATATGATATTTTGTCAAAATCTTTCTAATGACAGTCAATCCAAAATTTGCTATGCTCATATTCTTCCCAGTTTCGATATTGATTGTGGTTTGGCAGTTTAGAACGGTTATATTAAGAAGATAGAACATAACTTTTCTATACCAATTTAAGGATTTTCCCACACGTTCTACTGAACTAAGCAGCATGTCTGATTTGTTAACGGATCCTATGTTAAAAAATCTGTGGACTGGAGTACCAATTATCAAGCCATAATGTATGGACCTTTTGCAAATAATCATCCATTAGCATTTGCTCAACAGTTCCAGAAAATTCAAATGTTCTATCTTCTACAATTTTGGTAGTAGTTCCAGTAAATACAAGTACATTATTATATATCTCGTTTCACAGTCACAAATAACAAAAAGTTGTATTCTACCTTTTTGAGGGAATATATTGTTAAAAAGCTAATAGTCCTTTGAAGAGCACTAAACTTTCGTTGATGCAAACATTTTCAAAGCAATGGAAGACCTCTTTGAATGTCTTCCGCAGATGATATAAATTTGAGTTTATTGCGTACATTCTATCAGCTGATTATAATTATAGTACAATCGCGCAGAGGCTTTGACTATATACTTTTGGACTGCTAGCGCCACTTCATGTCTGTCTCCAAGCAACGGTGGCGCGGCGGGACCCTAAATGGTTGCGGTATATTACTAAATTGCTAGCTATTTTGTGTCTATGACATATGACTCTATGAACTCGCATTGCATTTTGTGATACCCTGCAATTTATTCACACCTTTGAATATATAAACATTTATATTGTTAAATATTCACACTATGTCAAAATATTGCTATGCGAAAGGCTGTAATACGTCCACGTATATATGCCAACGCGGTCATAATACTCGTCAGCTGATGTACACGTCAGTTGACTTTTGACTTATAACCTAGAATTCTGTATTAGATTTCCATCAAATCCGAAACTTTGCAAATTATGGGTTCATGCTTTGCTCGTAAAGAACACGCAGGAAACTGGACCCGAGTTGCCGAAATATGCTCGCATTTGCATTCTCCACGTTGCTGATAAATACATCGAGAAATATTTTGTTTTGCTTTCCGGTTTTTAAATTACGCTCCATTTTCGGCTCCGGGGCGGGACTTATATCGGGTTCCAGCTCGTGGACAACTTTTGGAGCAGTGATCATATGGAAAATGGAGGGGGAATAGCAGTCCAATAGTATATAGTCAAAGCGCAGAGGTAACAGTGACTCATCGCTCCATGTTGCCTGAATTAAGTTTCTATATTATAGTAAACGTATGTCCATAAAATAATTCGATTCAGTCTAGGCGGGAAATTTAAAAATTCTTGAGCGTAAAATAAAAATACGTTTCGTATTTCATTTCGTTTTTCTTAAGAATGCGAACGAGTATAGATATTTATCCAGACCCGATTATTAGATCAAAAAAGCACGAGTCACTGTCACCTCTGCGCGATTGTACTATATTATTGAAGTGACAAAAGCAAGTATCTGTCCCTGGACATGTACTCGGAAAATTGTGGGATGGCAAGAAAAGGAACTTTGGACCAGTACTCGTTGATACTCAACTTCTTCATTCTAGCCATCAGCATTGTTAGGTCGAAGAATACAAAAAGTTCTTCAGGTGTTGTTTCTTGCCATTTTTGCAATCTTGATTTTGAAGATGTTGGTCCCCCATTTGTAACAAATCCATAATATTGATTCATTTCTTCACAATTTTTTCATTTCCGGCATAAAATGTAAATGCAAAATATTTGGAGCCGTCGGATCTTTTGGTATTTGCGCTAGTCAAACAGCGTTTCATTTCGTTTCGTTTATTCGTTGGTATTTGCGAAGTAGTTTCTTCAAGTTTACTATCACTTTGGTCATTACTATCTTCTATTTCGTCTACTGTCACGATCTAGTTTGCTTGCTGATACCACTTTTATTCGAATTTGATTTTTTTAGTTATTTTCCGTAAGGCGTCCGCGTTTATACAGAATTCAACGTTTACTTCAGCAGGTGGCCCAGAAGCAATTTTCTACTTTACATTCTAAAAAAAAACATTTCTTTTATCGTCTAATGTAAATACGATTTAGCCTTTCGCGCGTACGCGATAAAAACAACTTCTATGAAGCCACTTTACGGCAGCAGCCTGGGAACCCAAGGCCAATAATTTTGCAACCAAAACCTCATAGTCAACGTCAAACGTCTTGGCAAAGTTAAAGTCAAATGGAAATGGAATCAACTGATGAAATGGCTTTGAAGGTATTGATAAAAGTACTAAAAGGCAAACGGTTGGTTGACCTGCCATGTTGCTCATCATGCAAAAGCTTGGGTATAACAGATTAAATTGATAAGTTGTAATATTATTTCTTTTACCCGACTTAAACAGTGGTATAACTTTTCTTCCAGAAGTCATGAAATACATTCTATGAAAGTGATGACACAAATAAAATAGGGATTGGCGGTGTAATAGAGAATAAATACAGTTTTTTTGAAAATTGACAGGTATTCATTAGGACCATTACTACATTTTAGATTAGTAATAGCTTGGAATATTTCGCTTAAAGATAATTGAAGTGGTATGTAAACTACGTCAGTTGGACAACTAAAAGTAGGGGATTTTCATTTCAGTAGCAGACGTTATTGAACTGTGGATAGTTCCGACACATCACATGGTTAGTTTACACTAGCGGCTAAAAGAGTTATCGTTATTAAGAAGTGATACATTATTGAATCGGTTACTGTTACTAAGAAGTGATTCGTTATTGAATCGTTTTCCTTATAAAATAACCTTTAAGTAAAAATCATTGTTTGTGGGACTTTTTAATAACAGGTACTGTTATTATATCATAGTAACAGTTACAAAGTAGCAGATTGTAAATATAACGCTCATCACAGTGGCGGCGGTAAGGATTTGGGGGCCCCACCGCAAAAAAAAATCTTGGGGGCCCCCCTTCGTCAAAAAAACTTAAAAAAATAATTTTTAAAACTTACCTATCTTAGTTAATGTTTCCCAAATCGTCGGTGTTTTAGCATGATGAATTTGGCAGCCAACTCATCCAAGTCTAATTTCCGCGTTCGTTCATGTTCTATACTAAGTAAAGCCAAAGCACTCAGTCTAAGTTCATTCATTGTACCGCGCAAGTAACTTTTAAAAAGTTTGAGTTTTGAGAAGGATCTCTCTGCACTAGCGGATGTAACCGGTAATGTAAGAAATAATTGAAATAATGAAAACACGTCTGGTAGACTGCTGAAGATGCACCTGTTATCTGTCGCGAAGAAATAAGTTGCTAAATCATATATGCTCGTTTGTTTTCGAATTTTCTCGGATAAGACAGTTTTGAAGCTTATTAATTGTTCAGGTAAACTCTGGGAAAAATCAGATTCGTATTTGTTATAATAATGCGGCTGCATGAACCTTAATTTCATCATTAGATAGGCCAACGAATCGAGGAGGTACCAGAAAAGAAAAATGTTTCATTACCTCGTTCATACTAGTAAACTGTATTAAAAATTGATTGATTAAAATATCTAAAGATTTATTAAAAATTAGTATTCAAAATCTCTTTATATCTTCAATTTTGTGATGAATTGCTAATTCATCAAAAAATCTCTTTACGTGTTTCTGTCGCTTCCATGACAGTTCTGGTTTAATATCGCAAGTTTTTGCCAAAATAGAAGCTCATACGTGACAAGTTGTTTTTTGCGATATTAATTAAATCGCAAGCTCGACCAATATCGAATGTTGAGCTCTGCAAGTGCTTTGAAATTAAATTAATATTGCCTAAAACTTTACTTTGGAAAAGCAACAGTAGAATAAATTCATACGTACTAATTTTACGTAGAATAGAATTCGCCTCGTCTGTCAGCTGGTTTTTTACATATTAAGTTTAAAGTTGATAAACACTGCGTTACAGATATATAGTTTGCATTTATAGCACTGAGGCAATTAAATCGGGAAGTCCATCTTGTAGGACACAGCCTTTTTAAAGTTTTTGTCACAATGCCCACACTGGAATTGTTTTCTACTGTTCTATTCAACTCTTGGCAACGTGGCAAACTTTGACCAAAGAACAAATAAATATGTTCTTAAAGTGCATAGAAATTCCTTACTTCTGTCAAATTCTGCACGGAATCGTTTAATACGAGATTCAAATTGTGTGCAGCGCAGTAAATGTAATCAGCAGTTGGTATTTTAGCTTTAATCCTAGCTTGCAGTCCAAAATATTTTCCACTCATGTTAGCAGCTCCGTCATAACCCTGACCCCTGCATTTTTCTATGTTAATTTCCATTTCTTCTAAAGAATTTAGGAGTACATTTTCAAAATTTTGTGAACTTTGGTCACTTACTTCGGTAAATCCAAGGAATGATTCCTTTATAACGCCTAAATTTGAGTTAGATGGTGTATTTTGATCCAAATTGATATAAACATATCTAATAATAAGACTCAGTTGGTCTTTTTTTGGATATATCTTGTGTTGTATCAACTATTATTGTGAAGAAAGGAGCTTTAGAAATCTCAGAAATTATTTCTTCTCTGACAGTTCTTGCCAACAGATTAATCATTTCATTTTGTATATCATGGTGTAAATATTTATTTTGATTGTCTGTATTTATGAGGTGCGATTTTAGCAATAGATCATATCTTGCAAATAAATCAATAAAATTAAAATAATTTCCACTTCCAGGTCCAATTTCTGCAATATTTTCACGATGTCTTCGAAATGGTAAATTGCATATTGCCAAGGTTCTTATTAAGTCCAGCAAACGGATTATTATTTGTTTCATCGTGTCTTGAGGTCCCACAAATAATTTATCAACAGTAGAATTTTTTTCTCAAGCTGTGTACGTCACACATGAATCAACATGCGTTGCACTATTTTCGTGTGTTTTAATCTTTTTGGTTAATCCTTTCCAATCACGGATACTTCCATCACGCCAAGCCTGCGATGATTGTGCACCAAAAAGCCAACATGGCTGACAGTAGACTGCGTCAAAAAAGTTCGAGTAGCACAACCAGTATCTGTCAATCTTCTGCCCAGTCTTTTATGTTATGGTACAATAGTAATCGGAACTAAAATCTTTGGGAAACGGCTCTGTAGGCCTATTTGGTCCAAATGCAATAATTTTCCGCTTTTCCACATCAGACAGATTTTCCGAAAACAAAGCCCTGTCAGTATTAAATGTATTGATCGCGCTAACTTCACTAGTACTATTATTAATTTGTTCGCTTATTGTAGTAGTATTTTGGTTATCGTCTGACTTGAATTCACTGATTGAAGTTCGCTTTTCATCGTTATTTAGTAAATCTTCTGAATACGCAAAGGAAGTACTGCTTTCTGCTACATCTGCATTTTGTTTACCTCTATTTACAGGTTCGGTGTTTTGTTAAAAGAAGAAACTTATATTCGTAAATTTGCTGGCTTTTTCTAACTTCTCTTGCTGCAATTTACGTTTTTGTGCTCCACTTAAATATTGTCTTCTTCTCTTTCCCCGACATATTTATTTATTTATTTGTTATTATGTATTCCAATATAAGTATACAGACAAATTAATATGCACTTAACACATTAGAGACGAAATAATGTAGCTCCAAAGTATTTATAGATAAATAATAATACCCACACAGAGAGCACTATATGACTATAATGTGAATTTATTATAACCGATGCACCAAGTTTTTTTTTAAATTTTGATTATTTTATTGTTTCCAATAAAATTGTTGGCCTAGTTGCAACACAGCAATTTTACCCGTCGATCGCGAATATTAAACATTCTCCCTCAGAAAGAACTGAGAAGTAATCAAACTGAGGCATTGAGACAAACTAAAGAAAGAAAATCTAAAATTTCAAATTATTTGCAATACACACATGTAAAGTCGAGCGGCATTTATTTTTTCAAAGACGCTTATCGTGCAAGGAAGCATTAAATCAATCATATCAAAGCAGTGGCCGCCGCGCCGCTATGATACAAATAAAATAAAAACCAAATTTATTACTGTAACAGTAACGTCGCGCTTCGTTGTTTACAATAATCACAAAAATCAATTCATTAATACGTGATCGATTTTTAATATATAATTGCATGGCTCTGGTCCGCGGGGGCCTTATCGCCGCCACTGGCTCATCAGTAAAAAGAATATGTTGGAATGTTTGTTACAAGATCAAGTAACAAATAATAAATGTATTCGGGTTCTGACAGACATTACACTCACATATCATTTCAAAACTGTAGCGACTCCAAGTCCTCAATTTTTTAGTTTCCACTCCAACTCATTGACATCATATTGATTGTACATGATTAAGAGACGGAATTGTCGCAGGAGTGTGTTTATACGTAGAAGCAAGATTGTTCTTCTTTTCTTCTGGAATTCACTTCGCTGAACACCTTATTGTAGACCTTACAATGAATAAAATATTTTAAAGGCAATTATAACCCCGCAAATATTCGCCGACTCCCAGACTCCAACTCCACACCCATGATTGCATCGAAGAAAATAATCTATTTATGGTACAATTTAAGAGTATGTGCCCTCTGGTGACAATTGTCACTTGTCTTCAGTATGAGCCAATGGCAATGGAGACGTGCACACTAGACGACGTAACAGTAGAATGATATCTATTGTCATTAGCTCTCAGTGAATGGTGACAAAAGTTACCAGTGAGCACATAACCTAAATTTAGAATGTAAATAATAATGAGGATGTCCGATATTCCCCAAATTATCAGAATCTGCTATCATTTGTATTAAAAATAAAATGACCTTTATTGGCATAAACTATTTACAATTCAGAACTACTATACTTTTGTACTAATAATATTTATTTTACAGTTAACACAAGCCACAGCTGAAAGTCACACACAACAAAAGGAAATGGAGAAGCTGCAACGGTCGGAAATGAAAAAGTGCCATAAGTAAAATAAAAAATATATTATGTACAACTTCTAACTTAAGTTTCACTTATACAGCCATTTATACATTTGGGCAATTCTTCCGGTTATGACCTGGAAATTAAATGACAATTAAATCACATCTTGTTCTTAGTGTATTCTTACCTTCCGTTCCGCAGATACCACATTTTCTTTTCGACGGTGGCTTATTCTCGTAAGGTGGTCGCTTTGTTGTCGACCCTCCTCTACCCCTCCCCCGCCCCCTCATTTTTCCTCTCCATTTTGGAGGACCTCCGCCTCCGCCTCCACCTCCACCACCTCCTCCTCCTCCAGAATCACCATTCTATATAATAAATACAACTGTGATTCAATTTCTTAATGACCATAGTCTGTTATGTATTTGTGAGTATGTGAAGTTGCGTAATTAAATAATTAAACACAAGTATATTCCTTACTTCACTCGTTTATTTATAACACTAACGGCCGTACTAATAGTCGCGGATTGATACAGGATTGAGGATTAAATCTCGGATCAGGTTGGAACGCATCCAATAGTCAATATAATCCTGGATTAATCTGAAAATAATCCTCCAGATTATTTGCAATCTGTCAATTTATTCATGTCACCAGAACAGCTGGTTTAATATAACAATCTATATTATAAACTTTATAATATTTATTTGATACTAACATACGATGGATGAAGCCGCATTTCGGGATGAACATCCATTAACTAGAGTTGCTAAGAGAATCTTTTCCATCTCCGTGTAATATTTATTTCTGTCCATTTTAACTATCAGGTTAGGTTACTACTCATTATGAATATAGCACCAACACACATTTAGTAAAATTGTAATGTTACTAAAAATATTACCGAATCCTGGTTTAATTCTCGAATTTCCCGATCTTACCCGAATCAGTGACTATTGGATACGATAATAAATATCGACTAATCCAGGATTCTACAATCCGTGATTAATCCGAGGATTGAACATTGTCTATTAGTACGGCCGTAGATGTACATGACCATAGTCTGTTCATTCTACAGATAAGAGTTGTAAAAACGCTCACAATCACCAATGCATCATTCTTACTGGCCGATTCGAAAATTTACATCCAAATCACGCAGTACAAATACAAATTATTGATGGCCTCATTGTAGTGTGCCAGCTGTTAGCGTCTGTTTGCGATCTAGTACATTTCTGCTTGTTTGTTTCAAATGTCCCTATCTCCACCAAAACGACGCCTTGCGAGGCATTTATTCAGTCTCCACCAAAACAAATTTACATAGTGTAAATCAGACTTTTGCGTAGAACATACGGCGTTTGTGGGCATTTTTGCAACTCTATCTGTAGAATGTGTTGTATTCATGAAACTGAGGGATGTTTTGGGAAGAAAATTATGATGAAGATCAGATTAACAGAAACGAGTACTCACTTCATCGGCCCATTTGAAGAACGAACAACTTTGTCCCTGTGGCTTCGGACAAACGTAAAATTGTCTTCCTTTATTGGCGCCCTCTTTGTTGACGGTCCTTAAAGCGGCTGGCATGTAGCAGTTGCACTTGATCTCGTCAACACCTCTGGAAGTGGACGTGTTTGCCTCCGGCTCATTTTCATTGGGAGCCCACAAGAAAAAGTCACAACCGCCGTTATTAAATTCAACGCACTTGTAAAATTTCCTCCCTGCAAAAATGAACATTTCAGTAATACGCAAAAAAAAAGAAGGAATACAGACATGCTCGAGGGGGCAGAAGTAAGCTATGGAACAACAAAATTAGGGAAGAAGGAATAGAAGAAAACAGAGACGATAAAAAAAAATGTTGGAAAAGATATCCACAAACAAAAGAATAAAAAAATAAACAAAACAAGAAATATAGACAGTTACCCTGTCAACTGTATTTAACAAGTACGGGGTACGGCAGGGAGGTATGGAAGATTTGAACAGGGCGCCAAGCAATGTTTTCGGAATAGGTCGTATCTACTCATCAAAATGCCATTTTAGTTACCATGGAGCCGTGGTCTATTGAACATCGTGTGTTTGTTTATAACACTTTCATTTAAACGGGTCGTTCTGTCATTCAAACACAGAGACGATTTCGAAATCATTTTAACGTTGGCCGTCACGGTCGTGTTCCGAAGTTTGAAACGATCATGAAGTGGGTGAATTGGATCTTTGAGACCTGGAACTGCACGAGGAGGTAATCGAACGGTAAGGACCCCGGAAAACATTGAAAGGTGCGTCAAGCAGTTGAAGCCAGCCCTCGTCGATGAGCCGTACGTCACGCTCGGGCTCTACGGATGACAGACCGCTCAGTTCGTCGAATTTTACACCTCGATTTGCATTTTCATCCGTATAAGATGATGGTTGTTCAAGAATTGCAGCAAAACGACTACGGCAGACGGATGAGGTTTGCAGAAGCGATGTTGGAAATCTTGACAGATGACATTGTTTTGATAATGAGTGACGAAGCCCACTTTCATTTGTCAGGGGTGGTTAATAAACAAAACTTCCGCTATTGGGGCTCTGAACACCCGCAACAGCTCCATGAACGACCTCTCCACAGCGAAAAGGTAACTGTTTGGTGTGGCATTAGTCGAAACTTCATTATTGGTCCGAATTTTTTTCGTGAAAATGGTCGGACTGTCACTGTCAACACAGATCGTTACCTACAGATGTTGGTGATTATTTTCTGCCAGAACTGAGAAGACGACGTATCAACCTGATGGGGAGACTTGCCATACATCAAGAGCAACAATGGGTTTTTTAAGGAACACATTCCCTGGACATCTGATTTCATTGCGAGGAGATGTGGAGTGGCCCCCTCGATCACCGGACCTCTCACCATGTGATTACTTTTTATGGGGCTATCTCAAAGCACGAGTGTACATAAACAAACCACGTAGACTCGAAGCCCTAAGTGAGACAATAACCCAAGAGATTCGTGCAGTTCCACGTGAAATGCTTCGGAGGAGTATGCAGAACTTCTCACAACGTCTTCAGGAGTGTTTCGCCAAAAATGGACGGCATTTAACTGACGTTATTTTTCGTTCCTAATCAATTTTTGTTTTCTCACTCTTAACTGGTTTTGTAATGGCAACATCTAAGGTACACATTTAAAAAATAAAATTTGAGTTTAGGTAAAAAACAGGGTTCGGAAAATATCCGATATTTATATAAATATCAATATATCGGATATATATCCGATATATATCAACTTCTTGATATTTATTCTTGGTCATTAATATTAATGTTTATATGACTTATTAATTAAATAATGTGCATACTTTATTTATATTATATTTATTTATTGCAAGCAAACACAGTTGCTTACAATATAGTAAAAAAATAACATTTAAAATGTCAAAATATTTGACATCAAATTGAAAATTTTTTGAAATGAAGACTTTTTTGCTCTTCACTATGTTTTCAGGGATAAATTGAAGAATTTCCAGAGTGAGGACCTTTCTTTAATTTTTTTTTGGTCACACTTACTTTTTTATTTTTAAGTCACTTCAAAAATCAACTCTTTTCGACAAAAAAGAGTCATTTTGCTCATCTCTAGTTTAAATTAAAGCAAATACTTAATATTCATATTGCTGCAACTGGGAATATTTGAGAAATGAGCGATTTTTTTGGTATTGTGTTTCATAAATATCCATGATATATATCGTCGAATATATATCATGATATATATCGTGATATATATCATGATATATATCCGATGATATATATCGTCCGAACCCTGGTAAAAAATGAGTGAGTTACAGTTTTTTCAAATCTTCCATACCTCCTTGCCGGACCCTGTATATTCGTCATGAAAAATGGCAATATTTTGTATTAAAAACGAGTACTGACTCGACATAAACACAAAATGTTGCCTTTTCTTGTTTTTTTCTGTTTTTAACGAGTATACTCATCATGAAGAAATAGCAATATGACAAGTACCTACTCGACATAATACAAAATATTGCCAATTTTTTATGACGAGTATACTCGTCACACAGCTAACTGGTTAAAGACGAATCTTGGGATATGTTCTAAAAGCTAAAAACATAAGCTCTTGAGTATAAGGCCTTGTGACAGTGCCGCCTCTTACAGAGTAATTTCGAACTAAAAGTTCAACGCTCCTAAAACAATTTACCTGAGGTTAGATCAGTTTATGGCCCCCCTAGACCATCGGCTAGTAGCTTAAATACCGGCGAAGTTGTCAAGGATGTATAAGAAGTAGATTTGCAAGCGAAACGTAGCAGAGTCATCGATAGTCATCAGATAACAGGTGTTTGACAGCCACTGATCATTGTCGATGCTGCATTTTAGTGTTAAAAATGTTCCCTGGACAAGACTGTGTACTCAAGTTTTACAGAAGATTATAACATCCATGAAATTCGATGGGCGTACATTTTTCGACTATTTATGGTGTTATTCTGAACAACTGTTATTAACAGCGATGTTATTAACATTGCAATGTTATGTGAAATTGAACAGCGCTGTTAAAAACTGTATTCTGAACAGCCCGATGTACGCAAATTGGCAACAGTGCAACGTCTACAGAGCGACCAACTTCATGTATATTATAATAGATGATTAATAATACGTTTTTGAGGATATTTTTGGAAAGAAAATGAGTGTTTCATAAAGCATGCACATAAATATTGGAATAAAATTCAAAATTTGAGTTTTTTGTTGACGAAAAACACAAACTACGAAATAACCTCAAAATATCAATCAATTATATTACAATCTCGTAATGTCGACCGTTTTGACAAGTGTTGTTTACCATCGAAAATGTTAATTTACATCGATGTCAGTTGACAGACGTTAGCAAATAACACCGCTATTAACGCTAACACTTTTGTTCAGAATAGTCTTAAACTGAGAGATACACCCCAACCCGATTACCTGCTCCTAAGCTATTTTCATTACTTGAGCCACCCAGAGGACCAAAAACGGGCTCAGCAGTATACTGAAAAACCCATCAACTTACAACCCTGATTAACACCTCTGAAGATCTCTCTGCCAGAAATTAGTACCATGACCGCCGAGGAAAAGGCCTTGTCAACAATCAGTCTGCTCTTGCTATGAAGTGAAATTGGTTCATACATGCCCCAAAGTAAATGTAGCAACTACTTCCGAAGTGAAAGGTGCTTCGCACAAATACCACTATTCCGTATATCGTCATCAAGCCTCAAAGTGAATCCATTCGTAACTGTCACTACAGCATAGCAACACGTTTCTAGGGAATCTTCATTAACCGACAAACCCCAGCCACTTCACTTCTACTCCAGCACCGAGATTAGGATTCAGAAGACAACCTTTCAGGCTATGACATAATTTGAAACCTCTGTATATATTTTATTAATATAGGTACCAGGTGTCTCAGACCACCCATACCAGCCTTTTATTTCGACAACGCTTGGTCGAATGTGACTGGGACAAAAAAATTATTACCAAAGTGAACCCAAGGAATCCACTGACGAATTTATTTTTTTACCGGAATAATCCGGAAGTACCCGGAACAGGAAGAATCTTAAAAATTTCAAATGGCAACATAGATCGAGTATGGTATTCATTGATAGGTCTTTTTAAAAGAAACAACTTTTATTAAAATGTTTTTTTAATATTTTGCATGTTTACAAAAATAAACGAAAAAAACTAAATTGAAAATTAGTTATCCATTCAACACTCAATTTCCTCAAGTAGGCTTTGCTTTTTTGTTGTGTAAAAATAATTGACGTTCGTGAATATTTGAAGTAAAATAAATTATTATTATCAAGGTATTGAAGAATGTGTCAACATGGTTTTTACAAACCTCGAAGGTTTTGATATGCTGATGATATTAGGTGAATGCGGCCAAAACTATCATGCTGCTGAGCGAATTTATGCTGAGTGATACCCTCAACGAGCCAATCAGTCTAAAAATGTTTTTCTGCGCCTTGCAGAACGAGTTAAGACAACTAGTAAGCTACAGCCCAGCCACAACAAAGGTCAAAGTATCAGAAAACGTCTACAAGATGAAAAAACACCAGATATTCTTGCAGCAATTGCTCTGGACCCGAACATCTCGACTAGAAGAATGGAAATCCATGCGGGAATAAGTCGTTTCACTGCTTGGAGAGTTTTTAAAACAAACAAATTCCATCCATACCATATCTCTCTACACCAGAAACTTGAAGAGCGGGATTTTCAAGATAGGTTTAATTTTTGTGAATGGTTGTCTCATAAAAATTATAATTTCCATCACAAAATTTTATAGACAGATGAGGCGACTTTCAAAAGCAACGGAGTTGTTAATTTACATAATGCTCACTACTGGAGTAATGAAAACCCTCATTGGTTAAGAGAAGTTGATAATCAACACGTGTGGACCCTTAATGTTTGGTGTGGTATTTTAGGAAACCAAATAATTGTTTAATCTTGGCGGCGTTAACTTCGTGGTACATCTTGATTGTAGATTGGAATAAAACACTTTAACTTTTTTATACCACTATATTTTATTCACTGGTCATTTTCAAACATAAGTAAATTAAATTACGGCTTTACATTTCTTATATATTACAGGGCTTCAAACAGGGGCGGATACATTATGTCAATTATAAGAAATGTAAAGCCATAATATAATTTACTTATGTTTGAAAATGACCAGTGAATGGTCAAAACTAGTCACATAAATAAAATATAGTGGTATAAAAAAGTTAGTGTTTTATTCCAATCTACAACCAAATAATTTGTCCGCATTTTTTCGATGGTTTAGTAAACGGAGCTACATACGCTGATTTTTTAGAAAATAATCTTATTGACCTTCTAGATGACGTTTTATATGCGACACGTTTAACAATGTATTTGCAACAAGATGGTTGTCCAGCTCATTACGCAAGAGTTTCTCGTCAAACCGTTGATCGTATCAAAGACCTAGTCTATAAAGAGCTTCCAACCATGAGGGATAATATGAAGGAGAGGATAGGAAATGTCCACCGTTCACTTAGTGAAGACAAGATACTACGGGCCGTCAATGATGTTCGAAATCGGCTACAAAGATGCATTGATCAAGAAGGAATTGTTGAATAAAATACTTTCGAACAATTGGTATTTTTTAATTATCGTAAATAAGCAAAATATTAAAAAAACATTTTAATAAAAGTTGTTTTTTTTTTAAAAGACTTATCAATTAATACCATACTCAACCTATGTTGCCATTTGAAATTTTAAAGTTACTTCCGGTTCCGAGTACTTCCGGATTATTCCGATAAAAAATAAATTCACCAGTGGATTCCTTGGGTTCACTTCGGTAATAAATTTTTTTGTCCCAGTCACATTCAACCAAGCGTTGTCGAAATAAAAGGCTGGTTCGGGTGGTCTGAGACACCCGGTATATATTTAATAAGGAATCTCGACTTCTAGTTTTAAGCATCTTCTAACAATAATTTTAATAAGAGTGTAACTACTGCATGCTCTCAACTATATTTAATTGATTTTTTTTTCAACATCATTACTTACCTTTGTTTGGTCCGGCTTTAGCAACAGTTAAAAGAATGGCAGGCTTATTACAGTGGCAGACGATTTCCTCATCACCGTTTACATTATTGCTGGTCCTGTTTAATAACTGGTTACTGTTACCAGATGGTCCGGGCATATTGACGCTGGGCGTGCTTGCGGAATTCGTTGCGTTGAAGGAGCGGTTTCCATTGTTGGTGAAATGACTATCGAATCGATGATTGGGAGCATTCGTTTGGTTTCTACTGCCATTATTTACAGGAAGCCTGGTAATATTTCCATTTGGTGGCGGTGGTGGTCGGGTCAGACTTAAGTTAAGCGGTCTATTTTCGATTGCAGCATTATTTGTTTGTGTGTTATTTACTAAAAATGGATCATGTTAAAAGTACAATTAGATTTAATTAAGAGGATGGTTGCCTTAACTGAATTGAAGTGTGTTTTAAATATAGATAATTATAATTTTAAATAAAGCACTTTAACTATGTTATAATAATTAATAACCTATTTTTCGAGATCAAGGGTGGTTTCAGGGAGTGGTAATAAGCGTCTTCGGGAAAGAAATCTACAACATTGACTATATTGATTTCAAAATTTATTAATATCTAACATATCGGTTACGTTAGATATCAATACATTTTGATATCAATAAAGACAGTGGCGTGCAAAAGTTTCCGGCCAGTGACATTTTGTACCCTAATTATTTTAAAAAAAATCTAATGATTATTAATCATTATGAGATGTTAGTATGAGATAAGAAACAAAATAATATAGTAAAAGAATATTATTTATGTATGAACAAAAGAGAATACGTATACGACACTGGATGTGTGTCATCGTTTTCTCATTAATTGCAAGTATAATCAAGTGTTCAATAAATTGAACAGTATACGGGAGCAAGGCTAAAGGTGCAGCAATCAAAGGGTATAAGAGTAGTGGTGTTACCTGACTTTATAAGTGCGAAATTAGTATTTGTATGAATCCGACTCGAAAACCGGTCGAGACGGCTAAAAAACTGCAGCCGCTGTTTTTTTGCTACACCTCGATAAAAAGCAACGATCGTTTAGGTTATTTACATTATTTGACGAAAAATAAATACGGGCACGAGAATAATAAAGAACGGAAACGAAAACGCGCAATACGCAAGTCAATATGGGCGGGAAAAACAAAGGGATAAAAAGGAAGTAGAAGAATGGCACAAACAGGAAGAAAAGCACAGAAATAAGGTGGCTTTCAGCGGAAGTAAGGCCTCCCGCAGCAACAGTCATCGAAGGATAATGCGGAAAAAAAGAAAGAACGATGATACGTCGTTTGGGGAGAAAAGTAATTAAAAAAGAGACAGAAAACAGAACACGGAAACAGAGAATAACGGTTGCAGCGGAACTGCCGGGACATCGTTGAAATGGTCACGCAAGCGATAAGAAAGGAACGAGAGATGGAAGGAGGAAATGAAGGAAGCAAGACAGATATGGTGTGAAGAGTTTAGAGAGATGAAAGAATTATGGAGGCAGCAAAGGGAAAATCTCAACCAGAAAATGGTAGAACTGGAAGGACAAACGGAAAAGAAAGAAAGACAAGAAAGAAGAAATTAACGTTATGAAAAATAAAGAGTAAACTAAAATTTCACAGGAAAGAATCTTTATAGATGACGACTTGACAAAAGAGGAAAGATAGATACAGAAGTATCTAAGGGAAAGGGCTAGCACTGAGAGAGATAAGGGTAACCTGACCAAAATAGGTTACCAGAAGATAACAATCAATGGAAAAGTGTCGAGGTGGAATAAGGTGAAGTACATAGAATGTTTAGAAGAGCCAAAAAAGTAGGGAGGGATGACTCAGTAAGAGAACGTGATGACGACAATAGAATAACGAAACTGGACAGGGTAACAACACCGGAAATCCACAAAATAATAGGAAAGAAGGAATACAGGAAAATAAATGACAGCATACACAAAACAAAAGGGAAAAACAGGGAGAAAGAACAACAGTATCAAGGGAGTGTAATCAATGGTGACATAAGTGAAGAAGAAGAATTATAACAGGGAGCAGAAATGAGTGTAGGAAGGGGACTGGATCATCTGACACCAGGTATTGCAAGAGAAGAGAAAATAATAAGCAAGAAATGGAATGAAAGTAATTCACATGGTAGCTTGATAGAGAAGGATAAAGAGGAAAACCAAAAAGGATGATGGAAATGTAAGAAGACAGGGTCATAATAAAGGCGAAAGGAGCAGGGCACGACAGGATAAAGGAGCGACAAAGGTGAACAACAAGGAGGAAGTAAAGTACGCACAAGGAGTTAGTGGATGTTTTTGGAATGTAAGGGGATTAAAAAAGAAACTGGAGGATGAGGAGGAGCGGAAAATATTACAGAAATTTATCAGAGGAAATAATTGGGTGGGTCTAGTAGAGACATGGGTGAGGGAGGAAGAATGGATAGAGGTAAGGGAGGGGCTACCAGGTGAATATCAGTGAAAGTATCAGTCGGCAGTGAAGGAGAGGAGCAAGGGTAGACCAAGTGGGGGAATTATAACAGGAATTAAAAAAAATGGGTAAACCAAGAGAAAATAAGCAAAGAAACTGAGGGGGTGCAGGAGAGGAGGGCAATAGTTGGGAATAAACGAATCAGAATAATAACAATCTACAATATAGCAAAACTGATGGAAAAAATTGACAGCAGAGGTTGGAAAAAAAAAATAATAAAAAGTCATAATCATTGGAGGGGATTTTAACGCAAGAACGGGAGGGCTGGGAGGAGAAAAAATAAGGGAAGAAGGAGGAGCAGGGAAGAGGCTTGCTAAGGATAAAATAATAAACACCGAAGGAAGGAAAATTATTCAATGGCTGGAAAAGGACGAATGGTACGTTTTGAATGGTGCCAGAGGAGGTGATGAATAGGTGAATACACATATGTGGGAAAAGTATTATAGATAATTATTGAATTTATTTAATGCTTTCTGCAACAAGTAAGGTTATTTCTAATTTATTTATTATACATTACATTGTGAATGGTGAGGGTGAAAAAGAGGCACAGGACTTTCGAGTGGGAGTAATAGAGGGGTCGGACTATTTCCCAGTAACGGTGGAGTTTAATATAGGAGCAGAGGACGAAAGATAAGACGGGTATAGGCAAAAGGGAAGGACATACAATTGGGGAATTAAATCAGTAGAGAAGTGTAAAGACAATTTGAAAGAAATCAACTGGTGGACGAGGAGGACTATTGCAGAGATCGAAGAAAGGGCAGCGCAGGTGGAAAGATCAGGAAAAACAAGAGAAGAAAACGAAGAAGAATGGCATGATGATGAATGTAGGGAAAAAGAGGAAACGATATAGCTTTAAAAGATCGAGGACAGCAAACCGGGAAGGCTGGCTAGAAGAATGGAACATGTTCAAAAAAGGATACCAAGTAATTTGTGAGCACAAAAAGGTAGCATGGGAAGAAGAACAAGTAGAGATAATGAGAAACTTCAAAACAGAAGGGGAAGCTAGAAGTTAATAGGAAGAAGAAGAAGGAAGAAAAAGGAGGATACCGTGAATATTGAGCAGATGAGGAATTTCTTAAGCGAGAGCATACATGAATACATGCCAACGGAAAACAAACAAAAATCCTATTACAGTGCTTCAAAGGTGTGACTTGAAAGAAGAAGAGATTGACAGAGCGATGGACAGAATGAGGGAGAAAAGCGTACATGGCCCAGGAGAAGTAGAAGTGTGGACAATAAAAATTTTAAAAGAAGAGCAAGGGGAAGGGTGGAGAGCTTCTATGGAGTAACTGAAGAGTATATCGAGCAGAGAGAGAAATCCTGGAAAGCTGGGCACAGGCTGAGATTATTCCTGTTTTCAAAGGAGAGGCAAAAGAGGACCCGGCAAACCACAGGCCAATTAGCGTAACAAGTGGATCATACAGGTTATGCATGAAAATAGCGGCAGAGAGATTGGAAAGGGAGGTGGAAGCCAAGGAAATAATTCCGGACAGCCAAACAGGGTTCAGAAAAGGAAGAGGGACAACGGACCAAATACTTACTTTAAACCAAGTAATTGAAAAGGGAATCAGGGAGACCAGAGGAAAGGTGTACATCTTGTTTATCAACCTGGAAGGGGCATATGATTCAGTTGATAGGGATAATCTGCATGAGTGCGTGATGGAAAGAGGGATACGGGATGAAATGAAAGAATGGGTTGGAAGGATCTATGAGAAGACTGAATGTAGAGTGAAAGGAACAGGCGAGAGGACTGAGTAGTTCAGAACAACTAGAGGCCTTAGACAGGGGTGCCCAATGAGCCCAATGCTTTTTAACCTTTATTAAAAATATTGGAACAAGATCAGGATGGAGAGGTAATGGTAGGCGGGAAGAAAACAAGAATTCTTGCATATGCGGATGATATAGCCATGATTGCCAAAAGAAAATGAGACTTTGAATGTATGATATAGAGAGTGAGGAGATACTTTGAGAGGAGAAAGTTAAGCGTGAATGTCAAGAAAACAAAAGTAATGATCTGCAGAAAAGGAGCAAAAGAAAGGATGAAAGATTGACCCTATAGTTCGAACCTTCAAGCAAATAATTAAAATGATTTTAATCGTTCAACGTCGATCTCTGGGGCAAAAATAAAATTTCACCCAGACCATGCATTTCAACAAATCTTCAAATATTTCGAAAACGGCAAACAATAGGTATAGGGAGTATTGAAGTAACTCACTTTTATTTGCTCCATATTATTCAAAAATGACGAAGAATACAGGGTGTTCCATTAAAAAAAAAACATAAGTTTGATCTGTAACTTTATGCAGCTCACTATTATACTCAATTTTTGTATAAAACATTTTTCAAAATTTTGACAAATAAGCACGTGATTGACCGTTCCCAGAGCTCTGAAACACCCTGTATAATCCCAATTACAGCAGAAATGGTGGGTAAGCCAAGCTACCTACTCGAAAGTATGAAGTGGGAAGAGAAGACACTTTTGGCAAGATATCGGTGTGGTAGCAAAGAAAGAGGGAGCAGATACTGGATGCCAGAAGAACAGAGGAAATGTAGGGTATGTGGAAAAGAAGAAGAGCGAGGCAGGATTGTGAAGTGATTGTAGGCATATGGGGCAAGTTTTATGGGCAGTGTGAGTGGTTGAAGTTATTGAGGGGAGGAAAGGAGGCACTAAAAGTGATAAAGGAAATTGAAATGAAGAAATCAGAAAGATGCACGTGACAGGAAGGAAAAAAAATAAATTACAAGAAAAGTGTAAGTATATAATGGAAGTGTAAATATATAAGAATTGTAAATAAATAGATTATATGCCAATAAAAAGGATTCATAATAAAATATTATTTATGTTTGTGAATATATTTAGTATTATCAGCCGTAATACAACAAGTGGTATGATTATTACCGAAGCAGCACATTCAACTCGCGCTAGCGATCGTTGAATATGCAGCTCGGTTTCAACTCCAAAATATCATCGGTTATTAATCGTCCCACGAGTTATATTTAGTGAGAGAATATAACGAATAACATTTTATAATCTTGATGACAACTCACATATTGCAATGTTTTAATTCGTCTTGTAGTTTCTTGCAGCACAAAGACTCCGTAAACTGTCGGCACTGCGACTCTTTATTCCTCGCGGTGTTTCTGGGCGTCGTATTTTTCACCATTTCACTGTTAGAAACTGCATCCCAATAATTTAGTATGTCCATTTTGAGGTTTAAAATTCTGACAGGACCACAATAAAATATCACCGCTACTTTTGTTTTTTATCATCGCGGTGATACACATGCTGCTATGCATTTCCTTGTATCTGATTGGCTCAAAATACATTCTAGTAGGCCATGAGTTGTATTCTCAGCCGTAATACAAGTGGTATGATTATTACCGATGATATTTTGGAGTTGAAACCGAGCTGCAGATTCAACGAGCGCTGGCGCGAGTTGAATGTGCTGCTTCGGTTTCAACGTCTAAATATCATCGGTTATTAATCGTACCACGAGTTATATTTAGTGAGAGAATATAACGAATAACATTTTTTAATCTTGATCACGACTCACATATTGCAATGTTTTAATTCGTCTTGCAGCTTCTTGCAGCACAAAGACTCCATCAACTGTCGGCACTGCGACTTTATTCCTCGAGGTGTTTCTGGGCGTCGTATTTTTCTCCATTTCACTGATTTTACTGTTAGAAACTGCATCCCAATAATTTAGTATGTCCATTTTGAGGTTTAAAATTCTGACAGGGCCACAATAAAATATCACCGCTACTTTTGTTTTTTATCATCGCGGTGATACACATACTGCTATGCATTTTCTTGCATCTGATTGTCTGAAAATACATTCTAGTAGGCCATGAGTTGTATTCTCATTGTTATATGTACGTACATGTGCAAAAGTTTCCAGCAACTTTGTACTACGAAAAAAATTATTAGTCCGCATGTTCTGTAATAGACTTTAATTTAATTTTTATGTTAATATTTTGTAGTCATACCCTTTGCAGCGATAACAGCTGATGGTGCATTGACTCAATTAATTGATTAATACAAGCAGGTGGAATTTTATCCCATTCTTCCTTCAATGATTCTAAATGTGGCTTTATTTGAATAGGCATACTTTCGAACTTGACGATGCAGCGTTTCCCATAAGTGCTCTATTGGGTTCAAGTCCAGTTATTTAAAATCTCACATTTGAAGCAGAAAACCACTGTTTTAACAACTTGGATATGTGTTTGTGGTCATTGTTCTGCTGAAATATCCAATTCTACAGCATTATTTCTTTAGCATATGATAACAAATTATTTTCTAAAATGTTTTTGTAAATAGCATCCCTCATATTTCCGTTGATCTTGACCAATGGACCCGACTCCTTGTGCAGAGAAGATTCCCCAAACCATCACACTTCCTCTACTGTGTTTTACAGTAGGAATTTGATACCGAACGTCATTCCTTGTACCAATAGGACATCGTACAAGATGTCTACCATCGCTTCCAAAAAGATTAAATTTAGATTCATCTGAGAAAGATTCTAATAATTGATTGTCCATTGATTTAGGCGATCTTTGGCAAATTTTAATCGGGCTTTCTTATTCTTTTTACTGATTAATGGTTTTTTAATACCTATATGGCCAAAGAGTCCCACATCATGTAGTCTTCATGTCACAGTACTACGACTAACATTAGCTCGGATTTTATCCTTTAGCTCGCGAGCAATTACAACAGGAGTTTTCTTAATCCGCAGTTGATTTGCGTTTAATGATATGATCTACTTTTTTAGATGTTTTTCTTGGTTTTCCACTGCGCGGACGATCTTTTAATTCGTATCCACAACGGTATTTTACAAGAATATTGTTCACGGTTGATTTACCTATCGATAATAGTGAAGCAATCTCACGAGAAGACTTTCCTTCTTTTGAAGATTTTATTACTCTCTCGCGAATTTGGATTTGCATACGCCAAACCATGTTTATGTTCCCACTACCTTCTATGAACTAAATGCTCAACTATTCGTAAATACGTCCTCGAATGTCTTCCTCCATCAAATATATACATTATACAGGGTATTTCAAAGCTCTGGGAACGATAAATCACGTGATTATTTGTCAATATTTCAAAAAATGTTTTATACAAAAGTTGTGCAGAACTAAAGGCCAAATTTAATTTTTTTTTAATGGAACACCCTGTAAATTTCAGCATTTTTGGATTCCTTGTTACCTGAGGTTTAAAATAATCTAGGATGTGGGGATTGAAACTGTGCCGTTTTCATGTTATTCAGTTGTTTATACAAAAATTTGAACAACATTGTTAAAGTGCTCCACTGCAACTATTAAGATACCTAATTAATTATAACTTAGTGGTAAACTTTAGTTGAACTTTAGTCTTCAAAATTACTTTATCATCCAAAACATAACTCAGTGTATTATACAGGGTGATAGCCATTCGCAAACTGCACAATTTCTATTTTTTTCAAATGGCACAACCTATATATTATTTCATAATTTAAAAGTCCATTAAGTAAGCTTTCGTTTCATATAAGGTTTCGTATATATGAAGTAGATGGTTACTCTGACAAGGCGAGGATCAGATGTGTGACTCACCGATTTGATCTATCTTTGGCACACCTGTAGGTCATAACTAGGAGTGTAACAGGTGCAAGTAATAGACCACACTATTCAGCCGTTTTTGAGAAAAAAAAGGTTTTTCTTTATTTGCTGTGTGTTTATGTAGCATTTACGTTAATAAAACAATATCGACCCCGTGGTGTATTGGTAAGATCCACAGTTTGTAATCGCAAGTTCATGGTTAGAATCCTTTTGGCCAAGTTCTCAATAGTTTTCTTTTTTTGAGGTTTTCTATAAATCCGTGAGTATTTAAAAATGTTAATTTCAGAATAAATTACATTAATTTCATTTTTAGGTTGTTAAACAAATTAAACAGGAGATTGAAAAATAATTTTATTTCCAGTATTTTGTTCTAAATTAATTATCCTAGTTCGTGCAGTCCTTCATCGTCCGAAAAGCACAATATCATATAGAAAATAATATCGAACAAGGATTTATAAAAAAATAGTCTGGAAATACAATTACTGATTTTTAAAACTTATAATAAAATTATAATACAATTTTCTTCAAATTTTTGTATAAACAACTGAATAACACATAAACAGCATGGTTTCAATAGCCACAAAGTAGATCGTTTTAAACTTCATGTAACAAGGAATCTAAAAATGCTAAAATATACAGGATATTCCATTAAAAAAAACAACATAAGTTTGGTCTGTAACTTTGTTATGAAACATCCTGTATAAATTTAAATATTTTTAGGACATGCAACTTACTATTCTGCACAACTGTTATATAAAATAATTAAATAAATCATCGAATATTTTATATAAAACATTTTTCGAAATTTTTACAAATAAGCACTGATTGACCGTTTCCAGAGCTCTGAAACACCCTGTATATTATGTGGCTGGAAACTTTTGTACATGTAAATATAACAATTGTAATAATAAATACATTCACAGGCATACGTTTATTATTTTGTTTCCTATATCTCGTGGTCATATGTCATAATTATTAAAAATCATTAGTATTTTTTTTAATAAATTGGAGTACAACATGTCATTGAGAAATGTTTTCAACAGCTGAGAACTTCCTGTTTGTGAAAAAATATATTAATATAACATGGTTAAATTGTTTTGTATTCCAAATTATAATCAAGAATTAAACACCTCCAACACGAAACAGTTATATTCTATTTTTTTACTCTTACTATTTGATTTATAAAATCATCTATAATTATATTTCACAAAAAATATTTTTAATTCCATACATCTATCGGGTTGGTCGGAAAGTCCGTGCAGTTTTTTATATCTTCTGTTTTAAGCACACATTTTAATTCACCGAAAGCCCTTCTTGTCAATGAATTGTTTGTTTATGTTGCCTTTGTTCAATTGTCATTAACAATTTTGAAAATAGTTTTTACATGGGTTTAGCATTGTTGTCACATAATGCTTTATCATTATCATGAAGGTCTCAACAGTTCATAGAATATTTAGTTCACAGGTCGGTTGCCTTTAAAGAATGGTTAGTCGAGAAATGGTTTGTGCGTTTTTTATAGCGATTGAATGAAAACCGTGGTGAACGCAAACACACATCTGAAGATTGAGGAGCTTAGATGCTTAGAAGTGTAACTCCTGAATCCTGAGTGAGTTGACTCAAAGAGTCCAGTCAGTAAAGTAAGTTGGTGAGTGAGTTTAAAATATGAAGGTCTTTTTGAGTATTAACACATTGCGTGCCATGCTGTAATCAGGAAAACAGTCCCAGGGGCCAAACCACATTTTTGTAATATTTGTATGTATTAACTAAAATAAAGGTTTTTTTACACTTTTGTTTTTTTTTGTAGTTATTAGTTATTTTTTGTAGTTTTTAGTAATTTTTTTGTAGTATTCTCATATTTGAGCGATGTGGCCCTGTAGAAAAAAATGCGTGATATTTAAGCTGCTGGCCACGTCTCCCAAATATGATCGACGCATGTGTTTTAGGGGTTTCTCTTTTGTTACAGATTTGAGGATTGAAAATATTTCGTAAAATAAATATTTTGTAAACTTTACATGGCCACACAGTGAGAGATGTGTGCGTCTCAAAAATGGCCCTCTGCGAAATGTTGGTGTCTCTTGTATATGAGCGACGTGGCACGGAATGTGGTAAGGTTGTTGAAATGAAGTACTTGGTTGACAATTGACTCGGTCCCGACATTTGTTTTTAAAGGGTTATAATGGTGAGATTATGAAGCGAGGACCTTTTTTTGTTTGGTCTTCGCTTTCTTGTGGAATTTGGAAAGCAAGGATCTTTACTTTCTCTTTTGTCTTGGATTAGATTGGTAAAATGATTATACTAATTTATTAAAATGACTCACAACTGAATTATGTAACTCAAAAGAGTTGACTCACAGAGTCGCATCTTGAAGACATAGGCTATGTAAGCAGATCAGATGTGTGGGTGCCAAAAATCTGCAACAATGCTTTTACGCATGCGATTTGTTGCTTGAAAAAATAAGAAACATCCATTTCTTTATACTATTGTGGAAATTGAAAATGGTGCCATAACGCACCCAGAATTGACTGATACACTTTCCACCAGGATAACACTCGACCTCATACAGTTTGGGCATTCGTCATAAAATATTGAAATTCTTTTTGGGATGTTTTGCATCCTCCATATTGTCCTGACCTAGCACCATCGAGCACTTTTGACTCATCCAATCATTGAGTTAAAGGTACGGACTTACAGGACCAAGCAAGGACATGGGCATGGTAACTATCTCGAAAAGATGTAAGCGGAATCTCTATCTATCGTTCTCAAGTAAGTCAGTGCTCCTTCTCGCACTGAACACCACAACTAACGACATCTCTCGACTGATTTTTGAATTTTTTTATTCATTCGTACGAAAATCAGTCACTTTTAACAAATATATAATAATTGATTATCACACAGACTTTAACGCAAATATAGATGAATAAGATTCACAAGGTCTCTACCAACAGTGATGTTAAGTAAGACAAGGATAGACAATACCTCCCCTATGGGAATCACTAGATCTGTGGTTAGAGTTGATGCATATATTATTTGCTAAAAAATTCTACATCCAAAATAAATTTTTGGCAAAAAGCCGCACGAACTTTCTGACCGACCATTTGTGCGAGTTGAATATGACCATAACTTGAACTTACCTTTCTTTACTGTACTAATTGAGATATCTAAAGCTGATAATATTGCCGAGTCACACCCTCCTATACATAGCACATTTGGATTCGGTTCGCCCAGGAATGGATTCTGCTTAAATTGTACTTTTAACATATTTACATTTGGTCCACACTAAAAATAATGATGAGGTATTCAATTAAAATTAATATGTAAATAGAACGACCATGATTAGTGATCTTTTCCAACAGAGTTGCGATGACTTAATTCTTTTAGGTTATGTACAGTTCCATCAAGCTCATAATATTCTCAGAAAATACAAAATTCAAAAATTCAATGGGGGAAAATAAATCAATTAACTTTGAGGAGCAAAATCTAGATATTTTATCAACTGAGGCAAGATTGGCAATTGGCGCTCCCTATACTCATAATCTCTTTTATTGATTATTTTTATGCCCCCTTTCTCATCTATAGGGTGTGTCACGGGATTGGTCAATTTTTTAAATGAGCAGTACACAAAACATAAGTTATTTTATGTGGACAACCATTTTATCGGATACAAGTCTCTTTCAAGAATCCGATTTCCAACCTTCAACCCTTCCAGCTTTATTTTATTTAATAAGGAAAAATCATTTCATTAAGTAAATAATTATTTTTGCTTATTCATTCCAATGTTTCGATGAAACGATGTTATTTTTTTCCAGAAGTAAAATAATAGTAGTACTTTTTTAAACGCCATTTCTTCGAAAACAGCTGAATATCGATAGGGGGTATGCTACATGAAAAATACATAATAAATTTTACGTAGAATCCATAAATGCAACAAAAAATGGGGGTTCACATTTGAAAATTTTAACTTAGGGGTTGTATCTCGATTTTGGGACACCCTGTACATTTGAATTTTATCTCAAAAAATGCTCTGAATTTTAATCAAATTTATTCCTTACTTTATGTACACAGTATATGTACTTACGTCATTACATTTTCGATCCGTAACTTCAGCGTTAACAATACTGCTGGAAAACCACACAGCGTTTCTACAATCCGGATAACCGAGGCAGGTCAGGAATTTGCCCTGCCCGTTTTTCCTGTCCCTCAGCACCATATCCGATCCGCACTTGGGACACTTGAGCACGGGCTTGTGGTTGTTCGAAGAAACCGGATCCTCCACGTAGTCAACGGGCATATCGTTTAACCGATTGGCGAGACTGGTGTCGATCAATCTCATTTTCTCCGCAACTATCCTAAACACTTCCCTGTATTTGTCGATCTGTTCCTGTCTGACGACTTGCGCGTCCTTTCTGCCCTCGCATATTAACTTCAAGTCGTTCTCGAAATCTGCTCGCAGGTTCGGTTTGGCCAATGATATTTCTAGGCCGATTTTATTGTACCTATAATTTTATTAAAATTAAGACTTCACTTTCATTTCCAATAAAAATATTTAAACATTTAATAGTACATTATTACACAAGTTTAATAAGAGGGTATATTGTGGCACGAGTGGGATTGGAGCACGATTCGCGCAGCGAGGAGTGCTCCAATGTAACGAGTGCCCCACAATGCCTCTTATTAAACAAGTATAATATACTATTTTTTCTACTTTGGTTTTGGTTAAGGATTTATTTCTAAAATAAAATATATACTTAAACATAGTGAGTTTTATCTTTTAACATTTGGCAGCACTAAAAACATTTGATCCCTTCGAATGAATTTAATATTTGACATACGTATTTCTACGGCGATTTCAATAGTTAATTTTAAAACATATTAAATCAAGAATATTACTTACACACCTCCGAAAATAAGGGAGGTTGCCAAGGGTGCGATAAACAAACTATTTCCACGTAAGTTGTAACCAATTTAAGCTTATAAAATAATGCAACGCCTAAATGATAATCGAAATTTAAGGTTATGTTTACATTTGTTTCTCGTTCCTTGTGTCAAGCATCGATCGACGCTAATTAAAAATCCACACCGAATTAACACACCGACTCAAGCGGCCCTTTTTCGCCGCGAATGAAACATGCATTATACTCTCGCTGTTTCTTCCGTGATATTCGTTTTGCAAACAAAGTGATAATACATATAATAAATTACAAGCTTTCCTCTGTGTATGTTGTATTGCTTAAACGTCATCACCGAGAGCCAAGTGAATTCATGCGTCCGGCCATTGTCACCGAGTTCCTACATTTTCCAAGCGGGTAAAAAGTTAACAATATGACGCCTCCGTTTTCTTTAACTCTAGTGGTACTGGTGGCGAACTTCCCAATATTACGATTTCACATTTTGATGTCGACATATGTCACGTTTAAGTACTGCCAATCGCAACAACTAAAATGTTACCACAAATAGTTTAATAATGAGCAAAACTGTAAAATAAAAAATCTCATTATTAAACTATTTTTGATGTAACAAAAGGTCGATTGTTAAACCAAAGTAGAAAAAGTTATTTATTTTCCATTACTAATTTAAACAAAGGCTGTATTTGGTGGAAATCTTTGTACGACCATAGTTTATGTTTCTTTCATTGTTCAAATTGAAAGTTACCTTATTGTAAACAAAAATTTTTAAGTCAATTTACATAATGCAATTAATATATCAAAATATGGGGTTATCACAAAGTAAGGGGTATACTTTAAATGTTTGTATAATATGGTGACCTATTCGTCTGTGAGACCGGGTGTGTTAAAAAAATTCGAATAACTTTATTCTCCGTTATTGTTTTTTGTTGCAATTTCAAGTAGCTGCTGCATTGCAGAGCTTAAATTGATTAAATATCTTTGTTTTATTGTCAAAGAACATAAATTAAAAAAAAAAAAAATTATCGAGGAGAGGAGAACGGGACGGGGGAATTCAGAGTGAATTAAGGTTGAGAGAAGGAGAAGGGAGAAGCGAAGTGGAGATTGGAATGGGAGGAAAGGGCAGGCAAAAGGAAAAGAGAGAAGTGGCAGAATGGGACAGACAAGAAGAAGAGAATAGAAGAAAGACGGTGTTTGGGGGTGGAAAGGGCCTGAGAAGGTCACCGCAGCGACAAGAGGAGGAGACGGGGATCATAGAGAAGAGAAAAGTAGGAGATACGTCGTTTGAGGAAGCAGGAGAGCAGGGTGGTGGAAAAAAAAAGATAACAGAGGAAGCGCAGAAAGGGTGTGATGGGGGGTGCAGGGAGGTAGTACAACTTATATCGGAAATGATAAGGGAGGAGAGAGAGGTATGAAAAGAAGAGATGAGGGAGGCTAGAGAGATGTGGAAGGCGGAGATGAGGGAGATGAAGGAAATGTGGAGACAAGAAAGGGAGAGGTTAAAGCAGAGGATAGTGGACTTGGAGGAGCAGGCGGAGAAGAGAGAGAGGCAAGAGAGGAGAAAGAATATATTGATAAAGGGGAAGGACATAAAAGAGAGGAGTGAAGTGGAGAGGTTTATGAAGGACGCACTGGAGGTGGAGGTGAAGGTAGAGGATATGTACGTGGTAGACACAGTGGGGAAGATGGTGGTGGCACGATTGGGGACGTTGGAGGAGAAGATCAAAGTAATGAGGAGTAAGAATAAATTGAGAGGAGAGAGGATATTCATAGAGGATGACCTAACGAAGGAGGAGAGGAGGATCCAAAAGATAATCAGGGAGAGAGCGTACGAGGAGAGAGAGAGAAGGGGAAAACAACGAGGACGGGGTACCAAAAGATGGTAGTGAATGGGGAGCTGTGGAGGTGGAATAGGGGAAAGGGGAGTTTGGAGAGACAGGAAGAGCCAAAAAAGTAAAAAGAAAGGGGGCAGTGGGAGAAAGGAGGAAGGAAGAGGAAGAGCTAGGACATAATCGGGGTGCTGGGGGGAGTGACAAGACGATGAGGATAGGGGTATGGAATGTGGCGGGGGTAAAGTCGAAAATCAAGGGAGGAAGATGGGAGAAGGAATTGGAGCAATGGGTGGAGGGGAAGGACATAGTGGGGCTAGTAGAAACATGGGCAAAGAAGGAGGAATGGGAGGAGCTAAAAGGGGGGCTGCCAGAAGGGTTTAAGTGGGAAATGAAAGGGGCAGTGAAGGGAGGGGAGAGAGGAAGAGCAAAAGGAGGGATGATAGTGGGGATGAGAGAGAGGAGGAAGGGAGAGGAAATGAAGTGCGAGGAGGGGGGAGAAGGTCTCATGTGGGTAGAATATAAACGGAGAAAGTATAAGGTGGAGGTGGGAGTAGCGTACGTAAATAAGAACTGGGGCGAGGTGAGAAAAGAAATAGAGGAGAGGAAAGAAGAGACAGGAAGACGGATGATAGTGGGGGACTTGAATGCGAGGATAGGGGAAATGGGAGGAGGGGTGGGGGAGAATGGAGTGGAACGAGAAAAAAGATCACAGGATAAAGTGGTGAACGGGGAGGGGAGAAGGATGAGGGAATGGGTGAGAGAGGAGGGATGGGAAATTCTTAACGGATGCACAGAGGGGGATTGGACGGGAAAGAGAACGTATATTGGACCACGAGGCTCATCAGTAATAGACTACGCAATAGTGAAAGGGGTGGCGAGAGAGGAGATAAGAAAAATGGAGGTGGAAGAGATAATGGGGTCGGATCATTTACCGGTGAGTGTAGAGATATGGATAGGCAAGGGGGAAGACGAGGAGAGAGAACAAGAGGAAGAGAGGTTGGAGAGCGGAGTAGGGGCGATAGACAGGATGAAGAAGAAGTTGAAGGAAGTGAAGTGGAAGGAGATAAGGTCAATGGAGGAGATGGAGAAGGCCATAATAGGATGTGGAAGGAAGGTGAAGGGAACAAAGGGGAAAGGTAGAGAGTGGTTTGATGAAGAATGCAGAGTAGCGAAGGGTGAAGTGAGGAGGGCGGTGAAGGAATGCATAAGGAATGGTGGAGGAGAGAGAAGAGTGGTGGAGGCCAGAAGGAAATATGAGAGGATATGTGAGCGGAAGAAGATACAGGTGGCGGAACGGGCTGCAGAGGAGATAAGGGGGTGCAGAAATGAGAGAGAGATGTGGGACGTGTTAAGGAGAGGACAGGAGAGGGAGAGGATAGGAGTGTCTTTGGAGGAATGGGTGAGGAAGTGCAAAGAAGGTGGAGGAGAGCCGGAGCAAGTAGGGGAAGAGAGGAGAGGAGTGATAGAGGAGGAGTTCACAGAGGAGGAGGTGGAGAGAGCATTTGAAGAGATTAAACGAGGGAAGGCGCCGGGTAGAGATGGTCTGAGGTCGGAGATGTGGAAGGAGATAGGAGAGGAGGGGAAGAAGAAGTTTAGGGAGCTAATAAATAAAATGTGGACGGGGAGTGAGAGGATGCCGGAGACATGGAGGGTGGGCAGGATGTGCCCGGTGCACAAGGGTGGGAAGAGGGAGGAGATAAAGAATTATAGGGGGGTAACAGTTATGAGTACAGGGTATAAAATAATGATGGTGATGGTGAAAAATAGAATGGAAGCAGAGGTGGAGGATAAAGGGTTACTGCCAGAGTCACAAGGAGGATTTAGAAGAGGAAAGGGGACGATGGACCAGGTCTTCACTCTGGCGAGGATGATAGAGAGAGAGATGGAAGGGAAAGGTGGTATGTTTGCGGTGTTCCTGGATCTAAAAGCAGCGTATGATGTGGTGCCAAGGAAGGGGATGATAGAATGTTTGAGGAGGAGAGGGTTGAGTGAGGGGATGATAGGATGGGTGCAGGGGTGCCCGTTGAGTCCGCTATTATTTAACCTGTATATGAGCGAGTTAGAGGGGGTGTTGGAAAAAGGTCAAGAGGGAGGGGTGGTAAGTGGGTCGAGAAAGGTATGGATGTTGGCATATGCGGACGATATGGTTTTGGTGGCGAAGGACTGGATGGGTATGAAAGGAATGATGAGGAGGGTAGAGAAGTATATGGATAAAAGAGGTATGTGTGTGAATGTAGAAAAAACGAAATGGATGAGATTCAGGAACAGAGGGAGAGTGGGAGGAGTGAAAGAATTAGAGTGGAAGGGAGAGTTGATAGAACGGGTGAAGAGTTTTAAGTATTTGGGGTTTGTGTTTAAGGAAACGGGTGGATATGAGGAGCATGTAAGATGGGTGCAAGGCAAAGCGAGGAGAGCATGGGGGATAGCATGGGGGAAATGGGGAAGATGGATAGAGAATAATATGAGAGTGATGTGTAAGGTATGGGATGCGTGTGTGGGATCGGTGATGATGTATGGCGTGGAGGTATGGGGGACGAGGGAGTATGAATGGGTGGAGAGGGAGCAGGGTTGGTTTATAAAATGTATGTTGGGAGTGGAGAGGTCGACACCGAGTTATATACTTAGGCAGGAGACGAACAGGGATAAAATGGTGTGTGAAACGATGAGGAGGGTGGTGAAATACGAAGAGAAATTGTGGGGTTTAGGGGAGCAGAGATTGGTAAAGGCAGTATGGTGGGGGTGTGTGAATGGGGAAGAGGGGAAATGGAGAAGGGAGAGAAGGAGGATGTATGAGAGGGTGGGGTTATCGGAGGCAAAGGTGATAGAGTGGATGGGGAGGGGGGTGAAGGTGGCGGGGTGGGTGAAGGAAAAAATGAGAGAGGTGGATATGCAGGAGAGACAGGGGCGGATAGAAAGGAGTGAATATAATGATATGTATGGGAGGTGGCAGGTGTACGGGAGAATACCAGAGTATTGGGGGGAAGAAGGATGGAGTAGGGAGGAGAGGGTGAGGTTGGCGAGGGCGAGATGTGGGTCAGGAGAGAAAGGGAGGAAGAGGTGGATGGGGGAGGATTATATGAGATGTGGGCTGTGCGAGTGGGGGAAGGATACATGGAAGCACTTGGCGGAAGAATGTGAGGGGGTGAAAGAAGAATGGGTAGGAGTGAGAGGGAATAGAAGGGTGACGGAATGGATGAGAGAGGATGGGGCAGGAGTGAAGACGCTGGAGAAGGTGGGATGGGAGAAAGAGGGGAGAGGGAGGGAGGGGAGGGGTGGAAGGGGGGGGTGAGGGATGTAAAAAGTGAATTTGTTTTGTATATATGATTATGCCAATAAAGGTTCTCTTTTTTTTTTTTTTTTTTTTTTTTTAAAAAAAAACATGAACTATTAGTAACACGTTTCGAAAAATCTTCAGTTGAAAACCCCGGTGCGTGAGACCGGCGTCACCATTGATCAAAGTCAAATTTGCGTCACCTATGGCGGCTTAAGAAATTAAGCTAGTAGAAAAAAGTACATGGAATCTAGTTGCTTCAATAACTGGATTTTACTGTATATGTGAAAAACAAAGGAGTTGTCATGACAACCATTAATACAATTGTTAAACGAAATCATCCTAATTTTCAGAATTGTTCTCAAAATAAAACTCACGTAAATGTAAATTTAAACGAGTACAAAAAGAATAACATGGACTTTCGGACAAGAATTGGTTTAGTACAATGTTATTATCAATGCTGTAGATATTGCACTGCTGGGTTTAAAAGATTTCATACGAAAATGGATTTGAGAGCAAGGCCTTGTCCATTAAACACGTACCGTAATTTGATTAGCAAATTTAAAAGCACGGGGTTTGTGGGGTTGTTTAAAAAGGAATGGTGTTTAGAACACTGCCAACAATGCTAAAAGAATTTAAACACAGAATTAGGGATAAAATTGATGCAATTTAACCAGAAATGTAGAATACTGTTGTATACAATTTGGAGGAATGGTTGGTAAGTTTACCATAAAATGGTGATCATATCGAACATTTGCTGTAACCGGTGGTGGGCATAAGAAATACCATTATTTAAGCAATTCAATTTCTTTCACTTTTTGTCATTAGCTTAATTTGTTAAAAATATACACAGTGGGACAAAAAAAAGGTACAAATTGGAAATATTAATTATTTCAATAATAATTAACGCATTAAATATTGCTTTGAAAAACAAAATGTTTACACAAAATTTTTATCGAGGATATTTGACATTAATGAAGGCTCTGCAAAAGTGGGAGTTATAATGGGTGATGCATCATTGCGTCGCATTTGTAGGTGTCTATTTAGGGGGCCATGATTTGTTTTGGTTTTCTAATTAATCTTAGACATTAGCTGTCACTTTTATCATTTTAGTTTTTGGGACAAAAATATCCTGAATGAATAGAAGTTCATGCATTAATTCAAGTCAAGAAGGTGCTCTGGGCACAAGTTAGGGGGTATTACAGCTTCGGGGATAAAAAAAAACGATTTTTCAAATTTGAGGTTTTTTGATACTTTATAGTATGTAGTTTATTGCCCCAAAGCCGGGATTTCGTTTACGAGTTTTTTACCTGATGGTGTTCAACTTTCTGTCGACACACGTAAAGTGCAAAACCTGTGATGGCGATGTCACTTTCTACAGTGACATCTCCAGTGAGTGCAGAGCGACGCCTGGCGTTCAAACTGACGATGAACTGCAAGTGCCCCCCAAATTCGCATTCCGTACCATCTTGTGCACAAATCAACAAAGCGTACGAAATGAATCGTCGTCTCATGTTTGTCATGCGGCTTCTTGGAGTAGGACAACGGGGAATCAACTTGTTCTGCGGGATGATGGACCTGTCTACTGGATTCGGCAATTTGTGTCTCGAAAGCAGGTGTGGACTACGTTTTCAAGAAAGCAGTTGAAAAAGAGATTACGAAGAACCGACAACATGGAAATGAACCAACTCATCTATCGGTGTCAGGCGACGGCTCCTGGAAGAAGCGCGGATTCTCGTCTCTCTATGGCATATGCTCGCTGATTGGTACGTACTCGAAGAAAATTCTTGATGTCGTTGTGAAATCTTTGTATTGCCAGGCATGCAATTTGAAGAAACATTCCGTGGGCACCCCTGAGCACGACGACTGGCTAGAGACACATCAGGAGACGTGTGCGGCGAACCATCATGGTAGTGCGGGTAAAATGGAAGTGGATGCGATTAAAGAGATGTTCGGCAGATCGGAGGAATTACATAGTGTGAAATACGAGTATTACATCGGGGATGGCGACACGAAGACGTTCAAGGCACTCCTGGAATCAAATCCTTATCCCGATCTGACGGTCCATAAGAAGGAATGTGTCGGGCACGTGCAGAAGTGGATGAGTACGAGACTTCGCGCAGCAAAACAGCAGAACAAGGGCATCGGCGGAAAAGGAGCCGGTAAATTGACTGACAAAAAGATAAAGGAATTAACAAATTACTATGGGTTAGCAATCCGACGTCATCCTAACTCTGTCGAGGAAATGAAAGATGCAGTGTGGGCGACATTTTTGCATAAATGTTCGTCCGACGTCCACCCGCAACGTGACAAATGTCCAGCAGGCAGCGACAGTTGGTGCAAGTGGCAGGTGGCGAAGGCTACTAACCCAACTGAAGAAATTCCAGCACAACCCGCTGCTCACCGAAAAAGTGCAGTTCATTCGTCCAATTTACCAGGCATTATGTAACGAAGATCTGCTGAGTAGGTGCTTGGGTGGTAACACCCAAAATTCGAACGAAAGCTTCAACGCTTGCGTTTGGAAGCTGACACCCAAGCACCTCAGTTGTGGATCTAAGACTGTATCCATCTCAACGTTCCTGGCCGCCAGCATCTTGAACGAGGGATACACCTCAATGTTTAAAGTCATGGAAGCATTGGGGATCCATATCGGCCTTCTAGCGAAGGCGTGCCAGGTGCGGATCGACGCGGAGCGCGTGAGTCGCGCCGAACAACGCCTCACTCCAGTAGCCCGTGAAGCCATTCTGCAACGCCAACACGAGCAAAAGGTGCAGCAGGACTTCTACGAGGAAGAGGAAGGCATATTGTATGGAGCTGGCATCGCCGACTGAAGGTAAAATTTGAAAACACGGTGTAAACTTGTCCCGAAACTTCAAACGCGTTTATCTCGAAACCACTTTTTACTTTCTCTGTTACGAAGTACGAGAAAGTATTGTGATCGTGATTTTTTTTTCAAAATTTTTTTTTACGGAAATATCCGTTTTGGGGTCCCTAGATGCCATTTTAACAATTTCTGGAAAAAAAATTTTTGTGTCTGTGTGCGCTGTATCTCAAAAACCAATAGAGCAATTGATATGAAACTTTGAACATACGTCTTATTTGATAACCCGAAGAACTGAAAAGCTTTTGGTAAAATTTCATACACCGGAAGTGGGTGTTTACCTTAACTGTTTTTTGTTTCTTGCCTATATTTTCTTAAATATAAAAAATATCACAAAAACATTTAAACAAACATCGAAGACAACAAAGAAATGAATAGCTTTTGCTTGAAAATATTTTTCATAAAATCATTGCTATTCGAGAATTTTTTTTTTTTTTTAATTTGTGGTTTATAATTATGAAACGATAATAGTTACAGCAATTTTATGTGAATAATAATTGTAGAGAATGCCAAAATGAACAACTTCTAAAGAATAAGTTTTTTTCGAAATCTCGTTAGTTTTCGAGTAAACGTAGTTTTTGAATTTGAAGTATAATTTTTCCAACTTTCATGATTTTGACGTTTTAAACGTCAGTTTCATCCGAGTTTACGCAACGCTCGATGTACATTTAAAATAAGATTTCAATTGAAAATAAACCCATGAAAACGTAAATATAAAGTCGGAGAAAGTAACATGATGGCCACATCACCATTTTTTCTTGATGGGCGAAACGATTATTTTTTTTGTATCCAACGAATCAACTTGCGGTTTCGGTATTATGTTCTCCACACTTTTCTACGGAAATTGATCCACTTTCGTTGCAAAATATTTAAAATTGGATTTTTCCGAGCGCCTCAAAGTTCAAAAAAACGTAGGCAAAATCCGACCTTTTTGTTCAGACGGCTGCCACTTTCTCATTTTTCGATAAAAAAAATTAGTCCGCGGGTCAATTTCCGTAGAATTTAATGCAGATTAATAATACCTACTTGTTTTTATGTTTCAAATTGCGGAAAGTGCCGAAATCGTTTCGCCCGCACAGGCTGAGGCGCCGGACATTGTCCCCTTCGGTCGCCATTTTGGGACAGTTCGACATGGACCAAATAAATTTAAAAATGCCGTTTTGTACTACTTAACCAAATAAACAAAATGCAAAAAAGCGCAAGGTCCCAAGTGTTTTAGTTTACCCACAAAAAAATCCTGAAAAACCGTCAGAAAAAGGTCGTCGAAGCTGTAATACCCTCTTAAGTACTATTTTTTTAGAGCAAAAGTACTTTATCTTATCTATAAAAATTGGGCTTTTCAGTGTTGTATAAATTATTTAAAAATATCGACTCACGACAGTACAAAATTACTTGAACCGTTTTTTTTTGGCCCATTTTTTTTGGTGTATAGTAAGTTGAAATAGGTCCCTTATTTTATGATAACTTTGTATATTGGTTTAAAATATCTTGCGGTTAGGGTTTTAAGTTTTTTTTTTGCTACACTATATTCAAAAGATGATATTTTATATTTACCCCTCAATAAGTCCCATTCCGAGAGTGGCTGGAACGAAGTACATGTTTTCGTGCATCCCGACATATTCTCTGGATTTAATTTTTTCTATATGTTCAGCATGGGTTGCGTCCGTTCCAATGCCATGCTTTTCCATAAGAGCTATCAAGTCTGCTTCTGTCAATAACTTCGGAGCTGATGTACTGCCCTCTACCTGTGACAAGAGTAAATAGTGTTCAATTGCATACTAGAGTCTGCTCTTCAACATTGGCGGTTCGCGTAGAAACTTTTTTCGACGTTGAATAAGGCCCTGAAATTGAAAGTAAACGAGACATGTTACTCCATCTACAGATAGTTTGAACCTTCTATTGTGGACCCCAATAGGTATTATTTGAGCTCACGAGTCAGTGTTAATGTGGTACCTGTTTGAGTCGACTCGTGAAAAATTGTGTGGTGTACGACACCCAGTGTGATCATTGTGCCAGAAAAAAAATTCTGAGCATTTTTTCTGTGTGGATTATTCCGAGATTGCCGACACACAAGCGCTGTGATATTGGTTCCAGAAGAAGCGACAAAAAGTCGCACATGCTATGTCGCAGTTGCGAGGGGTCGATGTGTGACATACATGGCACATATTTATATGTGCGCCGAATGCTCTTTTGGGATCGAATAATTGTCTTTTTAGTATAATAGCCTGTTTTCTTCATAATAATAATTTTAAAAATATTTTCATATTCATATTTAACATTAAATTGACTTTATATCAGAAAAATACTATTATAATTTTTTCGTAAAAAATCCCACCTTCGATCGTGAAAATAAATATACTTTTTGGAAAGGTTTGGAAAGGTCGCAAAATATATTAATACCACTTAGAATGATACTATTTCAGGTTCAAACTATTTTTTTTAACTGAAAATTGAAATTACTACCATATTTTTTGCAAAATAACTCAAATTTTGAGAAATTTTTTTTACATTTTTTTTTCACATGTAAAGTTGCAGGTTTCGAAAACTATTCACATATTCTTATAACTATAGGTTCAAAACTTATCCCAAATTGTTTTTTTTGCTATTTGTCAATTTAACATTAATTGACCGAAGTTCAAAGGCGTGGGGTGTACCACACCCCAAATGACTATTACGTCATTTTTCGTAGGTGTGATCATTAAGGGTTAACACGTCTTCAGAACAACCTCTTATATTACAATTTTTGATAAGGTGGAAAAATACAATTTTGAAAACGTGTCTTACTGTGATTCAGAGATAATCAATGGGAAGTATATTTTATTGCCTCCAGTTCATACATTTATTTTGTTTATTTGTGTCCCAACCAACTATCCACAGAAGATTGGGCCCACACTAAAAGCTTTAGCAAAAATCTGTTGTATTTTTTTAAATGGAACACCCAATATTTTATTTAATATTTCGAAAGACCACTTTAAAAGCAACAAATTGAAATAGGATACTAGAATGTTCTGATTGTCAATTGTTTATTTACTTTTTTTATATGAAAACCAGACCTAAGTTTAAAAAGTCATACCTCCGCCATTTTGAAAGAATTAATTTTTGTTATTCGGTTAGATAATTTTCTATAACTTCAGCTTTTAATTGGTTGTTATTTTGTAGCGATGTGATTTATTTATACAGGGTGTTCTAAAATGTAAAATATACATTTTTTTGTATACAGGGTCTTTTTTTTAACTCGGAACATATGATTGTTAATGTCCATGTTCTATGTCATAATAATCACCTCAACGCATTAGAATGTATTGACAATGTAGGCAACCAAGTACACAAAGGTCCCGTCGACCTGTCACAGTACAGTGAAAGCTTAAAATTATTACGAATAAAGTGAGGTTAATGAAACAAACAATGATAAATCGTAAGTAATTATAATAAATATTCAAAATGACCACCTTCACGTTCTAAGCAGTAGCCAAGTTGATTTTAAAATCCTTGAATAGCATTTCTAATGTGTTGCGGATTTCTTCTTAATTCATCGCAAAGAGTAATTATACGATCTTTTAACTCTGAAGTATTGTTTATAATAATGTTATTATAAACATTGCTTTTTAGATACCCCCACAATAAAAAGTCGTTTGAAGACAAATCAGGCGACCGGGGTGGCCAAGGCATTGGACCAAATCTACCAATCCAGCGATCAGAAAGTAATTCACTTAAATAATTATTAATGGCAGCTCTAGAATGTGGAGACGCTCCATCCATCTGATAATAAGGAGCACCAATGTTTAGTGTATGAATTTCTGGCATTATACGAGTTCGCAGAAGATCTAAGTAAATAAAAAAAGGACCAATAAGGGTATCATTAATTAGTCCAGCCCACACATTAACTCTCGCATTGTATTGTGTGTGCGTCAAATTTTGTATGCGAGAATTATTGCACGCCCAAAGTCTAAAAGGTGAAGGAATGGGTGTAAAGAATGGGTATCGATAAGGAATGAAGAATACCAACCTATAATTTTGTGGATTAACTTCACCATTTAAGGAAAATGATGCCTTATCAGTAAATATTATTCTGTGTGAAATTTCTTGATCATTATTAATTAAATTGAATACGGTTTCACAGAATTCTGTTCGTTTGCCTTTGTCCTCATTTGATAGCTGCTGATGATTTGAAAACTTGTAAGCATTGTATTTAAATTCTTTTAATGTCTTCTAAACGGAAGCTGAACTTATTTGAAACTGTGCTGCGATAACTCTTAACGATGATATGGGGTTCTGCTCTACGTAACATAAAATGTTGAGTTTCATCTCTTCTGTTAAAATGTGATTTTCTTTAGCCCTTTTAATGTGAAAATTACTCACGCAGCCAGTATTGTCAAAATGATGGCCAATATTACAAATTGTTGAGATGGATGGAACTTGTCTGCTCGGATACTCAACCGAAAACAAATCTCTAACACGTCGAATGCTGTTCCCACTCTTGTACCAATTAATTATCTGTATTCTTTCTTCGGTGATGTAATACATTTTTATTAATAACACAATTTTGACAATTAAATAAAACTGAGTATAAATATGGTTGCCTACATTGCAATGTGTTGAGGTGATTATTATGACATAGAACATAGACATTAACAATCATATGTTCTGAGTTAAGGGGTCTGGCCATCTTGGTCGCTCGGAAAATGTTTTTTTTTTCTAAATTCATAAACTCTGAAGTATAAATGATTTTTGTTTTATTTTTTTTACACAATGTAGATAATAGTTTGAAGAATGTCTGACATATTTTTTAATGAAAAATATTTAAAAATGGCGGCGCTGTATACATTTCCCGGGAGTCCCTCCGCACAAGGGGGGGACGTGGCGTCATCGATATCTCTGTTCATTTACATCTGAAAACAAAAACAGAAAAAAGAGCATATTTGTGGATAGTGTAGTTACGACATGAAGTAGCGATTTCTTCTTTTTTCGACTATTTCAGAGATTGTGGTGAGCTGAAAAAAAAAGTTAATTTTTCACCTAAATTTTACGACAAAAAAAGTCAACAAAAAAAAAACTAATCAAGTAATCGCAAAAATCCTACGTCATGCTTTACATAATGTATCTCAAAGTATTGTGTTAAAATTTCAGAGCAATCGGACTGATAGTTTACTAGATTTCGATGACGCCAGTTCTGAAAATGTAGTTTCGAGATAAACGCAAAAGAAAGTAAGTGTACGTTATATGATCAAAATTGATTTCAGAATGCTTAAATTCTACAATGGTTGTGGAGAAAATAAATTACCTGTTGGTTTACACGATACACTACAGGGCAGTTCCACAATAGCGCAGGTGCGTTTGCGCCGGGTCGTCGTGCGAGTCAAATCGCGCGGTCGCCGTGCGAGTCGAACCGCGCGGTCGACCGCCCGCAGCGGCTCCACTCTCCCAACGTAAAATACCTATAACTTCGACAATTTTGCGATTTTCAGTACCGCCAATGTCTTAAAATGGTTGTAACATTTTAAACTTTATTATAAAAAAATAAAAAAATAAATGAAAAAAAATAAAAATTCATGGTGGCCAGACCCCTTAAAAAAGACCCTATATGTTTATGGCATTGCATTCATGTTTCTATAAGCTTTCATTTAATACTTAGTTCATATGGGTTTTGCATTACAGTTATGTTATATTTTTTAAGTGAAAATCATCTTTTAAGGAAACAAAAAATGAATCACATCTAGACCAACCTCAAAAAAAACGCTCATAGCTACTGTAAAAAAAAAAACAATATCTCACCATGTCCAATTCAGATGGTGTGAACGTATGACCAGTCTGATACTGGTTGATCTCCTTGGCGTTCCATTTTTCGTAAACGTAAACCTCCAAATAGTTCTTCTCTAGAATAATCAATCCTTTTGCGGTAAATTTCTCACCGGCTACATCTACATCAACGATTGTTTCATGTCCGAGGGCATCCTTGCTGACGCACGCTAAAAAATGGCGCACTATGTACTCGTAAACTCGCTGCTCGTTTCCTTGAAGATTCGGTGCAGACTTAATCGGATGAATCGGAGGATGGGCCTACAATAAAAAAGTATGTACCATAAAAATGACATCCAGATAATGGATTTATTTAATTTAGAATCAAAATAACAAATATTTCTTTAACTTCGGAATAACAGAAAAAAAAATCCTTAATCTAGCTTCAAACCATTACTGCCCCAGCGGTGGCTGCGACCTAGTGGTTGGTACCACAACCGCCACATTCCAGAGAACGGGCTATACCAATGAAATGACTGTACCCTAGAAAGCATTATTTACACCATCATGTTAATAATGTCTTTCACATCACAATTTGAGGTTAATTTTTTTAATCTAAAGAAATTCTTGATTCCTTTTGAGCCGACGCTCTTGGTTAATAACCAGACAACAAATGTTATTGTCTCGTTAAATTACTAGGTAACAAGGTATTCAAAAAACTATTTTTTGATAATTAACCTGGATCTAGGTATATATTACTACCGACAATTGCTCTCATTTACTTACTAACCAATGAAATCGAATAAAGTTGATGACATGATCCAATAAAATCCTAATTACGATGCGTTACAGACCACGCTGCATATTATGCATGGCAATTCACCCTGGGTGGTATCTAATCAGATAATCTCTCATGTTGGTATTGCCTGGCAACGCGTTAGTATATTTTCTATACCATATAAAACGTCAGTTATTGCCGGCCTTTTAAGCAGTTTGCTCCCGAATTCGATCTGTTTGTATTTTCGGGTGAAGTGTTAGTGCTTTCATCGGTAATAGTATTCATAGGCATTTCTCAAAACCTTGGTAAACTCATTTTTACTACAATTATTGTGGCGCAGATTAATACACGTCTGACACTTGGTGTCACTAAATTTAACTTTTCAAATTATGAAATGTGAACTTTCTGTTCGGCCAATTGTCTTCTCAAATCTAACTCGTGACTGATTTTTCCTGGGCAATTATTAGCGTCTGGATCACTCTTGCTTGTTGCTTCTAGAAAATCCTGATCCTGCCGCTAATAATTGCCGGCAAAATCATAGGCACTCGTTAGATTACTGTTGATAATTAAAGAATTATTATACTTTATGTTGTTTTTTGTCAACTTTGTTTATCTCTATAAAAGTAATAATTACAATATTTTATTGCTGTTATAAACAACTGCAATTGTTTTACTCCCATCTTTTTCATGGCTAACTATTTTTTGATTAATAATAAAACTTAAAAATGACTGTAACTCATTTTTAGAAATAACTACGCCATATGTGATATTGAATTAAAGAAAAAAATAGTCTTTCGAATGAGGTCATAGCCAACTATAGTTTCCATTAAAAAAAAATGTAAGTTTGCGTCATATCTTGGAAAATAATGGCGTTAAAAATTGGCTATTGACCACATAAAATTTTGATGGAAAGTTAATCCTGTACCTGTAGCCCATCTACTTCAAAATTTTGAATAAACTAGACCTACTGCCCTTAAAACCAAATTATTCCCGACTATCCTTCAAAAGTATGTTGATGCTAAAAATTTCAAATTGCATTGCCAAATAAGTTGTTGCAAATCTTTCTTTAACATGTAATTTTTGTCTAATATGCATCGAATCGTACGATCCCCAAAATAAAAAATTACACCAAAATGTTTGTTGTCTGCATTATTGCCTGCAAAGTTTGAATTTTGATAGATATAAGATTCTTGTACGCATTTCCAATATATTTCTTGTAGTGGATATTATTTTCGGCAATCAATCAATCATCTTTATTCAGACTATACAATATTACAATACATGTTGAATGAATATACATAAACAAAAAGGGTGTTAGTTCATCTGGGCTATCGACCTACAGTCTTTCTGCCCTGTCTTGAATCTAATGGTGAAAAAACATATAATACTTTGCTAGCTAGCTGAATTGTCCTGATGATTCGCGCAAATTAATTGATGTATTGTGATGGGAGGATGCTGATATTTAGAAGAGATATTCGGGTTTCGGGAAATACAAAATTTGGATAGAAGTTGTTGATTAAAAGCGTTGTTTGCAAATTTAACGTTAAGGCCAAGTATACGCTGGGAGATGGGTGTACTTTCGGCATTTTATTACGACTTTTCTGTCAAATAATTAATCAATTGCAGCATGGCATTCATATATCAATGTCTTTACATGACAAACAGTAGGGACACCCAAACAATCAAAGAACCAAAGAAAAATAAATCTCAATTCTGGTTGGCCAATAAAAAAACGAGTTTACAGTATGAGGATCAAAACCAGAAGAATCTGAAGCAGGAAGTTTACATGTGTAAACAAGTAAGCAGTAAAAATTAAACACTCAATTTTTTTGTGTATTGTAAAATCACCTTCATATGTTCAACTGGTTGGATTATGGGCTGTACAGGGTGTCCCATTTAAATTGCCACCCAAAATATCTCGAAACCTGAGAAACATGGCAAAAAATGTTTCAGATGAAAGTTGTAGGGTTCGGAGGGGGGCATATGTTGGTGACCTTGAAAATGACCTTGGAGTTAATTTTCACGGTCAAACGAAGGTCAACTTTGATTTTTCAAATAAAACCCCCTATTTTTTATTACAGGATCGTATTCTACAAGAAAAAATACAAACTTTTTGTGAAAAACGTTTTTTTTTTAAATGCGTGAGTTTTATCACGAATTTTGTCCGTCATGTTGTTTGAAATCTCAGATGAATCCAGGCTGTGATTCATGCATTACTCTCGGCATTAGCATCAAAGATCCCCGGATCTTACTCCCCTTGACTTTTTCCTCTGGGGACTAATGGGGGTCAATGAGAAAGTATTTGCTGAAGCTCCGACAACAGTGCAGAACATGAAGGAGAGGATTAGAGCTGCATTTCGAGGAATTTCCATCCACACCCTTCAAAATATTTAAGTAAACTTTTGCCAGCGGGTACAGAAGTGCATTGACGAGGATGTACACTTGTTCGAGCATTTAATCTAAGAACGAGATCGAACCTCCAGCCACTGAAACCATCGGCCCTTTTCAGGGCCAATGATGTGCAAAATCCCCGTGGTGCACATCGTGTGATGCTTATGCCGAGGGTAATGCATGAATCACAGCCTGAGACTTCAAACAACATGACGGACAAAATTCGTGAAAAAACTCTTAAAAAAAGAATTAAAAAAAAAACGTTTCCTACAGAAAATTTGCATTTTTTACCGTAGAATACGATCCCGCAATAAAAAATAGGGGGTTCCATTTGAAAAATCAAAGTTGATCTTCGTTTGACTTTGAAAATTGACTCCAAAGTAATTTTCAAGGTCACCAGCATATGTCCCCCTCCGAACCCTACAACTTTCATCTGAAACATTTTTTGCCATGTTGCTCAGGTTTCGAGATATTTGGGGTGGTAATTTAAAATGGGACACCCTGTATAATTTTATAGAGATATCACAATAATTGGAATCTGCACCTTCAAAGGAGCTGTTATTCAGACATATTCAAGAGTTTAGCTGACATTTCATCTTTAATAAAATGTAGCCTTGGAAAGTGAAAACATTTGAAATTTTTTAAAAATTCGGTGCTTCTAGTTCCAAATTGGTTTATTAGCTTACTTATTGCTTACAGAATAAGTAATAAATAACAATATTTAATTGCACTTACGATTGTTACTTACTTGATCAGATTTCTTCCCTTGTCTGGGATTTGGCCCTCCCCACTCCGTTAATACCCTGTTGACGAAAGGTCCCCACCTGTTATCCTCTCTCTGCTGTTCTACCAAATTTTGCAAATTCAATTCCTTGGGAAATATATTTGTTTCCGTCCTGGGATAACTAATTAATCCCTGGGTGTACAGCTTCTCGGCTATTTTCATCACTTCCTTAGCGTTGATACGGAGTTTCCTTGAGATGTTTTTTTCCATTTCCTTAAAATTAATGACAATAACCAACAAATACAATTTATAGGAAAATGTAATCAAAGCCATTTATGATTGCAGAAAAGACAATGGATTTCCTTGCATTAGAGCAATAAAAATAAAAAAGATGTTTTCTTGTGAGAGCCATGATGAGCCGCATCACCAGAAATTTTTTAAGATAATATTTTTTCAGTTTTTAGGATTTATTAGGCTTTATACTGGATGAATGTAATTGATTAAGACTTTTTTAAGAAGTTAGCATCAAATAAAATAGGCATCATTGTGATGTAACCCAGAGATTCAGAACAAAGTATTGTAGAATCAATTAATAAATAAATTAATGTAATAAAGACGAAAAATAGCCTGAATATATGAATATTCAACCTGTTCGTGACTAAATATTCATATATTCAGGCTATTTTTCAACAGTAATCTAACGAGTGCCTATGATTTTGCCGGCAATTATTAGAGGCGAAAATTTTCCAGAAGCAACAAGCAAGAGTGATCCAGATGCTAATAATTGCCTAAGAAAAATCAGTCACGAGTTAGATTCGGGAAGACAATTGGCCGAACAGAAAGTTTACACTTCATAATTTGAAAAATTAAATTTAGTGTCACCAAGTGTCAGACGTGTATTAATCTGCGCCACAATAATTGTAGTGAAAATGAGCTTACCAAGATTTTGAGAAATGCCTATGAATTCTTTTGTCAATTGAGTAAAAAAACGAAAATTCGACGTTCAATTGTTTTTTGATTTGAACGAATTTTGAAAATGTTTCTAACAAAGTGTTGTTCTCATCGAATAGATGCAGATAAAACAAAAAATAAATACGTCGTTCAATTGTTTGAAAGGATGACCAGATTTTATAAATTCAGCCAGTAAACTTCTACCCGTCGAATAGAAAATTATTAATTAATTTTTTGAGGATAACTCTTGAACGGATAACCTTGATTTTGAAAATTATTTCAGCAAAGTATTGTACTCACTGAATTGATGCAGATAAGATAAGATAAAACATTAAATTCGTCGTTCAATTGTTTTGTGCTTTTGAAAAGATAACTCTTGAACAAAATAACGGATTTTAAAAATTCATCCAGAAAAGTGTTGTACTCATCGAATAAATGTAGATAGAATCAAAACATTATTTCGTCTTCATTGTTTTTTTTTTTAGAATAACTGTTGAACGGATAACCAAATTTTGAAAATTCTTCCAGTAACATGCTGTAATCATCAAATAGATGCAGATAGGACCCAAAAAATGTAACTTGTACTTCAATTGTTTTCTGATTTTTGAGGATAATTCTTGAACGAAAGGACAGATTTTGAAAATTCTATCGGCAAAGTGCTGTAATATATAATTAGAAATAATATAGGCATATAAGATAATATCGGTTTTAAGATGCCGAAGGTTGAAAGTCACAAACCTATAAGATTTATATACAGGGTGGAAACTTTAACTGGAACAAATTCGGTATTTATGAAATGAGAAGTTCCAGGAAAAAATCCTCGGACACGTCGATTTTTGTTTTTTATTGCGCACTTTTTAGCGTCTTTAAAAATAGTACGACGTCACATATGACGTCAGACATTTTTTTAAATGGAAAACATTTTTTTTATTTGACTAAATTTGTAGCCCTTTTCATGCTCTTTACGACTGTATAAAAATGTTTTTTTATTTTTTATTTAAGAAATTGAAAAAAATATATTGTTTTAATGAACTTATTTAAATATATCAAATGTTCAAAATGAGCACCGTTCCTCTCTTAGCAAAAAGCCAATCGGTGATAAAACCCATTCCTTACATTTTGAAACATTTCTGGTAGAATTTGAACATTAAAAAAAAAATCAATTTCTGAAAAAAAAAAAATTTTACATAGTCCTAAAGAAATAAAAAGGGCTACAAAAGTCGAATTAAAAAAAAAATGGTTTCCATTTAAAAAAATATCTATGACGTCATACATGAAAGACTAGTGACGTCGTATTATTTTTAAAGACTCTAAAAAGTGCGCAATAAAAAACAGAAATCGACTTCTCATTTTATAAATACCGAATTTGTTTCAGTTAAAGTTTCCACCCTGTATACATATACCGGGTGTGGCACTTAAGACGCCTCGGACCATAGCTCCTTTACGATAAAAGCTATCGAAAAAAATCTAAGAACAAAGTGGTGCATAGTTACCGTCGCTATGTTTTAAAAATATTTCTAATCATCAGTGGCGTGCTGTACTCCAGATTGGTAATTGTCAAAGTAAATTATTAGACGTCAGTAGCAGCCATAAGTCATTTTTGATAAACGTTCTAAAAATGTTCCGAACTCAAGAGGAAATGGTTGACATGATATTTATTCTTGGAGAATGTAACAAGAATTGTTTCTTGGCATCACGAGTGTACGCTGCGAGATATCCGCACAGGGCACATCCAAATGAACGCGCGTTTCAAAAAGTGTTGGAGAGATTTACTACTACGGGAAGTGTGAAACGGCCAAGGAGAGTTAGAAAGAAGGCAGTTATTACCGAAAATAATGAACTGCGGTATATCACCAGAAGTTGCGGTTATGCCTCCAGCAGGAAGGTCGTCATTTCGAACATTTAGTTTAAGTTGTTAAATTTTCTTTATCTGCATTTTTCATATCATGTTGAATAAATAGGTACATACTATTATGTTGACCGTATTTGTGTATTTGTTTTGGTACTTTGACAATTACCAATCTTTTGTTTTCTCATGGCACACTTGGGAACGGAAAACGTTTCCCGACATTTGCGATGAAATTCCTTTTTTCTCCGAAATTTTGTTATGCAATGTGTAATTTTTTTTACACCAATGAAAAATTTAGAGTTTTCGCTGTACAACGCCGTAATTTTTTTAGGGGGGTGCCATTTGAAATTTTCGGAAAAAATGACAACATACGAAGATCAATCAAAAATTATTTTTTTTCCATAAATTACCCGAAAAAAAATTATGTGAAGGTATACGAGGTCTTAACCTGTACCTCAATTCAAAATTTAGGCGCCGGCGTCAATTAGTTTCTCTACAAAAAAATCTCAAAAATGGGGCGCAATTTTGAAAGAAGGGGTTATAACAGCGAAACCGCTAAAGTGAAGGATATAACATGTTAGATAAAAAAATAAGTACTCGTCGAGCACTTTCCAAATCTGCAATAAAAAATAGGGCATTCCATTTAAAAAAACATAAGTTTGGTACGCCACTGGAGTACGGCACGCCACTGATGATTAGAAATATTTTTGAAACATAGCGACGGTAACTATGCACCACTTTGTTCTTAGATTTTTTTCGATAGCTTTTATCGTAAAGGAGCTATGGTCCGAGGCGTCTTAAGTGCCCCACCCGGTATAACCCTGTCGTGACTGAATGGCTGAATTTGGCAGATGTGGATGAGATCAAGAAATAAACTCGCCGTTCAATTACTTTCCATCATTGTTGAAGATAACTCTTAAACGAAAAAGCAGAGTTTACAAATTCTTTTCGCAATGTCTTATAAAAAGATAAATTTGTCGATAAATTAATTTCTGGTTTTTTAGATGACCAGATTTTTAAAATTCTTTCAACAAAGTCTTAAAAAAATTAAATTTGTTGTTCAATTGTTTTGTGGTTTTGAGAAGATAACTCTTGAAGAAAATAGCAGATTTTAAAAATCCGTCTAGAAATATGTTGTGCTCATTGAATACATGTAGATAGGACCAAAAATTTTCATTAATCTTCAATCGTTTTTTGTTTTTTGAGGATAATTCTTGAATGGATGACCAAATTTGGCAAATTCTTCCAGCAAAGTGTTGTACTCATCGAATAGATGTAGATAAGATTAAAAAAATAAATCTGTCCTTCAATTGTTTTCTGATTTTTGAGGACAATTCTCGAACGAATAACCAGATTTTGATCATTCTTTCAGTGAAGCGCTGTACTCGCCGAACAGATGCAGATAAAATAAAAAATAAATTCGTTGTTCAATTATTCTGTGATTTTGTGAAGGAAACTCTTGAAGAAAATAGCCGATTTTAAAAGTATTGTACTTAATGAATAGGCAGTAAACTGGACCAGAAAAAATCTTCATTGTTTTCTTTTTGAGGATAACTTTTGAACAGATGATCAAATTTGGCAAATTCTTTCAGCAAAGCCTCGCCTGGTGTTAAAATGAATAATAAACTACGTCATCTGACGTTTAAAAGTTTAGCAGTGGATAACATCATCTCGTGTTGAAAACTATAGACGATATAATCTGGTGTTGAAAAGTTCAACTAAAGACAATGTCACCTGATGTTAAGGTAAACTCAGAACAGCTCCATCTGATGTTAAGGTAAACTAGGAACAGCTCCATCTGGTGTTAAAAAGATCAACTATAAATTGTTCAGTCTGGTATTGAGAATTTTAACTTTGAACAGCACCACATAGTGTTAAAATGGTCAACAATGAACTGTACCATGTGATGTTTAAAAGTTCAGCTTGAACAGCGCCATCTCGTATTGGAAAAGTCAACTATAAATGGTCCTATACGGTGTTGGAAAGTTCAAAAAAGTAGACAGCGGTATCTGATATTAAAAAAGTAAACTGTAAACATCTCCATCTGATGTTAAAAAGAACAAGAATAAAATGCGGAATCTGGTGATGAAAAGTTCAGTTGTAGAAGGCGTCATCTAGTATTAAAAATAGCGACATCTGGCTTTAGTTGATCAAAATTAACATACTTACATCAAGCGACACAGAGATACAGTTTATTTATTAAAATACTCACAAATGGCTCAAAGGTGGAGGATGTAGCTATTTTATCCGCATTGAAAACGTACCAATAACTTTAATTAGTGAATATATCAAATTTCATAGCAGAAAAAGCTATAATTTCAGCAATTAAATAAAATTTGTAGTTCAATTGTCTTCTGTTTTTTTAGGGATAACTCTTAAACGAAAGGACAGATTTTACAGAATATTTCAGTACTCATTAAGGACATGTAGATCCCACCTTAGGGTTCTCTTTTTGTTTTTTTATTTTGTGTATAGATTAAATTAATTTCTGTAATGAAAACAAAGTTTATTATCGTTATTATTATTATCAAAAAAATAAATTCGCAGTGTAATTGTTTTCCGTTTTTTTTTTAACCAAAAACATATTTTTCAAATTCTTAAAGTATTGCATTCATTAAAAAGATGTAGATAAGGTTACAAAATAAAATTCTTCCTTTAATAGATGGACGAAGAACGGTATTACAGATTTAATGATTATTGCAATTTTGCAGAGTGACAAACAGCTTGAATATTTATATATTCAGGCTACCCACTCTCAGTCTTAATTTAATTTTTAGAATGCTTTTGCAACAAGCACGGTTCGGACGATATATATCATCGGATATATATCATGATATATATCGTGATATATATTTGATGATATACAGAGTGCCCGTTTTTCGAGCGGCACCATGGGGATTTCAGTTATCTTAAGAGATACGTGGTTGGTCAAATTAGGGCAAAGTTGTGTATTATGACGTTGATTAATAATCTGTTGAGAAATTGGAGTTACCTTTTTTTGTTTTCAAAAAATCGGGAAAAAATAAAAAATTTCAATTTTCATTTTTACTTTTTTATTCGAAAACTATTACTGTTACGGCCTTGCCGTTGCTACAATTTATCAAGTAGTCATTAGTCTGTCAAGAGTGACATAATAAAAAATAAATTTGTAAAACGTACAAGTTTGTCTCGTTAAAGGCTATAGCAAGTTACGCGTTCGACGCGATCCCGATCAGCGTAACGCACATTTGGTCCTTCGAACCGGATGGTAATTCATCAATTCATCGAATCATCGAAAATACGCCGAGAAGCCACTCCAGCCGACGCATAGGTCCGCATGGAAAACTACGGATGGTCATAAGAAGCATCCATATCCCTCGCTCAAGCTCGACTCGTTCACACTCCAGAATCTCCATAAGGCCAAAGGCAATAGTAGGTCAGGTCAATCCATTTTTCCCATTTCAAGAAATCCTTAATTTATTATGGCATCTCCCGATAGTCCTGTCATTGCGGAGAGCTCACTCGATTCAGTAATAGAGAGTTTGAAAATACTCAAAAATAAGCGTGCATACTTTAAACGCAGCCTAACAATTTTAAAACAGTACCTGGATGGTCCCGCAAACGCGCCGGACTATTTAGGAAAGATTGTTGGGCAATTTTCAGTTTGCCAAAAGTCAATGAATACGTGCGACGAGTATTTAGAGAATATTTACGAAATAGATCATGAATCAAAGTTTGATGACGCATTTAATGAAAAGTCAATTACTGACTATATTTTTTAATCTGAAGGCACGCGTGAATTTACTTATTGCACCAACGCCAGCCGCGCCTATCACCGGCCTACCCCAAGTAGCTCAATCAACTGTTAAGCTGCCAAGAGCAGATTTACCTATCTTTTCAGGCAACTTCAGTGACTGGCTTTCCTTTCGCGAGAGATTCAATTCATTAATCGACTCTAATAAATCCCTGGCCAACATAGAAAAAATGCAGTACTTAATATCAGCCCTTAAAGGTGAAGCTGCCGACGCAGTTAGGCATTTAGAGATCACGAATGATAATTATCAAAAGGCCAGAGATTTATTAAAGGCGAGATTCGAAAACAAGCGAGTAATCGTCACAAATCACATTCGAACGCTATTTGAGTTAGCCCCTGCCACGAAAGAGTCGTATAACGGATTCAGAACTATTTTGAATGCTGTAACACAGCACACGCACTCTTTGAAAATCATGGGTCGAAACGTCGACCAAGATGATTTATTAATTTATTTAATTATCGCGAAACTTCCATTTCATACACGAAAAGAATGGGAAGAAAAGCTTCCTAGCACACAACTACCCACATATCAGGACATTATAGATTTTTTGACACACAAGTGTCACACGTTAAAGGCGCTAAATCTAAATGAAAGCCAAAAACAGACGAAACCTAATACGAAATACGTATCGCTTCATGCCAATGCAGGCAAATCGCTAATCCATTGTAAAGTTTGTGAAAACAATACTAATTTTACAAATCAATGCCCCGATCTATTAAATTTACCTGTAAACGCGCGCATAGAACGAGTACGCTCGAAACGTTTATGCCTTAATTGCTTACGTCATGGGCATCCCTCTAAAGATTGTAAATCGTCGCGGTGTAGAAAATGCAATCGGTTGCACAATACAATTTTACACCTTGATAGCACCGCACGACAAGATCCTGATAACACTGGCAACGATCAACAGCCCCCAGTAACATCGATGCAAGTTCTTGACCATTATCACGGCCCGTCGAATGTTATTTTGTCTACTTGCATCGTGGAAATTCGCGACGCCCAGGGCAGTTATCAAAACGCTCGAGCCATGCTGGACTCAGGTTCACAAATTAATGTTATATCTAAGGAACTCGCTCGAACACTCAAATTAAGGAGTAGGAATACGAATTTACCAATCGTTGGTATCGACAATAATTGTACTAAGGCGGATTCAGTAATTGACGCAAATATACGCTCGAAATTCTTGGAATTTAGCGTTAACTTAGAGTTTTATGTTCTAGACAACATCGCTACAAATATTCCTGCGAAATCTATTAACGCCAGCTCTATTAATGTTCCTCGAAATATTCAGTTAGCTGATCCACATTATTACGAAACACGACGAATTGACCTCTTGATAGGAGCGCAAATGTTCTTCCAATTATTATGTATTGGACAAATCCTTACCAGCCAACCGGGCCTGGTCTTCCAAAAATCTGTATTTGGTTGGTTAATTTCAGGCGCAATCGCTGATAAGACGGTCTCAAATAATGTTCCAGCTTCGTGTCAGTTAAACGTCCTGCGAGCATTAAATAACAACATTGCAAGGTTCTGGGAAATTGAGAGTACATCGGAATCAATACTACGCTCTAACGAAGAGGCTGAATGTGAAGAACACTTCACACGTACTATCAAATGCGATTCGACGGGCAGATTTATCGCATCCCTACCGTGGAAATCCAGCCCTAGATTATTAGGCAATTCGCTAGAAATAGCCAAAAGACGGTTTTTGGCTTTAGAACGAAAATTGTTGAGAAATTACGATGCTAAAGCCGAATACGACACATTTATCCAAGAATATTTGGAGCTCGGTCACATGACACAAGTAAACACATTCGAGGGCGCGGAAGATACTGGTTATTTCCTTCCTCACCACGCAGTATACAAGCCCGAGAGTACCACATCGAAAATTCGCGTGGTTTTCGACGCATCTGCCAAGACCACGACCAATCAATCTCTTAACGATGCCCTTATGGTGGGGCCAGTAATTCAAGACGACCTTTTTAGTATTTTAATCAGATTTCGGTTGCATAAATACGTATTAAGCGCGGACATTAGCAAAATGTATCGTCAGATTCTGATCGACCCAAGTGATACGTGTTATCAAAAAATCTTATATAGATTTTCGGTAAATGAGCCCATAATGATATACGAATTAAAGACTTTAACCTATGGTACCCGTCCCGCATCATTTATCGCTACACGTTGCTTAACGGAACTTGCCATTCAAGTTGGAGAAAAGAATCGTTTATTGTCCGAGACTATCGCGCGAGATTTCTATATGGACGATTTGATTACGGGTGGCGATGACATAGATGAACTAATTTTGTTGCGTAACGAGATTATTAAACTATTAGAAGGCGCAGGATTTACCTTAAGAAAGTGGGTATCCAATAATAAGAATCTTCTAAGCAATTTAACTTCACGAGAAACTCATTTACTCATAGAGTGCAAGGAATCAGAAAGTTTGAAGACTCTAGGAATTTCCTGGTCTCCCGTTCCTGACACACTCAAGTACAGGAGCAATCTATTAGAATCGTCACGAACGACGAAAAGAACTATTTTAAGTAGTATAGCGCAGATATTCGACCCTTTGGGTCTCCTCGGTCCCTTCATAGTTCTGGCTAAAATGATTATGCAAGAGCTATGGAAGCTAAAGTTATCCTGGGACGCATCGGTTCCTCTCGACATTTTCACTCGGTGGAAGCAATTTACAAACGAATTACGTAACGTATCGCATCTTTCCATACCGAGGCAATTAATTAGCTGCAGAAATTCTAAACTCGAATTTCACGGGTTTGCTGACGCCAGTGAGCGTGCATACGGCGCTTGCGTATATTTACGAGAAATCGCGTTCGACAAGCCGGTAATATGTAAATTGATGTGCGCTAAATCCAGAATTGCTCCACTTCAGACTCTAAGTATACCACGACTTGAATTATGTGCAGCATTATTACTTACCGATGTAGTGAACAAAGTGTTACGTGCTACGAATAAGGATTCAAGGTACGAAATTGCGAACATAACTTATTATTCTGACTCAACCATAGCTCTCTGCTGGATTAATGCTTGCCCAAGCCGCTGGAAAACATTCGTAGCTACCCGAGTAGCCAAAATTCAACACAATTCCAACGCTGGGTCGTGGTGCTATGTGGCCACACACGAAAATCCGGCAGATGTGTTATCACGCGGTTGTTTTTCCGAGCCATTGGCTACTAATTGCTTATGGTGGAACGGCCCCGAATTTTTAACCGATCGAAGCTTTGCACCAAAACCATTTAGGCCAAATCTTGAGCACGTAGCTCCGGAGGCAAGGGTACTAATCGCACAAATTCACAAATCAAACCAATCGGAAGAATTCGCGAATTACTTATTTGGTAAATTCTCTAGTCTTCTGAGGTTACTTAGAATTATCGCTTTTTGCCGACGTTTTGGAGCGTATTGCAAAAACCGAGTCTCGAAACGGTTATGCGTATTGACGGTGCAGGAGTTAGAGAACGCGGAAATTGCAAGTATCAAACTCGTACAAAATATTTCATTCCCGTCGGAAATTAAATTATTGTCAAATTCGAAACAATTGCCGAAAGGCTCGAAAATTCTCTCGCTAAGTCCATTTTTGGACGAAAATCAAGTACTGCGCGTAGGTGGGCGCTTACGTAATTCGGAATTGGAATACAACTCAAAATATCCAATTTTACTACCCAAAGGAAAACTTTGCGATTTGATAATAAGAGATGTTCATATTAGAAGCCTGCACAGCGGAATGCAAGGCACATTGGCCGCGACGCGTTTACGATATTGGCCTGTGGCTGGTAGAAACGCTGCGCGTAAAATAGTTCGAAGTTGCATAACGTGTTTTAAACATAATCCTCGATTGTGTGAGCCGAAAATGGCAGACTTACCCATGTCTCGCTTAAAGATTGCTCGTACCTTTTCAAGGGTGGGCATCGATTATTTTGGGCCATTCCTGGTGAAGGAAGGCTCGCGGAAAACGTGTAGGACCACGAAGGCTTACGGATGCATTCTTGTATGCATGCTTACGAAGGCGGTGCACTGCGAACTGGTTGAAGATTTAACCACAGAAGTCTTTTTGGCCGCACTAAAACGTTTTATCTCGCGCAGGGGTTTACCCAAGGAAATCTTTTGCGACAACGCGACAAATTTCGTGGGTGCGGCTAACGCAATACGTGAAATGAAACATTTTTTAAATGATCCCGCAAATCAAAACTCTATTGTTCAAGAAATGGCCAATCAGGGTATTGCCTGGAAGTTTAATATCCCGCGGGCTCCACATATGGGTGGTCTATGCGAGGCGGCCGTCAAGGCATTCAAACGATATGTTTATAAAATTGTTGGAAACGCGCAACTCACATTTAGCGAAATGTATACTTTATTTACTGAAATCGAGTGCGTTCTCAATTCACGACCTCTAACACCTATGTCGCCCGATCCCAACGATCTTTCCTACTTAACGCCTGGCCACTTCTTGGTTGGTGATTATTTACGAGCTTTACCTGAGATCGACTTGCGAGTCGAAAATATGAATCGGTTATCCAGATGGCAGTACATACAACGGCTCCAGCAGGAGTTTTGGCAGAGATGGAGTAAGGATTATCTGCAACAATTACAGTCACGGCAGAAATGGAGGACATCTGAGGGTCCTGCTCTTCAAAGAGGAGATCTAGTCTTAATCTACGAAGATAACACCCCGTCACGTTGTTGGCAGTTAGGACGAATCCTGGAAACCCACGCAGCAGCCGATGGAGTCATCAGATCCGCCACCATAAAAACTGTGCGCGGAGTATACAAAAGACCGGCAGTGCGGCTACTACTACTTCCTTAGACTCAATTTGTTGCAATTGTAATTTCTAAATTTAATTATTTTGAAATGAGTCATTTCAAGGGAGGCGGCATGTTACGGCCTTGCCGTTGCTACAATTTATCAAGTAGTCATTAGTCTGTCAAGAGTGACATAATAAAAAATAAATTTGTAAAACGTACAAGTTTGTCTCGTTAAAGGCTATAGCAAGTTACGCGTTCGACGCGATCCCGATCAGCGTAACGCACAATTACTATTGCGCATTTTACACTAAGACATTATTACAGCCCTTTTTAATAGAGGATCTAAATATGTTATTAGATTTATTGTAACTTTCAAGATTGCGGAGAAACAATAGACAACTCAAATTTCTCAACAGAGTATTAATCAACGTTATGATACACAACTTTGTCCTAATTTATAAGGGTTCCCTGATCCTAATCTCAATAGTTTTCTCTTATTCGGCGAATATCATATCAGGAATAATTATTATAATCTGAAAGATAATTGGATTCTACTTGAGAATACGTTACTAAATACAGGGTGTCCCATTTGAAAAAAACGAAGTTATTCAACTTTATAAGTTGGGTTTTTCTACTGCATTTTTTTTATCACCCTGTATAATATTTTGTATGAAATCATGGTTGGCTCTATAGTTTGAAGCTTCAAGCAAATAATTAAAATAATTTTAATCGTTCAACGTCAATCTGGGGCAAACATAAAATTTCACCCAGACCTTGCATTTCAACAAATCTTCAAATATTTCGAAAACGGCTAACAATAGGTATAGGGAGTATTGAAGTAACTCACCTTTATTTGCTCCATATAATTAAAAAATGACAAAAAAATACAGGGTGTTCCATTAAAAAAAACATAAGTTTGGTCTGTAACTTTGTTATGAAGCACCCTGTATAAATTTAAGTATTTTTAGAGCGTGCAGCTCACTATTATACACAAGTTTTGAATAAAACATATTTCGAAATTCTGAAAAATAAGCACGTGGTTGACTGTTCCCAGAGCTCTGAAACGCCCTGTATATCCGATATATATCCGATATATTGATATTTATATAAATATCGGATATTTTCCGAACCCTGGCAACAAGTAAAGGTCTCCAATGATCGTTTTTTCTTTACTCAGAAATGAGGATGCTTGTGGCTCTACCATTAAAATGTTCCACGAGCCGCCACTGACAAAAATCATACATTCTAGCAGAACTGTATTGAGATAAAATTGTGTGCTCACTTAATAAATTTTTAATTGCTAATAATCACACTGAAATTTATTATATCTCATTTATTTTTATATCTATACTAATGAACAAAAAATAAGTGTTACCAACATATTTTTTTCAAAATCATTACCAAATCCATAAAAAAAGTCTCAATCAATTCCAGTCGCCTGGAATTTTGATTCAGTATTGTATTTTTCAATTTTGGCCAACAATTTTTAGTTCCCAGAGCCACATAATACTCTAACCCTTTGCACTCGAGGAATTTTTCGCTCGGACGAGTTACAGGTACTTTAAAATCGTTTGCTTAGGTTAGGTAGGGTTGGGTAAGGTTGGGTTAGGTGTGATTACAATGCATCACAGCTCCCGGGCGCCGTAGCAGCGCCGCTCGAATGGAAGCATTAAATCGCCTGGGCGGCGCCGCTCGGCTGCAGAGGGTTAACTATTTAATTTTTTAACTCGGGAGCAATACAGCCTCTCCCGCCCTACATGCAATACTACATTATAAATTTAGCAATGATATAAAATACGTACATACCACAGTGTCCAAAGGCACTGGCCTCCATTTGTTTTTCTGTTTGCTCTCGACTTTCAGCACGTGCGCGACCGGATCCTCTTTGCAAATATCCAAAATCGCTTCGACAGCACCTTTTTCGAATAACCGCTCTCGCTTCCATAGGAAATCCGTCGTCAACTCTTTAACCGTATGCTTCACTACAAAAAGAAGAATAAGATTTTGTAGAACCGGATTGCAGCAAACACGGTGCCCTACGTATTATTTTCCAAAAGCTCTCAGGAATAAAGTTCTCGATCGCCTGGTACCTTTCGACTACGAATCCTAGCGTCGGAAATTGACAGGAGCCGTAGCTGATGAGTTTGTCGGCCAGCGTTGCGGGAAAGACCTTTTGTAACCTTAATGTTTGTAATCTTGTAAATGAAGCACCTAAAAGTTATATACAATAGTACATATTTTATTTACACATACAAGAAAAAGTTACATGAGGATTTTCCAAAGGGAAAAATTAATAACTAAAATATGGAAAACGATAGCAATTAAATAAAAACTGTACATACAGGGTATTTTTTTTTACTTAGAACATATGATTGTTAATGTCTATGTTCTATGTTATAATAATCACATCAACGCATTGTAATGTATTGACAATGTAGGCAACCATACTTATACTCAGTTTTATTTAATTGTCAAAATTGTGTTATTAATAAAAATGTATTACACCATACAGATAATTCATTGGTACAAGAGTGGGAACAGCATTCGTCATGTTAGAGATTTGTTTTCGGTTGAGTATCCGAGCAGACAAGTTCATCATTTTGACAATACTGGCTGCGTGAGTAATTTTCACATTAAAAGGGCTAAAGGAAATCACATTTTAAAGGAAGAGATGAAACTCAACATTTTATGTTACGTAGAGCAGAACTCCATATCATCGTTAAGAGTTATCGCAGCAGTTTCAAATAAGTTCAGCTTCCGTTTATAAGACATTAAAAGAATTTAAATACAATGTTTACAAGTTTTCAAATCATCAACAACTATCAAATGAGGACTAAGGCAAACGAACAGAATTCTGTGAAACCGTATTCAATTTAATTAATAATGATCAAGAAATTTTACACAGAATAATATTTACTGACGAGGCATCATTTTCCTTAAATGGTGAAGTTAATCCACAAAATTATAGGTTAGTATTCTTCATTCCTTATCGATACCCATTCCTTCACCTTTTAGATTTTGGGCGTGCAATAATCCTCGCTTACAAAATTTGACGCACGCACAATACAATGTGAGAGTTAATGTGTGGACTGGACTAATTAATGATACCCTGATTGGTCCTTTTTTTATTAATGGAAATCTAAACAGTAATGTTTACTTAGATCTTCTGCGAACTCGTATAATGCCAGAAATTCATACACTAAACATTGCTGCTCCTTATTATCAGATGGATGGAGCGCCTCCACATTCTACAGCTGCCATTAATAATTATTTAAGTGAATTACTTCCTGATCGCTGGATAGGTAGATTTGGTCCAATACCTTGGCCACCCCGGTCGCCTGATTTGTCTCCAAACGACTTTTTTTGTGGGGGTATCTAAAAAGCAATGTTTATAATAACATTATTATAGACAATACTTCAGAGTTAAAAGATCGTATAATTACTGTTTGTGAGGAATTAAGAAGAAATCCGCAACACATTAGAAATGCTATTCAAGGATTTTATAATCAACTTGGCTACTGCTTAGAACGTGAAGGTGGTCATTTTGAATATTTATTATAATTACTTACGATTTATCATTGTTTGTTTCATTAACCTCACTTTATTCGTAATAATTTTAAGCTTTCACTGTACTGTGACAGGTCGACGGGTCCGAGCGAAGAAGAAGAAGAAGCATTCACTGGCACCTTTGTGTACTTGGTTGCCTACGTTGTCAATACATTGCAATGTGTTGATGTGATTATTATGGCATAGAACATAGACATTAACAATCATATGTTCTGAGTTAAAAAAGACCCTGTATAATGAAAAATGTAAACAAACAAAGCTGTAAATAATGATACATTACAGAGCAAAATTGTTAGAAACCAATCAGATTTGTTATCTACACAAAAAGAACCCAAGGTCGGGTGATTGACACTAATTATATTAGGAAGAAAAGAAGAAGGGGCGGATAAGCTGGAAAGGGGAGGGTGGGAAGTAAAAGCACATCTTGGTAACATGTCTTTTTTGTAGAAAGAGGGGAAGAAGAAGGGCTGAGGGCGCATTAAAGGGTTGGAGTGTGAGGTGCTTATGGGCTATAAAGCAAGGCTTGTGGGCAGAGTGAGTTGATAAATTTATTGAGGGGAGGAAAAGAGGTGGTGAAAGTGAAAGATAAAGAAAATTAAAGAGAAGAAATCGGGAAAATGCATGTAACAAAAACATACTAGAATTGTACATATATTATGTTTTTTATATGCCAATAAAAGATTAATAAGAAACGTGTGGCTATGACTATGTCAGTGTCTGATTTTTCATATCTTTGATAACTTCAGCTAATAAATGACAAATAATTGTCACTGTTAATCAAATTTTAATGCAAAAATGGTTTTTATTTCAGAACATAAAATATTTATTATTGAATCTGACTTTCATAATAATGTTTTTAATAACGGAGAATGTCAAACTGACAAGTAACATGTCCTTTAAAAAAGGATTCTAAATACGCCATAAAGGCAAAAAATACCTAAATATGGTACATACAGAAGCTGGGACAAATTATCAAGTCACTGCCAATGAAGATTGGGTCCGAGTGGAAGACTATTCTGAAGAGTGAACTCCGCCCGTTAGGCTTGAGATCTAAATGGTTTGTATATGAATTTATATGTATTTGCAAACTATTTTATACTTATTTTGTAAGCAATGCTAACAAAAATAAATAAACTAAACTAAACTAAACTAAGATAAGATAAGATTTATTGGTGCTAATTACAGTATGTTTACACAAGTCAAAATATCGGTAATACAAAATATAAGTAATACAAAATAATAATATGCCTAAACTTTATAGGACTTCACACTTCAATTGTTATTTATACACAAAAATCACTTAAATTGTTTTAGAATAAATTCTTCTATACTATAAAATGCTTTTTTTGTAAATAATTTTTAATTTTCCTTAAATATTGTTTTGTTGGTAGTTGTTTTACACAGTTTGGTAATAAATTATAGAAAATTACAGCATAATAATTTACTCCACTTTGTGACTTCGATAGGCTTGGAAAGTAGGACATACATGGTTACTACCTCTTGTATGGTAATCATGACATGAGCTATGGGTGAACATAGGGAAATAGCATGGGAAATCACGTTTTTGGAAATTCCTGCTCACCAAATTTAAGTACAAGCATAAAAGTGGTACCATTGGAAAGATCCTATTTGTGGGAATTTGTTGATGCCAAATACTTGCACATTGATGCATTATTTGAGAATTAAATAGTATTTTAATTAATAAAATTTGTACTCGTAAAAATAAATGTAGGCTGTGAAACGTCAAAACAAAATATTTAGATTTTCATGTTTCCGCGCTTATTGACAATTGAAAATTTATCAGATTTGACAATTAAGTAATTAATATTACAAAATGAATTTGGTTTATACGAACGAAGAGAGAGTTTTCATTATTAAAACGTTTTATGCCGGCAACAGTTTACGGAGAGTTAGGGACATATTTTCCGTACAATTTGAAGGCAGGCATACAATTTTATGCGCGAAAATTTGAAACTACGGCGAGTGTCGCAGCTGAATCTAGTAAAGGTAATAGTAATTACATACAGTTTTGTATTTAATCGCCGGTATTTAAAATAAGATGTTTCAGGTAATCGCTCTAGTCGAAACAATTCAGATTTGGATGAAAGAGTTCTGGGACTAATCAATATAAATTCCAATTTGAGTGCAAGAACCATTGCTCGCGAGTGCAATATAAATCATGCATCACTAAGTACAATGCCACCAGGAAGTTTTACCACTTGATGAAGAAAGTAGACGTATATTCTGCGAAGAAATGCAAGAAAGATCAAACCAGGATCGTAACTCACTTTCATCTATTTGTTTTACGGATGAATCAACATTTACCCTAAACAATGAACCCAATGTTCAAAATACTAGATTTTGGTCTCAAGAAAATCCAAGAATAAAATTATCTACCAGAACGCAGTACCCACAAAAATTAATATTTGGGCTGGGATTTTTAATAATAGAATAATTGGGCCATTTGAAATAAGTGGAAATTTAAATTCGGAATCATATTTGGAGCTATTGATAACTAAGATTAAAATATATATTTTTTTTAAATATCCGCCTTGGCATTATCTTCAGTGGAACGATTATTTTCAAAAGTGAAACTAAAAAAATAAATTGCGCAACCGAATTAGTGTTCAAATGTAAAATGCAATTAGGTAAGGATTGAATAGACAAAGCATTTGTTGTCATCACTTCAAGTAACCAGATTCAATTTTAAATGGATTTAAATCTGTAAATATGTTTCAGGCATGGCCTGAAGATAGCGTTTATAAATTCTTTAATTATTTGAATTTGTTTTAATATAGCTAATTATTTCAAAAATATTTTGTGTTTGTATTTATTTCGTTCTTTTGATTATATATTTTTATTCACATATTTTCTGGCGGAATTCTAGCGGAATTAGGTTGGCTTTCTGGCGGAAATATCATGTGGCCAGATGGCAACACTGCTCCAGCCCCTTAGAGGAACGCCCAGAAATTTATTGAACACACTTCCACTCAAGTCTTTGAGCAGAGAAGATTTGGTACGGTCGCGATAATTTTATAAAACCTTTGTAAATTAATGTAAATATTGTTTGTTTTAATATATTAATTTGTTCTAATAAACACTTATAATTATTTGTAACTTGACATCAAGTTGCAAATTGGTCCTTTGAATAAGTTGAACGAAACGGATACAAATCCGCAACAATTCTAATACTACTCAAATCAAAATAAAATGTCTCAATATTTAAAATTGTGTATCCCGATCTCTTGAAAATGTCCTATTAAGGCGAAACTAGTGGAAAATTAAAAAAATTCCGACTAGTCTTTTTTTGGTAGTGTTAATATCTATTTCTTAATATAAACTACTGATACGTAAATATTAAAACAATTAAATAATACACTACATATATAACTTACCTGTTCGTAAGTCTAGCTCCTGCCTTACGTCGACGGCATCACTGACATTTTTATTAGGTTGTCCTAAATTCTCCAGCGCTCGGAATACTGATGGTCCCGTGATCTCTGAAAACTTTGCCCGATACACAGACAGGTTCGGTTTGACTTTGGTGCACACGTCAATCACCTCATAACCAATATTTTCCCCTTCTCTGTCACAATCGGTCCATATTATTAGCCCACCGCAGTACTTTATCTCGCGTTCTAAAGTTTTCTGAAATACAAATTACAATTCTACGCTGCGTTTGAGTATAGGATGAACACAGCGCGTGCCAAATCTCCTGGACACGCATGTGCGAAATTTAATTTGTTTAAATTGATTGTATAGTATATCTTTGCGCTGGCTCACAACATTTGGCACGTACTCTACCTTTATCTTTTGATAGTCCTCACTGCATTGTTTCTGTAGAGGTGCATCAAATAAGTCTAGAGGGTTGCAAGCCTTCCAGTTCTTGAAATTACCCACGAAGGCGTAATTAAGCAAATGTCCTGATACGGACGTCATAATCAACCTCGCCTGTTGTCCCCTGACTTGGCAATCGAATTCATAGATTTTGTTGTAGGGCGACATGCCTTCTCTCTAAAAATAACATCACTTAAGTCATACGATATTTAAACTCCTGTATTGAAAAGAATTAAATGGGGATAATATTTTTGAATGACAAAAGATAGTAGGAATTTTAAATGGTTATTACATGGAGGACAAATAATGCAAAAAATACTCCAGCATTATGCACTCCTAGGGAAACTATGTTACCCTTCCATTGTTACAAATAATGATAAGGAGGAGTAGAAAATTTAATGCAAATTTTTAAATACGCAAAATAACTATTATTACAACTAGGGAAATATGAATAGTATATTTCCCGAGGTTGGCTAGTTACAATTATCTGTCAGATTGTATAAGGGTTCCCTGTTTCTAATCTCAATAGTTTTCTTGTATTCGGCGATTATCATATCAGGAATAATTATTATAATCTGAAACATAATTGGATTCTGCTTGAGAATACGTTACTAAATACAGGCTGTGCCATTTGAAAAAAACAAAGTTATTCAACTTTAAAGTTGGGTTTTTCTACCGCATTTTTTTATCACCCTGTATAATTTTTTGTATGAAATCATGGTTGGCTCTATAGTTCGAACCTTCAAGCAAATAATTGAAATGATTTTAATCGTTCAACGTCAATCACTGGGGCAAAAATAAAATTTCACCCAGACCATGCATTTCAACAAATCTTCAAATATTTCGAAAACGGCAAACAATAGGTATAGGGAGTATTGAAGTAACTCACCTTTATTTGCTACATATAATTCAAAAATGACAAAAAATACAGGGTGTTCCATTTAAAAAAAAACATAAGTTTGGTCTGTAACTTTGTTATGAGACACCCTGTATAAATTTAAATATTTTTAGGGCGTGCAGCTCACTATTATACACAACTTTTTTATAAAACATTTTTCGAAATTTTGAAAAATAAGCACGTGATTGACCGTTCCCAGAGCTCTGGAACACCCTGTATGTCAACTTGATATTTATTCTTGCTCAGTAATATTAATATTTATTTTACGTATTAATTATATAATGCACATACTTTATTTATATTATATTCATTTATTGCAAAAATACAGTTGCTTACAAAACAGTAAAAAAATAACAACAATTGTTAAAATATTTAGAGGAATCCTTGATGTTTGACTGAGAATTTTCTTTTTTGAATTATGAGTCATCCCTTTTAAATTAGTAGTCGACTCTTTGAATTCGGAGGTGAAAATCTTTTTTTTGTTTTTTTTTTGCTCATCAAAATGTTTTAGGGAAATTTTGTCACTTTTCCAACAACTTTTACAAAATAATTCGGATACTATTGTTTCGATACTACAGAAAACTTCAAGCACGTCAATTACCTAGTTTGTGCCCAATAGTCATTGTCAAATCTAAGAATATCTGTTTCAGCAGTGAAAAATCGAAAAAGAATGGATTTAAAAAAATTCGAAACTAGTGTAGACTTCCAACTTTTTTAAATTATTCAAAAATGATTGAGTTTGTATATGCCCGAAAATTTTTAACAAATTAATTTCCTACTTTTTCCAATAATTATCACAAACACAAGAAAATCCATTTTCAAAACGCAAAAGTTGATTTTTTAATATTCGATACAAGCGCAGACTTCAATCTTTCACAAAATGATTATAGAATGATTGAGTTTTGATATTAAAAAAAATCCGAGTAAGGGTGGATATACACTAGAGCATTTCTATGTAATGTAACGTTCTAACGAATGGTACAATACAGGAAAATGCTCAGTTTCAAAAGCTGTCATCAAAAGACGTCTGGTTCGTGAGGGTGATACACTAGAACAGTGGTGGGGAAACTTTTTTTTAAGACGGGCCATTTGTAATAACTAGACAATCGTAGCGGGCCAAAGAATAATGCTTAATCGTTAACTAATTTATGTGTTCTATAAACATATACATATATTATTACATACACTTATTATTTTAATAGTAAAAAAGCAAAAGGTAACAAAATTATAAGCACAAAATATAAAATGAATTTAGTGTAGTTCTTGATGTGAAGTATTATCACTTTATTTTCTGGTGTCATTACTGGTTGATGGTGCATGAGAAAAATGAAATTAAGACTGTTTCATCAAAATTTCATCATAGTCCGGTTCCATTTGCGAAGCAGAAATTCTTAAAACTGATGAAAGGTGCTCATCTATAATTCTGTTTCTTAAAGAAGTTTTCCTAAGCTTCATTGTTGAAAAGATTTGTTCGCATATATAAGATGAGCCGAACATTGTCATTATCTTCATTGAGTAATTAGATTTAGGAAATTATCTGGACTTAAATTTTTATAAAATTCTAGTAATGGTACTGTATGAAAAGTTTGTTTCAGGAGAGTATTACAGTTCAGTTCTATTAACTCAAGTTGAAATTTTGCATCAACTTCTTCGTAATTAACATTGAATGGGGTCGCAAAAATACTAAACTCTGGTTCCATTTTTCTAAAGTCCTGAAATCTCCTTTCAAATTCTGTAGATAGTTTTCTCAAATTAATTTCGTATTTTTTAATCTTATTGTTTGATATAGTGAATTTTAAAGATTGTATTCTTGGAAAATGAGAAAAATCAGATTTAGAGATCTGATAAGCAAATAATAATAACTGTAATTTGAAACTTTTCAGGTATTGCTAAATATCGTGAAGAAACTGATTTTTTCCTTGCAATTTGAGATTAAGTTTATTCATGTGTACGAGGAGGTCTGTGAAAAAAGCGAAATCAGAAAGCCACGTTTCGTTTTCTAAGACGTCAAATTGATTATAAATGTCTTTATCAAGAAGAAAATTAACAATATCGTCTTTTAAATCCCAAATTCTTTCAAATACTTTTCCAGCACTTAACCAACGAACTTTTGAATAATACAGGATATCGGAATGCTCAGCATGTACGGACTCCAAAAACTGTTGAAACTGGCGATGTAATAATCCTCTGGAACGAATCATATTTACTAGTTTTACAACAATATTAAGTATATGGTCAATATCTAAAGCCGATTTACAGAGAGCATCCTGATGTATAAGGCAATGCAAAAAAAACAACATCATTTTCCGGATACTTAGAATTAAATTTCCCAACAAATCCTTGATTGATTCCAACCATATTAGGAGCACCATCTGTAGTTACATTACATAGCTTGTCAATAGGTAAACGAAGTTTATCGATGCAATTTTCAAATTCACAAAATATATTGGCACCAGTCGTTGTTCCTTTCATTGACTGCAGCCCTGCAAGTTCTTCTGTAATTTCAAAGTGGGCGTTGATTCCTCTTAAAAATATGAGTAACTGCGCAGTATCGCTGATATCTGTACTTTCATCCATGGTAATTGAATAAAAAATAAATTTTTGAGTGTTTATAGTCAGTTGTGAAATTAGATTTTTATCAATATTTTCAATTCTCTCAGTGATTGTTCTTCTTGAGAGAGACAGTGACTGAAAATCCTTTTTCTTGTCAGGGCACATAATATCGCACACATCTATCATGCACTGCTTTATAAATTCACCATCTGAAAATGCTTTATTAGATTTAGCAATATTATAAGCCAACACATAACTGGCTTTCGTAGCGCATCTTTGAGAATGATTAGCTCTCTGAAATAATTGTTGTTGACTTGATAAATTTTTTATTAAATCTTTCGATTTAATTTTTTTGACTTCTTCACTTAACGATGAGTAGGAGTGGTTTTCATGTTTGCTCTTGAAATGGCGTTGAATGTTATATTCTTTTAAAACTGCAACAGTTGTATTGGAAAGTAAGCACACAGGTTTTTCTTTAAAGTAAAGAAATATTTCCACATCCATTCTTCTTTAAAAACTCGACATTCTGAATCCACTTTTCTTTTTTTAACATCCATTTTAGACGTTACCTACTACGGAGAACAACACACAGAAACGCAATTGACGAAAGCTTACTGCTAACTGATGCTCTTACGCAGGAGTTTGGGGGATTACACAAACAATTACTCGAGTCACAGCGGGTCGTTGCAGATGACTGACTAAGTCGCTAACTAACTGATCTTCGGGCGGCCTCGCTTGTATTTATACCTACCTGCGAGAGTGTCTGGAAGTTTCGAGCGAAGATGAGTCATCTGTTTAGGTCGGATGGATTTGTCCAGAATACTATTGTGTTTTGAATATCGCCGCAGGTAGTTTTTATGCGGGTCGTCACATTACGAAGTAAGAACGCGTTCAAACATTCTCACGACGATACTCTTAAACGGGCCGGATTAAACCTTTCCGCGGGCCGTAGTTTCCCCATCACTGCACTAGAACATATCATAGAGCGGCTCGTTGTTCTGTTACTAGTAAATGCTCTAGTCTATACCCACCTTAAGCCAATAACCTAGTTTTCCCAATAATCATCATTAAATCTATAGACCTATTCAAGAGTAAGGGCAGTTTACGAACTAAGTTCGGAACATTCAAATAATATTGCTATCCTTTTCTACTACCTGATAACCGAGCGGATATTCCCAAGACGTACGATTTCGTCGGCCGTATCTAGAAAACACACACGCGGCCTGCGTAGCTCGGTCTTAGACCGAGCGGTAGAAGGAGAAAGAAATAGTTTACGGCGTCTCTTACTTACCGGTTATTTCATAGGCGCGCGCGATTTAGTCAAGCATTGCAATTACGCAGGTTAATTGAAAGAAAATATGTTTTTAATGAATTTATTTCATATGTTTTAGTAAATGTGGAAATGGATATTAATACAACATTAAAAAATACTTATTCTAATACAATAATATAAATGAAATATGAAAACATAACAAATTTGTGACATTCATTTTATTTAAATGAATAGTATAAAATAATAATATATAAAAATAAATTAGTCATTCATTATCATCAAATTCTTCAAAATTATCAGTGCTATCGTCACTTGAATCTCCTACATGTATGATAAACTCCGGAATATTGTCGATTATTTTCTATTTCTTCCTGTTATTCAATATGACAGCGTCCGTGTGTTTAATATATTGTTTCCAGCTTTCTTTCGGTACGTGTTTAAGCGCCTCGTCCCACATTTTCAAAACTGATTCATAACTATATCCCTCACAACCTATATGATGATCATAATAATTTTTGCATGTTCCCCAGGCAAGCTCTATTGGATTAAATTTGGCAGTGATACTGGCAGTGGAAGTCTTAATATTCTATGTTCAAACTTTAATGCCATTTCATTTACAGCATATACATGTGGCTGCTTTTGCATTTGGGCTGTTTGTAGCAAATCTGTTTTTAAATCGCTATCAGAATATGCAATATTATTTTCAGTCAGACAGTTTTTTATATCATTCTTCCTCCAATTTCCTGTGGGCTGTTTATTTTAAATTCGAGAGTGGTACCTTGCATTATCGATAATTATTAAACATGGTTCTTCTAATTGTATTAATAATCTCTCAAACCATTTTTCGAAACCTTCAGCATTCATATTATTATGGTAATCGGCACTGTTGGATGTGGTACAATAAATTAATCCACATTCTGGTACCCACCCAGATGAGGAACATGCGTGCACAATCATATAGCGCTTTCCAGTTGACGCAAATGAATGTTTCACGCTATTCATAGATTCGTCCTGCCAAATTTTCTTTGGTCCTCCGTATTGAAAAATCCACGTTTCGTCCACAAAAATACATTTTAATCCATTCTCAGAATTTAAATTCCTGTGGTATTCTCGCAGAAAATTGATTCTGGCATTTACAACTGACTGTTTTTCGCAGAGAGCACGTGTGTTATCATGAGCTTTAAAAGACCACCCCATTGAATGCATAACTCGCAATAGACTGGAATTGCTAATTCGCACATTCCCTCCTTCTGTCAATTGTTCATTAATTAAAGCCACACTAACATGTTCCTTTTTATGTACATGTTATGTTATAAATAACACTGCGAATTTCACTTCGAGCACATGCAGGTAGATCTTCGTTTTTGATTTTTTTCTTCTTTGGGAAATTTTGCAGTTCCTTTTTCCATTTTCATATTTTCCGCGCTGAACTGTTCTCTCCACCGATAGTAAACTTATTTTTAAAGCTTCGGCTACTCTCTCTCTAACGCGTTTAATATTTGTAATTGGCCCTCCATATTCTTTTTCCTTTTCAAAATATTTTAATAAGTTTAAAACTAAACTGTCACATTTAGAGTTTAAACACTTCGGCATTTTTAAACGTCTCGGAGTACTAATGTTTCGGTGTTGTATTGATTGCAGTTATCAAAACGAATGTAAATTACATTATTAAGTGAACATGCAAATTTTTAATAAGCAAATTTTTAATAAGGGAATTCCCAGATTTACTTTACCCTAAAAATTTTAACAAGTTAATTACCTAGTTTTTCTAATAATTATCATATCTAAGAATATTCATTTTCAACTGCCAAAAATCGAAAAAAAAAAACAGATTAAAAAAAAATCAGAAACAACTGCAGACTTCTAACTTTTTTAAAAATGTTCAAAAGTGTTTGGATTTTATTAGTCCAGAAAAATCATAACGAGTTAATAAATTTCGCTAAAATTATCATTAAACACAAGAAAATCCATCACAAGCTGCCTCTTTACTGAGGCAGCTCACAAAAAAGAGTCACTACACACTATTATATAATAACTAATATACTTTAACGTTTGTAACTCTTCTAAACCCTTGTCTCTTTTCGAAAGAGGGATAAATGTGAAATAATGTAAATACAAACACGAAAATGTTTATATTATAGCAAATGCTTCCTATTCATATTGATGTAACTGGAAATATTCGAAAAACGGGGGAATTCCATAAATATCCATTATATATATCGGAGTTTATAAATATCGATATATAGGGTGTTTCTGAACTCTGAGAAAGGTCAATCACGTGCTTATTTGTTGAAATTTAAAAAAAAGTTTCATACAAAAGTTGTGCAGAATAGTGAGCTCTAAAAATATTTAAATTTATACAGGGTGTCTCATAACAAAGTTACAGACCAAACTTATGTTTTCTTAAATGGAACACCCTGTATATGTTAGCATTTTTGGATTCCTTGTTACTTGGAGATTAGAATGACATAGGTTTCGGCGATTGAAACCGGGCCGTTTTCGTGTCAATCAGTTGTTTATACAAAAATTTGAACAAAGTTGTTAAAGTGCTCCTCTGAAACTAATAAAGATAATTCATTCTAATTTAGTGGTAAAGTTTAGTTGAACTTTAGTCTTCAAAATTACTCTATCAACCAAAACATAACTCAGCGTATTATACAGGGTGATAGCCATTTCCAAACTGCACATTTTCAATTTTTTTTTCAAATGGCACACCCTATATATTATTTCATAATTTGAAAGTTCATTAAGTAAGCTTTCGTTTCATATAAGGTTTTGTATATCTGAAGTTGATGGTTACTCTAATATTTTAAAATTCGTTGGTGATGTTCATGTTTTTATTATAAGTTTTAAAATCTAGGTACCAATAATTTTAAATAAGAAAACAGGTGATGCGTAATGCAGAACATCATGTCCTTAATATAGCTCCATAGAAAAAAATATAATTTAGTGAGGTCCTGAGACCTAGGTGGCACAGTACTGATCTGCCGCGACCTATCCATTTATTAGGGTAACAGTCGTTCAAAAATTGTCATACACTGCGAGCAAAATGTGGTAGTGCACCATCCAATTGGATCCACATATCTCCTATTACGTTGAGTGGTACTCATATAAATGATTCCTAGATTCAGATCTGAAATGATTCCTAAGAAATTGTTCAAACACTTCCCCGTTCAGGCTGCCTTCAAAGAAGCACCCCATACATTCCATCTCCATCTCCATCGTTTTTGATTATTCAGTGTCTTTGCAAAATAAGAATTGTGCTCCGAATAATAATGAAGATTATGTCTGTTTACCTTGCCTATATTATGAAATGTAGCCTCATCAGTAAACAGCACAAAATTAAAAAAATTTTAAATTGTTTTCCAGAGTATTTAGGCATTAGACTCAAGTTGTTGTAAGTGTATGTGGTAAGGATGAAATTTATGTTTTTTCACAAGTCTATGTGCTGAAGGTTGACTAATATCCTACTGAGTATTTAATTCGGATAAAAATAATTTAGGATTTTAAATGACCAATGCCAAAACCAGGAATTCGTTGCCTTCGTTAACTACAGAATTGATTTGCACAGGTTTTGCATAGCTAACGTTACCTGTAGCCTTAAATTGCTCTTGTACTCTTCGAAATGCTTCTTGTTGTGGACACGGCAAGAAGAATTTCGTGTATCGTGAATGGACAGCGGTATCCGGGCTCTATACAATCGCGAAGGAAATAGACAGTTTTTGGGACATTCCCCAGGAATGAAAATCAAGTCACTATGCGGTGTAACAAGAAGTGATCTAATGTGCTTACAATTAACTATTTATATGAGAGATAACGAGAGATACGCCTACATATTTCAATTTCCTGTTCTATGCTAACCTATCCGACCTTTGCTTATCTGACGGAAAAAGGAAGTGAAACTTTGAAGGAAACCAGACTACAATAAAAAAATTATTTAAATCATCACAGGATTAAACTTTTATCCGTATTTAATTTCAGATAATTACGTAACCGTATGTTCATTTTTTCAGTTAATTGTTCCTAGTTATACCCTGAGATAAGTCGGAAATAGTTGGAGGCACATTTTCTGAAAATCCCTAAAATCATTCAAGTAATATTATATTGGCTGCCTTGAATTCTTCAGTGCAGTGCACGTGCGTTTTGTTTTGACATCTTGTGGTTTTTTGAGGTTACTTATCTTAAAAATAGACAAAATCGGCAGATATAGTCTGGCCGCGCTGTGATGGCATCTGAGGTGATTAAATTGAGCTTGTTGGGCGGGTGCTTCATGCGTTTCGAATGCCTGAGGTTCTCAATAAGCGAACATGAGATGCGTATGTATTTCCAAAGTTATCTGTAACCTTTTAGGAACCACTGATTTATAAATAGAAGCCGATACTGCACTATCATCTCAGATGCCATCATAGTGCGGCCAGATTATATAAACACAAAACTATTTTTAAAACAACCTCAAGAAAACCACAAGATGTCAAAATAAACAAAATGCGCTGCACTGGAGAATTTCAGACAGCCAACATAATATTACTTGAATTATTATCCCCACAGAACATAGGTATGAAAATGTGCTGCCAACTATTTTCGACTTTTTGATCTCACGGCATGTGAAAATTATAATGTAGAAAGTTTAATGGGCTCCTTATCATCCAACATATTCGTTTATCAGACATTCTTCTAGCTCATTTATGTCTGCACTGTATTTATCATTTTACATTTATAATTTTATTAGATATAATTCACTTTCTTATCCATTTGGCTCGCTAGAATTAATCAGCAGCAACTTTGACCATCAGATACAATAACATTGGACATCACTGAACTACACTTTACGTACGACCAGACATTTATTTGCTTTAAATGAGGATAAATTGAAATACAATCTCGTCGAAGTAAATATTGACAAATAAATTTTCAAGACACTACTTGATTACTAGTTAATTTGAATGAATGTTTGGGTACATTAAACAGTGTTGACAACGTTTCCATGGAAACAGTGTGTAATATTATTGCACACTGTTGTTCTTCAGTTACTACTGGAATGTGCTTTGAGACGCTTACGATAATTGGAAAGTCTGTAATCTATCAATTAAAAAGTGAGAGTAGGTAAATGAAATTCACTGTAGTACATGACAAAGCCTTAATGATTTAAATGATTATCCCTTTCCATGAAACAATTAGAGGTTGGCCTTCAACTTGAATCATCGTTGCTTAAAGTAATCTATCCGCATCTAATAGTTAGGTTAGTATAAAATGATGAATGATTTTTAAATAATAGCAAAAAATATACCGTGTGTATTGAAAACTTACCCTTTGCGAAGCCCCCCTGGATAAAATAGAGGCGATATTTTTGGCGGCATCGTTCTTTTCGGCGACGCACAAATATTTCATCGTTCCCACTGAATGATCGCACAAGGTTCTGTAGTGTGCCGTTAAAATCTTACCGAACTTCAAGAATCCCATTAAAAGCAAACTCTAATCCGAACGTTTCCATTTGAAAAAGTTTGTTATTGTGTGAAAATATATCCTCACAAACAGGAAAACTGTGTTATGCGTCGAAACTCCGTTAGCGCTATAACCATAGAGAGTGGTTGATTAAGTTTCGACCCACACCGAGAGGTGGTGGTATTGCAGGTTGTAATAAAATAATATTTAGTTAAGCTTCCAGTTGAAAGAGCGCGCTGAGGGTAAGTGATGGACTGATTTGTTGGGGGACCTTTTGCGCCGAGTAGTTAGGGTAAGTAATCGTTTCATTATTATCCTTATTTTATTGAAGTGTTTTTATCCACTAATGATGTATATTTTTCCCACGTGGAAACCTTTATAATGCGAGTTTCTCTTGTTGTGTAATTCTGTGACCTCTTTACATCCATGCTCTCCTGATATACCATTGAAAATATGGATTGCCTAAATGAATTTATTTAAAATCATGCAAGGGCATGATAATCAATTTGTTTTATAAATTATTTTTTATCCGCGGAATCTGAATCAGTCCACTTGTAACGCCACCTTTACCTTTTGTTTACTTAAATACATTTCTGTTAAGCCAACGTGGATTGTAGTTGCCATTGTAAGTAAATAATTAATAACACATTCTGATAAATTCTTGTTTATTAGGTACTTCTTTTATACAACGGAGTTAGAGTTACAATTAATCTTAATCACGACTGTCAAGATCAGAACCTCAAGTGTTTACCAAAAATATAATAATAATAGGCGCGGTTGTCAGAATTTTCAACTGTCAACATGTTTATTTTCATTTACGCTGAATGTTGGTATTTGATGAACGCTACACGGCCATTCTGATTGCAGTGCTTTGTTTGTATATATTTAACATAACCTAGAATCTAGCGATGGATAATGCTCAATTATATTTTCTTTTATTTGATGACAATAAGATTTAATTCCAATCATTAATAATGCAGTGGATGTAGCATTACCCATGGAAGATGTTTTTGGTGTGGAACAGTGATGGTTCGCGGGTTTTTTTCTAGTACGGCCGAGGAATAAGTGGTGGTAATACAGATATGTAGTACCACCTCTTGTTCCTCGGCCGTACCAGAAAAAACCCCGCGAACCGTCACTGGTGTGGAAAGACAACCACAAGTAAGAAATCTATTTTTTTTTGTGAAAGTGTGGTGCCGCGATATACAGACACACACAATTTAGAGACCACTTTAGAATGTGTAGACAAACTTTTCAGGTAAGTTATTATATTTTTATACTCGTAAGACTTTGAAACCTCCATTTTGGCGGCAACTTCAACGCTTGATTCCAACACCAATCAGTCTAATTTGTACGATTGGTAAAATGGAGACCGCTGGACGAAGTTGTTCACGATCAACAGTGCGTTCATCAGAAAATTCCCCAACGGTTGGCAGTAAACACCCAACTGGAGATGGGTAGACAGTTCAGGAACCGGTTCGATGAGCCGATTCTTAGCAAAGAGCACTCAGGAACCGGTTCGGATAAAAGGAACCGCGGTTCCTCTGCTCTTTAATATGTACTTGGCTCACTCTTCAAGAGCAAAACTAGACAAAGATTTCGACGTTTTTTACCACTACATAGTGGTAAAAGAAACGTCGAAAGTTGTTTAATTCAAAGTTACCTGACAATGGACTACCACATAGTAACGGTCGCAACCATCATCTTCATAGACAAAGATTATTTGGTGTGCCTATAACTCCCGCACCACGCCCCTTTTGATTGTTGTTTGGTGCCGCAATTACCAACTATGAAAAATGAAACTATAAAAATCACGGGGATGAAGCCGAGATACGAATATCGGCAACACGAAAGTATGTGGGCCACCCCAGGACAGTGGGGCGAGGGGGAATTTCAAATTTGCCGCTTTTCCAAAGATGGTTCCCCCGATGTTGCCAGATTTATCAAAGATCTTATTATGGGGATTACCGTTTTTAATAATCCTTAAATTTTACTACAAAGTAATAATTTTAACAATTGAAATTATGTTTTGAACATAATTAGACTCATTATCGCTCATATTTGTCATAATAACTCATGAAAGTATAATATTACTGTTTATTAAATATAATCATGTGCATTGTATATTTTATACTTCGATGTAGATGCGGCAACGCTTAATGAGTCTCGCCATTTTTATCAACTAACCTCAATAGTGCTGCGAGTGCTAGCGATTAATGTTTGAAGGTAAGTTATTATATATTCTGTCCTATAAACTCGTCAATTGTATTTATTAGTAATGGAAACATCAAATGGCCGTATTAAATATTATTGTAAATATCCAGAATGTCAAAATTCTTTCTTTTCCGATATAACTAATGTCGACTACAAAAATAAACATTTCAATAAATTTCCCAAAAATGAAGAATATCCTAAAACATGGAAAACCATTTATGATATTGAACAGTCTTCATTGTTTAAATTTTCATTCATGTGAAGATCATTTTATTCATAAACATTTTGTTAATCATTTCCGCAAAAAATTAAATTGCAATGCTGTTCCGACACCAAGAAGTAAGACAATATAACTACACTAATTTACTTTTTAACTATTTTAATGTCATGAATCCTGGATACGAGCAAACTACTGACCTGTTACGACGCCTGAAAGAAATATCCTAAGAAGAACGAAGAGACCTGATGGAACATTGCACCTGGACAAGACCCTAATACCCGATTGTTGTGATATTTTTATATTTGATAATTTTGTTAATAACAATGTATATAATTATTCTCTTAAATATATTTTTTCCATGTAGGCCTATTTTTATTTTTATTTTGTGAAATCCAATCTTTTTTCTTTTACCAAAACCAGTAACTTCTTCATTTATGTACTATCTAAAAGTATAATCAATTATATGCTCAAAAAACATAATTGATTATATTTTTAGTGTTATTAAATTGAAATATATCGTGTAGACGAGTATAACATTTTTAAATTTTGGCGGAAATCGTAGTAATTTGCCACCCCGACACCAGGCGGCGCCAAAAATCGTGTTTCCGAAATTTAACATGCAGGTTTCACTTCTAAAGGTATGTGTTCTGTGATAAAAATCAATATACAAACACATTAATATTCGATTTCGAAATAAAAACACGATAAAACATTTAGTTTATACTTCACAATGATACGTGCGACAGAAATTTAAATTAGTTATATCGTCTTTTCAAAGCTAAGCAAGTAATTTTACAAGGTTGCATCACTGGGCATCATTTTAGAAAGAGAGCGCGGCCGTCTAGGCATACTTTGTAATCTCTGCACCATGCGCGTACCCCTACCTGTAGAAGGTAGGCGGAACCGCATGAAGTCACCTGCGGAAACTTCATGCGGTTACAAGAGATACGCATGAAGTTAACTGCGAACATTTCATGCGGTTCCTGGTATGAACCGCATGAAGTTTCCATAGATAACTTCAAGCGGTTCACACCTCGGAACGCATGGAGTTCATACCGGGAACCGCATGAAGTTCGTACAGATAGCGTTCCCGTTGTGTACCGCTTGAAGTTATCTGCGGAAATTTCATGCGGTTTTTGTGAATTTTTTTAGTCCACACTTAAATTTTGACTTAAAGTTTTACATTTGGAATTTTAAACGAAAATGTGAAAACGTTTCATTAAATTCAACATTTTTTCTAGGAGCTTAACGGCTTTAAGTCAATATTAGTCTTTTTTCTTGGCGCTTGTCACTTTAAGTCAAATTTTGATATTCATTAGTCATAAATTAATTTTAATTAAATTTGACATTTTTTAGAGGCTTAACGGGTTTAAGTCAAAATTAGTCGTTTTTTTTGACGTGTGACGATTTTAAGTCAAATTTCGACATTAATTTGAACATAAAGTCTTTTAACTTTAGTTCAATTTGACATATTTTCTATTGGCTTAACGACTTTAAGTCTAAATTAGTCTTTTATCTTGACGCTTATTGACTTTAAGTCAAATTTGCACATTAATTTGGACATAAAGTTTTTTAACTTTAATTAAATTTGACACTTTTTTAGAGGCTTTAGGTTTTAAGTCAAAACTAGTTGTTTTTTCTTAACGCTTGTTGACTTAAGTCAAATTTATACATTAATTTTAATACAAAGTCGTTTAACTTTAATTAAATGTGTTAGTTTTTCTATAGGCTTAACGAATTTAAGTCAAAATTGGTCTTTTCTCTTGACGCTTCTTGACTAAGTAAAATTTATACATTAATTTGAATATAAAGTCGTTTAACTTAATTAAATTTATTAGTTTTTCTAGACTCAATGGCTTTAAGTCAAAATTAGTATTTTTCCTTAACGCTTGTTGACGTTAAGTCAAATTTCGACATTATTTCTCATAAAGTTTTTTAACTTGAATTAGATTTGACATTGTTGCTAGAAACTTAACGACTAAGTCAAAATTAAGTTTGTTGAGTTTAAGTCACATTTCAAGATTAATTTGCACATAAAGTCTATTAATTCTACCCAAATTTGACATTTTTTCTAGGGGCTTAAGAGTTTAAGTCAAAATTAGTCTTGTTTTCTTAACGCTTCTCAACTTTAAGTCAAATTTCGACATTAATTTGAACATAAAGTATTTTAACTTTAATTCAATTTGGCATATTTTCTATTGGCTTAACTACTTTAAGTCAAAATTAGTCTTTTCTTTTGACGCTTGTTGACTTTAATTAAGTCAAATTTACACATTAATTTGGACATAAAGTCTTTTAACTTTAATTAAATTTGACAATCGTTTTAGAGGCTTTCGATTTTAACTCAAAACTAGTCTTTTTCTCTTAAAGCTTCTTGACTTTAAGTTAAATTTATATATTAATTTGAATATAAAGTCGTTTAACTTTAATTAAATTTGACATTTTTTCTAGAGTGTTAACAAGTTTAAGTCAAAATTATTATTAATTTGTCATAAAGTCTTTTAAAGCGAATTAAATTTGTCACTTTTTCTAGAGACTCAGTTTTTCAAGAGTCAAAATTAGTATTTTTTTCTTAACGCTTCAATATTAATTTCTCATAAAGTTTTTTTAACTTGAATTAAATTTGACATTTTTGCTAGAAACTTGACGTCTTTAAGTCAAAATTAAGTTTGTTGACTTTAAGTCAAATTTCGAGATTAATTTGCACATAAAGTCCATTAATTCTACCCAAATTTGACATTTGACAATTTGACATTTGGCTTAAGGGTTTAAGTCAAAATTAGTCTTGCTTTCTTAACGCTTCTCAATTTTAAGTCAAATTTCGACATTAATTTGAACGTAAAGTCTTTTAACTTTAATTCAATTTGGCATATTTTTTATTGGCTTAACGACTTTAAGTCAAAATTAGTCTTTTCTCTTGACGCTTGTTGACTTTAAGTCAAATTTACACATTAATTTGGACATAAAGTCTTTTAACTTTAATTAAATTTGACACTTATTTTAGAGGCTTTAGATTTTAAGTCAAAACTAGTCTTTTTCTCTTAACGCTTGTTTACTTGTAAGTCAAATTTATATATCAATTTGAATATAAAGTCGTTTAACTTTAATTAAATTTGACATTTCTTCTAGAGTGTTAACAAGTTTAAGTCAAAATATCAAAATGTCAATGTCTGTTGACGCTTCTTATTAATTTGTCATAAAGTCTTTTAAAGCGAATTAAATTTGTCACTTTTTCTAGAGACTCAGTTTTTCTAGAGTCAAAATTAGTATTTTTTTCTTAACGCTACGATATTAATTTCTCATAAAGTTTTTTAACTTGAATTAAATTTGGCATTGTTGCTAGACTTTAAGTCAAAATTAAGTTTGTTGACTTTAAGTCACGTTTCGAGATTAATTTGCACATAAAGTCCAATAATTCTACCGAAATTTGACATTTTTCCAGAGGCTTAAGGGTTTAAGTCAAAATTAGTCTTTTTTTCTTGACGCTTCTCAACTTTAAGCCAAATTTCGATAGTAATTTGGACATAAAGTCTCTTCACTTAAATTAAATTTGACATTTTTCTAGAGGCTTAAAGTTAAAATTAGTCTTTTTTTAACGCTTATCGTCTTTAAGTCAAATTTCGACATTAATTTCTCATAAAGTTTTTTTAACTTTAATTTTAAATTTGACATTGTTGTTACAAACTTAACGACTTTGTCAAAATTAAGTTTGTTGACTTTAAGTCAAATTTCAAGATTAATTTGCACATAAAGTCTCTTAATTCTACCCAAATTTGACATTTTTCTAGAGGCTTAACGTCTTTAAGTTAAAATTAGTCTTTTTTTCTTGACGTTTGCGACTTAAAGTCAAATGTTGACATTACTTTGGACATAAAGTCTCTTTATTTAACTCAAATTTGACATTTTTTCTAGTGGCTTAAGGGTTTAAGTTAAAATTAGACTTTTTTTGGACACTTGTCGACTTTAAATCAAATTTCTACATTAATTTATCATAAAGTCTTTGAGCTTTAGTTAAATTTGACATTTCTTATAGATGCTTATTAATAAATAAATGAAAAATAAATTAACCCGCAACATAAAATATCAATAAGATTTTTAAACTTTATTTTAAGCTATTCAAATTTAAGCGAATTAAGAAGCGGACCGGACAGAGTGTGCTTTTGGCCCCAAAAGGTTGAGAAACACTGGTCTAGTAGTAGCTTATTTTCATTTACGTTTGGTTGCCACTGCTCTTTCGAAACAATGACATTTGGCCCTCTGGTGTGAAAAATTTTCCCTACGCAGAGCCAGATTCTACACTTTTACATTACATTCCACACTAAACAGAACAAAATTGCGTATTTAAGTAACAAACGAAGATAGTATTGGTAGTCCAATCAATTTGGGATTTCTTTTGAATTTTATCAACAATTCGAAATTATTGCACCGATTTAATAGGCCTGCACACCCTTTGACCCAGTTATCACTCTCTTATCATAAACCTGATTCCATTCTGATAAGACTTTGGTTTAAATACTGGCAAACATAACTTTATCATCAGGAAGTAGCATTTTTTCGCATATCTCTTTATCAAGCGAGCATTGCATTTCCTGGGGCAGTCTCATTGCAAATCGCAGAAAGCATTTCTAAGTGCATATCTTAAACGAGTCACGTTCTAAAACATAGTTACAATTTTTCGTGCAATATAAATTCCATCACAACTGTATTTTTATCAGAAAACTTGTAAGTATAATTATTTGCTTGATATTACGTAATGGTCATGTAAAACTCGTAAAAATTCTGAGGTGGGAATTATGATTTCATTATTCCCCGCTGCGAACCAATGAAAATGTGGCGATTGAAACAAATTACTTTGTAATTATCAATAACCATGGTAACGATAAATAAGTTTGCCCCTCACTTGTCATTTATCAAACGTGATCATTTAAGAAGTGCTAGCAAATTTTGATTAATCTTAATTTCGAATGAATTTTAAAGTCGACGAAATTATTGATTTTTTTTTCTACAATTTCACGCTCCGTTCGAGTTAGATTATTTCGAAATTTAGGGATGGGGTGCTTACAAACTTTAGTGAAATCATAGTCCCAAATAAATTTTGAATAGATTTGTGTGATTTCAAGTCGATGGCAATTGTTTTTATATTTTCTACAAGTCGGCGAAATTATTTATTTTTTTCCACAATTTCACGCTCTGTTCAAATGGGAGTATTTCGAAATTTAGGGATGGGGTGTTTATAGGTTTTTGTATAATCGTAATCCCAAATGAATTTTGAATAGATTTGTGTAATTTCAAGACGATGGCAATTGTTTTTATATTTTTTACAAGTCGGCGAAATTATTTATTTTTTTCCACAATTTCACGCTGTGTTCGAATGGGAATATTTCGAAATTTAGGGATAGGGTGTTTATAGATTTTTGTATAATCGTAATCCCAAATGAATTTTGAATAGATTTGTGTAAATTCAAGTCGATGGCAATTGTTTTTATATTTTTTACAAGTCGGTGAAATTATTGAGTTTTTTCAACAATTTCGCGCTCTGTTTGAATAGGAATATTTCGAAATTTAGGGATGGGGTGTTTATATATTTTTGTATAATCGTAATCCCAAATGAATTTTAAATAGATTTGTGTAATTTCAAGTCGATGGAAATTGTTTTTATATTTTTTACAAGTCGGCGAAATTATTTATTTTTTTCCACAATTTCACGTTCTGTTCGACTGGGATTATTTTGAAATTTAGGGATGGGGTGTTTATATATTTTTGTATAATCGTAATCCCAAATGAATTTTAAATAGATTTGTGTAATTTCAAGTCGATGGAAATTGTTTTTATATTTTTTACAAGTCGTCGAAATGATTGATTTTTTTCTACAATTTCACGTTCTGTTCGACTGGGATTATTTCGAAATTTTGGGATGGGGTGTTTGCAGATTTTTGTATAATCGTAATCCCAATTGAATTTTGAATAGATTTGTGTAATTTTAAGTCGATGGTAATTGTTTTTATATTTTTTACAATCCGGCGAAATTATTGATTTGTTTCTACAATTTCACGTTCTGTTTGAATGGGAATATTTCGAAATTTAGGGATGGGGTGTTTATAGATTTTTGTATAATCGTAATCCCAAATGAATATTGAATAGATTTGTGTAAATTCAAGTCGATGGCAATTGTTTTTATATTGTTTACAAGTCAGCGAAATTATTGATTTTTTTCTAAAATTTCACGCTCTGTTCGAATGGGATTATTTCGAAATTTTGGGATGGGGTGTTTGCAGATTTTTGTATAAACGTAATCCCAAATGAATTTTAAATAGATTTGTGTAAATTCAAGTCGATGGCAATTGTTTTTATATTTTTTACAAGTCGGTGAAATTATTGAGTTTTTTCAACAATTTCGCGCTCTGTTTGAATGGGAATATTTCGAAATTTAGGGATAGGGTATTTATAGATTTTTGTATAATCGTAATCCCAAATGAATTTTGAATAGATTTGTGTAAATTCAAGTCGATGGCAATTGTTTTTACATTTTTTACAAGTCGGTGAAATTATTGATTTTTTTCAACAATTTCGCGCTCTGTTCGAGTGGGAATATTTCGAAATTTAGGGATAGGGTATTTATAGATTTTTGCATAATCGTAATCCCAAATGAATTTTGAATAGATTTGTGTAAATTCAAGTCGATGGCAATTGTTTTTATATTTTTTACAAGTCGGTGAAATTATTGAGTTTTTTCAACAATTTCGCGCTCTGTTCGAATGGGAATATTTCGAAATTTAGGGATAGGGTATTTATAGATTTTTGTATAATCGTAATCCCAAATGAATTTTGAATAGATTTGTGTAAATTCAAGTCGATGGCAATTGTTTTTATATTTTTTACAAGTCGGTGAAATTATTGATTTTTTTCAACAATTTCGCGCTCTGTTCGAATGGGAATATTTCGAAATTTAGGGATAGGGTATTTATAGATTTTTGTATAATCGTAATCCCAAATGAATTTTGAATAGATTTGTGTAAATTCAAGTCGATGGCAATTGTTTTTATATTTTTTACAAGTCGGTGAAATTATTGAGTTTTTTCAACAATTTCACGCTCTGTTCGAATGGGAATATTTCGAAATTTAGGGATAGGGTATTTATAGATTTTTGTATAATCGTAATCCCAAATGAATTTTGAATAGATTTGTGTAAATTCAAGTCGATGGCAATTGTTTTTATATTTTTTACAAATCGGTGAAATTATTGAGTTTTTTCAACAATTTCGCGCTCTGTTTGAATGGGAATATTTCGAAATTTAGGGATAGGGTATTTATAGATTTTTGTATAATCGTAATCCCAAATGAATTTTGAATAGATTTGTGTAAATTCAAGTCGATGGCAATTGTTTTTATATTTTTTACAAGTCGGTGAAATTATTGAGTTTTTTCAACAATTTCACGCTCTGTTCGAATGGGAATATTTCGAAATTTAGGGATAGGGTATTTATAGATTTTTGTATAATCGTAATCCCAAATGAATTTTGAATAGATTTGTGTAAATTCAAGTCGATGGCAATTGTTTTTATATTTTTTACAAGTCGGTGAAATTATTGAGTTTTTTCAACAATTTCACGCTCTGTTCGAATGGGAATATTTCGAAATTTAGGGATAGGGTATTTATAGATTTTTGTATAATCGTAATCCCAAATGAATTTTGAATAGATTTGTGTAAATTCAAGTCGATGGCAATTGTTTTTATATTTTTTACAAGTCGGTGAAATTATTGAGTTTTTTCAACAATTTCACGCTCTGTTCGAATGGGAATATTTCGAAATTTAGGGATAGGGTATTTATAGATTTTTGTATAATCGTAATCCCAAATGAATTTTGAATAGATTTGTGTAATTTCATGTCGATGGCAATTGTTTTTATATTTTTTACAAGTAATAATAATAATAATAATAATAATTTATTCACGGGTTTTCCCATTTGTACATTAACTAAGTATAAATTAATTATGTAAACAGCAACCTAGTATGATTATAAAAGTAAAAAATAAATAAGTAATAACATTCGGAACCATAAAAAATAAACATAATTATTATAAACTAATTAACTAAAAAATCATTAACGTTAACAGAGAATAGAAAATTTTTGAAGCGCACATAGCTAGCCGAAAAAATTGGAAAAGACGTAGTCACATTAAGCTTATTACCCAACCGCATAATTCTTCCAATAGGATTGTTATATCCATAATTTGTTCTGGAGAAATTATATCTAAATACAGAGTTTGTTCTAGTTTGAACATTTGTCGCCCAAAAATTAATTATACACAACAAGTCCTGACAGATTATGCGATTGTTTAAAATGTTATAAAGGAAACACATATCTGCAAAAAATCGTCTATCAACTGGTGACTGGATATTAAGACGACTAGCTAAATGTTCATAATTTATCGAAGTTGAAGGTATTCCCCATTTGTAGGCAACATATCTTAAAAATTTTCTTTGAACTTTATTTATTTTTGTAATTAAATACAACTGATGTGGATTCCAAACAACAGAGGCATATTCTAACGTGGATCGAACAAAAGAACAGAACAGCAACTTTATGGTATCAATAGAAAAGTCTTTACCTACTCTATAAATGAATCCTAGCATTCTCATGGCTTTATTTGTGATACTATTAATGCGAGTCTGAAAATTTAATTTTGTGTTAAGTATTACCCCAAGGTCTTTTATTTCTGTAACTCGTTCCAATTGAATGTTATTTATTGTGTAATTGAAATTTAGGACTGTTTTGTTCTTTAGAAATGATATGCATTTACATTTTTTAATATTTAAGTGTAAATTGTTTTTTACGCACCAATCAAATATTGCGTTTAAATCCTGTTGCAGTAAGTTATAATCTCTGCTATTTTCTATCATTCGAAATAATTTAATATCATCCGCATAAAGTAATATGCGAGAGGAAATTACATGAGATATAATATCATTAATGAAAATATTAAATAATACAGGGTCTATATGAGATCCTTGTGGTACCCCTGAATTAGCTTTGAATTCTTGCGACAAAACACCATTAATTTTTACACACTGATTTCGCTCAGAAATAAAACTTTTAATCCAATTGACAATGCTAGTATTGAAGCCAATAACGCGGATCTTATCAATCAAAATTTTATGGCTAACCCTGTCAAACGCCTTTGAGAAATCGGTATAGATGACATCTACTTGATTACGATTCTCAAAGGCTTCTAACACAAAATTTTGTAGTAAAGTTAAGTTTGTTATGGTAGATTTCCCCTTCCGAAATCCATGTTGCTGCTATGTTATCATGTTACCGCATAACCAACGTAATTGTTGTGATAAAATTGAGTCCAAAATTTTGGGAATTGCGGATTGTAAACATACGCCCCTATAATCGGAAACCTCGCTGATATTACCAGATTTGAAAATTGGGGTAATATAACTGCGCTTCCATAAATTTGGAAACGTTTCTTGTTTTATTGACATATTGAAAATAATTGTGATTGGATGTGTTAATGTAAAAATACAATTTTTCAAAAATAAGCTTGGAACTCCATCCGGGCCACAAGTAGAAGTACATTTCATGTTGGTTATAGCTTCAAATACGTCAGATGAGTTTATTTTGAATTTATAATTAAAATTTACGAAAGCGTCAGTTATAAATTGGGGGGCTTCATCGACATCACTTGAGTAAGCATCAGCAAAATGTTCTGCAAAGTAATTAACTGTTTGCTGCATATTGGTACTAGTTTGGTTCTTATATTTCATAATTACCGGAATACCTTTAACTTCCTTTTTTTCTTTGATAAATGACCAAAAGTTATTAGAATTATTTTTAATATTACATTCAATTTTCAAAATATAATCGGCATATAGTTTTCTACTTAAATCTTTGCATTGTGTTCTTAGATTTTGAAAAATCAAATAATCTGAATATGCGATTGTTGATTTATATTTATTAAGAGCCTTCTTTTTATTAGAAACCAAATGTATCAATTCACTGTTAAACCATTTAGGATAATTATGTACCAATCTTTTCTTACACGGAACAAACATATTTATGACATAATATAACACAGAATAAAAATAATCCACAACTTCATCTACATCCCGACATTTTTTAAAATATTCTGTCCAGTTGACAGATGATAAATATTCATTTATTTCAATATAATTCGCCTGTGAAAAATTAAAACTTGAACAATCCTCAACTATTTCTGTTGGTTCATCACAATTCCAGGTAATTGAATAAGCAATATGGTGTAAAGAATCACTTAATAACTGATCAATTGCAGCACTCACTACAGAACAGTCACTATGTCCAAACACTAAGTCCAAAAACACTCCTCGATTGTTTGGGTACTTGTTTAGTTGACGCATATTCAGAAAGGAAACCGTTTCAGTCAGCAGTTGAGCAATTGCGTTTAAATTAAAATTTGCATCTTCTTCTAAATTGTCTTTACCCCAACAGATATCTGGTAAATTGTAATCTCCACAAACTAAAAGTTTGTGTAAACTGTTTTGTTCACTTATTGCTTCCAATGTTTCGCAATGAGCTGAGTAAATTTCAGCGGGGCTATTTGGGGGGATGTAGACTCCTCCTATGACATATGAATTCTTGTTTAGGGTAATTTTTACCATAACTCGTTCCACTAATGTTTGGGATATTTCAATTTTAGTAGTATTTAAATATTTTTTCCTATTAACACTCCCCCACCGCGTGTTTTAGTACTTGTTAAAACTGTTCGATCACATCGGAAAATATCATAATTATTTAAAGATAATTCACTATTCATAATATTATCGGTGAAAAATGTTTCGACAATTATAAATATGAACTAGTAAGAACATTTTGAGAAAATTCTTTGATCTTTGTAATTAATCCACCGACGTTTTGAAAGAAAATATTAAGTGTGTTTATTTTTTTCTTCTTGACGAAAGGTTCTATTCTTCATAGCCATAATTTGAGGCGAACCATTAATGTATTTTATTGTAATATTTTTCTCACCCTTCTCAATTCTTTTATTCAACTCGTTACGCAATTTAATAAGTTTTTTGCGTTGATATATAGTCAAGTCGGCTTTAATTTTTACATCAGCAACTTTATAACTATTTTTTAGTAGTAATAACGCATCATTTTTAGTCGGCAAAGTAACTTTTAGTGGCCTTGGTTTATCATGAATCCTTTTTCCAACTCTTGCTAATTTAATTGAGGACGTATTAATATTAATAGTTTTAATTATATTATCGACCGCTAATTTATCCTCGTGAATTGACTCGTTGGGTAATGGACTTGTTGATTCTTCTAGATTGTAGATCATTATATTGGAGCTGCGTTGATTTCTCTCTTCAATTTCTTGAAAAATATCCATTTCGTTTAGCGATGATAAGCCGTTGAGTTCAGATTTCAGTGATTCCAATTCAGGTTTCATTTGACTTACTTCAGTTTCAACTTTTTTAAGTTTATCATTGACGATATTAATTTCATCTCGGATGGAATGTAAAATATCATTTTTAAATTTCAATAACATTTTGTTTAATGTCTTTTCAATCGTAAGCTCTATTATATGTTCCAACTTTTTCGGAAATGAAATGGAATTCGCATTAACATTGTCATCCATTAAGTCGGCATCATCCGGAAGTAACAATGAATTTTCTGCAGGAGAAAATTCACCCGGTGAACATTCATAGCAGATCCATCTGTCACCATCGTTTTTCTTGGCCTCTTCGCTATAATAATCCCAGTACGATCAACATCAGAACAAGTAGCATGAGACCACTGTGCACACGAGTTGCATTTTACTGCCAACGATCTAGGGCTAATTGTTTTAGTGCAAATTTTACAATTTAGAACCATAGTATTTAAATTTCGGTTTATACGTTTAAGGAATGAATATTTAAAAAAGAAAAAGAGAGACAGGGACACAAACAAAACTTCACGTCTAGGGGCCGATCAAGACGACTTATTTAACATTTCACAGGAAGGCCTCGGATGGTACAAAAATGTAACAAAGGAATATGAAAATAAAAGAGTAATATCGTATATAAATTGATCAAATAGATTAGGTATAAAAACGTTATCGAAAAAAAAAAAAAAATTTTATATTCGTATATAGTGGCCGAAATTATTGATTTTTTTCTACAATTTCACGCTCTGTTCAAATGGGATTATTTTGAAATTTAGGGATGGGGTGTTTATAGATTTTTATATAATCATAATCCTAAATGAATTTTGAATAGATTTGTGTAATTTCAAGTCAATGGCAATTGTTTTTATATTTTTTACAAGTCGTCGAAATGATTGATTTTTTCTACAATTTCACGTTCTGTTCGACTGGGATTATTTCGAAATTTAGGGATGGGGTGTTTATAGATTTTTATATAATCATAATCCTAAATGAATTTTGAATAGATTTGTGTAATTTTAAGTCGATGGCAATTGTTTTTATATTTTTTACAAGTCGGCGAAATTATTGATTTTTTTCTACAATTTCACGTTCTGTTTGAGTGGGAGCATTTCGAAATTTAGGGATTTGGTGTTTATAGATTTTTGTATAATCGTAATCTTAAATGAATTTTGAATAGATTTGTGTAATTTCAAGTCGATGGCAATTGTTTTTATATTTTTTACAAGTCGTCGAAATTATTGATTTGTTTCTACAATTTCACGTTCTGGTTAAGTGGGAATATTTCGAAATTTAGGGATGGGGTGTTTATAGATTTTTGTATAATCGTAATCCCAATTGAATTTTGAATAGATTTGTGTAATTTCAAGTCGATGGCAATTGTTTTTATATTTTTTACAAGTCGTCGAAATTATTGATTTGTTTCTACAATTTCACGTTCTGGTTAGGTGGGAATATTTCGAAATTTAGGGATGCGGTGTTTATAGATTTTTGTATAATCGTAATCCCAATTGAATTTTGAATAGATTTGTGTAATTTCAAGTCGATGGCAATTGTTTTTTATATTTTTTACAAGTCGGCGAATTATTGATTTGTTTCTACAATTTAACGTTCTGTTTGAATGGGAATATTTCGAAATTTAGGGATGGGGTGTTTATAGATTTTTGTATAATCGTAATCCCAAATGAATTTTAAATAGATTTGTGTAATTTCAAGTCGATGGCAATTGTTTTTTATATTTTTTACAAGTCGGCGAAATTATTGATTTGTTTCTACAATTTCACGTTCTGTTTGAATGGGAATATTTCGAAATGTAGGGATGGGGTGTTTATAGATTTTTGTATAAACGTAATCCCAAATGAATTTTGAATAGATTTGTGTAATTTCAAGTCGATGGCAATTGTTTTTATATTTTTTACAAGTCGGCGAAATTATTGATTTGTTTCTACAATTTCACGTTCTGTTTGAATGGGAATATTTCGAAATTTAGGGATGGGGTGTTTATAGATTTTTGTATAAACGTAATCCCAAATGAATTTTAAATAGATTTGTGTAATTTCAAGTCGATGGCAATTGTTTTTATATTTTTTACAAGTCGGCGAAATTATTGATTTGTTTCTACAATTTAACGTTCTGTTTGAATGGGAATATTTCGAAATTTAGGGATGGGGTGTTTATAGATTTTTGTATAATCGTAATCCCAAATGAATTTTAAATAGATTTGTGTAATTTCAAGTCGATGGCAATTGTTTTTATATTTTTTACAAGTCGGCGAGATTATTGATTTTTTTCAACAATTTCACGTTCTGTTTGAATGGGAATATTTCGAAATGTAGGGATGGGGTGTTTATAGATTTTTGTATAAACGTAATCCCAAATGAATTTTAAATAGATTTGTGTAATTTCAAGTCGATGGCAATTGTTTTTTATATTTTTTACAAGTCGGCGAAATTATTGATTTGTTTCTACAATTTCACGTTCTGTTTGAATGGGAATATTTCGAAATTTAGGGATGGGGTGTTTATAGATTTTTGTATAAACGTAATCCCAAATGAATTTTGAATAGATTTGTGTAATTTCAAGTCGATGGCAATTGTTTTTATATTTTTTACAAGTCGGCGAAATTATTGATTTTTTTCTACAATTTCACGTTCTGTTTGAATGGGAATATTTCGAAATGTAGGGATGGGGTGTTTATAGATTTTTGTATAAACGTAATCCCAAATGAATTTTAAATAGATTTGTGTAATTTCAAGTCGATGGCAATTGTTTTTATATTTTTTACAAGTCGGCGAGATTATTGATTTGTTTCTACAATTTCACGTTCTGTTTGAATGGGAATATTTCGAAATGTAGGGATGGGGTGTTTATAGATTTTTGTATAAACGTAATCCCAAATGAATTTTGAATAGATTTGTGTAATTTCAAGTCGATGACAATTGTTTTTATATTTTTTACAAGTCGGCGAAATTATTGATTTGTTTCTACAATTTCACGTTCTGTTTGAATGGGAATATTTCGAAATTTAGGGATGGGGTGTTTATAGATTTTTGTATAAACGTAATCCCAAATGAATTTTGAATAGATTTGTGTAATTTCAAGTCGATGGCAATTGTTTTTATATTTTTTACAAGTCGGCGAAATTATTGATTTGTTTCTACAATTTCACGTTCTGTTTGAATGGGAATATTTCGAAATGTAGGGATGGGGTGTTTATAGATTTTTGTATAAACGTAATCCCAAATGAATTTTAAATAGATTTGTGTAATTTCAAGTCGATGGCAATTGTTTTTATATTTTTTACAAGTCGGCGAGATTATTGATTTGTTTCTACAATTTCACGTTCTGTTTGAATGGGAATATTTCGAAATTTAGGGATGGGGTGTTTATAGATTTTTGTATAAACGTAATCCCAAATGAATTTTGAATAGATTTGTGTAATTTCAAGTCGATGGCAATTGTTTTTATATTTTTTACAAGTCGGCGAAATTATTGATTTTTTTCTACAATTTCACGTTCTGTTTGAATGGGAATATTTCGAAATTTAGGGATGGGGTGTTTATAGATTTTTGTATAAACGTAATCCCAAATGAATTTTGAATAGATTTGTGTAATTTCAAGTCGATGGCAATTGTTTTTATATTTTTTACAAGTCGGCGAAATTATTGATTTTTTTCTACAATTTCACGTTCTGTTTGAATGGGAATATTTCGAAATTTAGGGATGGGGTGTTTATAGATTTTTGTATAAACGTAATCCCAAATGAATTTTGAATAGATTTGTGTAATTTCAAGTCGATGGCAATTGGTTTTATATTTTTTACAAGTCGGCGAAATTATTGATTTTTTTCTACAATTTCACGTTCTGTTTGAATGGGAATATTTCGAAATTTAGGGATGGGGTGTTTATAGATTTTTGTATAAACGTAATCCCAAATGAATTTTGAATAGATTTGTGTAATTTCAAGTCGATGGCAATTGTTTTTATATTTTTTACAAGTCGGCGAGATTATTGATTTGTTTCTACAATTTCACGTTCTGTTTGAATGGGAATATTTCGAAATTTAGGGATGGGGTGTTTATAGATTTTTGTATAAACGTAATCCCAAATGAATTTTGAATAGATTTGTGTAATTTCAAGTCGATGGCAATTGTTTTTATATTTTTTACAAGTCGGCGAAATTATTGATTTTTTTCTACAATTTCACGTTCTGTTTGAATGGGAATATTTCGAAATTTAGGGATGGGGTGTTTATAGATTTTTGTATAAACGTAATCCCAAATGAATTTTGAATAGATTTGTGTAATTTCAAGTCGATGGCAATTGTTTTTATATTTTTTACAAGTCGGCGAAATTATTGATTTGTTTCTACAATTTCACGTTCTGTTTGAATGGGAATATTTCGAAATGTAGGGATGGGGTGTTTATAGATTTTTGTATAAACGTAATCCCAAATGAATTTTGAATAGATTTGTGTAATTTCAAGTCGATGGCAATTGTTTTTATATTTTTTACAAGTCGGCGAAATTATTGATTTGTTTCTACAATTTCACGTTCTGTTTGAATGGGAATATTTCGAAATTTAGGGATGGGGTGTTTATAGATTTTTGTATAATCGTAATCCCAAATGAATTTTGAATAGATTTGTGTAATTTCAAGTCGATGGCAATTGTTTTTATATTTTTTACAAGTCGGCGAAATTATTGATTTGTTTCTACAATTTCACGTTCTGTTTGAATGGGAATATTTCGAAATTTAGGGATGGGGTGTTTATAGATTTTTGTATAAACGTAATCCCAAATGAATTTTAAATAGATTTGTGTAATTTCAAGTCGATGGCAATTGTTTTTATATTTTTTACAAGTCGGCGAAATTATTGATTTGTTTCTACAATTTCACGTTCTGTTTGAATGGGAATATTTCGAAATTTAGGGATGGGGTGTTTATAGATTTTTGTATAAACGTAATCCCAAATGAATTTTAAATAGATTTGTGTAATTTCAAGTCGATGGCAATTGTTTTTATATTTTTTACAAGTCGGCGAAATTATTGATTTGTTTCTACAATTTCACGTTCTGTTTGAATGGGAATATTTCGAAATTTAGGGATGGGGTGTTTATAGATTTTTGTATAAACGTAATCCCAAATGAATTTTGAATAGATTTGTGTAATTTCAAGTCGATGGCAATTGTTTTTATATTTTTTACAAGTCGGCGAAATTATTGATTTTTTTCTACAATTTCACGTTCTGTTTGAATGGGAATATTTCGAAATTTAGGGATGGGGTGTTTATAGATTTTTGTATAATCGTAATCCCAAATGAATTTTAAATAGATTTGTGTAATTTCAAGTCGATGGCAATTGTTTTTTATATTTTTTACAAGTCGGCGAAATTATTGATTTGTTTCTACAATTTCACGTTCTGTTTGAATGGGAATATTTCGAAATTTAGGGATGGGGTGTTTATAGATTTTTGTATAATCGTAATCCCAAATGAATTTTAAATAGATTTGTGTAATTTGAAGTCGATGGCAATTGTTTTTTATATTTTTTACAAGTCGGCGAAATTATTGATTTGTTTCTACAATTTCACGTTCTGTTTGAATGGGAATATTTCGAAATTTAGGGATGGGGTGTTTATAGATTTTTGTATAAACGTAATCCCAAATGAATTTTGAATAGATTTGTGTAATTTCAAGTCGATGGCAATTGGTTTTATATTTTTTACAAGTCGGCGAAATTATTGATTTTTTTCTACAATTTCACGTTCTGTTTGAATGGGAATATTTCGAAATTTAGGGATGGGGTGTTTATAGATTTTTGTATAATCGTAATCCCAAATGAATTTTGAATAGATTTGTGTAATTTCAAGTCGATGGCAATTGTTTTTTATATTTTTTACAAGTCGGCGAAATTATTGATTTGTTTCTACAATTTCACGTTCTGTTTGAATGGGAATATTTCGAAATTTAGGGATGGGGTGTTTATAGATTTTTGTATAATCGTAACCCCAAATTTTTTATATTTTTTACAAGTTGGCGAGATTATTGATTTTTTTCAACAATTTCACGCTCTGTTTGAATGGGAATATTTCAAAATTTAGGGATAGGGTGTTTATAGATTTTTGTATAATTGTATTCCCAAATTAATTTTGAACAGATTTGTGTAATTTCAAGTCGATGGCAATTGTTTTTATATTTTTTACAAGTCGGCGAAATTATTGATTTGTTTCTACAATTTCACGTTCTGTTTGAGTGGGATTATTACGAAATTTAGGGATAGGATATTTACAGATTTATATACAATTATAATCTCAAAATAATTTTGAATAGATTTGTGTAATTTCAAGACGATGGCAATTGTTTTTATATTTTTTACAAGTTGGCTAGTTTATTGATTTTTTTCTACAATTTCACGCTCTGTTCGAGTGGGAATATTTCGAAATTTAGGGATAGGGTGTTTATAGATTTTTGTATAATCGTAATCCCAAATGAATTTTGAATAGATTTGTGCAATTTCAAGTCGATGGCAATCGTTTTTATATATTTTTGAAGTCGGCGAAATGATTGTATTTTCCCACAATTCTACGCTCAGTTTGTAAGAGATTATAAAGAAGCTATATAGACCAAAATGTTTATTCGTAAAAACAAAACATAATAATAGTTTAAATTACGGCGACATCTATAGTCTGACTTTAGCACAAATTTCTCTAGTTGAGTGGAGTCATTCACCGACACTTATATTCAATAAGCGATTATTTAAATGAATCATTAGAAACATCATTATAAAAAATAATGATTATTTTGATATAGAAATGCATTAATAATGTATTAAAACAATTTCTTCTTAAACTGTACAATAATGGTAACATACGAAATTATTATATTAGAAAACGTGAAAACCATCCTGAAATCAATATTAAAAAAACCCGCTGCCGAAAATTTGAAAACTTTAGAAGAGACCTGCTGTGTTAACCCAAAAACATAGTCGTAGACTTCTCCTTGAAGAACTCGGTAGGATATCACTTTAAACTTATTATGCTCATTTGTGATGTTCTCGCAAAGTACAACCACAAACAAACTTTGAATCTGAAAAAGAAAAACAATTGTATTAAATTGAAAATGGAAACTTTCAATTGCTGCAAATTTAATAATCATCATTGAATATTTTCGTAATCGACAACAATTATGAGACTGCAAAATAATGATTTATGATTAATTGTTTTAATGTGTGCAATACTCTCATGGAATTTAGACACACTCTGTATATTATAAAATAAATATTGTATGTAGTGCATTAATTGATTTTTGAAAACTATGTTTTGCGTGTGCGCATCCACATTTAAATGTTTTAAATACAGAGATGATATCCTTCGTTAAGAAAAATGAACGCCCGGACGCTATTTGAACGAGGCCAATGACTAAAAATGAGAACAGAAAGAATACTCACATTAATATAAATTATCCATATATATAATGCAATAAGAAGCTTTGGATCACCGCCATCCAAAAAAAGTAGATGAATTATGCCTGCAAGGAACGACAAAACGGCGATTAGAACAGTGAACATTAAATCCCAACCAAAAATCTTTACAAAAACATCAAAAGCATCGCACACTTTCACGTACGTCTTGATAACATAATCAACCTTCAAGGCGGTATTAAAATCTTCCTCTTCATGCACAAATATCTTCTCTAAAGCTTTCCCTAAACCACTCAAACGCTTCCTGATGAAATTCAACATAATTATCTTAATCAGATTTAGATTTAAGAAGTAGGATATGGTCCAGTACTCATTAATAATTGACCATATCGACGTTCTAGACTTACGGTACCAAAATAAGTAATCCATCACGATGTATAGAAAGTTTATGAACGTCGCCATAATTACGATGAACAAAATTTTAGGCTCTTTTATATAAACTTTCAATATCCTAAGGTTTGTATCTATTAACCTGACAATTCCCACGAAATCGGTGTAGTTGTTCACGTGCCAGAAAACGGTTCCCATGATGACGGCGTTGATGGTCATCATACAAGACACTTTCCAAAAAAAAATTGCTGTATAAGCAAAATAGTTTTCTGTTGCTAAATAATCAAAAATGCACGCGTACAAAAACATCGCATTGTAAGGAAGCAACACCAAAAGTTTCAGTTTGGTTGGCTTTTTTCGGAAATGTATGACGCCAATAAGGTCGAAATATTTCATAACGTAACCTTCGCTTGTCGATGGAAACATTATTCATGGCGAGCTTTCAGTTGTTTACGTGTGGTAAATGATTAGCTAATGGATCGTATTATTATACTATTATAAAATTTGTCGATATTTTTTCTATTATGATCATTCAGTAATTATTATTTGTTAATATAAAGTAAGGTCACTGTTATTACTGATCAATGTGTTGACGTATGGAAACCATAACAGAAACGCAGAGATTTGGGATTTTAAGAGGTTTTGGGGATGCAAAAAAAGGACCGATATCGAAAATTTTGTTTCAGAGTTGGCAATGACTGATAGAGAGAAACATACCAGTCATGTCTGAGATTAATTCATTTAAAAAAATCTTATTCAATCGAACTAATCTAGTCTCATGACATGAACTGTCATTTTAAAATCAGACAAGTCGATACAATATGTGTTAAATAATGGCTTTTTCATTTAATGAAGTTCAAAAGCGATACATGGTAGAAATCTATTTAAGAAATGGCAGGGAAATCAATGGTGAATGGGTTTATGCGGTAAGAGATGCGTACGAAGATTTTCTAGAAGAATTTCCGCATGAAGCTGTTCCGTACGACCATTTGTGGATTTGTTTAGAGACGGGTAACGTAACTCGCAGCGAAGGCACTGGGTCAGCAAGAGTAAGATATGAGGAGACTATTGAGGCAGTAAGGCCAAGGAGGAACGTCCACAGACTTTTGTACGACACGTACAGCAAGAACTAGGTCTTTCTAATGGAGTATTTCAGTATACACTTTATTTTTTAAACATACGAACAAAAAATAATCTGTTGAACAAGGAGGCCATAGATCTCTGCTGATTAATCTATCTCCGAAGAACTGCTGTAGGTGATTTCATGTTCCATTTGCAGTATACGCAGTGGATTACATCCTTTTGAAAGTAGCCTTACTGCAACTCATCAAGAAGTTGTTCAAGAAAAGGGTTTATGTTGATTATTACGTGCATTAACATTGTGATAAAAAAACAGGGCAATAGATTCTCCTTCGGGACATTGCCAGCTATACACCAACCTTCCGAGGATGTAACAAAGCCTCAACAGGCGCAGGCGCGTAGTCGACGGGGGGGGGGGGCGCTGTACTGGGGGTATATTGCCCCCCCCCCCCCCCTCGAACATCAAGAGCTTTTTTTTACTTTCTGCGTTACGAAATACCAGAAAATATTGTGATCGTGACATACCGGGTGACCCAGGGATCTGTAAAAGCCCCATAACTTATTTGCTATTTGAGATATCGACTTCTAGTTTTCTTGAACTTGTACCTACACTTATTCTACATATTTTAAAAATATGTATTTTTTGTACAGGGTGTCCCAATATACATAACAGGACAAAGTTATGTTTTTTTTTTAAATGGAACACCCTATATTTTATACTTTATTTTCAACCCTCTTGAGAAGTTGATAAAACTAGTATAAGATAGTATGGGTCTATTATGGACGATTGGTTAGTTATGGGCAAATTTGTGGCAAAAACAAGGACACATTGAAAAAATTGCAGAAGCGCTCCTAGCAAAGCTAGCGTCATTTTTTATACACTAAAAAATTTTCCACATCATGAAGAATAATAAAAATCGGCTTTGGTTCTTTTTTGTTCATACTGCTATACAGGGTGTCAACATACGCAAAATATTGGATAACTATTTTTTTTCTATATATCTTGCCACCAATGCATGGAATTTTTAATAAGCTTTCCAATGATGTACAATTTGTATAATGAAATATTAAGGATTCTTGAGATTTATCCATAAAAACATTTTTCTTTTGTCACCTCCTGTTCATTTTTGGATTTTCAGCAAAAACTGTGCATTTTCTGAAAAAATAATAAGAGACCAAAGTTGTAGAGCGAATTTTCCATCGACATAGGTCTTTCGACTTTTCCAATAATGCATGCATAGCCCGCCAGAGTGCGCAAAATAGTGACCGTATATGCATTTTAGCGTTTTTTTCAAATTGTTTGGTAATTACTTGCACTATATTTTATTTTCTACGCCCTCTAGCGGAAAAACGGGTAATTGTAGAATAATTCAAATGACCTACATCGATTGAAAATGTTCTGCTCTACAATTCTTAATAGAAGCATTTTTTGCTCTAAATGCATAGTTTTCGCTGAAAATTCAAAAAAACCATTCAAAAACTCGAAAATTGACAAACATTTTCAATTCGCATTTTTAGCAAAAATATGCATTTTGGGCAAAAATTGCTTCTATTAAGAAGAATTTTCAATCGATATTGGTCATTTGAATTTCCCTATAATTTCCCGTTTTCCCGCCAGAGGGAGAGAAAAATAAAATTTATTAATAAAAAAATTGAAAAGAAAACGCTAAAATGCATATACGGTCACGATTTTGCGCGCTATGGCGGACAAGGCACACATTATCTGAAAAGTTGAAAGACCTATATTTTCCGCTCTACAATTTTGGTCTCTTATACTTTTTCTAGAAAATGCATAGTTTTGGATGAAAATCCAAAAATCAGCAGAAGGTGACAAAAGAAATATGTTTTTATTGATAAATCTCAAGAATCCTTAATATTTTGTTATACAAACTGTATATCATTAGAAAGCTTATTAAAAATGCATGGCAACGTATATAGGGTGTTCTAAAGTATAAAATATGGGGTGTTCCATTTAAAAAAACATAACTTTGATCTGTTATTTATACTGGGTCACCCTGTACAAAAACATACATATTTTTAAAATATGTAGAATAAGTATGAGTACCAGTTCAAGAAAACTAGAAGTCGATATCTCAAATAGCAAATAAGTTATGGGGCTTTTACAGATCGCTGGGTCGCCCGGTGCTTTCAATTTTTTTAACGGAAATATCCGTTTTAAGGGCCCTAGAGACGATTTCAAAGATTTCTGGAAAAAAATGGTTTGTATCTAAAAAACTAATATAAAAAATGGTGATGTGGCCATCATGTTACTTTCTCCGACTTAATGGTATCATTTATATTTACGCTGTCATGGTTTATTTTCAATTTAAATCATATTTTAAATGTACATCGAACGTCTTGTAGACTCGGATGAAACTGACGTTTAAAACGTCAAAATTATAAAAAATGGAAAAATAATAATTCAAATTTAAAACTAAATTTACTCAAAAACTAAAGAGATTTTGAAAAAACTGATTCTTCATAAGTTGTTCATTTTAGCATTCTCTACAAATATTATTCAGATAAATTTGCTGCAACTATTATCGTGTCATAATTATAAACCAAAAATTAAAAAAAATTAATAAATTTTTTTCTCGAATAGCAATGATTTTATGAAAAATATTTTCAAGCAAAAGATATGCATTTCTTTGTTGTCTTCAATGTTTGTTTAAATATTTTTGTGATATTTTTCATATTTTAGAAAATATTGGCAAATAACAAAAAACAGTTAAGGTAAACACCTACTTCCGGGGTACAAAATTTTACCAAAAGCTTTTCAGTTCTTCGGATTATCAAATAAGATGTATGTTCAAAGTTTCATATCAATTGCTCTATTAGTTTTTGAGATTCAACACACACAGACACAAAATGTTTTTTCCAGAAATTGTTGAAATGGCATCTAGGGACCCCAAAACGGATATTTCCGTAAAAAAAAATTTGAAAAAAGATCACGATCACAATACTTTCTCGTACTTCGTAACGGAGAAAGTAAAAATGGTGATGTGGCCATCATGTTACTTTCTCCGATTTTGATGGTATTTGACCTTTATCATCAGTTCACTTGAAAACTAAAGAAAATGTTTTCTTTTCACAAATTTTTGCAAATTAACTTGAGCGCAGCCTTAAAAATAAAATAACTTTTAGGAAAATTGAGGTATTCTTTCACGGTTAATGTTCAATTTAAATAATATTTTTAATGTACATCGAGCGTTTTGCGGGATCGAATGACACTCATGTTTGAAACATCAAAATAATGGGATGAAAAGATGATAATGGTTAATTATACTTCAAATTGTAATAATATTTACTTTCAGTTTACTTAAAAACTAATGAGATTTTGAAAAAAAATCATTCTTTGTAAGAAAGTAAAAAACATAAGAAATATTAAAAAAATATTGAAAAGTTTTACCAAAAACACTGGATTATTATTGCAAGCCCCTCGGCAACTAAAATTGGCTACAAAAATCACTCTTTTGATTTAAGAAACTTTACGGTTAAGAAAAAAACAAAAATCAAATCGATTGACTCAAAAAATTCAGTCTGATATTTAAAAATTAAGTAATAACCCGCAGACTAAATTTTCTAGATAAATATCAATACATTTCATCTAAAACAATAAATATAAAATTAAATAAATAACCTAAAATGAATACAAAAACCTTAAGAATGCAGTCCAAAAAATCAAAAATTTAGGTTGAAAAATCTAAAATAAAAGATAAAAATTCAAAAATTCTCTCATAACCATGACTATTTCAGGTTAAAAAATTCGCTCATAAAAATCAATACTTAATGTTAAAAAACAAAAATATAAGCTAAAAAATCGCAAATTTTGTCCAAAGATCGAAAACTCTGATAAACAAAAAAAAATGGTGATGTGGCCTTCATGTCACTTTCTCCGACTTGATGGTATCATTTATATTTACGCTTTCATGGTTTATTTTCTATTTAAATCATATTTTAAATGCACGTATTGTGGACTCGTGTGAAACTGACGTTTAAAACGTCAAAATTATAAGATAGAAAAAATATACTTCAAATTCAAAAACCCAGTTTACTCAAAAACTAAAGAGATTTCGAAAAAAACTTATTCTTTATAAGTTGTTTATTTTGGCATTCTCTACAATTATTATTAACATAAATTTGCTGTAACTATTATCATTTCATAATTATGAACCAAAAATGAAAAAAAAATATTAAATTTTTTTCTCGAATAACAGTGATTTTATGAAAAATGTTTTACACAAAATTAGCTCATTTCTTTGTTGTCTTCAATATTTGTTTAAATGTTTTTGTGATATTTTACATATTTAAGAAAATATTATCAAAAAACAGTTAAGGTAAACACCCACTTCCGGTGTACGAAATTTTACCAAAAGCTTTTCAGTTCTTCGGATTATCAAATAAGACGTATGTTCAAAGTTTCATATCAATTACTCTATTAGTTTTTGAGATACAGCGCGCACAGACACACACACACACAGACACAATTTTTTTTTTCCAGAAATTGTTGAAATGGAGTCTAGGGACCCCAAAACGGATATTTCCGTAAAAAAAAATTTTGAAAAAAAAATCACGATCACAATACTTTCTCGTACTTCGTAACGGAGAAAGTAAAATAATAAAACAAGATGGCTCCTAAGCAACAGCAGTTAGAAGAAGCTGTGTGTGAATATTGTTCAGTGGCGGCTAAAAAGTATGTGACGTGCAACGATTGCAAGAATAACTATCATCCAAATTGTATACTTAAAATCAGTTGCACGTATGTGGACAATTCATCAAATATTCATTGCTGCAATGATATAACTTCCAATAATATCCTTATAACTAGAAATTATTTGAACGAAGAACTCGATAAAAGGGACTATAAATACCTAAAATCACAAGTGAGTACTATAGAAAAGCTAAATTTCCATCTAGAATCACGTGTAAATGATCTAAATGAAATTATTAAAATGTTATAATCGGATTATAAGTCAAATGTGGAGCCACCTACAAAGTAATAATAAAACTAAACCAATAAATAAAATGGAAGAAATCTGCACCACAACTGTGGATAGCGATTTGAGGAAGGACGTTCGTTTAAATACAATGAGTATAAATAATGGATCAAAAAAAGACAGCAATAAAAAGGAGACAAATATTAATCACGAGACGAAATTAATCATTGAACCCAATAAAAAAATGCAAACAACGTCGGGAACCAAGAGCCCGAAGAGAATAAACAATAATTATTTTTTTCGAATCTTATTAAATAATATAAATGTTGTTAAATCGTTTTTGATTGAGAAAGTTGTCCATTATTCGGCCGAATCATTTTCTCCACAGGTGACGTCCAATCAACTGATAGCAATTTCATTGCCCAACAGGTAACGTCCAATCAAATGATAGCGGTTTCATTGCCCAACAGTTTAGTTGTTACTATGGTTATTATTTGTTTTTTTGTCAGCGAACTGCCGCAATTTCCAAATAGAAAAATTATTCGTTATAATTTAATACAAACAGAAAAATCTTTAGGTAATTATTTAATATGATGCGAAAAAGCATAGTATTAAACTCGTAAACAAGTTGACCATTGCCACGAGGATGAAGTTTGCGACACGAGCCGTAGGCGAGTGTTGCAATTCATTTTCTCACTCGTTTAATAATATACTATAAAGCCATTATAGGTTCAAGTACACATAGTGACTATGTACAGACTGTTCCAAAAAATGGCTACCTACGTGTATATAGGTTAAACACAAATACCACGGTGGACAATCTAAGGGAACATCTACACGATACTGCGCCCAATATTATACTTTCTTGTGAAGAACTACGAAAAGATGATAGAAGGTAACATTTCCTATTGGTGACGTCGGTAAGGTGTATGATCCAACTGCAGTCCGACGATTCCGGTTTCCAATGAAAGTAAATTTTCAACAGTCGGCCTCAACATTGACCCACCAACAACAAAGCCAGAAAATCAACAAGGAAGATACATAAATCAAAATTTAATTGACTCTCACACGTTTAAGATAGCTCACTTAAACGTGCGATGTTTGACTAACAAATTAGACGAAATTGAGTTATTTTTACATAATCATTCACCAGAGGTATTTTGTATTAGTGAGCACTGGATGTCTGAAGATCAAATAAATAGTTGTAATTTAATCGGATACAGTTTAATATCATCATTCTGTCGGAAAGAACATGTACACGGCGAAACCGCAATATTTGTTAAACAAAATATGTCTTTAGATTGTAAATCACTACAAAAACCCTCAATTTAATTTCATTTTGAAAATTCGGTAATCTCCATTGGTAACGACATTGCATGCATTATAACAATCTATAGATCACCCTGTGGAGACTTTGAAATTTTTGTCAGGCGAACTCACAAAACTATTAAGCGTATTGTCGCAAAAATACCCGTTTATTGTTCTGTGTGGGGATCATAATGTTAACAATTTACAAACCACCTATGAATCAAACACACTCAGAAATATTTGTAATTGTTTTATTCTCGTTTCTTATAACCTGAAAAATGGTTCCAATGAATGTTTTAGCGAAATTGACTACATACTAACGACAATAACAGGTAGGGCTATATTTAAAATTGTAGAACCAAATATATCAGATCATACCACGCAAATTTTAACGTGTAAAAGTATTATTGGCTAACCACACCAAAAACAAAATATTACTGTAAAACGCAGATCTTTTCTGGATAAGGACATAGATACTTTTAAATATTTATATTGTAAATCTATTCAAAACTTTTATGTTACTGATGTTACTAATATTGATGCCATGTTCAACCAATTTGGAGCTGCTTTTCAAGTTGTTTTGAAAAATGTTTCCCTATAAAAAATATGACTATTAAAACTGATCACAAATACAACAAACTACCATGGTACTCAGATGTAATTAAGTACCAAGCGAATAAATTGAAAGAAAAGTAACCAAATTAGAAAGCGTTGACCGTGAGTACAAAAATCTAAAGTCTGAGCACCGTAAGCTAATTACATATTCAAAGAAGCAATATTATGCAAATATGTTATCAAAATCTTCAAACATTTTAAAAACCACATGGCAGATAGTTAATAAATACAATAAAAACAAAAAAGAATCATCGAACGTGATTAATAAAATTAATATAAACCAAATTGAAATTACAAACACTAAGGAAATATCCAACGAGTTCGGACAATATTTTTCTTCAAATGTCATATTACAAAAAAATAACCATTTTAATGGAACACTTTCAAATTCTTGCACTATAGACCCTAACAACTTTACAAATCCTTCAATGTACTTTAAACCGGTAACAGTAGAAGAAGTATTAAGCACAATACATGCATTTAAAAATAAAAACTCAACCGGTCATGATGATGTACCAATGTCCTTAATAAAGAAATACGCCAAGGAATTAGCACCTGCACTAGCTGATATTATATATTCTTTCATTTCTCACGGATCGATATTTGTATGTCCAATTGGAAGACACAATGTCTGAAAACTACAACCTCTCAAACGGGATAGTGCAGGGATCCACGCTGGGACCGCTTCTATTTATTATTTTTATCAATGATCTCCACGAATTTATTACCGAAGGATATACTATCAATTTTGCAGATGACACGACAGTCATCATATCAGCACAAACACAAACTGATTTAGCAGTAAAAGTGAAAAGAATAAATGAACAAATAATTGAGTGGTGTCACAGAAATAAGCTAATTCTAAATAGCAATAAAACTATAGAAATGCAATTTTATAATAGAAAGCCAACACAGTACGCAACCAACAATTCCAATGCTGCTAAATTTCTAGGAAGTTACTTAGATGATGACCTGTCGTGGAGTCGGCAAATTGATTTTGTATCAGGTAAGCTAAATAGCGCCTATTTTGCAATGTCGAAGCTGTGTCATAAGTTTTCAAGGGATAATTTAATAAATATTTATTATGCGTTGGCTTATCCTCATTTAACTTATAATATAATGGTATGGGGACGAGCTAATCTTAACAGGGTATTTATATGTCAAAAGCGACTAATTAGATTAATATTTAATCTCAAAAGAAGGGACACTTGTCGTGATATATTTAAAGCGAATAATATTTTAACTGTAACATCTATCTTTATATATAAATGTGCTTTATACGCCATGGAAAATAAAACAAAATTTGTTAAAAATGGGGACCACCATGTATATGATACAAGGCATAGGGAAAATATGTGCTTGCCCATACACAAAACAACCCTATATGAAAAGTCAGCTAAATATTCATGTATCTCGATATATAATAAATTACCTCTAAACATAAGACAATGTAAAAATAAAATGACTTTTAAAAAAACGCTTAAACAATTCCTTGTAAACGAATGTTATTACAGCTTCTCCGAATTTAAAAATCAGTGATTTTCCAAATGTACATGGGTGTAAATATTCATATTGTATATGTGTATTGTATATAGGAAATTTTAATATGTATGTGCTGTAATATTTTTTTAACCTATATGATATTCCATTTTAATATGTACGTGCTGTAACTACAATAATTTTTTAACCAATTTAACCCATATTCAAGCCTATATTTTAATTTTAATTTTATATTTTTGACAAACACATCCACAAATATGTATTAATATGTTAATTATATACTTTTAACGATATTTATATATGTATTAGGGTGGCAAAAAGTGTAATAAATTGATTTGATTTGATTTGATTTGATTTGATAAATCACTCAATAAAATTAGGACAGTTCCCAAGTTTTTAAAACTAACGACTGTAATACCTATATTAAAAAAAGGGAATCCCCAAAACCTCGATAATTACAGACCCATATCGTTGCTATGTGCATTTTCTAAAATTATAGAAAAAATAGTTTGTAATACAATTATATCATTTATTGAAAACTTCAATAAATTTAGCAATGCGCAACATGGTTTCCGCAGCAAGCGCTCGACAGAAATAGCTACGTTCAATTTTGTTCAACATGTATACGATAAAATGGATGAAAACAACAAAGTGATTGGTGCATTCTTTGACTTATCCAGAGCCTTTGACAGCTTAGATTTTCAGTTCATTTTAGAAAAGTTGAATTCGCGGTCCAATAAATGATTGGTTCAAGTCGTGTCTGGAGAACAGAAAATTAATAGTCAAACTAAACGATACACTCTCAGACAATTATGATATAACTTTAGGTGTACCACAGGGAAGTGTGGCAGGTCTACTTTTATTTATATTATTCATCAACGATCTCCCTGCACATATAACAGACGGACATGTTTGTATGTATGCCGACGATACATCTATTGCAGTGAGTGGGCCTGATGCCAGTATATGCAATGATAACTACAAATTGTGATTAATGAATTCACTAATTGGTGCACCGCAAACAACTTAATAATACATTTTTCAAAAACAGTCTGTATCGAATTCTACAATACGCACACTCAACCATCAAACTATACACATCAAGGGACCCCAAAACGGATATTTCCGTAAAAAAAAATTTGAAAAAAAAATCACGATCACAACACTTTCTCGTACTTCGTAAAGGAGAAAGTAAAAATTGACAAACCTTCTGCCATGTACCGAGCGACAAATTTGTCGGGGCCGATAAACATCGGAGCGATTTCTTCGGACTCACATCTAGTCTGCTGAATATCTGCAACGACTGCTTCTGTAAGGTCAGTAAAAAACGTAAAACGCAAAACTGAATATAAAGCACAAACGACCGCATTGACATTGCACGGGTGCTTATGATTAGCAAGGTACCAACATTGCAAGATGAAAAACGACGTACCAAATTCAAACACAATGTTGAACGCATGGTATTAGTTCCAATAGTCTGTAGGCTAAATGTCCACATTTTTAATATGCGACATACCTCATTTATCTCACAGCCAACTCTGAAACAAAATTTTGTGGCTCACACAGAGCAATCGTAATTCGATTTATTAGCACTGATGAAGCAAAATTCTGTCTACAATTTTAATAAAACCACAATAATCTTTGATAAATATTTTTGTTACAGTTATTACTTAGAGATCCATAATGGAAACAAGAACAGGTGAGTCGCGTTTAAAGCAATTAATTGAATTAATGTTGTTTAAATTTAGAAACATTTTTTTAATTTGAATTAATGAATTTTCAATGCGACAACTACGTTCATCCGCGCCACTTTTGCTTTATCTTCATCAAGCACCCAAAGACAGTAGGCGATATATTTGTTTATATCTCCAAGACTAAGTCAATTTATTAGTAGCCATTTCCTATATCCATTTCTATAAAATATGTGAGCCAAACTTTCAAAATACAGAAGTTGGCATTGATCTGAAGTTAAACAATTTGAACTTTCTCTACAATACAATACAAAGTATTGTTTTCGTGATTTTTTTTAAATTCGAAATTTTGACGGAAATATCTATTTGAGATCCCCTGACACCATTTTAGTTGTATAATTACTGATCAATTAAAGAAAATAAATACAATTTTTGTCATTTACATGTTTCAGAAAATAATTTTCGCGCCGTTACGAAAGTAAGTCATGAGCCAGACGTGTGCGCTCCAATACGCAGCATCAGCGAATTGTGGGGATTTCTGGATAATCCCCCACACTGGATTAAAGATGTCAAGGACATATCTGAAAGAAGCCCGACCGTCATCAGCAATAAACACACGTTATGTCATCTTATTGAAGGCAGCACGAGTGGTATCCCTAAACGTCTGGACGGGAATTTGGTACCTCGCACATTAGTCTGCCATGATATGAAAAATGGATATTTGGAAGATAGGTAATGTAAAGAAGAAATATTCAATATTTTCAAAATCATTTTTTTCAATGAAAAATAAATAAAACTAAAGATAGGTATTTGTTACATTGTCTATAGTAATGCCAACGAGAGCTAGGTATCACTCATCTTATTTGAAAAATTTACTTTAATTACATCTCTTTCTATACTATATTTGTTAGAGAGAAATAACATAATCGCATGTGTGTACTTCGACTGTATGTACAGTAAGTAATAGAGCATTAGAAAGGGCTTGTCGCACTCTTTTTGCAGAATTTTTTTTCAGGATTTTTTTCAAGGGTCTTTTTACAACTTTTTAACAGGACTCTTTTTCAAGACTTTATTTCCAAAACTATTTCTGCAGGACTTTTTTCAGGAGGACATTTTTTGTTGGAACTCTATTTCTGATCTTTTTGAAGGACCGGTTTTTCAAGACTTTTTCGTCAGGACTCTTTTTTCAGACTTTCTTGTTCAGGACTTTTATTTGTTTTTTTAGGACTTTTTAATCAGCACTATTTTTAGAAACATTTTTCATAACTTTCTTGTTCAGGACTTTTATTTGTATTTTTTGGGACTTTTTAATCAGGACTATTTTTAGAAATCCTTTTTAGGACTACTTTAGCATTATTTTTACTTTTTCAGTAAACTTACGGTAAAGATTATTAGAATTTGAAACATAATTTTCCATTTTTACCGTTCATCATTTTGTCGTTACAATCATTAGATAATGTGAAACTCGATTTAAAATATGATATATAAATATAAATAACTATTATACCAAATAGGAGAAAGTAACATGATGGCCACATCACCATTTTTTTTCCTAATTTCGCCTAATGGTAAAAAGATCAGTAGGGAGTGACTACTGCGTAGCCCTTTCAAAAAGATCTGTTTTGCTTTCCATTTATGAAATATGGTAAAAATAAAATATCTTCAAGGCGAGGGGCGCAAATTAGATATTTTGCCCCGGGCGCAAGATTTCCTCACTGCGGTCCTGGTGCTGAGCTAATCAACATTAATGTAACTAGTGATGCTGATTGTGCCGGTAATTATTAGGGCCAAGATTAAGACTGCTTGTTGCGACGAAAATCTGAATAACTTCAAAGCCAGAAGCACAAGTAAGAGTAATCCAGACGCATTATTAGCCTATCTAGGAAAAATCAGTTACGAATTTGATTCGACAAATTGGCCAAAGAGAAAGTTTACATTTCATGGTGTCAGATGTGTATTAATCTGCACTAGAATAGTTGTAGTAGAAACGAGCTTACCAAGGATTTGAGAAATGCCCATAGGTCCTATTACTAATAAAGTCAATAACGCAACTATCAAAAATGCGAAGAGATAGCAACATTCAGTGTGGAAATGAATTGAGAAATACCTGACGTTTTGCTATATATGCAATTACCGTGGGAATTGTGCATCCAGCACGATTGCTGCGATATCTATTCAACCAGAATTGAATCGGCTCATGCCATCAATATTATGCGATTTCACTGGTTAAAAAGTAAGACGGGTGTAAAGTTAGCAATAGATTTCAGCTATAGATTTTAAAATACGTTATTTCCTCTAAATTTACTTTAGAAAAATTAAAAAAACCTCAAATAGCAACTAAAGCACTATCATATTAATTAGTTTTCACAACGCCACTCCTAATTTTCAACCCCTTAATTATTTGGCGCACATATAATAACATGTGTAACTATTTTCAAAGTTCGCATATCGTCATAAAAAATATAAGCACATGAATAGTTTCCACATTAACAATACCAACTTATAAAAAAATTAAATTCGGATCACCGCCCCCCGAACATCATAAACATAATTAATTTCCACGCCAATTCGCGCCACGAATTCGCGCAGAAAATAACAACACTGCTACCTTAACTTTAAGCTAGCAAAGCAACATCCGCAATCCGATTACTGCATTTTTGAACCACATAATTAAGGGCTAATTAAGTGCCTAATTCCTGCTTTTAGTGCTCCTCCTAAAGCTAGAAAATATATTTTCCACACCCTGTAATTCATATTTCATAAACGAACGAACATACCTCAACGAAACTATACATTTTTAAAGTCTGGGTGTTAAATGAATTTAAAAAAACTCAATTCTTATAAGAAGAATTCCTCAAAGGGTTAACAGGTATTCACGTTTATTGTATGTTACCGACGTAAAAAAAATCGTTATTATTATTTGTTTATATAACCATATCCTGGGTAACGAAAACTGTTTTTTCTTTACAACTACCTTGATCCTCAGCTCCAAGTAACCCTACAAGAAAAAGAAACACGTTTAGAAGGAATTTTAGGGGATAGCATTTTCTTAAGTATGGAACGAAGAAAAGGAGGAGAAGTATGTGTTCGAGTGTCATTTGCTATGCCAGTGACCTAAACATTAGAGACATAATTTGGTTTTAAACGGTCAATGGAAACACTCTCCCGTTTACCGTCAATACTGATGACAAAAAATTTTGAATTTCATTGTATGATTTTAAAAGAACCATCATAGGAAGGATGTGATATGTTTCTTACACTATCGCGACGAATAAAAACATGCGTACAAGTGGACAAGTCAGGGTGAACAAAAACTTTAAGGTTGGTGTGACAAACAGTTGCATGACTAAGGACGCGTAGATTGTCCCTCAAGTCATCAAGAAATTTTGAGCCAGAAGGTATGTTTTTGACTGCGGAATTTGAAAAGAGAAAATCGCCCAGCAAGCGTAACGTCTTACCGTAGACGAACTCTGCAGTCATGGCCGAAAGAGATGACTTGAAAGTCGCCTGAATGCCTAAAAGAATTAGTGGGAAGTGAGTTACCCAGTTCTTCGGATCGTTGCTCATTCGGATCGAGTCTTTAATTTGTCGATTGAGTCGCTCTACCAAACCGTTACATTGCGGATGGTAGACGGTTGTGGACGTGTGAAATTCCGAAAGTCGTGCAGAATTCCTTCCAGGTGTTGGATTGGAACTGCCGACCTCGGTGAGTGATGATCGTCGACGGCGTTCCAAAGCGTGCAATCCAACAGTTCAAAAAGGCATTAGAAACGGAAACTGCAGTAATTTCGGAAAGGGGTAAAACTTCTGGCCAACGCGTAAAGCGATCAATACAGACCAGAAGGTATCTGAAGTTGTGACAAACAGGCAAAGGGCCAATCATGTCGATGTGGACGTCAGTGAAACGGCCATCTGGGTTCGGAAATTTTGCAACGGGTGACACTGTATGTCGATAAATTTTGATCTTCTGGCACCTCAAACAGGATTTGACGAAATGTGCAATGTCGTGGTTCATCCTTGACCACACGTAACGTGCTGAGATGTTTCAATGCACGAACGCCAGGGTGCGTGAGCCCATGCAAAGAACACAAAACGTCGTGCCTTAGTGCAGGAGGGACATAGGATCCAGTGGTGTATTGGTAAAATAAGAAGTAAGGGAACGCATGGTGAGAGCAAAGAAGTGAGGGAACGCATGGTGAGAGCAAAAAAAATAGTCCGCGACTTTCCACAAGCAGCTTGCTAAAAGTTTTTCGGAAATCATCTTATTTTAGGCAAACTATTGTTTTACTTGTAAGCTTTTTTATTTTTTTTAATTCTTACTATACAAAATATTAACAAACACAAGCGCGTTCCTTTTCTGTAAAAAGGTGAGGGAACGTCGTTCCCCCACGTTCCCCCTACAATACACCACTGATAGGGTCGCCGTTGTGCAAGTTATGTGTCTATGTAGATGTGTGTGCTTGTGTCGTCAGGGATGAACCTCTCCAGTTTGAGTGCTGTAGTAGTGCTACCAAGAAGAGATTGTAATTCCAAATCCTCAGATTGTAATTTTGCCAGGAGATTGAGTTCTAAAGCATTAATTTTGACTCTCGACAATGTGTCAGCCACGTTGTTTTCCTTTCCCGGAATGTGTAGAATGTCAATAGTGAATTGCGCGATGAAGGTCATGTGTCTGTGCTCACGTCCTGAAAAAAAATCAGAATTAGAATTGATAGCCGCGATTAGAGGTTTATGATCTGTAAATACTAGAAATTCGCGACCTTCGAGGTAAAATTTGAACTTTTATAATTGCCAAATATACGGTTAACAATTCACGGCCGAACGTGCTGTATTTGCGTTCTGTGGTTGAAAATGATTTTCGCTGCAAGACCGCACCAGCAGCGGAGTCTGGTGCGTCTACCATTATGCTTAACTCCGCAGCCGGGTCTGGTAGTGCAAGCATAGCACAGTCGGCAAGCGCAGCCTTAACTGTCGTAAATGCTTGTTGAGCAGTGATTTGTTGTGTGGAGTTGTAGCAGCGAGTTGATGAAGCGGTATGTTGCGGTATGAAGTTGATATGCTCGAGCATGATTTTATAAACCGGTGATAAAAGTTTATCATGCCGAGAAAACGTTGAAGAGCTTTTGGGTCAGCAGGTTGTGGGAATGACAAGATCGCGCCGACCTTGGACTGCAGAGGTTTTATTCCCGAACCTGATGCTGTGACACAGGAAGTTCAATTTTGGTTCGCCGAAAACGCATTTGTCATTAATTTTGATACCGAAAGAAGCGAGTCGCTCAAAAATTTGGAGGATGTGACGAACATGTTCGCGTTCGTCTTTACTGAAGACGAGAACGTCGTCAATGTACGCGAAGCAAAATGGTAGTCCGCGTAAAACCGAGTCCATAAACCTCTGAAACGTCTGGGCGGCGTTTCTCAAACCAAAACTCATCCTAGTATATTCGAATAAGCCGGAAGGTGTTGCGACTGCCATTTTAGGAATATCTGCAGGATGAATAGGAATTTGGTGGTATGCCTTGACCAGATCGATTTTGGAAAATATTGTACAACCACAACAGTTATACGCGAAATCGTGAAGGAGTGGCAAAGGATACCGGTCTGGAATCGTGATTCGGTTGAGACCTCGATAATTTCCACATGGGCGCCAAGAACCATCTGGCTTAGCGACCAGATGTAGTGGCGTTGCCCAAGGACTGGAGGGAGGTCGAGCGAAGCCGAGTTGTAACAATTTGTCAAACTCGTCCTTCGCAATTTGGAAGTTATGTAGTTGGTAGTCGCCGTGGTTTTCCAAAAGGTCCAGAAGTTGTTATATGATGGTACACATCATGTTTAACAGGTTGGGACAGATCGAAAGGGGTTGATAAATCAGGAAACTGTTGAAGCAATTTTGAATATGGCGAATTTTGAACAGACAGTGAATTTAGTTCTGATGGGCCGAATGCATTGCTTTCAAGACGATTGTGGGCAATGTCAACGGTAATGTTGAAATGCCGAAGGAAGTCAGCACCCAGAATTGAATGGTTAACCAGTGCAAGTACAAAGTTCCATTTAAAATTCACGTTCAGGCCGATATTAATTGTTAATTTTGAGTGACCGAAAGTTGGTATTGAAGTACTACTAGCGGTGGTCAGTAGTAATTTTGCGCGACGATGAGTGTTGGTTCACCGCCAACCTGAGCTCCCGTGTAGACTAACAATTTGGTCCCAGAAGTAGTGTTGCGCACAAAATACAAATGACCTTGAATGATTGCAGAACAATAGGTCGACATTAGCCCTGCAACTGCTTTTTTCCCCAGTCACACGGAGGATTACAACTACGAGCCTGGGCAGTGAATTTTTGATGATACCAGCAGTATTTCTGATTTTTGCCAGCGTGTGAACTACTGCGTTTTAATAATCATATCGCGCACATCCATCGCAACTTCTGTTGGTAACGCAGCTACCACATCGTGAAATTTCCTTACAGAATTTGTAACTCTGGCGTTCCGAAAAACAGACTCGATTTGTATAAACCAAATTGTGGGCTCGAATTTTGAAAATGGCGGAAGTTTATAACTGATCGTTCTGAGACGTCTGCATTTGGCTGCGTGCTGCGTCGGGGTCACCAATTTATTTAACGTCTGGGTGTTAAATACATTTAAAAAAAAACTCAATTCTTGTAAGAAGAATTCCTCAAAGGGAGAACAGGAACTTTATTCACGTTTAATGTATGTGTACCGACGTAAAAAAAATCGTTATTATTATTTGTTTATATATCCATATCCTGGGTAACGAAAACTGTTTTTTCTTTACAACTACACATTTATTTAGGGTCTTGCATGTACATACTAACCATGTACCATAATCATGATTTTTTTTATTTAGTAACAATATTCACTACATTTATAACAATATCCCATTACTCGTTAACACTCACATTTTAAGTTCACAATGCGAATAACATTGTTACAAACATGTTTTGCTTCCTCAGATTAGTCTCAGTTGCATTGGTTTCAGTTTAGGAATAATAATAAAAATAAATAGAGTTTTATTTTTTTTATTTTTATTTTTTATTTTGTTACTAATTATTTTTTTAAAAATATTTTTGTTTTGGTGATGTAATAATGAGTTCGTGAGTTATCCCAGAGTTTTTTAACACACTATCTGTGGGTAACACTATGAACACAGTCTTTGAAGGCGAAAATTGGTGTTTGTTGAGAAAATAACGCTCGGTTTCTCCAACGAATCTTAAGTAGATAAAACCTATCTTAAAAATAAGACGTTCTTAAAGTGTTGCACCAACCATAAATCAGATCTTAGTCGTAAGAAGGTCTTACATTATAAGACGCCAAAAATGGCATCTTAAGATTCTGATTATAACCTATAAAATTAGCAATTTTCAACAACGTCTGTCTGTTATTGGAAGTATTCATTGAAATGGCTAATAATTTATTAGAAGTTTTCTCATTACATGCTTCATGTTTCTCTCTGCACGTGTAGTTCCTGGATTATGGAATCCCATGCTGTTTGTTTGTGGCAGCATTTGTTGTTTTATTTTCCACTTTGTGGACCGATATCAACGACGCTAATAAATTTCGCACTTCTTTCTTATCAAACTACTCTAAACTCGACAATAGGAGGGTTAAAAATGGTTAGAAATTAATTTGACATAGAACGGTTTGTCAAGTTTACGCGAAAATACATCGTTGCTACGTGTAATGAAATCTTACCTAAGATATGTATACATTTGTTTGGTGCAACAGAACAAAAAGTTAAGAACTACTTAAAAATAAGACATACTTAAGTGAGACGTATTTTAAGATTCGTTGGAGAAACCGGGCGTAAGTGTCCAGTTTTTAAAGTAATCTTATCTTATCCTAATATTTTTTTAATGTAATATTCAAGAAGTCAAACTTTTCTTTTAATTAACTCCACAAACACAATATTGTTTCTTTGAAACCTTCTTTTTGCCACCAGTTTTCAAAATCTATTTTAAATAAAATAATCGAGATAAGACTGAATGATTGGAAAGAATTTCTGTTCAAAATTCTTTCGACTGTAAAAATGAATATTACGGCGAAATGCGAACTAATAGAAATTTTCCATTTGTTACGACTCTGCGCGAATTCGTAACGCAAGGGTGGAAATTAATTATGTTTATAATGTTCGCGGGCGGTGGAATGTGGAAACTAACTTTGTGCTTATATTTTTTATGGCGATATGCGAACTTTGAAAATAGTTACATGTTATTATATGTGCGTCAAATAATTAAGGGGTTGAAAATTAGGGGTGGCGTTGTGACAACTAATTAATATGATAGTGCTTTCGTTTCCATTTGAGGGTTTTTAATGTTTCTAAAGTAAATTTAGAGGAAATAACTTATTTTAAAATCTATTGCTGAAATGTAAAAGTAAGTAGGATTAATTGTCAAAATAATGTCAATGCCAATGACTTGTTATGAAATACAGTTACTGTGCAACTGTGTGTAATTCATGTCCAAAAAATGTAGATCGTAGGGTTACATCATTTGTTTCAGAACTCTCTGAATGCTGTTAAAATGGCGCATATTTCGTTTAATAAAGTTATTTTATTTTATCCTATGATGTTACCTGCCAATAACTCCTTAGCAACGAGTAACGTTAAGGTACCTTTAACAACACTAGTGTTGTTAAGAAATTCTTAACAACACTAGTTTTGTTACATGTATCTTAACGCAACTCGTTGCTATGGAGATATTGGCGAACAAACATGATTACTCTTTTTGACGGTTATTAAACATTTTTTTTAATTAAACAAATATGGAAATAGGATAAAATAAACCATGTTACGACACACGTAACGTTATTTGCTTTTACATTACTCGAGAATTTAATGGTGTTATTCTGAACAAATGTTATTAACAGCGATGTTATTAACATCGATGTTATTAACATTGCAATGTTATGTAACATTGAACAGCGCTGTTAAAAACTGTATTCTGAACAGCCCGATGTACACAAATTGGCAACAGTGCAACGTCTACAGAGCGACCAACTTCATGTATATTATAGTAGATGATTGATAATACGTTTTTGAGGATATTTTTAGAAAGAAAATTAGTGTTTCATAAAGCATACACATAAATATTGGAATACTACTATCCATTTGAGTTTTTGGTTGAAGAAAAACACAAACTACAAAATAACCTCAAAATATCACCATTAACAATCTCGTAATGTCGACCATTTTGACAAGTGTTGTTTAACATCGAAAATGTTAATTTACATCGATGTTAGTTGACAGACAGTGTACAGAATAGTATATTTATAACATCTGTCGATGTTAGCAAATAACACCGCTGTTAACACTAACATTTTTGTTCAGAATAACACCATAAATCTCTCTCGTAATGTAAAAGCCTTCATAATTTTACTTGTATCGTAAATTACTATTCAAATATACCATTGAAATCAATTTTGTCTTAAATACTTCAATACTTTTTCGACTACCCGATATTAGATGAAAATATTGTTGAAACATGTTAATACTACGTATAATACTTCATTGATGATTTATGTCCGTATATGATAATTGGTAATAATTCCAGCGTAAAGAAAATAAAAATTAATATTTCAGACATGTAGGACCGGTTAAAGTAGGAAATGGCTACACATTCTTTAGGTGGTCGCAAATTGACATATTTGTGTACTTCAGCCACCACTTCATCACTATTCCACCGCTTGCTTGGATTAACGTTGCGCATTCTAATGGAGTAAAAATATTAGGTAAGTTTTTTTGTATTTCGCTAGAGTTAATCTGCAGTTTTATGTCCGAAGCTCTGTCGATATAAAAGTAACTTAGCATCAATGACAACTGCACACAGGTTTCTGGCTTGTAGCTGTTATCAGTACAGAGCGTCCGTTGAAACCACTGAACTCTATACAAACTGGAAGGGATGCTATATGCCGAACGATTGAGGCAAATGTGAAAATTATGCAACCCGCCGACGTTAGTGCTTGCTTTCTCGCTCTTAATCAATGCTGTATAAGGCATATATTTTTCAGGGAAATGCGCAGCAGCCTCTCTTCCAGTGTGTATGGCGTTCAGTGGTTGAAACACGCTTTACTATGAGTATTAAGCAACTCTGCGGTTACATTTTTAAAAGTACCTTGATCATGGTGATGGTTACGACCGTTACTGCGAGGTAATTCATTATAGAAACACTGAATAAAACACTTATTAAGTGTTTTACCACAATTTATTTGATGTATGTACAAATATTACGTATACATACATATCACGACTTAAGTTTCGACGTTTTACTGTCGTGATATGTATGTATACGTAATATTTGTACATACATCAAATAATTTGTGGTAAAAAACTTAGTAAGTGTTTTATTCAGTGTTTCCAAAAGTACCTTGGTTTTCCCTCGGATAATGTGTCAATTGTGTTATTTAATCTTGTTTATTAATTACTCAGGTACATTCATAACAGAATGGGACGAGGGCAAGAAAATGTGTATGGATTTTCTGAAGGATATCGAGACCATGAGAGCATTTGCCAACGCACTCGTAGATGTGACCGTTATGTTCAAACTGGACGGTTGGCTTCTCAACATTGAAAACTCTGTACAGAGCGCCTCAATTCTAGTAGAATTTGTGAGATACTTGACGGACATTACGCACAAGAGAAGACCAGGATCGATTATTATTTGGTACGACAGCATTATCTCCGATGGTACATTGAATTGGCAAAACGAATTAAACGAGAAGAACAGGTAAAAATCAAGTTTACACATATCTTTACAGACCTTCAAATCTCTCGTAAACTGCCAAAGCCTTGTTCGCGCATGGTTCTACGGAAGTAATGTATCGTAATGAAATGAGCTACTACGATGGTTTTACCGTAGGAACGACGCATCTCTATTTTTCGTGCACGACTCGAGTGTTTTTCTGTACTTTCGGTTCCCAAACTTTTTCGATTTCCGGCGCCCTGTGGAACCAATGCTTTATACCAGTGTTTCTCAAAGGGTGTGCCGCGAAATCTTAAAAAAAATCTATTTATTTATGTTTATATTAAATTTTGGTTGTAAGAATTGTTTACATAATTCAATTAGAAATTTCTTCTATGACTACGTAGGTGTACCGCAAATTATGATAATAATAATAATAACTTTATTGTCCAACAGTGTACACCAATTACTGGACAATATAACTTACAAAATATGTATATAACTTTAAAATTAATATTCAATTAATATTAAATAATAATCACTAGGGAGAAATCCCCACTATACAAAAATATCATGAAACATCTTATTTGCATTTCTGCTCATGCTGAAGATAGGTGATTTTTGCAGAGTTATGGTTCTAGACGTTGGAGTGTAAAATGTTTGATTTTGCCGTGATGCTAATCGTGGTACATAAAAGTTAACTTTTGCCAGAAGATCCGGACAATCTACCGCGTTATGAATTAGCTTGTCCATGTACTTAGCGCTTGTTAATTCTCTACGTTTCGATAACGACTCGATGTCATGTCGTAAAAGTAAGTTTTCATAATCAATCTCTCTTTCTGGGTAAGACCCTTCAGATTTAAAAGATAGAAATTTTAAGCACCTGCGTTGTACTTTCTCTAATAATAGTGATAGATTTGTATAGTGAGGGTTCCAAATTAAAGAGGCGTATTCTGAACGACTACGAACAAACGCATAGTACAGACACTTAATTACGTCACAGTTGTTAAAATATTTACTTGTACGCATAATAAATCCCAACATCTTTGAACCTGACGTACAGTCAGAGAAAATACAAATGCGAAACTCGCTCGGCGAGGGAATGCTGCCGCATGTCGATGCTTAGTTCGGTCAAAACCAGTCAGTCCCTGCTTAAAATCCATTTATGAGGCAATAAAAGGGTATCCCGAGATAAGATGGTCAAAATGGGGTCTGCCACCTTCGGCCGACAAACTGTATTTCACCCCGTCAAGTGTACGGGGAATGTTTTTTTCCCGAAGATGCGATAAGCTCCACCTACAACTTTTCGGAACTTCGTTTATCCATGCGACCAGACTCGTTTTGAACCCTTCGGAGTTAACATCACAAATACTCATGAGGAATACGCCGTTAAACCAACCGTTGTCGAACTTACGGTTTTTTTACATGATGTGTTTCAGAAAAATGTGCTTCATAATTTGATTACATGTGTAATAGTGTGCAATTGTGAATTTTCGTGTGTGATATTCCACGCTAAATCTGCCAAAAACCGCTATATTCGATAGCCAATTTTTATTCCTCTTAAATTAATTAAACAATTCCAATATATTTAAAAAAATTCAATTGTGGCAAATAATATTTAATCTAATTCATAATTTATTTATTTGTGATAACAAATGATTAAAGTCTCAATCTATTTGACTTTGAAATTCGTAATATTCGTCTTGTTCGGCTAATTGAAGCCGTATAAATAAAGTTTCTCGTCCGATAGAAAATTGCAACAATTAAATATATAATGGGAATTGCGGAAAAAAATCGTCCGTGTAAGTTCAGATTTGGTCATTTTACTTACTAAAAAAAACAGTCAAATCAACAAACCTTGTTTGATTTGACGCGGAGTTCAGTAACAATATGCATTTAATTTCGTTACATTTTTTAACACCGGAAGTGGGTATTTACCTTGAAGACAATAAAAAAATAAACCCCTTATGCGAGCCTTTTCTGGAAGATCGCCGCTACCTGACCGGGCGAGGCGAGGCGAACGTGGTATCCAGATATGGGGATTTACAAAATGTACAATGGGCAATAAAATTGAAATTAGAAGAAACGTTAGAAAAGGAATATTTACACAGCTTAAAAATAACCAAAGTACTACGTTATACATATTTCTATAAGAACTAAACAGTGGGTATATTTGAAAAGGAACGAAAATCAGAGGGCATGCATAAAGAGAGAAGAAAATGGGAAAAACTGATTTCATAATAAGTTGAACTGGGCTGCATTTTATAACTCTAGCGAAAATCTCTCGGCGGCGGATTAGCGCTTATTGCCCCTCATGAGGCATGTAGGACCGAGAATCCATTGTGATCCTAGAAATTCTGCACAAAGGATTTATTGCAAGTTCGGTTTGTTGCCGTCATAAAATGCACTCAGATTTAACAATATAGGTAATAAAATTGCTCCGAATTGTCACCCAGGAACGGATTCGAATTCGCCGCACTATTGCCGCGAACACTAGCCTTTGCAGTTCAAGAGAGATTTAAAGGGATGCACTACAAATTCGCTAAAGATAGTCAACTTGAATAGATTCAATGAAACGAAACGAAATATAGCTTGAATATATGAATATTCAACCTGTTCGTAACTCTGCAAACAAAACTCAGGTATAAAACTCGTTCAAACCTTCCATAATCTCCTCAGTCGTTTACGACTTTTTCACGTTCACGATCACCTTCACGTAAGTGTATTTTATTCTTTAACATTCAATTTAAATGCGAAGCTGCACTGATGAGAGATAAATCTCGAAACGCGTCTGCAGATGGCTATTTACTTAATTAATAATTTTTAAATTAGGCAGTATCGTCAGCAGGTGAATCTTGGGTGCATTTACCTGAAATTCAGATTGCCAAATTTGATGGACACGCGGAGAAATTTCCCGCATTCATAGCGATATATAATAATTTAATTCACGACACAGCTTTGCCTGATATTAAAAAATTCTCGTATTTAATCAGTTACACGGAGGGTAACGCTCTGCGTTTGGTTCAAACGGTTACTTTTTCTCCGGAAAACTATATTATCGCATATCAGTTGTTAGTTAAGCGATATACAAATAAACGACTTATCGCTAATCACTACTTATCAATAATTTTCAATTTAAATCCTCTGAAAACTGATTCATCTCAAGGGTTAAGAGAATTCGTCGACACATTACAAGCAAATGTTACGTCTCTAAAGGCTCTTAAGATCAAGGATTTATCTGACTATTTATTGCTGGAATTTTCACTTCGTTTGTTGGTTCCAAAAACTAGGAAGGATTTTGAACAACGATATTTGGATAATAATTTACCTACATTTAATGATCTCATGCGTTTTATACGCGATCATTGTGCAGTGGCCGATCTGATTTCACATTCAGCTACAACCTCCAGTCAAGCACTTGCAGTTAATGATCAACAACAAAAGCGAAAACGTGTTTCATTGGCAGCGCAGGAAGTAGTTTCACAACGTTACACTAGCTATCCAAATATTGTATGCCCACATTTCAAATCTAATCATAAATTGATAACTTGTCCCTCGTTTCTCGCAGCGACACCAATGGCTAGACATGAAATTGTTAAATCTAACAAACGTTGCTATGCCTGTTTGGGCCCGCATAATGTTTCACAGTGCTCATCGATAAATTCTTGCAAGCGGTGTGGCATGGGTCGCATGTAACAAGATGTTGTTATTCAACAATCTAGCGAACTGACAAATAATAACGACAATTGCCCTCATTTACTTATTAACCAATGAAATCGATGAGATGAGCCAATAAAATTCTAATTACGATGCGTAACAGACCACGGTCCATGTTATGCATGGCAATTAACCCTGGGTGGTATCTAATCAGATAATCTCTCATGTTGGTATTGCCTAGCAACGCGTTAGTATATTTTCTATACTATATGAAACGTCAGTTATTGCCGGACTTTTAAGCAGTTTGCTCCTGAATTCGATCTGTTTGTATTTTCGGGTGAAGTGTTAGTGCTTTCATAAGTAATAGTATTCATAGGCATTTCTCAAAATCTTGGTAAGCTCATTTTTACTACAATTATTGTGGCGCAGATTAATACACGGCTGACACTTGGTGTCACTAAATTTAACTTTTCAAATTATGAAGTGTGAACTTTCTATTCGGCCAATTGTCTTCTCGAATCTAACTCGTGACTGATTTTTCCTAGGCAATTATTAGCGTCTGGATCACTCTTGCTTGTTGCTTCTAGAAAATCGTGATCCTGCCGCTAATAATTGCCGGCAAAATCATAGGCACTCGTTATATTACTGTTGAAAATACAATTCAGCCTTCCGTCTCATTAGCTAATTCGTGTTGTCCTATCGATGGTTTAACAACCATACTAGGCACTGCCCACGCAAAAGTATTAAGCTCCTCCGGTCAGTGGCATTATTGTAGACTCATTCTCGATCCTGGAAGTGAGGTGAATTTTGTCACTGCTTCATTAGCTGATCGATTAGAGTTGTCGCGCTCACGTTGTCCCTATGATATTAAAGGAGTTGGTCAAACCCCTTTAAGGAGGCATCAAGGTCTTGTGAATTGCAAATTAGCCCCCATAAAATACTACAGTAATCAATTTCTCAGCGGTAGTTTTGCCTCACATCACAGCAGATTTGCCTACTGGATTGATTACTCCAAAAATTCGTGATTCTCCTCTTTGAGTTTAGCAGATCCGGATTTTCACAAACCGGCACCCATAGATTTATTATTAGGGGTGGGAACTGTTCTTGAATTAACTCCAAATACACCCTCTCATATCAAGGGCAGCCCTACTGCTGTTCTCACAACGCTGGGATGGGTTATCATGGGTTTCATGCCCAATTCTAATCCAACCTCAATTGTTGCAATGTTAAATCACATCGAATCACAACCTTCATTGAATGATACACTCAGATCATTTTAGGAAAATGAAGAGATTTCTGTCGAAAAACCAATGTCTCCGGAAGGGGAGGTTTGCGAACAATATTTTCAAAAAACTACTACCCGTTACATTACGCGACTACCATTCAAAGAAGGAATCTCTCCGAAATTGAGTTGAGGAAATTGCACTTAATCGGTTTTTAAAGTTTGAATGTCGCTTTGCACGCGATAATGTCTTACACAAGTTGTACTCTGAAAATATCCAGGATTATGTTTCACGGGGTCACTTAGTACCCTTCAAAGAGGCAATGCCTTATATTCTCACACATCATGGTGTCACCAAACAAAATAATATCGGTAGAAATGTCCGCGTTGTATTCAATCCCGCAGAAAAGGATCAAAATGGAATTAGCTTAAATGACACTCTTATGTGTGGTCCCAAACTGCAAGCAGATATCGGCCAAATAATTACTCGTTTTCGACTTTCAAAAATAGCTCTTACATGCGACATTCGGTCCATGTTCCGAGAAATTTTGGTACATCCAGACGATCGCAAATATCAACATATAATGTGGCGATTTTCGACACACGAACCCATAACCGAATGGGAACACACACGAGTAATCTTTGGAGCTACTTGTAGCCCTTTTTTGGCCCAACGCACATTGCTGCAGTTAGTTCAACATGAAGGTTCTCATTATCCCCTCGCTGCCGAAGCATTGCGTTCGCTCACTTATGTGGATGACATATTAGCTGGATCAGATTCTGTGAACGGAGCAATTGAGTTGCATAACGAACTCATTCAACTTTTGAAATTGGCTGGATTTGAGCTTGGGAAATGGGCAAGTTCAAATAGCCACATTATCCCAAGCAATACTTCGATATCGCAGGAATTACCTACGAATAGTCTGTCCTCAATAAAGGTGTTGGGATTGCACTGGAATCCGAAATATGATCATTTTACATACGTCATTAATTCTGAGGAAGAAATTCCCACCAAACGTGGAATATTATCACGAGTTGCTCGGATTTACGATATTAATGGTTACCTCAGTCCGCTTCTCTTATCGTTTAAGGCGCTGTTGCAGCACTTATGGCTACTGAAAATTGGCTGGGATGACTCATTACCCTTAGATATTATGGAACATTGGATGCGTCTCATTAAAGAGATACCCTCCCTTAGCAATATATACATCCCTCGGTGGATAATGGCACCCACTTACGGGAATGCTCGCTTAATTGGGTTTTGCGATGCAAGTTCTCGAGGGATGGCCTCTGTTATATATCTTCGGTTGGAGTTACAGGACTCGATTCTCATTCATCTAATCGTTGCAAAAATACGTGTAGCTCCACTAAAAACCTGGACGATTCCAAGACTGGAACTTGGGGCAGCATGTATGTTATCGAAATTAATGAAGACGGTAGCACCTTCTTTTTCGTCCATTCATATGGATGTCCAGATATGTTTTACTGACTCTACCACGGTACTTGCCTGGATTCGAACCCCTCCTTATCGTCTAAAAACATTCGTCGCAAATCGGGTTACACAAATTCACGAAAATTATGCAGATGCTCAATGGAGACACGTCCCAGGTTTGGAAAATCCTGCAGATCCGGCGAGTCGTGGGTTAAGTCCTTCGGAGCTCATAGATTGTACACCCAATTTTCTGGTTGAACCGTTAGCAGAATGGCTCACAGATAAAACAGAGATTCCCTCAGCTCTTCCTGATACTAAAGAATTAACTATTCTCTCTCATATCTCTTCATTCGATTCAACACCATTTGTTGAACTGCTTGAACGTGTCTCATCGTTCACAAAATTATAACGAATTCTCGCGTACATTCAACGTTTTGCTCATAATCTTCTTCTTAAAGTTCGCAAGAAACCTGATGATAAATATTTATCCGGGCCTTTGTGTAGTCGAGAATAAACAAATGCATCTTTGCTCGCTATTAAAATTACCCAAGCACAGCATTTAAGTTCAGAAATAAAATATCTGGGAAATGGAAAACTGTGCTCTAAACGTTACCGTGGTTTATTACCATTTTTATCACCCCAGGGATTCGTCATGGTGGGGGGTCGATTAAAATGGGCTAACATTGCGCACAAGTCTCGCCATCCTTATTTAATCCCTCCTTATAGTCGTCTTGCCACTTTATTATGCGACCATTACCATTTAATCTCGGGTCATGGTGGTCCTCAACTAATGCAGTCCCTTATTCAGCGTTATTTCTGGATTCCTTTAGCACGTAATTTAATTAGGAAGCGAATTTTCAGTTGCTTAACTTGTTATCGTTTTCGGGCAGAACCTATTCATCCAGCTATGGCCGATCTACCGGCATATCGTTTATAACCCAGTAAATGTTTTAGTCATACCGGACTAGATTTCGCCAGCCCGTTTTATATTAAAGCCTCATTATTGAGAACAACGCGCTCCGTGAAGGCGTACATGGCCCTCTTTGTATGTATGGTCACAAAGGCTCTACACTTGGAAGTCGTTACGGATCTCACGACACAAGGGTGTCTTGCTGCATTAGACCGCTTTATTTCTCGATGAGGATTGCCTACTCATATATACTCCGACCAAGGTCGAAATTTCAAAGGGGCAGCAAGGGAAATATCTGAAATTACCAAATTTCTGGATACTTCGAACGAACAAATTTCGCATTACCTCGCTTCTCGTAATATTGAATGGAAATTCAACCCTCCTTATGCACCCCATTTCGGCGGTCTTTGGGAGGCCGGAGTCAAGTCCGTTATACATCACTTTAAACGCGTCATTGGCGAACAACTATTAACTCTAGAGGAGTTTCAAACAGTGCTTACTCGGCATACTAAACTCTCGTCCGCTATGTTCCATATCAAATTCGCCTGATGACGATACTGATTACTTAACTCCAGGGCATTTTTTGATTGGCGGCCCCATTCTGGCCCAACCGGAGGTTGATATTCTTGATGAGCCCATAAACCGTCTCAATAGATGGCAACTTACTAGACGTCCAGTCCTTTTGGAAGAGGTGGAGCCGCGAATATTTACACACTCAATTGAATAGACCAAAATGGGTTAAATCAACACAAACGTTCTCTGAAGGTGATCTTGTCTTTTGGTACAGTCCGGGTATGTCACCAACGCAATGGCCAAAAGGCAGAATTACGCGATTGATGCCGGGCGCGGACGGTCTGACGAGAGTGGTGCAGATTAAAACTGCCGCAGGTGAGGTGATGAGGCCCATAGTTAAAATAGTGCCGTTACCTTCAAATTAATTTAAAACCGAAATTATTCATCGTTATAATAAGTTAGTTGGGTTAAGTTAAATTTCGTATCACGCTAAATATATTTGTTTATTTTACTTAATTCTAAGATCACTCGCAGTTTTCACAAAATTCACATTTTGGGTGGGGGGTATGTTCAGTACATATTTACGCGGAACGTTCAATTCGCGAGATCCGAAACCCAAAAAACCTATCATGTGATCATCCCTCCCAAAACTCTCATCCATCGCCTGTAGGAAGGAGGATGGACAGAACGAGAAGAGCAGTGATCGAGCAAATGTGTGTCCATAGTTTTTAAGTACATTTAATGCATAAGCTAGCTAGCTACGCGTGTTCGTCGTAACCGTATAGTCAACAGTGCCATTACAGAGGAGTTGCAGCCTACAGGTGAGTCCAACTTCCTTTCCGTCGTCCATTCATTGTCGCTTTTCGCTTATCACTAATTGTCGGGAGAATTCTAGAAATAAAATACAGTCCACGGTCCTCCCGAGTTTTTCTCTCAAACAATAGTCTTAGTAAGACTTAATTTTGTTTGCAGAGTTACGAACAGGTTGAATATTCATATATTCAGGCTATATTTCGTTTCGTTTTATTGAATCTATTTAATGCTTTTTGCAAAGAAGTAATGTTGTTTCCAATTTATAGTCAACTTGAGCTAGAAGCGTATTTTTTGTAGAGCCTTTTTTGATGTATGCGATGGAATTTTCCTAAACTACACTTGGAAAGAAATCAACCTGTTAACATCAGCAAAAATTGCGCAGCACAGGGTGACCGATGTTTACGTGGGAGTCGATGTTTTCGGAAGAAACACCTTCGGCGGTGGAAGGTTTAACTGTCACGTTGTAAGTTTACATTTGATACAATGTTGCGTAACGGATGATTTACAAGATTGTTGAAGGCCGCAGAAAAAATCAGGGATCTCCACATGTCGATGGCTATATTCGCCCCCGGGTGGACGCATGAAACCATGAGCAAGGAACCGCGGGACACTTTTTTCGAAAGGTTCGTCAGCAGGGATAACGCGTTCTGGAGGAGTTTGTGGCCGTATTTGTACACGCATCCGGTCAACAATTGCTTCGACACCTTCTTCTATATTGGAGCTGATAAGGTAATTTCCAAAACTAAGAAAACTTACTGTCAAAGAATTACGAAAAGTGACTCTAATAAGAACTGATGTTTATTAAACAGGAGGAAAAATAACTAAATACGATTAATTAAAACACTTGGTTTTGTTTCACTGCTTTTATTTGTCTCTCCGACTAGTTTCGACCTTTGTAATTTTATAGCTAACTATAAAAATCACTGAATTTTTCGTGATTCTGTTTTTGTCAGAGACTTGCGTCATATTTCTTATCTGTGTGGCAGTTACGGCTCGCGGAGTGACTCATGGTACGACGAGGTAGCAGAGGTGGTAATACAGATAGGCAGGGTCGATTGCAGAGACGGCTGGTGGCGTGATCCGTACCACCGTACCATGAGTCACCCCGCAAGCCGTCACTGCTGTGTGCCCTAACAGATAATAAAGTCTTTGACAAAAGCAGAATCACGAAAAATAGAGTGATTTTTATTGTTACTAAGTTAACCATAAATTTACATCTAATAAAATTCCTAAGTTTTTCGGCGAGTAATTAGAATCGACTCTAAACATTCTTGATCACATTGTACCTGGCGGGCCTCCTACACTTTGTCTAACAAGGAGAGGATCAGATGTGTGACTCACCGATTTGATCTATCTTTGGCACACGTGTAGGTCATGACTACGAGTGTAACAGGTGCAAGTAATGGGGCGCACTATTCAGCCGTTTTCGAGAAAAAAATTGATTGATTCTAAAATTAAGATATTTAAATACACATGGATTTATAAAAACTATAAAATGAAAATGAATGAACCCAACTTCAACAATGGGGTTCGATCCTTCGATCTTCCGACTACGAATCGGAGGTTTTATCGATGCGCCAAAAGGTCGGTATATGTTTGTTAACGCAAAAGGTATATAAACATACGAATAAATAACAAATTAAAAAACCATTTTTCGTCGAAAACGGCTGAATAGTGCGCCCTATTACTTGCACCTGTTACACTCCTAGTTATGACCTACACGTGTGCCAAAGATGGATGCAATCGGTGAGTCACACATCTGATCCTCCCCTTGTAAGTGGGCCGCGATTAGATGAGTTTGAGAAACACTGGTTTAAACAGTGTTTTTAGTTAAACGTAAACCTTCACTATTTTTTTGTTCTAGGAATACTTTAAATTATCCAATCAACAAGTACAACTCTCGCGCATCTTACACTCGAAACTGCACGAAGAACATGAAAACGAAGTATCTGCCTTGAAGAATGAATGCAACTGCCTCCAGTTGCACATGGATGACAAGCAAACTGCCTGTTTGATTACAAAAAACTCCGACACGCTTGTATACATCCATCACCTAATCTCCTGCGATCTTAAAGTGCAGGGTGACGTGATTCTGTACACCTTTACCAAAACGGCTCCCCCGGAAAAGAACGACTTTCTCAACATAAATCTGCTGGTGCAGGAGAACGGATCGTTCAGAAAAATGGTTTGCTATTCGGTCAGGGCGCAGCGGATGCTGAATAATTTTACAGTCACGTACATTTTTCCTTGCCCTGATAATCGAATTGTTACCTTTGACGAAGCTGACGTTATTCCAAAGGATTCCACTCTAAGGTTTGTTTTTGATTTTTTTTTGTGTTGTGTGTTCGGGATTCATACGAAGAATCGTTGAATTTGCTGGGATTGTTTTGTTTATTTATTGTATCGCGCCGTGCAGGCAATTTGAGACTATGCGCATGCGCGACTGACTCGACAACTGGACGTTCAAAAAGAAGGAAGAATCCTCGTTTCATCAAATACAGGGTGCCCGTTTTTGGAGCACAAGCATGGGGATCTGTGGCAATGATAAAGTGTCAATTGCTTTGAGGTATCTCTATAAATAGTCTCGCAAAAAAATAAAAAAATTTTTTGAAAATTTCGATTTTTTTGGGATATCTTCGGAAGTAGTCGGAATATTTTATGTTTCAAAACGGCATTATGTTACACTCCAGATTGGGCAACTTTGCCCTAATTTAACCGACTTTGTATCTCTTCAAATAACCGAGATCCCCATGCTTGAGCTCCAAAAACGGGTTCCTGTTCTTGTTCTCATTCAATATGTCCTCGTCCTCATCTTCTTCGGTGGTCGATCATAGCCAGCAGGGGGATTCTAAACCTCTCAAACGATACGTAACGTATCGAGTCGGCCATTTTGTCCCTAGATTGCGATTCTAAAAGTATTCGACTCGAATTCATCGATTTCCAGACGGTACTTAACGAGGTGTCGAGTAGCATGTCTCTTTGTCAATCTATACGACTATCTTTCTGACTGCTCTGGCATAAAGAAATCTACTATTTTCGAAAAAATGGTGATGTGGCCATCATGTTACTTTCTCCGAATTGATGGTATCATAGCCATTTATAGTTTTTATGGTTTATTTTCAATCATATTTTAAATGTACATCGAGCCTTGTATAAACTCGGATGAAACTGACGTTTAAAACGTCAAAATTATGAAAAATTATACTTCAAATTCAAAAACTCAGTTTACTTAAAAACTAAAGGGATTTCGAAAAAAACTTATTCTTTATAAGTTGTTCATTTTAGCATTCTCTACAATTATTATTAACATAAAATTGCTGTAACTAATATCGTTTTATAATTATAAACCAAAAATAAAAAAAAATAATAATAATTTTTTTCTCGAATAAAAATGATTTTATAAAAAATGTTTTCAAGCGAAAGATGTTCATTTCTTTGTTGTCTTCAAAGTTTGTTTAAATGTTTTTGTAATATTTTTCACATATAATATTTTCAATATTGGCAAAAAACAAAAAACAGTTAAGGTAAACGCCCACTTCCGGTGTACCAAATTTTATCAAAAGCTTTCCAGTTCTTCAGATTATCAAATAAGACAGATGTTCAAAGTTCCATATCAATTGCTCTATTAGTTTTTGAGATACAGCGCACACAGACACACACACGTAAAAAAATGTTTCATACAAAAGTTTCATATAGAATCCGAATCTGCAATAAAAAATACCATGTCCCATTTATAAAAATGAACTTCCATGTCTCATTTATAAAAATAAACTTCCGGTCTGAATAACCCATTTCCGGTAGGAACCAGAAGTTGAAAATATCATCACATAGATTTGGTAATCAATTTTGTTTTTGATTTTCCAAAAACCATTTGCCTTGATTGAATATTAGGTTTATTGATCGAAGAAAAGTATTACTATGGTTTTGATATTTATTTAATACACTTTAAACAATACATGATCTTGTTTGACATATAAGAAAGGAAGCTAATAGTTGCAAACCTTTATTTACTAAGAAATTAAAAAATGGAAATTAATAACATATTAATTGTTATTCAAAATGTAAGTGGAAATCACATATTACCAATTCAATTAAACTCACAATTAATAACACATTAATAGTTATTAAACTTACCGATCTCCGACCCAGATTCCAGAGAACGGGCTATATCTGTTTCATATTGCTATCCTTAATAATACAAACTATAGCCAATTCAGTGGAATGTGACGGCCGAGGTCGTAAAACGGTCGGTCCGCCCCATGGTGCAAAGATTAATGTAATCTTTGCACCATGGTCCGCCCTTAGGATCGACGCACCCTCGAAGAAAAGGTATTTGTGGTTCGTCTAATTGCACCCCATACATTTATTACTGTCCTTTGCTCCTATTGGTATACGCACTTTTACACCAGTACTTCTCAACAAAGATTGGTTTGAGATAAAAAATATCACGTCCCCTACTTACCGAACTCCGACCCTCTTTTACGCCCACAGTCGCCAGATTCCGGAAAATGGGCTATAGCAGCACTACTTACATATTAAAACAATTAATGATTTTACATTTTATTTATTTCCAGATGCTATCATTTAAAGTTTAAAAGCAATTCAAGAATACTGGAAATTTCTGGAGAGATACTTAATGCGAATTCGGTAATTTTGTGTGGATTAGGAATTAAAAATATCCAATTTTCTTAGCCCTTAATCGATTGGATAAGTTTCGCAAGTGGAATGTTATATATTCAAAAATTTTGTCCATTAATAATTTCCCTCTTGCAATATAAGTGTGGAATTATTTATGGAAAATTAAAAAAAAAAATTGTATGCCTTAAAATAAATATATTTTTATAGAAACGACTTTTATTCTTATTACCCTCCACATTTTGTGTTTCGTAATTATTTAGAGATGCGCTGTTTTTATTAGGGGCGGACTGTTGCGACCGTTGCACATTATAATATCGAATTTCCAGTCTTCCTTTCAGAGCGACAACTTTTCAGGGCTTTGACTATATACTTATGGACTGCTAGCGCCGCTTCATGTGTGTCTCCAAGCAACGGTGGCGCGGCGGGACCGTAAATGGTTGCGGTATGTTACTAAATTGGTAGCTATTTTGTGTCTATGACATATGACTCTATGAGCTCGCATTGCATATTGTGATACCCTGCAATTTATTCACACCTTTGAATATATAAACATTTATATTATCAAATATTCAAACTATGTCAAAATATTGCTATGCGAAAGGCTGCAATACGTCCACGTATATATGCCAACGCGGTTATAATACTCGTCAGCTGATTTACACGTCAGTTGACTTTTGACTTATAATCTAAAATTCTGTATTAGATTTCCATCAAATCCGGAACTTTGCAAATTATGGGTTGATGCTTTGCTTGTAAAGAACAGGCAGGAAAGTGGACCCGAGTTGCCGAAATATGCTCGCATTTGCATTCTCCACGTTGCTGATGAATTCATCGAGAAATATTTTGTTTGCTTTCCGGTTTTTAAAATACGCTCCATTTTCGGCTCTGGGGCGGGACTTATATCGGGCTCCAGCTTGTGGATAACTTTTGGAGCAGTGATCATATGGAAAATGGAGGGGGACTAGCAGTCCATTAGTATATAGTCAAAGTTTCAGGGTGAGTGGAAGCAATGGCGAATCAGCTATCAATTTTTATGACCGACGACAAGTTACGCATTACATTTTGCACACTATCAAACATGTACAGTGGATTTCACAAAGGTAGTAATAAATGTAACTGTCTTAAATTGGCATAACACTGGTATTATATTTTTGCGGATGTGTACATCGGATCTTTCAAATGGTAAACCAAATACATAATTTGAGGTTAGGTTCTGCTATTAAATTAGACTTATTTAAATCGATAATTACTCTTTTGCAATGTTTATTAACAAATTCTTTTGTATTTTGATGTATTTTTTTACCTTTAATCCACTTGTGATGCTTCATTTCTAATTTCAACAAAAATGTATTCTGTGACTGACAGTGATAGACAACGACGCATTAAAAAAACGTTCACATACCTGAAAATATACCGGCTTACAAAAAACCTGGTTTAAATATACTGAAGGAAGAAATGAAACACTTGACATTCGTGAAATTTCGACCATTTTCAAACCGCCATAACTCGGCGTATTTTCAATCGATTTTGATGAATCTTTGAGGGCGAAAAACTTTGAAGTGTCTTCTTTAAAGTCATGCATGCGAATTGAAGCGTAACCCCTTCCGCCCCCTCTCCAGCGCCCTTGTGAAAAAAAAAGTTTTTTTCTGAAACCATGTCCAACTTTGACGTTGTCTACGGAGTTGGAAAAATGTTGTCAACTCGATCCACCACAGAGGCATTAACATTTGATCAATTTCCTATTCAGGACTCGAAGAACGAAGTTCCTACGACGAGGTTTTTCGCACATAATTCGGTGACTTTTCAACCAAATTTGATGATTCTTTCGGGAAAAATTCCCATTTTGGCTCTACTTTAAGGGGCTAAACTCAGATTGGAATGATCCCTTTTAGAACCCTTAGTTATTTCGGTTTGAAAATGGTCGAAATTTCACGAATTTCAAGTGTTTCATTTTTTTCCACCAGTGTAATGTTTATTAACAAATTCTTTTGTATTTTGATGTATTTCTTTACCTTTAATCCACTTGTGATGCTTCATTTCTAATTTCAACAAAAATGTATTCTGTGACTGACAGTGATAGACAACGACGCATTAAAAAAACGTTCACATACCTGAAAATATACCGGCTTACAAAAAACCTGGTTTAAATATACTGAAGGAAAAAATGAAACACTTGACATTCGTGAAATTTCGACCATTTTCAAACCGCCATAACTGTAGATTATTAACAAAAGAGATCCACTTTTTTGTTGCCTTGGATATTTGTTAAAATATTTTTCAAATTAAAAAAAAACATCGAAAATATACTAATATCAGTATTTCCTCCCAATCGTTTTGTGATAAAAAAAATGAGTCATTCTATTTAAAAAAAAATTGAATTACGAGATATTCAAGATTGACATTTTAAGAAAACTTATTGTCAAAACTGACAGTTTCCAATTATTTTACTCATAGAGGTATCCTCTAGGTACAGTTAGAGATATAAATCATACTTTCACCTTATTCTTCAGAGAAGTTACAGGCAGAATTCAAGCTGCCTTTTTGAGGTAAACATTTTAGAAATATTCTCTTTTTCTTGAAAACTAATGCCCGGTTGCACCAACATCTCAAGTTAAATTAGTTAACTTGAGTTAGATAACTCACATTAAAATTTTAATTAGAATTAAATTAATACCAGTTGCACCAACGTATTTTTAACTTGAGTTAGCAAAGACTTGACAACATCGAATTTTCTGCTCGCTGCCCGCTTCCGATTGGTTTCTAAGGGAGCTTAACATTGACAATCATTGTCTACATCTGGATTACATCCTCTCCCTTATATTTGTTTAAATGGAAAAACGGGACAGGCCAATTCCACGGAAAGTGAAAAAGAATTATTACGGGAACTACTTTATATCTGTTTCGAGGTTAGGTCTTGGTATTAACTGAATTCATCCCAAAAGTTCATCTACAGTAGTACTCGAGTCACTATTATGTGTATCTGTTTTAAAATCAGAAACCATTTGTTTTAGAAATAAACAACTTTATAAATTTAATACATGGCAAAATATTATAAGTGTTCTAACTGGGTAGTTTGTAATAATATTAATAATACACGTAATTAATGCAATTTATTTACTAATAATCATATATATTTAACATAAGCATCGCAACTTAACCTGTAATTAAATTTTAACCGGCGAGATTTCGGTAGTTAGATAATTCAAGTTTACTAACTCGAATTAAGGCTAATATAGGTTGGTGCAACTGAAAACGCGCTAACTGCAGAATATTTAATGAGTTATCTAACTCATCACTAACAAAGGTCGGTGCAACCGGGCATAAGAGATAAGTGTACAAACGTTCTTACAAAATATGTTGCAATTTAAACGGGGAATCCAAAAATATAATATACAGGGTATTCCATTTAAAATAATAAATTTGGTGCTACTTCGGGTGGAACCGGAAGTGAAAGAAAGTTGAAAATATTTCACACGAGGAGAACTGATTCAACCGTGTGACGAGGATTTTTTCAAATTTTTAAAACAACGGCTACTCCGTACACTTTTAACGAACTGTTTAGCGTAGACACCCTGTAGTGAGTTTCATGTCTAGAACTGTAATTATCTCAAAAATGTCAAAATTGTACTTCTCTGGTTTTGGTTGTACGCCGACGATATTTGAGGTCCTTGGAGAATATTCTAACAATTTTTGGAGTAAAAATTTCCTACACGTGACGATAATTCTGAGCAGCTTATCTTAATTCTAAAATGTTGTACCGTGCTACAGTGACGGTTCGCGGTTTTTTTTTCTGGTACGGCCGAGGAACAAGAGGTGGCAATACAGATAGGTAGGGTCAGTTGCAGAGACTGCACCTATCTGTATTACCACCTCTTGTTCCTCGGCCGTACCAGAAAAAAACCCGCGAACCGTCACTGCCGTGCTTCCTAAACCTTCACGAGGTGCTCAAAGTGTGATATGCGTTATTATTCGATATTAATTTACAGAAAACTCTGCAATTTCAGTAGTATAGCTAGTTTTAAATTATTTGTGAGTGTGTGCTATCTTTCTATCTCAAACGTGTATTTTAACACTTCTTAATTAGTTTATTTTCATAAAAAGTAGAGCCGGCAATGTCGACACCCGCTTATGTCATTTTTGACACAACATTCCAATTTTGTAGTTTGTTGAAACTACAGGTAGTGTCATGTCTCCTTGTCTCTATATAACGAGCCGCCCCTGCTCTAAAGGATCGATCATTTCCATCTCTCTGGAAGCAATGTTTAAATAGTTTCAATTTTTAAATCTGGCATAAATAAACTAATACCCAATTATCGACCGATAGCCATTAACTCGTGTACTCCTAAAATGTTTGCTAAACACATTTAGTTAGTTTTAGATCACTAATCATTGACCAACATGGTTTTTTCCTAAAAGATCAAAGAAATCTAACTTGTTTATATACAATAACTTTACAAGTGATGCTCTGGAAGAAGAGGCAGTGGTGGATTCCATTTATACCGACTTTGGTAAGGCACAGCAGACGTTCGTACAAACTGCACATGTGCCCCAAGGCTTACACCTGGGCCCGTTATTGTTTCTCTTTTTTATCAATGATATTGGTGCTAATATTACAGAAAGTCCTCTAATTATGACTGTTGGGAGAATGATCTACCTACATTTAAATGCAACAAAATGCAAATGCTTCTCTCAAAAACTGGGCAATTTTTTGCAATTTATATATTTTTTTAAATAATCATACTTTGTACAATGTTGATACTATACTCCATCTACTCATAGATTAGACTTTTTTGACATCTTGGGTATCAGAAATTCCACTAGGTTGCCGAACAACTCTCTCCACAAAAAGTAGTACTTACGCAACTTAATTTATTACAAAAATCGCACTCAAGAATCTTAGAGCGTAGGTGTGTAGTTGGTTCGTCACATCATTTAGAACGTTCTCCATGGCGGAAATCAAGAACAATAACAAACTGTCAATAATGTGTCTAAAAACATAGTCTACTTCGACAATTGGAAAAATCTACTACAAAAGTTTATCTATACTACAAATAAAACTTAGTCCAAGTATGACAATAATTGGAAAAATGTATGTACTATGTACTATGTACTGTAAAGAATTGGTGACGTCGCATATGAATATATTGGTTGTATATCAGTACCAACCCAAGTTGCTGGAAAATTAAATTTTTCTCATAACCATATTGGTAGTTTTCATTTTCTAGAGTGCGTCACTAAAGATGTCAAAAAAGTCTAATCTACGAGTAGATGGAGTATATTAAGGATTTGTGTGTGCTCTTTATCCGCAAGTTGAATTTCAAGAATCATATTAGCATTACAGCAAAATCATTACAACTGGTTGGCTTCATACGAAGGGTTGCTTTTAAATTTAAATGTATTCGAACCTACATGATATTATTGCTGTGATTTGGCATCCTCACTACCCTTGTCACAATAAGAAACTTGAAAATATACAGCAAAAGACGGTAAAAGTGTTTTTGTACATTCTATGATTCCGACAACTATGATTTAGTTCTTACATATACTCGGCGTCAAAAAAAAAGTGCCACTCGAAAAAACTCGATTTTTCAAACCGTCGTAACTTGGTTCAATTTGGTCAAAAATCAAGGAATCTTTTAGTTTGGGAAAGATTCAAGTTTTATCTTTAAGAATGTGTAGTTGATTTTGACCCTAAGTCCAACCCACCCCCCGTAACAACGCGATCAAAAAAAAAATGTTTTTTATGTAAAAAATTGTCCAACTTTGACAAGCTGTAGCGTGCGCAAAAAAATTGGAGGAAAATTTCACTACAATGGCAGACAAATTTAATCAATTTCCTTCAAATGCCTTAAAAATTCTAGTCGTTTCGATGATTCGGAGCAAAGTTATGAATTTTTGAGAAAAAAATGAAATGTTTTCATCACTTTTTTGGCCATAACTTGAGTAATTTTGCACCAAAATCGATGATTTTTTGCAGTCTAAACAGTTTCAAATTTTCTTTTCAACGTCATGTGAATTGTTTTGTAGCTAAAACGATTCCACCCCCTGACACCACCTAAAGGAAAAAAAAAATGTTTTTGAAATTTAAATGTGCAATTTTGGTTTCTTGTACCGTGTAAAAAAAAATCGTGGACTCAATCGGTCAGCATGGCAATAAAGTTCAATCATTTTCCTCCAATTACATCCAAAATTCAATCCGATGCGATGATTTGGCGCGAAGTTATGCAGTTTTGAAAAAAAAATACATTTTGCACCTTTTTGGCCATAACTAGGCGAATTTGCGATCCATAAAGTTTTCGACTTTCATGACCCCCTGAAAACCCCTACAAAAAGTGTTTTGGATTGACAAAAAATGTTAAATTTTTGCAACTTGTTTTCATTTTCAATATCATTTTTTTTTCAAAAATTCATAACTTTGCTCCAAATCATCGAACGACTCGAATTTTTAAGGCAATAAAGTTGGACAATTTTTGTACATAAAAAACATTTTTTTTTCCATGGCGTTGTTACGGGGGGTGGGTTGGACTTGGGGTCAAAATCAACTAGACGTTCTTAAAGATAAAACTTAAATCTTTCCCAAACTGAAAGATTCATCGACTTTCGACCAAATTGAATCAAGTTACGATTTGAATAATCGAGTTTTTTCGCGATTTTCCGAGTGGCGCTTTTTTTTGACACCGAGTGTATCTTGGTATGCAGCCTCTCTATAGATGTAGGATTTATTTTTCTTTGCACTTTGCGTTTCGGGTACTAAACGGGCTCATTGATTGTACATTTAGATTGTCACAAAACCTAGTCCAGTTTTAATTGTCCAAGTAACACTATTATGAGACATGTTAATTCGTATTGCGAGTCCATTAACGTTTTTGGCAAGTCAGTACTTATAAATTAAAATGCCGGAAAGTTATCGACAACAATGCCAATGAATTCGCATTAATTTAGTACCTCTTTGTATTGAAATGTTTTAAATCACGTTATATTTTTGTACTGGCCACCCGAAGTGAATGACTAAATGAAAATGAATCACTTGACTTTACAAAAAAGTCAGTTTATAATTATGAAATGATTATAATTCCATCACATTTATTTATTTTATTAGAGAACATCAAAATTAACATTTTGTAAACGGGTTTTTCAAAATCTTAAAACTTTAAACTAAGCGTTATTTGACAATTAAAAGATCTAGGAATAATTTCATTCCCTAGAACTTAATACATTCATTGATAATGAATGTACAAAAAATACTGTAAAAGTTGATAGTATTTTGTTAATTCTAAATGAAACCAAAACTAACAACTTGTTAGTTAACAAGGTTATTTTTTTTCAAAATACCACTAGGTAAATTAACTGAAGATGAAACACAGCAACCGGTCACAAAAATTCTTTTTTTACCATCAAATCGGAGAATGTTACATGATTTTTTTCTAAGTTTGACTAAAACTACAGCGGAATATTTGCTTCCTCTATAAGAATAAGTAGTGCAGCACGAGCGGCATCTGTTTGTTAGCCTCCTCTGCGAAGATCCTCAAGCCGCCACAGTTTTAAATGTACGAGTCACAATTTTTTTCTTTATTTGTGTGGTTTGAGGTGCAGAAACCCCTAAACACTGTGGTCTCTTATATTACCCTCATGTTTATTAACACGGAAATAAACTCCAGCCCTTCCAGTAGTCCCAGCTGCTTCGTCTTTGTGAGGTTGTTCCGCCTGCGGGAAAATGCTTCACTTACAAAAATATGATAGGCTGTTTCCTCCTATTCATTGCAGAGCCACTTTACATATATACTCACATTAATAATTATGTTTTCCGATATTTAGTTGTAATTTGAATTATCTTAACTGAATTGAAGGCAGTGACTCAAATAATATTTTGAGTTTGGGTGTAATTGAACAATATTTATAAATACTAAAGGTGGGAAAAATGACTCTTCAAATCAAATTGGTTTTATGAAGTGACAATGAAAGTGTTAAAATTGCCATGCAAATTGGTTCAAGCCGCATCTCGGTATCTTGGATAGCAGGGAAGTTACGGCAAATGAAATTGGGAGATTTTATTTTTATTTTGAACAAGTGGGCCATGTCAAGTGAGATTTGGGGGTGGATTCTTAATGAGCTCTCAAACCTGCACCTTTTTGCTAATTTGACCATCTCTCTATCTCTTCAAATCCAGAAGTTGCCCATGTTGTCCCTACGAAATCTGGGCAACCTGTATACTAACAAGTTTCTAGTCAAAAAAATGAACTCAAGTGACCCAAATATAAAAGTTTATAAACATATATTCGGAGATGAAATAAAATTCCATATATCATTAAAAACTGATTTTTATTAATTGCAAAAATCTGGAAACTGCTCGCTTCTGCAAAAAGAATGTGAAGTTTATTGCAAGTTCAAAAAATATTATCAGAATTAAGGAACATACCTACCTCTCCTTACCTTCTCGTAATCGGAAAAATATTTAGTTTCTAGTCAAAAAAATGAACTCAAGTGACCCAAATATAAAAGTTTATAAACATATATTCGGAGATGAAATAAAATTCCATATATCATTAAAAACTGATTTTTATTAATTGCAAAAATCTGGAAACTGCTCGCTTCTGCAAAAAGAATGTGAAGTTTATTGCAAGTTCAAAAAATATTATCAGAATTAAGGAACATACCTACCTCTCCTTACCTTCTCGTAATCGGAAAAATATTTAGTTTCTAGTCAAAAAAATGAACTCAAGTGACCCAAATATAAAAGTTTATAAACATATATTCGGAGATGAAATAAAATTCCATATATCATTAAAAACTGATTTTTATTAATTGCAAAAATCTGGAAACTGCTCGCTTCTGCAAAAAGAATGTGAAGTTTATTGCAAGTTCAAAAAATATTATCAGAATTAAGGAACATACCTACCTCTCCTTACCTTCTCGTAATCGGAAAAATATTTATGTATTCATGCATTTTATTCTAAGATTGAGTCTGAATGGAAAAAAACACAAAACGTGTTACCCGGGCAAAGAAAATGCACCATACTAAAAAACCATTCAAATGCTGTAAGCTCACCCATATACCAAACGTCAGTTTTGATGTGTACTTAACAGGTGATGCTATTAACTCAACAGTGTTATCCACAGTCAATCATAAAGAATTGTACTTTTTGTGTAATTGCGCGTGTGTACAAGTAGCCAGAGTGCGGCAGAGGCTCATGACAGTTCGGCAGAGGAGGCAATGGAAGAAAACAATGCCCCAATATTTGGTTCCTTTTAAAGGGCAAGCTGTCGTTATGGATCTGTCTCTTAACCTCCTCCACGAACTGTCACCCACCGAGTGGGAAATAGTTTCAAGGCTCCAGTGTGTAATTTCACACACTCCTAACATTATTGTTTTAATATCAAGAATTTGAGTACTTGCTTGAGTCGATTTTTTTTTAACATTTCGTTGATATCACACGTAGCTTCAACCTTTACTTTTATACAGTGTGTATCAGCCAAATGGAATAAATACGATAATAAATAAATGGGGGCGTGTTCGACAAAACGCTCGGATACGTAGATTAGTATTTTTAGTTGCGCATTTTTTTCAGCAAAAACTTTTTATACGTTGTGTGTCATGTAGCAGAGGCCAATACCAACTTTCTTATTTTAAATGCAACACCCTATATATTATTCAATTTTTGGATTGTTCAGAAAATTCGAGACATATTTCATGTACCATGTCCTATACCTATTTTCAACTGTTTTTTTACTAATTAGTTTTTGAGTGTATTGTAGCGAATTTCTGTAATCAAATATTATTTTTTAGTTTATCTATTACGAAGTACGAGAAACTATTGTGATCGTGAAAAATTTTTAAAATTTTCTTTTGCGGAAATATCCGTTTTAGGGTCCCAAGATGCCATTTCAACAATTTCTGGAAAAAAAATGTGTCTGTGTGTGTGTTTGTTTCCTAAACAGTTGAAGATAGGTATAGGACATGGTACATGATATATGTCTAGAATTTTCTGAACAATCCATAAATTGAATAATATACAGGGTGTTGCATTTAAAATAAGAAAGTTGGTATTGGCCTCTGATACATGACACACCCTGTATATCCGAGCGTTTTTTTCAAACACGCCCCCATTTATTTATTATCGACTTTATTCCATTTGGCTGATACACTGTATCCGTCTCCTTGATAAGAGAAAGATGTTGAATTTCACTGACTTAATATTTTATTTGTTGTTCGTCAAGGCCATATTTTGATTGTAAAAAATTGTGTTACCAGCAACAGAATCGTTTTAAAATGAGTAGATGGTTTTGTAGTCTGTAGTGAGATTGTAAAACATCTGCTTGTGCCTGACAAGACAGATATGTATAGTATAGTGATTTCTTTAAATAAGGCAAAATACAGGGTGAATTAGAATGATGAGATCAAACATCGAGATATTATTTAGTGCAATAATAGAAGACATTTGAGGTATAAGAATGTCTCCCTAAGCCGCTATGGTCCTGACACTTTAAAACAGTTATGTGAACAAATGTGTTTGATCAAATGTTAAAGCGTATTTTATTTATTTGTGTACATAATAACACTACAGTAATTGTTCAAAAGGGCGTCCTTGAACTTGGATGCACCTATTTAAACATCGTACATAGTTTCTGCCTTGGCTAAAAATGAGATAATCGCTTTGAACAACTTCAAATGCCACAGTTATTCGTGCAATCAGGTCTTACTCTGTTTCATAAACCAGGAGACTTTAGAAGTTCCCACAGAAAAAAATCTGAAGGCGTTAGATCTAGTGACCTAGGGGGCCACCTCTGCCAATCCCATGTTGTTTGAACTGTTGATCCAAATACTGACAGACTTGTACGGAAAAGTGTGCTGGTGCACCATCATGCTGCAGCCACATTTACTGTCAAACGTTTAGTGGGACATGTTCAAGAAGTTCCGGCAGAACTTCCTCCAAAAAATGCGTGTGGATAGGTCCTGGTAAATGATCTCCAACAATACTGACCCATTAACAAACCAATGTTGCTGATGTTCTAGGAACTGTCGCATGTGGATTTTCTTCCACCCTAACACGTCTATTCCTTCTGTTGAATGTGCCATCTCTTGTGAAATTGGCCTCGTTCAACCATAAAACAAAACGTAAAAAATTGGGTTGCTCGGCAATCTGATGAAGCAGCCACTGACAAAACTGAACTCTTGGCTCATAATCTACTCAAGTCAAACCTTGGACTTTTTGGAAATGGATTTTTCAATCCCAATTTATTTTGCAATCTGCCTTATGTACAATTGTACATTCAACAACTTTTTGGCAGGTTTTGTAAGGTTGTGTGAAGATGATCCATCGACAATTTCTTCTACTTTTCCATATTGATTTCTTGGCATCTTGGCGATGTTAGTAGTATCTGTGTACAAGTCCAATGTCGCTTGACATTATTGTTGGTCAGTAGTCCTATTGAAAGTTGGTTTAAATGTTGTCTTAGCAGACTCTTGTACTTGTCGCTTCTGGGTTTTATTTCCTGTTTGACTGTGGGAATGCTTGATTCATGTAGTAAGGCCAGTTTGGTATGTACTGTGGCAGGTTAACTTGGTTTTGATATCATTCCAGGATCTCAATGTTTGAGCTACTTGTGGTACCCCAGAGTTCAATTCCATACGTCCAACATGGGTTTTAGGATGGTCTTGTAGATTAATAATTTGTATAGCCTGCATAGTTGTGATTTGGGCCCTAAAAACCAAGACATTTTTCGGAACTTCTCCCCGAGTTGTAATCTTTTTTCCAAATGTTTGTATTCCAGGTTAATCTGCTGTCCAGATGTACCCCAAGGTATTGTGTAAGCTGTTGGTTGTTTAGTATTACGGGGGGACACGTTTCTCTTCTTAGCGTGAATGTTATACGAGTCAATTTACTCTCATTGGCTTTTATACGCCAGACTCTTGACCAATTTTCGATTTGGTTTAGATTTTGTTGGAGGATATTGGAAGCCATTTCTGGTTTTGATGGAGTGCTATTGTGGCTGTATCATCAGCAAATGTGCAGACTATCGTTTGTCTCATTGTTGGAAGATCTGAAGTGTAGATAAGGTAGAGTACCAGACCGAGTGTGCTTCCCTGAGCTACGCCAGCATGTATGGGATGTAGTGAAAAGTATTCATTCTGGAACTTTACTTGGAATAGAATAGGCGTTCGCTTTGACCTTAGGATGTTGTACAAGTTTTGTGGAAGCTCTCTTCTTAATTTGAATAGTAGTCCAGGGCACAAAGGACCAACGAATGGTCTAAGTGCTGCGACCAACTGGTCGCCCTCCACAAACCATCAGTCCAGGGTGCCATGCCTTATCGAAAGCCATGCTGATGTCCAAGAAGGCAGCTGATCAATATCGTTTCATTTGGATGGCTTGATATAATTTTTGCACTACACAATGTTCCACAGTTCCATGTCGTTTCCATCTAGAATCGGCTCGATTCTTTCGAGTAGGACTTTTTCAAAGAGTTTAGGTATGATTGGAAGTAAGCTTTATTGGTCGGTATGATTGCAACTGTTCTGGTTTTTTGCTGGGCTTATAAATCATTAAGATTTACGCCACTTTCCATTGAGCCTGATGGATTCAAAATCTTATTGCCTTGTTGAAAAGGAGTGCCAGCATTAGAATACTACTTTATAGCAGTTCTTTTAATATTTTTTCAGTTATGAGTTCATAACCTGGGCACTTTTTGGGGGTTTACGTATGGAATTGCATTATTAATCTCTGCTATTTTTAAGCATGTTATTGGCGGTGTGTTTATTGGGCATTCAGCAGTTTCAAAAAGCTCTTTAATGGAATCGTCTTCATTTGCAGTGCTAGTTGATGGGGAAAGGTTTGAATACGTTGCAGAGGTGTTCAGCGAATGCATTTGCCTTTTCCTTTGGGATTTTTGCCCAGTTACTATTGGATCTGATAGGAGGTGTGTCTTTTCGCAGTTCTTTAATTCTTTGGTAGCCCAATTCAGTTTACTTTTGAATTGAGGGTGTCTTTTGTGGTGCCATAATTTACAGTTTTTTGTTTGACTAGCCAGGGACAGTTTTCAATGCTTTCTGGTTGAGCCTGCTGAGGTTTGTATTACTAGGTTAAGTTTTCTACAGCTTCATTTAACTCATACTCCGATTTTGGTGAAATATTAAAATCTAACCTTCCTAACAAGTTCTCGGAAGATGACTCGTTGGTTTTCTTGTAAAACAGTGATGGTGGATTCTTCTTAGTTACAATTTGGGTACTGTAGGTTATCATTACAGGAGAGTGATAAGTCATAACATGATTCGGCTCTTGGGTAGTTCATACCGATGCCTTTAGTAACAAATATATCGATGCAATCAGGTGTTTTATTAATGTCCCTGGGCCAGTATGTGCGGTCCCTAGTTCACACTAGGTGCGCAACTAAGTTTCCTTGATGGTGCTAAGAACACATACAGGGTGTCTCGTTTCGAGTGTGCCAAACAAACACAGGAAGTGGATAATGTTATTCTGAACACAAAAATTCAAATAAACATATGTCTGATTTCTTACCGTTATGGAGATAAATAATCTTAAAGATTTTTTGATCGTAAAAAGTTCTTACAAATGTTCAGTATAAATTTAATAGATAGCTATGAATTTAAAGAAAAATATTTGTGCAGGTTTGACAGTTGTTTATACAAAAATAACAGAGCAACCTGTCAGTTGCTGTCAATTACACCAAGTAAAATAACTGTCATTATAGTTCATCCGTTGAGAGCTGACGGTGACTCATGCATTTTCCTACTAAGAATTGCTTTGCATTTTATATCTACCTTTTTCTATCATGTACGAAACAGTATGAAATAAAAGACGAAACGTGTGTCTGCGTGTTAAAGAATAGGGCAGCGTAAACGAAGGTCTAAGCTCACGCATGATTGTTGCATCGCATTGGCACGCTTCATATAAACACCCAAAACACGCGAGCGCTACGTCAAATAACAACCATAAAATGTTTGCGGGAAAATTTTTAAATATCCCGGCAATGAAAATCAACGCGGCACCAAATTTTCTTACGGACATACGTTTACTTAAATCTTGATTCAAGCGATTTTAAGCGATGAGTCACAGGCAGCTCTCGGCGGCCCGACTATACTAAAAGAATGATACGTTCTTGCCATTATGACAGAATCGTTTCCAATTTTAAGCAGCGTTCATTATCTGCTTTATTCTTGTAATTGTTTGATTGTATTTATTGGAACACTATAAACTTTTTGTTTTACGTGTCCATAGGTGTAAAATCTGGAGATCGTGGTGGCTAGGGAAAAGATCCTGCTCGTCCAATCCATCTATCAGGAAATTTAATGTTTAGCCAATTTCTGATATTTGTTGCATAATGGGGAGGTGCTCCATCGTGTTAGATCCACATCCTAAGCTGCGCAAGCGGCAAATCATCTAAAATTTCCTCTTCAAGTCATTTTGAAGACAAAGTCATTCGCTTTAATTTATTTTTATTATCGAAAAATCTTTAAGATGATTTATCTCGATAACGGTAAGAAATTGGACACATGTTTATTTGAACTTTTCTGTTCAGAATTATTATCTACTTCCTGTTTACGTTTGACACGCTCGAAACGAGACACCCTGTACAGTCAACATACATGTCTGAAGTTGCATTTTTTAATACCTTGGATATCTGTTAAGAATAACCAGTCTTTACAACAATGAAGATATCAAGTTTTGTACCAAATAAACAGCATTTGCAGGAAGTTTTGCTCTTCTGCTTTAACTTGAAAAAAAATGCAGCTGAATCACGTTGTTTACTTGAGGAGGCCTACGGCGAACATGCACTATCAAAAACTACCTGTGAAGATTGATTTATATGCTTCAAAAGTGCTGATTTTGACACCGAGGATTGAGGATGCCGATCTTCAAGGGTTATTGGATGAAGATGATCATAAGCAGCATTTATTGTTCGCTTTATTCTTGTAATTGTTCCTTTGTATTTATTGGAACTCTATAAACTTTTTGTTTCATGTGTCCATAGGTGTAAAATCTGGAGATCGTGGTGGCTATCCATCTATCAGGAAATCGAATTTTTAGCCAATTTCTGATATTTCTTGCTTAACGGTGAGGTGCTCCATCGTGTTGGAACCACATCCTAAGCTGCTGTACAAGCGGCAAATCATCTAAAATTTCTTCAAGACATTTTGAAGAAAATTAGGGTAGTCATTCGCTTTAATTATTTTTATTATCGAAAAATCTTTAAGATCATTTATCTCGATAACGGTAAGAAATCAGACTCATGTTTATTTGAACTTTTCTGTTCAGAATAACATTATCTACTTCCTGTTTTCGTTTGGCACACTCGAAACGAGACACCCTGTATAGTCAACATACATGTCTGAAGCAGGGGTGTGGGGAGTGGTGACAAAAATGTAGCGACTCCGACTCCAGTTTTTTTTTTGTTTCGACTCCGACTCCTCATTTTTTTTATTCTGACTCCGACTCCAACTCCGACTCTGGCTCCGAGTCCAGCTCCATCTCCGAAACCGGCTCCGGCTTCGACTCCGACTCTGACGTTAACAACGTCGTATTAATAACAATCAACATTCATTTTGCGTATCATATAAAAAACAAGGGCAAGCACCGTTCTCTGTCGAATATTTGCATCGTCGAATTTCTGAATATTTTTATTTTCGCTAATGCAAGTTGAGCAGTTCGACAATTGAATGCGTAATAGAATCATCTAACTTGTAATCTGGGGTGTGTAGTTGTGACAAAAATGTAGCGACTCTGACTCCGGCTCCGACTCCTTATTTTTTTTTGTTTCGACTCCGACTCTGGCTCCGATTCCTGAATTTTTTTGCTCCGACTCCGACTCCTCAAATTTGCAGTTTCCAGACTCCGGCTCCGACCCCAAATATTCACCGACTCTACCTCTCCCGACTCCGACTCCAACTCCACACCCCTGGTCTGAAGTTGCGTTTTTTAATACCTTGGACATCTGTTAACAATAACTAGTCTTTCCAACAACGAAGATGTCAAGTTTTGTGCCAAATAAACAGCATTTGCAGGAAGTTTTGCTCTTCTGCTTTAACTTGAAAAAAATTCGGCTGAAGCACGTCGTTTGCTTGAGGAGGCCTATGGCAAAAATGCACCATCGAAAACTACCTGTGAAGATTGGTTTAAATGCTTCAGAAGTGCTGATTTCGACACCGAGGCCAAGAACAATTGAGGACGCCGATCTGCAAGGGTTAATTGATGAAGATGATATGCAAACAGAAGAGGCATTAAACATGACTAGCCAAGATAATTTGAAACACTCATTGCGCGAAAAACGGCCAGAATTGGGATTCGAGACACGAACGAGCAATATTGCAGCATGACAACGCTTCGTGCCATCGCACATCCATTGTCCAAATGCAATGGGATCTACCACCGCACGCCGTATTCGCCAGACCTGGCCCCATCCGATTAGTACATGTTCCGGTCAATGACGCATGGCTTGGCTGGGCTGCATTTGCCCAATTTCGAAGAAGTGCAAAATTGATTGGATGATTGATTTCTATCCAAAGTTGCGTCGTTTTATCATCACGGTATTCATGAATTGCCAGAAAGATGGCAAAAATGTGTAGCTAGCAAGGGACGACACTTCAATTGTATTTTTATTGAAATTTTCCATTTTTCATTGATCAAAAAAACCCGGAAACTTAGTTGCACACCTAATACGTGTATTGGCAGTTTAGGCTGCCTGTTGCCTTTAGTAATTCTCTGCCATGAGGTAATGTTATTCTTGAGCCCCAGTGGGTGTTCTTGGCATTGTAGTCACCATCGGCGATGAAGCTTTGGTTTTGAAGAACGATGTGAACTGATCTTTCTTGATAATGTGGTTTTTCTTGTTTGGTGGGCAATAGACGGCTGAGATTGTTACCTTCGTGTTCAATTGCTCTACCTGAATATTGGTGGCTTGTATATGTTTGTTTTGGTGTCTCTCTAGTTCATAGTGTTTTACAGTACTTTTGATGATGATCCCTGTTCCAGCAATTAACATGATGAAGTTGTTTTGGTTAATTAGAAATGATTTTATTTTATCAATATACAGTAGGAGTCCATTGATATCGAGCTGGACTACGCGAAAAAAAATACGCTTAGCCATCAGTTCATTTTTGTAACGAAGGTTGTGAGCAGGTTGAGCATGCATATTACTCCTCTACTCCATTAGGATTTTCATCATAAGTTTCAGCTCCCGTGGACCATTTGTTGCCGAGTTATTTTCTATTTGAGGTTGCGATTGTTGGTTGGTTGATACTTGTGCGTAAGAAGTTTGTTCATTGGGTTTTCTTGCCCATGTTTGGTTAAGAATTTTTGGATATTTCTTGTTGAGCATGTCTTTATATAGGGTTTTCCATTGAGAGCGCCCCCATTTGAAATGTAAATAAAACGAGCAATTGATGAGATATCAAAGATCTGTTTATTGTGGGTTGAAGGTGACACTATACCATTAAATACCATTAATAATGGAACAGAACATCATTCAGATGGCCACCTCTGAAACGCCGGCACGAATGGAGGACGCTGGACCCAATTTTCCATCACTTTTTCACACAAATCTGGCGATATGTCAGCAATGGCTCTTTCAATATTGGTCTGGAGATCCTCCAATGTTGTTGGTTTGTTGCTGTAGACCACTGACTTAACGTACCCCCAGACAAAAAAGTCTAGGGGCGTTAAATCGCACGAACGAGGCGGCCAATTGGTTGGGTCGTGTCTTGAAATAATACGGTCTCCGAACTTGGTCCTCAGTAAATCGATTGTTTGGCCGGCTGTATGGCATGTGGCCCCGTCTTGTTGGAACCACATATTGTCCACATCCAAATAATCCAATTTTTCCCAAAAATAATCTGTTAACATCCCCCGATAGCGATCGCCATTGACCGTGACGGCATTTCCTGCATCGTTGAAAAAGAAATAAGGGCCAATGACTCCGCCGGCATGAAAACCACACCAAACAGCGAGTTTTAATGGATACAAAGGTGACTGGTTTATTTCCCGAGGATTTTCCCTTGCCCAAATGCAACAAGTTCTGTTTATTAACAAAACTGTTTAGCCAAAAATGAGCCTCGTCGCTCAGGATGATTTTTTGATGAAAATCATTATCCATCTCCATCTTGTCTAAGGCCCAATTGGTGAAATTTCTGCGCAGCAAATGGTCATTCGGCTTCAATTCTTGGGTTAGAACGATCTTATACGGGTGTAGGCCAAGTTCTTTCCGCAAAATCCGCCACAATGTTGTTTGGCTGATCCCCAACTCCTGAGAACGGCGTGGAATCAATTGTTTTGGTTGTTCGGCTACAGAAGCTCGTACAGCGCCAATATTTTCTTCTCTTTTCGGCACGGGAACATCCAATAATGAGTAGGTCGACTCAAATTTAGCCACTAAACGAACCACAGACCGTTTATCCGGACGATTATAACGACCAAAAATCGGAGTCAAGGCACGTAAAGTTGCGGTGACCGAACTCGAATGTTCGTCATAAATTTTAATAATTTGCAAACGTTGCGCACACGTGTACTTCACCATGATGAAATGGTATAATGTCTTGAATAAATTGACGTTTATAATATGGAGCTAACTTCACACATGTTCAAATAGCAGCTATTCAAAACAGTCCCTATTGGAAAACCCTTTATACGGTGCAGCCTTTATAGTTCGCAGGGTGGTTACCTTCACACAGAGCACATTGCACGTCTTTGTCTTTTTTTTCCATGTACAATCTACAGCACTTTTCTTCCTGCACCTAGGACTTCAATTGCAGAAGGACTTGGTATGATCATACCTCTGACAGCGTTTACACTTGGGGACCTCTCTTTTTCAGCAGGGAGGCTCTATTTTGATTTTGGAACTAAATAGGAACTCAATGTTGTAATTTCCTTGTTATTCTTTTGCTTGATTTCCAGAAGAAACACTGGGAGGGGGTTTTTATAGGTTCCATCTCGGATGTTTTTGATATTTACTATGGTTTGTCCAAGAGAGTTGATTTCGTTTTTTAGATCATCCATATCTGTAGAGTGATGTAGGTTATGACTACTTTGAAGGTTCTATCTTCCTTGCTTTGATACTGATGGAACTCATCATTTTTTCCTTGAGGATTTTGATCCAAGTTTTTGGATTTAGTTTTGGCCACTTATGAGTTTTAGAGTGAACTTATCTTTGGCATTTGCTTCAAACATTTCGCTAAACGGTTTTATGTTGGCCATATCATGCAGAAATATTGGTGGTTGTTTTGGTTGCTTAGGTTCTGGTGCCTGGATACGGGTTATGTGGGCCTCGTTTGTTTGGATCTGGGCTTCAGTGTTTGTTGGTTGATGTTTTTTTTTTTATTAACCCCACTTTTTTATACAATCTGTCAAGGAGACAAAAGTATTTAGTCAGATGAGTCATGTTGATAAGTTATATTCACTATTATAGTAGTTCATATTACATAGCTGTTGCAGTTTGGCACTATTGAAATCTGGTTGGTAAGTCCGATGGTTTGAAGAGCTTCAGGACACCTTGGTTCATTTGATGGGTAGATGTTAATACTTCGAATTTGTTATCGGTTGGCACACCCAACCAGCAATCCTTGGCAGTCTTCTATCGAATTACTTGACGTATTGTTGTTGTTGGTGGGCTATTGCAGTTACTTTTCTGTGGGGGTAGTAGGAGGTTGTTGTTGAATTGGGTCTGCAGTGCAATCCCCATCCGTGGCAACAATTTGTGTTTCACTGCAAAAGTTGGCTCGGGGCCTTGTTTGAAACATGCTTTTGTAAAAAATCTGTGGAGTAAGTTTAATTTTCTTGGTATTATTCCCTCTTGGGGATTCCACAATGATTTGTTTTCTTGGTGGCCTCTTATTATTTGGTATACTTAAAAGCATAGGCCGATTCTAATTCGGCTGTTTGTACCAGGGGTGTGGAGTCGTGGCAAAAATGTAGCGACTCCGACTCCATTTTTTTTTGTTTCGACTCTGATGCCGACTCAGATTCCTCATTTTTTTAATTCTGACTCCGACTCCAACTCCGACTTCAGCTACGACTACAGCTCCGACTCCGGCTTAGACTCCGACTCCTACGTTAACAACGTCGTATTAGAATAACAATCAACATTCATTTTGCATCGTCGAATTTCTATATATTTTTATTTTCGCTAATGCGAGTTGTGTGAGCAGTTCGACAATTGAATGCGTAATAGAATCATCTAACATGTGATCAGGGGTGTGGAGTGACAAAAATATAGCGACTCCGACTCCTTATTTTTTTTGTTTCGACTCTGACTCAGATTCCTGAATTTTTTTGCTCCGACCCCTCAAATTTGCAGCCTCCAGACTCCGGCTCCGACTTCGACCCCAAATATTCACCGACTCCACCTCGCCCGACTCCAACTCCACACCCCTGGTTTGTATCGGCTGCCACATAGTTATCATTGAGATTATGTATGCTGCTTGGCAGAATTCACAGCGGCAACAACCAATTTCTCCGCTTATGTTTAACTCACCATGTAATTTTCATACATTCTAAGTGATACATCATGTTACATTTCATTTAACACTGTATAGAATCTTCATACTTCGTGATTGCACTTTTACTCGACCCACACGTGATCATAATTTTTTTAAATATTTTTGGAAATGGAATGGATAAAGTTGTTGCTCATGTAATACAGAAAAAAACAGAAGCTTGAGTCGTGCCCATAACTTTTGCAAGGTTCATCTGCAACTCGCTTCTTTCGACTTCTTTCCCAAAATGGACCATTCTAACTGTTCTTTCTGCACCAGTACCATCGGCAAGTCGTCAATGAATAGCAATAAACTTTTTGTACCCTGGATGTTGCCTTGTGGGATAGCTTCCTTGTTACAGCCGTACAGCAGCTCTTACGTTGTAATTTGTTGCTCCAAATGCCAAGTCTTACATATCTGCAGTTTTCCATACGGACTTTGCAAACTTTACAAAATTTGCGGGCAAATGCAATAAACTACCTAAGAATTTTTGTCATCTCTCTTGGCTATAATAAATGGCAAAAAATACCTCAGATATGAAATGCCGCATTCAACTTACGAGGTGCGTTTGAAAAGTCCGTGCAAAAATAAAAACTACCAAAGTGTTTGGGGTAAACCTTTTTTATTTTTCGGCAGTTTCCTTTTAGGCCTATACACTTCGTCCAACGATGTTCCAGTTTGTTGATCCCTTCCGAATAATAGGATTTGTCCATGTCTGCAAAATATCCATTAGTGTCTGCAATCACCTCCTCGTTTGAATAAAATCTTTATCCCGCCAGCCATTTCTTCAAATTGGGGAACAAATAGTAGTCCGAGGGAGCCAAGTCTGGAGAACGGGGGATGTGAAACGAGTTGGAATCCTATTTCCATTAATTTTGCGACCACAACTGCTGAGGTGTGTGCTGGTGCGTTGTCGTGATGGAAAAGGACTTTCTTGTGGCCAATCGCGGGCGTTTTTCTTGCAGCTCGGTTTTCAAACGGTCCAATATTTACCTGTAATAGTTTTACCCTTTTCCAGATAGTCGATGAGGATTATCCCTTGCGAATCCCAAAAGACAGTCGCCATAACCTTTCCGGCCGAAGGAACGGTCTTCGCCTTCTTTGGTGCAGATTCCCCCTTGGTAACCTAGTCTAATCGAAGGTGCAGAGTCACCATAATGTTTATCAAGCTTCTCTTTAGTCTCCCGAGGCGTTTGCCTTTCATAAAGTAATGTTTAATCACCACACGAAATTCTTTTTCGTCCATTTCCTGAAAATCACTCGACTTCCTTGATTCACACGAATGCCAAACAAAAAGAAATAGACCAATATGGCTGAAACTTGGTGTGCGTTCATTCAAGAGATGCTACTATCTAAACATGACCTCGATACGCACCGGTGGTGCCATCTCTCGGGCTCCTCAAACCACCCTCGTAAAACACGCACGTCATGTCATGTAATTATTATTGCTAGCAAGGTTAATTCTGTTTAAGAGTGTCATAGGACCATAGCATTTTTTGGACATGGGTTCTTATGATCAAATGTGTTCCAATATTGCACTGAAGAACCTCTCGATGTTTGATCCCATAGTTCTGTATAACCCGTTTCTAAATCTACAAAATTAAGTCCAAGACCTAATTTTCTAGTTTTTGAACAGGTTTATGATTTTTCTTTTCTTAGGCTTGTTAACAATTATTTGTACTGTTCAAGTGTTAAATTAAATTTAAATAATCTTTACAGTTGAGTGTGAATAACACAATTAAAAATAACCATCACCCCGACGACACACTCATAAATACAATTTTGCCACCATAAGAAATGATATAAATTGAGATTAATTGTGGTGAAATCAACTAAAAAAATTTAACCCATCCACACACTCGCTGTCCCGCACCTGCTGCATTACCGGTAAATGGTACTTTATGATCCCACAATATGAAAATCTCCCACATACTGAATATTTTTATAAAGAGAGAAGATAATCAGTCCCCCATTTAACCACGGTACAGCACCTGGGCAGCCACTGCACAGCACAGCTCTCAGCTAAGAGTACACCCGTCTAGTGGGACTGCAACTGCACACGTGGGGCTGATACAGCTACACACCCCTCTCTGACTCAGCCTCTCTCCCTCGCCACGCCACAGCTAACACTGCCACAGCCTGTGCATATATTAAATACGTTAGTTTAGTTTCAACAACAATTGGACTTAACTCGATGTGTGTATCTATTTAATATATCACCGCGACAAGAGAGCGCATATTAAATAAATACTCGCACATGCTTCCATCATAAAAAAAAAAGAATAATATCCTAATATTTCGAAATCAATCTTTATAAGATAGAAAATTACACAGTACTTTAACATATTGTTCCCTATAAAATAATAAAATGTGAGAAATTATAGCCTACTAAGAAATACAAAGGGAGAAAAGTAAATAAACTAAATATCTACGGAATAACACCGTCCATACACATTTAAATAGCGATAGTTACAGTTGTTGTTTTTTTTCCAGTTTTTCAATTTTATTATTATTGGTTCCAGTTGTTAACACGTACATAGGTGTCAAAGCGAATTCCGTTTTTACAAGGATATGGTAAGTTCAAGAGAAGAACATTATAAATTACAAAACCACCCTAAAAAGTATTTTGGAAAAGGTAACGTAAAACTAATTTTTTTTTTTAATGTAGAAAATTTCTAAACATACGTCAAGTCGAATCAACTTTGAATGCGAACACCCACAATTTAAAAAATGCGCTCTTAATTGAATACATTTAAAATAATATTTCGACCTCAGCTTAATAATACAAGCAGTTTGAAATGTACACAAATCCTAATGAAATTTATGTGCTTAATGCAAATATATATTTATATATCGTGTCTAATATTTATTTTCTTCTTTACAATGTTAACTTCAAATCGTAACACATACTTCTCCAATGGTCAATTAACTATAAACTACTTTGGGTTGAAAATTAAACAGAAAGAAATTAAAATTAAAATCGGGGTATTGGTTAATAGGTAAACTAAGTAACTAAATACCTTGTATTTCTTAAAACACAAACCGCAACATGGCAACTAAGGAGGCGCCAATTATAATGGTACTTCTTACAGCTTCAAATCTAGAAAAAAATTGTTATTACACATTAATTATTAATTATTGTTACTAACAACTGTAGACAAGCAGATAGTTTTTTAATGTCAGAATATTAAGAGGGGAGATTTTTATGTAATCTACCTAGCCATGCAAATAACAAATGCATTTTTTGGTGTCAATTTACTTACGACATTTTGTACAAACCATTGCAATTTCTGCACAGGTAAAAGTGTAAAAAAACTGAGCATTATAAAATTCTTAATACAGAAGTTATCAAAAAAGAAGGTTGTTTGGTATATATGGGTATGATATATCATCGTATTTTAGGGTAAAATATTGGTGGATGGGGCGAAGAATAAATTCAAGATGACCCAAGATGCAGAAGGCCCATGGAAATACGTGCCAAGGAAAACATAAAAAAAGTAGATCTTTTGGTTTTTGAACGGTTGGAAGGTGAAGGTTTCAATCAGTGTTGCAATACGTACGATTATTACCGTACTTGTACGATATTGTGAGCGAAATACGGTATACGGTCCAAATGTTAAAACCGTACATAAATGTACGGTAATTTTCACCCTGTATAAAAGCATTTTTCCCGCGTTTTTAATTCGACCAATTTATCGCGTGGTGGCAATAACCGCTCTATTAAGAGCGTTGGGAGTAGAGGAGAGAATAAAATTGTGAGAGGTACAGTCAGAGAAAATACAAATGCGAAACTTGCTCAGCGAGGGAATGCTGCCGTATGTCGGTGCTTAGTTCGGTCGAAACTGGTCAGTCCCTGCTTAAAATAGAATTATGAGGTAATAAAATTTACAAGCCTAGTTCCCTTCTCGCCCCTAAGTGATCAAATGACGGACTCCATATCTGTGATTTTTTTCATCTTCCAGTTTTTGGTGCGTCATCTTCAAAAATTTGAATAACTAAAATTTTTACGTTAGATTGATATTTTTTATATATTTATCAATTGAAGAGTAATTTTATTTAAAATTATTGGTAATATTTTGGTATTAATAATTTTATTTCAGTTTCGTGTAAATAATCCCATTTTTGCCAAGATATGACCTTGAAACCCTCGAAAAATAAGATTTTATTTTTTTAACCACTAAAAATTATTATAATAATCTGAAAAATTCACATATATTTTTTACCCAAATAAAAGGTTATTTAGGGTATTCATGTTTTTATTAGGTTTAACCTTTTTTTTTTCGCCCCGAACCGATCAAGTGACGGAAAATTTTATTTAGTCAATGTTCTTTCAACATTTGGTGCGTCATCTTGAAAAATTTGAATAACCAATCTTTTTACGATATTTTGTATATATTTATCAACAATTGAGCAGCAAAATTTTATTAAATTAATAATAGAGTAACACTATATTTACGTTGAGTTTAGATTTTTTTTAAATTTCAAATACCTTATATCTTTACCAGTGGCGGCTCGTGGAACATGTTGATGGTAGAGCCACTTATATAATACCCCGCCCCCCTTTTTTTGAAGAAACAAAGAACCATTTATCTTCCTAGACCAATCGAATATTTTGGCCAAAAAATAAAAAATTTGGAACAAAAAAGATCTAAAATATCGGCCGAAAAAAATAAAAAAATCCTGGTTTAAAAATAAAAATGCAGACCAAAAAATTGAAAATACAAGCAAAAGAAAAATCATTTGCCATTTTCAGCCCCAAATATAACTCTTTTTAGCTTAAAATAAGTTCCAACGAGAAATTCGAAAATAATAGCAAAAATTAAAATTAAAAAAAAAATCGCACAATAAAATCAATAATTTTAGGAATATCTAAAATATGGGACAAAAAATAAAAAATTAAGACCTAAAATCTAAAATTCGTACCCAAAAATCAAAGTGGTAGACCAAAAAATCAAGATTTTTAACAAACGAATCGAAAATTTAAGTCGACTAAAATTGAAACCAAAACAATCGAAAATACAAAATGTAGGCCAAAAAAGTAGGCCCTAAAAAGGTGAAAATTTAGACAAAACATCGAAAACTCGGGCGTATGCAGACAAAACATCGAAAATTTCTACAAACCAATTGAATATTTTGGTCAAAATAATGAAAAATAAAAAGAATTAGAACAAAAAAATCGAAAATACAGAAATGTAAAATATGGGCCTGATCTAAAAATAAAAAAAAACGCAGACAAAAAATTTAAAACTTAGGTAGAAGCAAAATAATTTGCCAAAAATAAGTTTCTGGTCAGAAATCCGACAATAATAGCCAAAAAAATTAAAAAAAAAACCATGAAATGAAATTAATAATCCAAGTTAAAAAATCTAAATATTGGATAAAAAACAGACTAAATCTAAAATATTCGATACAAAATTTAGACCAAATATCCAAAATTCTGGCATAAAAATAAAAATGGTGGACCAAGGAAAGAAAAAATTTAACAGGCAAATAAAGAAAATTTGAGGGCAAAAGATAAAAGAAAATAAAAATCTACAATGTTGGGCAAAAAGTCAAAAATTTAGACAAAACATCGAAAACTCGGACCTAAAGATAATAAACGCAGATTAAACGAAAATCAAAAATGCGGACCAAAAAATCGAACATTTTGACAATAAAATCGAGAAGTTTGTAAAGAAAAAATTAGGTAAAAAGATTAAAAAAATAATAATACAAATTTGTAATGTAGGCCAGAAAGTCGAAAATTTAGACATTGCATAGAAAATTCGGCCCTAAAGATAACAAATGCAAGCTAAAAAATCGAAAATTTCAACAAACAAAACTCGAAAATACCGGAAAAAATCTAAAAAATCTCGCATATAAATCAATAATTCAGGTTATAGATATATTAATCAAAATCAAATCAAAAATTTGGAACTAGAATTAAAATTTCGGCCCGAAAAATAAAAAATGCGGACCAAAGAATACAATTTTTTTAACAATTTAAAACAATTAAATCGAAAATTTAGGTCAAAATAAAAAATATTTAGAATATTTAAAAAAAAAATCAAAAATACAAAGATAAAATATTTTGACCAAAAATATCGAAAATACAGGTCAAAAATTTAAAAATTCGTCTGGAAAAATAAAAAATGCGGACCGAACAGTCTAAAATTTTACCAATTAAATTTAGGCCAAAATAAATAATGTTTGGGCCTAATATTCAAAAATTTAGACAAAAAAATCGAATATACAGGTCAAAAATCTAAAAAAAAATCTATTTGCTGAGTACAATACTTTGTACTGATTCTGGATTCTAATACAAGGATTTCATGAAAATTCTACAATTTAAACCACGGTTTTGGATCTTAAACGCATAATTTGTGACCAAAAATTAAAAATTTGGATTTTAATTTGATAATTATATGTAAAATCCGAAATTTGAAATATTCAATCTAAGTTTTTGGCCCCTAAACGCGGAATTTGAGACTTAAAATTCAAAATTTGGATTCTAATACAAGAATTTCAATAAACATTTCGAATTTGGACCATAGAAATCCATGGTTTTTAAACGCAAACTTTGTGTTGAAAAATTCAAAGTTTGGATTTGAATTTGATAATTATATGTAAAATGTCTAATTTGAAACTTTAAATCCAAGTTACTGGTCCTTAAACGCAGAACTTGAGACCCAAAATCCAATATTTGGATTCAATTGATCAATTGTATCTAAAATCTGGCATTTGGAACATAAAATCCAAGTTTTTGACCCTTAAACGCAGAATTTGAGTCCTAAAATAAAACATTTGGATTATAATCTAGGAATGTCATGTAAAATCTCAAATTTGGACCATAGAATTCATGGTTTTGGACCTTAAACACAAAATTTTTGCAATAAAATCCAAGATTTTGATTTTAATCCGATAATTTTATTAAAGGTTTTATTCAAATACAGGGTGTTCCATTAAAAAAACACAACTTTGATATTTTAGGGCGTATGGAACACTCTGTATAACATGAAATTAATTTTAAAAAGTAACCATAATAGACCCCTATATATCCTAAAATTCAAACATTTTTAAAAGTCACGTATTTTGGCCACAATATTCCGTGCCGTATAGCGTGAATAACCCTATATATTTCAATCTATCCTAAATTTATTTCAATTGTTGATAAATTTATAAAAATATAAAATGACCTTGAAAAATTCATCTAATTTGGTATTTTGATCAATAATATATGTGATTTTTTCAGATGTTTTTTAGTGGTTAAAAAACATTATATTTGAAAAAATCTTATTTTAGGGCTTCCCGGGTCATGTCGGGGTTTTTTTGATATACGGCTTACGACTACTTTGGTTAAGGTCACAACTAATGATATTTTCATATTTATTTAAAAATCCGTGTCGGGTGGCATTTTGACCATCTTATATCGGGATACCCTTTTATTACCTCATAAATGGATTTTAAGCAGGGACTGACTGGTTTTGACCGAACCAAGCATCGACATGCGGCAGCATTCCCTCGCCGAGCGAGTTTCGCATTTGTATTTTCTCTGACTGTACAACATCCATCCCACATAAAATTCATTTCACGGCGTGGTATATATTAACCGCATAAGAGTGCTTAGAGTCGGAATGCATACTACTGCTCTAACCCATGGGCGGCGTTGCTATCTGATCACATAATATTTCCGCCAGAAAGCCAACCTAATTCTATCTCTTATTTTAACATATGGTGTTATTCTGAACAAAAATGTTAGCGTTAACAGCGGTGTTATTTGCTAACATCGTCAGATGTTATGAATATACTATTCTGTACACTGTCTGTCAACTAACATCGATGTAAATTAACATTTTCGATGTTAAACAACACTTGTCAAAACGGTCGACATTACGAGATTGTTAATGGTGATATTTTGAGGTTATTTTGTAGTTTGTGTTTTTCTTCAACAAAAAACTCAAATGGATAGTAGTATTCCAATATTTATGTGCATGCTTTATGAAACACTAATTTTATTTCTAAAAATATCCTCAAAAACGTATTATTATTCATCTACTATAATATACATGAAGTTGGTCGCTTTGTAGACGTTGCACTGTTGCCAATTTGTGTACATCGGGCTGTTCAGAATACAGTTTTTAACAGCGCTGTTCAATGTTACATAACATTGCAATGTTAATAACATCGATGTTAATAACATCGCTGTTAATAACATTTGTTCAGAATAACACCAATAATGTTCAGCAGTACGTTTTGCGTACGAATTGCCTAATATTCAAAGGTAAAACAATGAACAAATTCAAAGAAAAATAAATACAGATGATTGAATTCCTAAAAATTTGAATGAATTTTTGAAAATTTATATTTTTGGTAGTAGAAGAAAAAAATGTAAAAAAATAAATAGTGATATTAAAAAATTCCACAAAATTTTTAAAATCTTTACAATACATCTACCTTTGAAACTAACTTACATGTTTTTTTTAATTTGCCAATTTCTTATGAATTTTTGAAAAGTAATATTTTAAGTTGTCGAACAATTGAACAAATAAAAATAAATACTTATATGATGGAATTGCCTGTGTATATTACACTTGGATTTTTGAAAATGTGTCAATTTCTGCTTGAGTGATAAATTTTTAAAAACGAATTTTTAAGTGGTCGAATATTTAAACAAGAAAAAACTAGAAAAAAAAAATCATATCCCAATGATTTAATTCCATAAAAAACTCTGATGCAATTTACCTTTAAAATTAGCCTTGATTTTTGAAACTGAGTCAATTTTTGTGTTAGTTATGAATTTTTGAAAATTAATATTTTAGTTGTTGAAGACGAACAAAAAAAAATCTAAAATAAATAAATAGTAATATAATTGAACTCCGCAAACATTTTAAAATAGTTCTACTTTACAACTAACTTAAATTTTTGTAAATTCGCCAATTTCTCCCCGAGTTATGATTTGTTGAAAATTATTTTTTGTAAGTTGTCGAACAATTGAACAAATTTAGAGAAAATAAATACGCACATGCTCGAAATTTTTAATATATCCACAAGATTTAACATAAATTTTGATTTTTGAGTTATAATTTTTTTAAATGAATTTTTAAGTGGTCAAATATTTTTACAAGGAAAAACTAGAAAAAAAAATCATTATCGATATGATTGCATTCCTTAAAAACTCTGATGAAATCATAATACATTTACATTTAATTAATATTTTGGCTAAAAAGTAAATACTAATTCCTCAAAAATGTTGATATCTTTACAAAACATTTACCTTTAAAATGCTTAAAATGGTCGTTTCTGACATTTGAAAATTGGCCTTTTCGGCAGTTGAAAATTGTCATTTTTGGCAGTTGAAAATCGTCATTTTTTGGCAGTTAAAAATTGTCGTTGCCGACACTTGAAAATTCGCCATTTTGGCAATTAAAAATTGTCATTTTTGGCAGTTAAAAATGGTCGTTTCCGACACTTGAAAATTAGCCTTTTGGCAGTTGAAAATTGCCCCCCTTGACAGTTGAAAATTGGCATTTTTGGCAACTTAAAATGGTCGTTTCCGACACTTGAAAATTGGCCGTTTTTGCAGTTAAAAATTGGCATTTTTGGCAGTTGAAATTGTCATTTTTGGCAGTTGAAAATTGTCATTTTTGACAGTTGAAAATTGTCATTTTTGGCAGTTGAAAATTGTCATTTTTGGCAGTTGAAAATTGTCATTTTTGGCAGTTAAAAATGGTCGTTTCCGACACTTGAAAATGGTCGTTTCCGACACTTGAAAATTGGTCTTTTTTGGCAGTTAAAAATTGGCATTTTTTGGCAGTTGAGAATTGTCATTTTTGGCAGTTGAAAATTGTCATTTTTGGCAGTCAAAAATGATCATTTCGACACTTAATTTATTACATGATATGCCAGAATTTATCAAAAAAAAAAAAATAGTATATTTACAAAACATCTGAATTATCTTAAATTTTTGAAAATGCGTGAGATGTTTTTTTAATTTGTTGAATATTTGAATAAAGAAAAATAGAAAAAAAAATACTGATATGATTGAATTCCTTAAAACGTTTAATGCAATCATAATACATTACCTTTAAAATTAAGTTTTGAAAATGCGTGTTAAGAATTTTTGAAAATTAATATTTAAAGTTGTCAGACTTGAATAAAAAATTAATTTTTTAATACACTCACAAAACAGCTCCCTTTAAAACTTACTGCAATTTTTGAAAATGCGTCATTTTTTCCGTAAGTTATGAATTTGTGAAAATTAACGTTTTAAGTTGTCGAACAAAAAAAAACTGATATAGAATTTCTCAAAAATTTTAGTAAGTATATTTACAAAACATCTGCCTTTAGAATCAACTTAGACTTTTGAAAATGTGTCAATTTTTGCGTGAGATTAATTTTTGAAAATTGATATTTAAAATTGTTGAAGACAAAAAATCGATTTTTTTCATATATTCACAAAAAATCTATTTAATTTAATTTATTTAATGTGCCAATAACAATGGGTTCATACAGGTCAATATACATAATATAAATAAGTGGTTTCAATAAATTTTAAAAAATATGAGTCATAACAGATATAAAAAAAACTTAAACTTACAGGGTATAGAAATATGCAAAAGGTGCGTTCAGAAAGAAAATTGTAACATGGATAAATAACAAATGTACTTTCTTTGAAACTAAGTTTAATTTTTGAAATGTGTCACTTTTTTCAATTTTTAAAAACGAATTTTTAAACAAGGAAAAACTAGAAAAAAAATCATATCGCTATGATTGAATTCTATTAAAAAAAAAAAACTCTGATGCAATCATAATACATTTACCTTTAAAATTAATCTTGATTTTTTAAACTTTGTCAATATTTTTGTTAGTTATGAATTTTTGAAAATTAATGTTTTAAGTTGTTGAATACTTAAACAAAACCAAAATTGAAAAGAAAATAGGGTCTGATATGATAAAGAGTTCCTCAAATGTTTTAGAATATTCACAGAACTACTACCTTTATTTTTCGAAAATGTATTAATTTTTCCGTGAGTTATTTTGTTTTAAATTAAGGTTAGTGCATTTTCTCTTATAAAATATACGTTTCGAAAATAAAGTTAAAATTTAAATTAAATTACGCTAGTTTTATCAACTATACAACACAATTCTGTTAGAAAATCCGGTAGCCGCTACAACGAAAATTACTCCGCAATGCGGATTCAAAATCTGCCAGATCTAGCAGATTTTCCGCTGACCTGGCAACACTGCCTATGGGAAGTATTAAAATCTATCTCGCCCCGATAGTTAATAAGTACGGTAATTCAGAGTACGCGGGTAAGGTAATTCGTTTTCGAACGTGTGGCAACACTGGTTTCAATAATTGCCAATGAGATTCCTTAAAAAAATTCAAACTTCATCCGAAAAAGTAATGCCTGCATGCTTTGGGATGCTAAGATGTTGGTTGAATATACAAGGAAAGGTACTACAATTTAAAAGCAGCTATATCGTTAAAAAGTCCAAATAACCATGGACAAATGATTATGCTGCAGGGTGCAAAGAGTTTAAAAAGTCAAAGAAGTTATCAGCGATTGTGGCTTTCCATCAGGAACTCTACCAGTCCGGATTGGCACCAAGCAACTATTACTTATTTCGTAAGCTCACAAAACATTTGCGAGGACGTTTCCCTCTGACAAGGAGCTGAACAAACTTTGGAGAAGTTTTTTTCCAGACCTACCAAAATAATTTTATATCCAGAATATAGTTACTGGAGGCCTAAATGTGCCATGAGATCAAAAAGTCGAAAATAGTGGGCAGCCCTTAAAACATAACCTAATTAACAGAAGTTCAGTAGGATCGATCACTAAGAATGAGAATTTTGGCATGGAAAAATTAGAAATTTAAATAAAACAGCTGAATTATGAATCCTAAATGTATGATTAATGATGATGGTCAGTTCTATAGTACAATCGCGCAGAGGTGAGAGTGACTCATCGCTCCATGTTGCCTGAATTAAGTTTCTAGTAAACGTATGTCCATAAAATAATTAGATTCAGCCTAGGCGGGAAATTTAAAAATTCTCGAGTGTGCAAATATTTTCCCGGCGAAACTTTGCGAGTGCATGTTTCGGCAATCGATAAAGACAACTGGAAATTGATCATTGAATTTAACCTTTTTATTAATTAAATGGATACAATCAATTCTGCTCTTAACTATATCGAAATCGGAGACGGTCAAAACCAGATACAAGTACGTGAATTTTGAGGTTAGAATAGATAAAATGAGAAAAGACACGTTGCACTTAGCCCTTGAATTTACATATAGACATACGTTTCGTATTTCATTTCATTTTTCTTAAGCATGCGAACGAGTATAGATATTTACCCAGACGCAATGATTAGATCGAAAAAGCATACGTCACTGTCACCTCTACGTGATTGTACTATAGAAATAACTAATATTTAAAATAGGCAAAATTGGCAGATAAAAACACACAAAACTATCGACTAAAATGTCGAGATTAACAAAATGCACACTGCACTGCATTGCAGAATTCCAGACAGCCAATATAATTTTACTTTACTTTACTTGAATTATTATAGGGAGTTTCAGAAAATGTGCTGCCAACTACTTTCGACTTTCTCGAAGGAACATAAGTTAAAAAATAAAATATTACTATGCATTCAACTGTTTTTCTTCATACCTGGTGGATTACACAAAAATCTTCCCTCTTATTAGATTAGATACACCATTACAGCGACATCTATTGTCTTAGGCATTGAACAAAGGTTATTATATTAGTAGAAACAATATCACTCGGCTCCCCGAAAATCCGCTAAGTACCACCTACCGCTCAACCAAGCTTATAATCTTTCCATAAAATATGCGAACTGATTTCAATACGGTAAATGAAGAAACCAATTAGAGTCAAATTAAATTCGGAGTCCCTTTTCAATGACGACCTACCTAAGATTTGGATCTTGATCGGGACTTGGTGTTGTTCTCTCTCTTCTCTGACTTGGAACGAGACCTGGAGCGACCCCTTGAGCTCTTGCTGTCCGACCTGGACCTGCTGCGACTGGCCGACCTCCTTCTGTATGAGCGGGACCTGCTGCGCCTCCTGGACCTAGACCGGGACCTTGAACGAGAGTGTCCTCCACCTCCCCTAAAAAAAAAAATGGAAAAACTATTGTAATAATAAAACTCATAAAAATTTGTGGATTAGTCAATTATTCTAGAAAACAACACACCAGTATTGAGGTAGCTGATGGACCATAAGCAGGTTGAAAAATAAGGAAGCCCATGGAGGAGGAAGATGGATGTGTTAAAGATTTGGGAATAAGTGGAATGCGAAACCATACCCTGTTCACTTTTTATTCTTGTCGGAGGAGGCTTTGTTAGGGCAACATTTTTGTTGGTAGTAAAAAAAATTATTAACAATTTGGTTGTCATTGCATTTTTTTGGTTATTTATAATATATTCGATTTTTACATCGAAGGAAGTCCTTGATAATGATGTAAAAATTGAAACTAGTCAGAATAAAATAAATAAAAACCAACCAAGTGCCTCAACCCTACATGGAGCCACTTGACTCCACGACTCACTTTACGGAGTTAACTCTTTGAGTCAACTCACTCATGAGTTACCCTGACTCTACGACTCACTTTACGGAGTTAACTCTTTGAGTCAACTCACTCATGAGTTACCCTGACTCCACGACTCACTTTACGGAGTTAACTCTTTGAGTCAACTCACTCATGAGTTACCCATCTCTAATTTCTAGCCATTTTAATCGATTTATTGAGACGTACGTTCTATTCTGAGACTTCTCATTATTTATTACTCATATTGTTTTAACCTGCCATTCGCGATGCCGGTCTCATGCACCGGGGTTTTCAACTGAAGATTTTTCGAAACGTGTTACTAATAGTTCATGTTTTTTTTAAATTTATGCTCTTTGACAATAAAACAAAGATATTTAATCAATTTAAGCTCTGCAATGTGGCCGCTACTTGAAATTGCAACAAAAAATAATGGAGAATAAAATTATTCGACACACCCGGTCCACAGACCAGTAGGTCACCATTGTTAGTTATAGTTATAGTTATTGCTGTTTTATAAGTTTTATTATTAGTAGTTAAATAGTTTTTTTTTCACGAACGAGAGAGAAAGTCGATTTCTCAGATCTCGAAATTGTGTGAGAAATGATTACTTCTCTCCCTATATTCCTATATTACCTGAAATATGAAATATGTAAATTATCGCAAGTTTGCACTCTTTCGACAAACTCAGTCGCATTGTTTTAGGCAACAGCCCCTAACAATACAACTTAATTTGTCGAAATCGCACAAACTTGTTACCGATAATTTCCAATGCACTTGTGCAATTACTGTTGAAAATTATCACAATAATCCCAATTACATTTCGGAGAAAGATGCATGATGGCCACATCAACATTTTTTTAATGGTAATTTCTCTTCATTTATTGTAGTATAAGGATAATTAGCAAAATCCAAAAATCCCGGGTAAGCGCCCATCTACCGACATTTTAAATGCCGTGTTAAAATAGACAGAGAAAGACATAGTTAGAGTGAGAAATTCGATGCTCTCACTGCTCGACGGTTACTACCTGGGTATCGACTGGCCTTGAGAAATTTTGTCAGTCGACAGTCAGTACGGTCTCAATACGGAATCCCGCTGCTGATCCGACCATCAAAAATTACTCCGACTCCATACCGATGAAACCCTCTTAATCTCTTCACGCCCAGGTCGCAAAATAACAAAAATATTTTACAAAAAAATTACACCTTTAGCGCCATCTATGGAATATTTTTTTCATATTTCTTTGCATAAATGAGTAAATTTGTGACAATGGAATAATATGGTAACAATAAGAAAAAAGTAATTTTTCAGGATTATCCTATAGCCCAATCAAAGCTACATGGGCGCGAAATGGTTAAATGAGAGGTACACACTTGGTTAAAACTGTATCTCAAGCATTTATACAACAGCCATTGATAAAGTGATGGGATAAGTAGACTTTGCCGAAAATGAAACTTGTTTTTGGCCAAGTATTTTTTTAAATAGACTTCGCATATTCTAAAATAACTTTAACCATTTTGTCTGATGACCTTCTGCCACTTTTCTGTCAACAACCATAATCCCATCACTGTAGAACTTCATTGGTTTCTGGGCAAAAAATCATGACAATTAGTTATCGTAGGCCTCTTTTAAAACTAACATAATATCATTCAGGGAGCTTTGCAGAAACTAAAACTAATGACAACTCTGTCTAGGCTGTATGGTGAAAGCTACTTCCCATTTAGATTCTCAATTTTTGCGGTTAAGAGTTTGGCGATGCCACGGTAGAAGATGATGCCGTTTCTGTTGACCAGTTCCGCCCAAACTTTTTAAATTAAACAACCAGTACGAGAAGCATCTTCGACATCGGAATTTTCTGAACATAAACAACCGACCTTTACCATAAAACAGCATAAAAGCCTTCACGGGCCTGCGCAGCATTTGTATCTTTATCGAAATAAAATAAAATATAGCACATTTTTAAATCTCCAAGGAGCATCTGACTAAAAAAAATTCGACAGTTTTTGCATATCCTCTACAGCTTTCATTTGTCGCAAATTTTGAGATTATTATTATATATGTCGGACATAATTTATTGATTTGATTTACACACATTTACACCACCGTCGATGATACAATAAAGCTTTAAATATTACTCGAATATTTGCAATTTATAATAACCTCTTTTTTGGGTTTTTTTTTTAAGTGTACTTATAAGTCCAGTCAGGGATTAAAAATCAAAAACATCAACGGCTGCGCTCTAATCCAGAAGATATATGTTGCCTGCATGTACCAACAGACAGGAGTGGTCAAAATACACAGAAATTACTAAATAATGGAAGAATATAGCGACAAGAGTTTTAAGTACTGCTTTGGTTACTAAATGTTTCAAGGAAGAAAACATGAGGGAAAAGGGTAAAGTAATCCAGGCAAACTAATACTTCAGAAAAAAGAGAAAAATTAAAATGGCAGTGAACTAAAGTGAGGAACTTGGTTCAAGAGCTTTTACGCAAAAGCAATTTGACCGACTGTTTAACCCTTTCACTACGGGAGTCGTCAATAAGCGACTTTGTAATTCTGCCTTGTATTCCAGAAGTCGTTAATGGACGATTTATAGTTTTAATTCAAAAGAGAAATCATTACATATATTACCAATTTGGAAAATATAAACCCTATGAGGGCGAAACGTGTGTTAAAAAAATATTTTAGTAAGTTTGATTTTGAAAAAAAAGTTGGCGTTGTAGTCGTGTATAATTTTGCCCGTAGTTAATGGGTTAAACTTAGTCACGTTTCGAAACTTTTAAAGATGTATTTTTTAATGAACCTTTACGATTCGCATAAAAAACCATTATGGATTAATATTTTTTTAATTTTTTTAAACCCCTACTACCAAAAATTAACTTTAAATATGTAATGAATCAAGGGGGGTTATACGTAATAATCTTTTTTTTTGTATTAACCCTTTGCACTTGAGTGGCACCCAGGTGATTTGATGCGTCCACTCGAGCGGCGCTGCTATGGCGCCCGGGATGTGTATGCATCCTAACCTCACCTAACCCAACCTTACCCAACCCTATCTAACCTAACCCAATGATTTTCATGGTGATCAGCAATTCGTCTCTCTGGTTCGCCCGAGCGACAAATGCCTCGAGTGCAAAGGGTTAATAACGGAAATTTCATGCGAAAAAGAATAAATCTCCCGCCACATTTTTCGGGATAATTAAGGGGTACATCTGGTGTCTAGACAAAGTCCAGGGCCTATTCAAAACAAATGAGATAAAGGTGGTGCGGGATTGGTATAAATGATCATTCCTATGACCAAATCAATTCTAATGAACTAAAGAAATATTGAATCACGCCGAGAAGTAAAATGAACTATAATAATTAGATGCTTCACTATTTCAAAATGATGTAAAAGGGCTCGGATCACAGCAAACGTGGTCAGATGACCGGAACTGGTCCATCCAAGTAGAATGTATACGGCCCGTTACAAATGGCACAATAGAATAAAGAAACCAAAGAGACAACAATGTCAACCACTTGATAGCAACAAACGATCAAATGTACTCCGGCTATTAGTCTGAAAATAGAATATTGAGTTATATAAAATGCAGTAACAATAGGTAAAACACGTTTTATGGTCACAGCATTAAAATATGAAAATGAGAAATTAATTGTTTATGTTGATGATTGTCAAATAAATAATAAACAATTTTGTTGCACATTTCAAAATGAATTCATTAAACTCACACCCTCTTGTTTAATTTGTTAAATTGTGTTATTTAATTACAGGTAAGTGAAGTAGGAACATTATAAGTAAGTGAATCACCAAGTCAATAAAAAAAACATTTTTTTTTTTTATTGGATATTGGCCATATTGCCCCTCTATCAGTAACCTTTGTTAGGATAAGAAGAAAACATAGTAAAGATGATACATATTAACATCTGTAACAAACTTGTTAAACAACAACACAACGTAAAAATAAAACGAATTGCAAATTTGTATAACACTGTTTTGTTAGGTTTTTTTCTTGGAATATACCTTAGAATTTTCCACAAAACCTCCAGAGACCAGTGATATAAAATATCGCCCAGATACTAATAATTTAGTAATGAGACTGGTATACTTTAATCGTCGGATCTTTGCATGCCCGACATAGGTAGCGGTCGCTAAACAGCGACATTTAACCTTTAATAGTCAGTAGGGGTGAGATACACCCCAGCCTTTATTCGACATTGAATAAGGCCCTCAAATTGAAAGTAAACGGGACATGTTACTCCATCTACGGATAGTTTGAACCTTCTATTGTGGACCCCAATAGGTAATATTTGAGCTCACGCGTCAGTGTTAATGTGGTACCTGTTTGAGTCGATTCGTGAAAAATTGTGGGGTGTACGACACCCCGTGTGATCATTGTGCCAAAAAAAAAATTCTGAGCATTTTTCCTCTGTGGATTATTCCGAGATTGCCGAAACAAAAGTGCTGCGATATTGGCTCCAGAAGAAGTGACAAAAAGTCGCACATACTATGTCGCAGTTACAAAAGGTCAATGTGCGACATACATCGCACAGATAGTATGAGTAAAACTCATATTTGCGGAATTTTTTTTGAAACATTTTCTTTTCACCTGTAAAGTTGCAAGTTTTGAAAAATATTCACATATTCTTGTAACCAGAGGTTCAAAACGTATCCCTGATTGTTTTTTGTTTTTTGTCAATTTAACATTAATTGACCGAAGTGCACTGAATCACTATTACGTCATTTTTCGGAGGTGCGACTATTAAGGGTTAAAGTGTTCATTTCGAATATAACTTGTCAGAGGCCTGCATGGGCCGGGCTTTGGCTCAGCCAAAGAAGCCCGGCATAGCATGACATCTTTTTTTCTATTTTGCAATCTCTAGATAAATTAAAACTTATTATAGATGCTGGAAAGTAACAACTAAGTGACTTGAACAAAAATTGGGTTTTTTCAATTAACAAATTAACAAAAACAATAGATGTTGAAAATATTATTGGATTTGGTTATATTTTTTTTTAGAAATTAAACATTTTCAAACCTTGTCAGGCCAGGCCGGGCTTTGAATATTCAATTCTGGGCTGGGTCGGGCCGGGCCCGTAGTTCATTTTATTTTCATTGGGCCGGGTTTAATATTTTCACTACTAGTCTGGGAGGTAGTGTCACTTTTAATCCAGTAATTTTATGCACGCTGAATTTTATGCTACCAGCGGTAGTTCCTGGTTTGTTCATAAGGTCTCCGACCGTTAGACCCTCCACTAGCGGTGGGTAGAGTTGTGGTAGGCTGCAGAACTTGTCAAGAGAAGTTTTCCAATTAGTTCTTTTATGCACGCTGAATATTGTTGAGGTAAATATTTACTAACTATAATTTATAAAAAAACTCGTCAGACCCTTGTCTGCGGGTGGAATGTCCGTCAGTTACGCGGTAAACTGTGAAAATGAAGTTTTGCATAGTATGTGGGGTTGGAATTCATTCAGGTGACCGTTTGTGGTTCACAAACATAAAAATAATTGTCAGACGTCACCAGAATAGCGGAAACCTCCGAAGTGAAGCGCAGCATTGAGCGCGTGGCATCTTTTGCGGTCCAGCTGACGCATACTATGACTTCATTTTCACAGTTTACCGCTAAACTGACAGACATTCCACCCCAAGACAAGGGTCTGACGAGTTTTTTTATGAATTATAGTTAGTAAATATTTACTTCCAACAATTTTCAGCGTGCATAAAATAACTAATAAAACTTTTCTTGACAAGTTCTGCAGCCCACCACAACTCTACCCACCGCTAGTGAAGGGTCTGATGGTCGGATGCCTTATGAGTAGAGTCCGGATTTATATTTTTTACATGTTTTATTTGCTCTTTCGTATGGAACTGGCAAATTGTATCTATACGTTTCTCTTGGAAATAAATCAAAGTACCAAGTTTTATTTCGCATATAACTTAATATTTTGAGGTTTTGTCGTATTAAACTTATTTGAGCATATATCCGCAAATAACTACATATAAAGTCAATATTTCCATTTAATGTAATTTATTTTGTTGTTATTAGCTTTTATTGCTAATTTTTGCATCTTAATAACTGCAATCAAGAATTTAGAAACATCTCAAATGCCTTTAATTGAGGCTTCTAAAATTATTGGAGAACTGTACGAAAATTTAAAATGAGTTCCCTAACTTTTGCAAAAATTTGATGTGTATTATATCGAAATGAAAAAATTAAAATGATTTGTGGAATTTTGAAAGGCGAGACTGAGAAGGACATAATAGTAATTAAGGTAGAGTCTGATCAATGGATCTTTGCGTGCAGGTCATAGATAGCCGAACCTAGTTCCGACAAGATTTTCATGCGTTTACTCCCTCTATGATAAGTTATATTAGACGCAGTAATATGTGTACGTATGTCGTCCAGGGCGAAGACTTACGGCACTCAGTAAATCCATGCATTAAACAAAGACAAAACCTTGGTCCGTAAGTCATTTCGTGATTTGTAAAGCATTGGTAGCGCAATAAGCAGTATTTTCTGTTTTGTGTTCGTTTTTGCATATTTGTTCGATTTTACAACCTGTACAGTACATTTTTAGTCGTAACATAAACACGCCGTGATAAACATTTCTTCGTGATACATAGAAAATAGTTCCTTTCATAACTTTTATAAGTCAGCGGAATCGCTTGGCCTAACCTCAAAATGCCAGGTAAACGTCTAAATTTTCGGGCGCGGAATCTCGTGGTCAATCTTATGGCCTATTTTACAACAGAAAATGAAAACAAGGGTCCTTTAATTTCGCTGAATGCTGTCCAAGAGGTAATTTCTTTCTTTGTTGATAAATTACCCGATTATTAATAGTACATCGTTTCATAGAGTTGCTGGTGCTTTAAAAATAAGTTTACGGACTATCTCCAGTATTAAAATTGCGAGTGAGAGAAATCAGTCGCTTTCTACCCCTGGAAAATCTTGACCCAGGAAGAAATCAATATCTCAAGACTAGACGAGGGTGCCAAAACGGGAACCAAAAGTTAAATAACATGATTCGCATGTTGACATGCACAACTAATAACAAATTTCAGGTAACAGGAACGGAAAGCTTGGTATATTTTCGTTACCGTTCCCGGGTTATTAAGAAGCTGCCTCAACCGGTTTCTAAGATCATCACGTTGTAGCTTGCGCTTCTCGCTACAACTCTGTAGAGATCTGTTACTCCTCGCGCACAGACCGAAATTTACTGACGTTTAAAACTTCAAAATTATGAAGGAATGTTGGGTTCATAACGAATTTGATTTGTTTACCCTCCGGCCAAATGCGGCCCGACAGATAAAGTGTTTCGTATTTGGTCACTTCAAAGGCATATTCGCGTATACATCTCATAGGTGCTGTTTTAATGGTTTACGACTAATTTTAGTTTGTTGTTTATTTGTCCGATGCGCAATTTGTTTCGACTACGCCACTGGTGGAATCCCTAGCGTTGATTGTATCAGACAACTATCAGTAGCGACGTGCACGCAAAGATCCATTGATTCAAGTATATCTACGGCGTTATGAGTATAATAACGCCCCAGGTCGACGGTGTACAACCCGAGGGCCTTTGGCCCGAGGGATGTACTTTGATCGTGGGCGTTATGCTCATAACACCCGTGGTGCCTTTAACGTTTTATGTCCTACCTATATGTGAACAATAAATTTCAAAATGATGACAAGTTTTGTTTTATAAGTTGGCGTGTAAATAAATTTAAGTGTCACATTGACATCTATCAGTTATTGCTGTTGATCATAAGTGGACGAAATGGCTTCATCAAGAAGTATTAAGTAACCCCAAGAAATATTAACTAGAGTAGCAAAAGCAAGAGAAGCGTTAAGCAAGATCAAGAGCTATACAGGGTGTTTCAAAATTCATGCACCAAAAATTTTCTGCGTACTCCTCCTAGATAGAAAGAAAAAAAACCCTTATGACAAATCTCGATTTTCTACAAAATAAAATGGATTTAACCTCTTCGCTGAAATATTAATCAGACGCCACAGTTCCCTATCAATGAAAAAGTTCGTTCGCTTGTATAAAAACAAACGTTTTCGAATTTAAGTGTTGACGCATGAATGAATGGTGACCTAATTTCGAGCGCGCAGTTGAAAAAATGTATCTAAATATAAATAGTCTGGTGCGGGTTGATAAAACCGACGTACAAATTTCAAGTTCACCTTATTTATTATACTTTTTTTATTGTTCCTGAGGGCTTCCTACACTTGTGCATTTTTATTGCTGTGCAATTGTATCCCCTGCAGTCCTATTACTTAAAATCGCCGGGGGTAGGTGCTGTAAAATGATAACCCTTTGTTACCCAAAGCCAAGACCTTATTTGGAATAACACATTTTTAGTCCGTAAAAACATCTGTGTTTCCAGGAAGACACAAATCGGTTTTAAAAATTCCAATTCCATACTCGATGGAACATTGACCTTATTTGTGTGCTGCGTCAATGAAATCGACAATGTTTGTTTATCTAATGCTGACAGCAATAACGATTGATAACAGTGGCTTCTCTTTAATATATTTACGAAGGGGTTCAATTCAAGATATTTTGTGGTATTTGTCATAAGGGTTTTTTTTCTTTTTATTTACGAGGAGTACGGAGAAAACTTTTGGTGCATGGATTTTGAAACACCCTGTATATTCGAAATAAATACTGCACCATTTGTGCAAGGGCGGAAAACAGGGTTCGGAAAATATCCGATATTTATGTAAATATCAATATATCGGATATATATCCAATATTTATCAACTTCTTGATATTTATTCTTGGTCATTAATATTAATGTTTATATGACTTATTAATTATATAATGCACATACTTTATTTATATTATATTTATTTATTGCAAACAAACACAGTTGCTTACGAGATAGTAAAAAAATAACATTTAAATTGTTAAAATATTTGACATCAAATTGAATTTTTTTTTGAAATCTTGACTTTTTTGCTCTTCACTATGTTTTCAGGGATAAATTAAAGAATTTTCAAAGTGAGGACCTTTTTTTGTTTTTTTTTGCTCACTTACTTTTTCATTTTTAACAGAGTCGTGAGTCACTTCAAAAATCGACAAAAAAAGAGTCATTTCGCCCATCTCTAGTTTATATTAGAGCACATGCTTACTATTTATATTGCTGCAACTGGAAAAATTTGAGAAACAGGGGAATTTTTGGTATTGTGTGTTTAATAAATATCCATGATATATATCATCGAATATATATCACAATATATATATCATGATATATATCGTGATATATATCCGATGATATATATCGTCCGAACCCCGGCGGAAAATACATTAGAAAAACCCGCTGATCACAAATGTATCAAGTATTGGTCTGGAATCTCAACTTCGATAGAATGCAGTATAATTGTTGAAGGTTTTAGAAGAAGTATGGAGTTCACGGGTTAAAATATAAAGGACGGAGACAGCAATGTCTATAGAAAATTGCTGAAAAGGGGTGTTCAACATTGGAGGAACATTGGGAATGTAATCTAGTGACCACAGTTTCTGAATCTGACATAATCTGTCAAACATGACAATGTATTATCAATGTATTTCTTAATTTGCTCTTTGGAAAGCATTCGAACGTTAACAGAAGAAGCTTTTTTTTATTAATTTTGGTCCTCTAAGAATTATTTAGTGAGCATCTGTAAACTTTGTATTGCTGTTTTCGAGGTTTGAAAAATTGACGATTCAAAAATTTGATTTTCATTGTTTTAAAAAGGTATTGCCGGAGTTGGGGGCGATATTGAGGGATGCCACCTGAATTTAAAATTGCAGGATTCTCCGAAAATCATATTAAAGTCAAAAGTTTGTAGATGCTATTAAAATTATGGAAGCCGCAGATAGGGGTTGTTTTGGTCTTTGGCACCTCATTGCAGCTGACGGGGTGACCAAAATGTTAACAAATTTTGATAATCTCCTTCAAATGGGATGCTTATGCTTAATGATTACTCAAAGTTTCATTGTTCTAACCCTCACGGGAGGATCTTTGTTCGATATTGATTTTTAGGGGAAAGATTTTCAACATTCCCAAACAACAATAATTCATATCACCGGTTAATAACTGCGCGATTTCAAAACTTTAAAATGTTTTCTCCCAACACACAATAGCGTAATGATAATCCGTCGTTAGATCCGTGATTTAAAAAGAAAAAAAAATTGTTTTGAAGCTTCTTTTCGACTTTGCATTTTAGGATTTTGGACAGTTTTGAAATGTAGCTGGATGTGCAGTGGGGCAATTTCAGATCGGACAAAAAAAATATTGTTCCCCGCTGCTTAATTTCGCTTCCCCCTTTCGTTTACATCGTCATATCTCAAAAACTAAATATTAGATCGAAAAACTTTATGGGGATCTTTGACACGGATTAATTCGACAGCTGTTGTGACGCCATCAGATTTTTAATTTTCAGAAAAAATCTTCAAAACATCCTCAGAAAACAATTTAAAATCGACTATACATCCTAAACGGTGCCCCCTCGAAAAAATAGCTCTTACCTTTTCAACGCAGAATGTAATTCTGCACTATATTTTTTTTCGTGGAGTTAAACATTGCCCCTCTAGAATTTTTTTATTGAAATCGGGGGTGGTTTTCTTTGAATAACTTCCCCGAGGGTTAGAGCTGTCGAAAAAGTGTTCAAACATAAAATGTCGAAAAGAGTCCATTCTACAAAACTCTATGAAATTGGTTGCTTCTGGAAGCGTCCAAAATGTCACTTTTTAGAAAAACGCCTGAGGGGTTGCAACCGAAATGCTGAAGTTTTGTGCCCCCAAAATGTATTGGGAATTTTTTGAGCCACATCCGAATCTTCCAGCTCAAAAATCCAGGGAGGAGATAGATTTGGCACAATCCTATGCATCCTCAAAAATCGATTTTCAAAAATTTGCCTGGGGTGACTTGAAGCTTTGGTTCCGGGAGGCGCCCCGGCGTCCATCCGAAAAAAAATATTTTAAAAGTGAGAGGGTTGCAACCCCTAATGTGAAGAGTTGAATGTAGGGGTTGAAATTTTGGGGATCGTATTTTTAATTTTTTTTCGATTTTTCGTAAAAATTTCAACATCCTATATACACCCGTTCTCGAGATATAGTATTTCGAGGCTTACGCTTACTTGGTAATAAAATTATGAAACAATAAGACCATGTTTTGGCTCTTCATTCAATAATGTGCAATAATTTACGAATTACATTTTGTAAATAATCGTTTTATCCGTTTGCTGTAGTATACACTGATATTCCAATGAAAATAAGTTACACATTAATCTCAAAAACCCATAAAAGATGTTGCTTATGTTATTATACTCCCATAAATCAACTAACACTTGCGAAAATGGTGAGCGAATCGGAGATGCGGCCGAAGAGAGAGATGTACCCGTAGCAAAAGAGTGACAGAAAAATAAGTGTTCGGCTCATTACAGCAAGAAAATGTAAAATAGTACGGAACGAATAAATTGTGGATAAACTACCGGATATGTTTTTATGATTTAAACACTATATTATTAACGTAAGTCCATGCCACTTATTTCATTTTTTTTAATTAAATAAAATCATGTGTAAAATGGCTAAATTAAAGATCGAATTAGCACAAATATTGTACATATTTAACGTGTAATATATCAACAATTTACAGTTTTTGCAGAAAAATGAATTATAATTCACCAAGTGTCATCTTTTAACTTTCTATAAGTGAAATTTCAATATTGCAGAATAATTATTGTAATGACCACGGAAAAAATGCGAAGGTACGATTTGGTCTTCTTTTTCAAGCGAGTGGTATCCCCTTAATACCTTCTGTGTTGGGGAGATAGCAATAAAAAAGTGGGCTAGATGCCCTACCAGTAATATTGAAAAAACGTTAACTCCTGAAATATCAGAAGAAATTAAAAATTTAAATGCCTTTTTGGACAATCTCCCAAAGTTGGAGTCACATTACTGCCGGGCCTCGTCATGAAAATTATATCTGGAGCCAATATGGCAGTCAAAAGCCGATCTATATAGAACTTACAAAAATGAATTTTGCAAGACAAAAAATGATGATGCTATTTCTCGTGCAAGGTGTTCGATAATTGTATCAACCAAAAAAAAATGTGAATATAATTCAGAAGTATCTGCAGAAAGGCCACTCAAATAGTGGTGGGTAGTATGCATTCTATTATTGAACGAATCATTAGAAAGAGAAACATTAATATTCCAGCTGATTATGTTACTATTTGCAAAAGTGCTCTTCAAAAATTCCCATATTCAGTTGAATGTTTAACACATGACTTTTTTACAGATATTCATTCATTAAATTTTTTTACTTCAATTAGACCAGGTAAAAAAAAATGGTGATCCTGTGGGTACAGACATAAAGGCACTGAAATACAGCAATGAAGGAATTTTCTTCAAACCACGACATTCCAATTTGGAATGTAAATACCTATTCGGATTAATCAAAAAGCAAAGATTATAACTTTCAACTCTATACAATCACAGTGCAGGGAAAGATAAAAAATAAAAAAATAAAAATTACAGCATCTTCAGCAATTAAAACGCAGTTTGCCGGCTGATTACCACTCAAATTATGATAATATTTCTTATATAAATTGATTAACGGTAAGGTATCCATCAAAAGTACGGTAAACGCCCGCGAGAGGGGGATTAAATCAAATTGGTATGACTGTAGGCAACCCAGCTTACAGCGAGGGTAAATTAACTCAGTGCTATTTCCGTATATCTAATACATTCAAGGTTGCGCCTGCGATTCTAAAAGAGAGAGGCTATTATACGTCTGCACCCCGCTAAAGCGCGAGCGTGAGAACCGTATTAGAATATGTATTGTGGTTATTTTTTTTTTCGCATCGGTGGCGGGTGAGAAGTTATAAAAAAACACTTCTGCTGTACCGTTTACACCAAACCCCGCCCAACCCAACCATTTAACGGTCTAGCAAGCGTCGTCTAAACACAATTGAAGGGCAACATAATCGTAAGCAAGCAATTCCCAAGAAATAATCTTTTGGGGATTATAACTTGAAATTTTCATTATTGTCATACAACAAATCTCCAAAAGCTACCAATAGATTTTATAATGTAGTTTGAAACCATATCTGTTGTATGGGCCCATTATACCAAGTAATGCGCATTTTCTGGCAAAAATGTATTTATTGATCGTACCGGTACAAATGCTTCCAATTCTTCAAAATACTCTCCTCCTGCATCAAAACACTTGAGGAGAGGTGTCTAGCATACCCGGAAGGCACCCTGAAACTACTCGACGGGAATGTCTCTTTGTAACATGCTTTTGGATGTTTTCCACGGCCAATTAATAATCAAATAAAAAATACAAAATGTGTGCAAAGTAAAACCTTGCTGACATAACATAACCTCATCTGCATTCAAATTCAATATGAACTACAGTGCGGCTGGGATATTATACCCCAAAATCAAGCCAGGGTCCCTCTAGACCCGGGGTTCGGAGGCAGTTCCCTCCTCTGCCTCATTACAGTTACGCCACTGCATAGTGGTCTAGCTGCACTCAAAATCTGGCTAAAATTCTAAATTGCAAAGTCGAAAAGAAGCTTCAAAACTAAGGTAGTGGATAGCATTATAAAATATTAATAATTAAAATAAAGTCGTACCCCATAGTCCATGATGAGCCGTTAAAGTCGTAAGATGTAGTGAGTGTTTTGAATGCATAATAATACGGCTTGCGAATATAAATGTTTCAAATGATTGATTGTTGAGGCAGTCAGGAGTTGAAAATCCATATTTAATTTTGCGGTAAACACGTTTGTTTGATTTTCAAAATGTAATTTATTTAAACCAATTTCTCTTCAATAACATTCAACGGACCTCTAAGTGAAAAAATAGCAAAAAATCTTAAAAAACTAAATTTCAACATTTCATTTAAAACCAAAAATAGCCTATCAAAAATAATTAAAAACAACAAAGACAAAACAGTTAAAAATAAACACAGTGGAGTGTATTTATTAAGATGTATGAACTGCCCTAAATATTACGTTGGCCAAACCGGACGAACCTTTGAAGACCGAATTGAAGAACACCGGAAATGCTTTATCAATCAAAAAAGCACATCCACATATGCAAACCACCTTCTGGAAGAGAAGCATTCATTTAACCCGAACTTCGAGATTTTACACACCGAAAGAAAAGGACAAAAACTAAATTTATTAGAAAATTTGGAAATTAATAGGACATTTTCAAACCGGCCATCTACTCAACGAACAGACAGATTTATCAAACTCCCCCCTCTTAAAAATGTTCTCTCCCCCGCCAACTACAATCACTTAATATTTAAGAAGTACTGTGTTTTTTATTTGTATATTTTCTTCACCTGAAGAAGCCACAGTGTGGCAAAACATATGTAGTGGTTTAAATAAATTACATTTTGAAAATCAAACAAACGTGTTTACCGCAAAAATAAATGTTTCATATTTGTGTACAAAGCATACAGAAGGCCTATGTGGAAAATTATATTGCATTATGTTTCTTACAATATTAAGCTCTTCCAAAAAATAATTTTATTTCTAAAATACGACGTTTCGTTATTAAGATACCCACAATAATCATCATTTTTTATTTCATTTTTGAGTAGCTTTTCACCTCCCAAAATTAATGAAATATCACACTTAACACTAAATTGTTTGCTATAGGAGTTATTTGAAGTTTAAAAAAATTGAAAAACGCGCTGAATGAAAAATGGATCAGCAATTTTGTTTAAATTCATTCTGACTTTAGATTCGTAATCTGCGACCTCGAAAACCCCCATATACTAATTTTCATCACTTTTTATATCATTTCCACATATGTTGCCGCCATATTGGATCCGCTATTTTGTTTAGAATAATTTTAACTTTAGATTTGTAATTTGCGACTTCGAAAACCCCCACATACTAATTTTCATCAATTTTTTATGTCATTTCCACATATTTTGCCGCCATATTGGATCCGCCGTTGTGTTTATAGTAATTTTGAATTAGGACTTGTAATCAGCGACGTCAAAAATCCCCATATACCAATTTCTGCACGAATGTAAGTTCATTTGGGATTTTAGCCAGCTTTTTAGGGAAGCTGGACCACTGTGCTGGGGGTATCGGTATTTAATTGGCAATATAGTGGGATACCAGTGGGTAAATACTTTTTAAAAAGAAGACCTAAAAATGTTTTCTATAAAAAAAATTGTGGAATAGATAATAAACAGCCGAACGTTAAACAAAAACAAACAAAACAAAAAAACAATTTCCAATTAATACTCTATAAATTATCGGACCAGTGACGGCTCGCGGGGTGACTCTGGTACGGCCGAGGTAGCAGAGATAGTAATACTGATAGATCACGCCGCCAGCCGTCTTTGCAACCGACTCTACCTATCTGTATTGCTACCTCGACCGTACCATGAGTCACCCCGCGAGCCGTCACTGTATCGGTCTTAAATTATTTACTAATAAATATCTGGAATTCCCCGATTATGTATTATGTGTATATTCTTATTAGCTTGTATACTTTTCAAGTTAGTTTTGTACTCTGCAATGATGAGGGGATCAACAACTTCTATTTATCAAAAATATACATGATGTAATTAATTTATAAATTCTATTGAACGCATTACTAGTATGTACATGTTATAAATCGGAATCGTCACAGGTACCCTGCCCTCCGGTCCCTTGTTTATTTTTTTAGTGCAGTTGTAACTCGATACACTAATATGAGTAAGTGCCGCCGTCGCGAGTGATGCAGAAATATGAATAACATGCGATGTTATTGGGCATGCAGATGAATATGCATATGGCATACGAAATCTAGCACGGAAGAACGATTTGAACGTCGCGCTAAATAAAGTCCCCTATCATAACGTATCCCCTAATCCCCGCGCACACTACCATCACGCTCAAGTGGCCGAATGCCCGTACTAGGATGAAGAGCAATAGACTCGCTGCAAGAAATATCTACATAACTTTTTTATTTCTTTCTGATTGACTGTCTCAAAAAGTTGCCACAGTATTATTTTGAAATTTTGCACATATGTCAATTATGTTCCTGTCTAGACAGTAACACAATTTTATCAAGTTTTGACCAATACTAATGGAAATAGACACAAAAAACATCATTTTATTATTCATTTGTCTCCTAATTCGTTCATAATTTTTTTATTAACTATGATTTTGCCTTCAAATTACTTCATTGCCTAGATGTATGTATTGGTTGGCTACAAGTCAAATTTCACTGTTGTTGCTTACTTGGTTCTGCAGTTTGTCTGTTTAAAGTAAAATGTTACTAACTTTGTTAATAATAACGATGAAACCAAAACGTAAACACAGAAATAATAATCGATCTTTATATAAGATGTTATCAAAATAAACTTTTCGAAAAAGTTTATATTTACAACGATATATTCGATTTCTTGAGCGGCTAATTTAATGGGTACCCTACCCTTAAATAAAGAAAAACTTTTAGTCGATGTTGTTATTATGTTTTTACTTGCGACGAAAAGTGCGTAACTCCCAAAACAATTTTCATAGATAGAAGGGATTTGACGTAACTCCATTTTATATCATTAGTTACGTAATTTTAAAATTTAACATTAAAAACCGATTTTAAAACCTTTCTTCTGTAAAGACTAACATATCCTTTTTGTCCTTTTAATTGATATAATGGCGTCCATATTCAGTTTTTTTGCTCTCCTATAAAATATAGTCAAAAGGAGTTAAGCACTTTGCGGTTTACACTGATGTGTAACAACAATAGCTGGTGGTAGTAACACTTGTATTTTTTTATTTTGCAATGTTTATTTTTAATTAAACCGCATATAAAATCCATATTTGAATAATTTTGTCGCACATTTTGGCTAATTTTAAGCTCATATAAAAACATTGTAATACCTTTTTTTAGCGCCGGACTTGAATTATAATTAATGTGTCGATGAATGGACCAGGGCACAGAGAAATGTGTTAGTAAAGCCGGAGGACTGTTGGTAATCCTACTTTGCAGGTAGGAAATGGTTAATCCCAAGTTTATATAATTATTCAAGTAATTTTGTAGTTTATGATACTAATGAATGGACCAAAGTAATTGCAACAACTTTCAGGTCCAATATTTACGATGTTGCCGATAACTAACGTAAAATAAAATATAATTAACCCTTTCACTACGGGAGTCGTCAATATGCAACTTGGTAATTCTGCCTTTGTATTCCGGCAGTCATCGAGAGATTTAGTGTTTTAATTCAAAAAGAATAAATCATTACTTATTTCAAAAATTTTACCCCCAATGGGGTTAAGAAAATATTTTAGTAAGTTTGATTTTGAGAGAAAAGTTGGCTTTGTAATCGTGTATAATTTTGCCTGTATTTAAAGGGTTAAACTACTGCGAGTGAAACTAATAGTAGGTCCAAAGGGGGGGGTGACCTTAACCTCACCCTAACCCAAGCATAAGCACCAAATTATTGTAAATAAAACTGATAGTTTTCCGTACTAAAAATACGTGTGAAAATAAAAAGACCACATGATTTTCGCACTTGCATATTGTTTAGTACCATAAACTGCAAAATTATCATTCAAAATATTGAAATAAAGAACACTTTCTTTTGTTAAAAATAATTCTGGTATTAATTATTAAAGTGTTATTTAATTCAATTTTCGAGATGCATCACGAGGTTAGTGCATCAACAACAACCATTAATGAATAATTTATGCTATGTATAAAAAAATCGAGTCAATTGAATATAAACATAGGGAAATTTTTGAAGAAACCGCCATTAGTGAAGAAAATCAATAATATGATTCACGTTTTGTTAAACAAATTGGAGAAATTTTTACGAGTTGAATAAACAAAAGTGAGCTATAGCAATTATTTCAAGAATTTCCCACGATGCTTACCTTCGCCTGCTCGATCTTCCGTAGCGTCTGTGCGGGGAAGTGGGCCTTCCGTACCTGGCCATCTGCACCCTCAGCTCCCTGCCGTCCAACATCCTCCCGTCCATGGCGTCTAGCGCGTCCTCGGCGTCCCTCTTGTCGTAAAACCTGAACAGAAAAAATCGGCCGCTTGCAACGAGATCCCCGCAATTTCGGAAACTCCACTCACCTGACGAAAGCGAAGCCGCGGCTCTCCCTCGTGAACCGGTCCCGGGGGATGTAAATGTCGCCCACCTCGCCGCATCTCTCGAACACCCTGCGTAGGTCCTCCGGGGTCGTGCGATATGTTAGGTTATCCACTTTTAGCGAGACCATGCCCTCGATCCGAGGCGGAGGCCGTCCGTAACTCATGTTGGCGGCAATCTTGACGGTTTTGCGTTACTTTTTCGTGTGAAAACGTTGCTTTCGCGGTGAAAAACTGGCCGGACTCAGACAAATGTGCCAAACATGACGCGGTAACTTGCACAAAATGGCTGACTTGAAACAAGCGGATATCGATCAGCGTCGTAGTACGAGGTTTCGTAACTTCGGCGGGAAATTTAAACCTACTAGCCAAAATATGTGTTTAATACTTTACACCGAATCATTTCTTTCGTAAAATTATATTAATGAATTTATAAACACGAGGGTATTACTTTAAAGGGAATAAAGTTGCTAATTGTTGGAATTTTTAATGCTTATACATAACTCCACGGCCAAGTGCGATACTACTTTACGCACTGAATGGAACATGACCTACTGTGTAAAATAAAAGGAGGGAAACTTTCTTATTTCAAAAACTATTATTTTCAATCGACAGATTTACGAATCATCGTTGAAAGTGACATTCTTAATAAATTGACGGATTTTCGTAACTAAATTGGATATTATCCCTCATAGTAATTCCGCTTACCCAACAGCGATGAAACTACACTGATGAGATTAATTAATTTCTCACTTAACCCGTGGTCAAACATATTATATAATTTTGATTAATTAAAACACTTGGTTTTGTTTCACTGTTTTTATTTGTCTCTCCGACTAGTTTCGACCTTCGATCATTTTCAAGGAGATATGTACACAAAATTAATAGGGACGAGGCAATCAAACGTGGAAAAACCACGCTTAATAACATCGAAGACAGGGCCGCGCCAAGCGGGGGTGTTAGGGGTGCCCAGCAGTGACGGTTCGCGGGGTATGTGTTCTGTGAGATCTGACGGATTTTGAATCTAAATTGTGGAGGCTGGCAGATTTTCTAACAGAATTGCGTTGGATTGTTGAGAAAACTAGCATAATTCAATTTAAATTAAAAAATTATTTTCGAAATATATATTTTACAAGAGAAAAAGCAGAAACTTCAAACATCATAAAAAAAATCATAACTCACGGAAAAATTAACACATTTTCGAATATTAAAGTTAGTTTTAAAGGTAGATGTTCTGTGAATGTTCTAAAATATTTGAGGAACTCTAATCATGTCAGTACTGTTTTTTTATCGATTTTGGTTTTGTTTGAGTGTTCAACAACTTAAAACATGAATTTTCAAAAATTCATAACGGAAAAAATGAATCATTTTCAAATATTAATGTTAGATTTAAACAGGAGCGGCTAGTTATATAGAGCCAAGGAGCCATGGCACTACCTCTAGTTTTAAGCTCAGCAAGAATTTTTAATTGTTTCTCAAAATTATTTTTGTTTGACGGTGAGGTTACGAAGAATGGTGTTACAGATTTAGTGCATGTCTGGGACAAAATGTAAACGCACAATAAATCATATTATCAGCTTGTTCGGTTGTTTGAAATTATGAACCTTTACTTTACAACTCAAAATAATCTTGGACTATGAAGATTAATCGTTCTTTCTTTCTTCAAAAAATGAGGCGAGGGCCTCCCCATACTGTAAAAGTACCATCAACATGTTCCACGAGCCACCACTGAGAGTCATACTAGCCAAGTGAATTGTTTTATTCGAATTATTCAAAATGTATCTACTAAATCTAAAGTTGTCGAAACTGCTGGCACAAAACGTGAAACAATAAGGTGATCCCAACAAATTTAATGGTTTTATTTGAATTCTTTTTCAAATTAGTTTCACTTTTTTAGACGTTTAAAGCGAAAATTAAAAAAATATATTTTCCAATTAAAAAAAAATTGGAAAATTATTTTGAAGAATAGGGTGATTTTTGAGACTAATTTAAATAATTTTCTAACTAGAATATTCTACATTTTTTTATTACTAAGACTGTATTTTCGATTTTTTTTGTCTAAATTTTTGATCATTTAGCCTAAATATTCTTTATTTTGACCTACATTTTCTATTTCTTTGTTAAAATTTTCGACTATTTGGTCCGCATTTTTTATTTCTCCCGGCGAATTTTTACTTTTTAAATTTTTGACCGGCTGCACCGCGGCCGTGTGGGTTTGATTCCCATCCCGGGCGGAAGGTTTTTCGGCGCTGGAGAAGTATTCGCTCGGGTCCGTGGTTGTTGTATATGTCTTACATTATTAATTTCTTCATTTATTCACATTTATTCATACAAAAATATAAATACAAAAATAAGCCGTGTGTGACTGAATAGCTCAGACTAAGTAAAAAAAAAATGACCTGTATCTTCGATATTTTTGGTCAAAATATATTAACTTTTAGCCTAAATATCCTTTAATTTGACCTTTCGCGATTTAATTGCTTAAATTTTCGACTTTTTGGCCTGCATTTTTGATTTTCCTGCTAAATTTGTAATTTTTAGATTTTTGACCTGTTTGACCTTTTCGATTCTTTTGGGACTAAATTTTTGATCTGTTGACCTAAATTTTCTTTATTTTAAGATACTTAAATCTTTGATTTAATTGTTAAAATCTTCGTTTTTTTTCTTGGTCTGTATTTTTGATTTTTCGAGCTGAATTTTTAATTTTTAGATTTTTTTTGTCTAAATTTTTGATCATTTGCTGTAAATATTCTTTATTTTGACCTAAATTTTCGATTTAATTGTTAAAATTTTTCGCTCTACAACTTTTAATAGAAGCAATTTTTGCCCAAATTGCATAGTTTTCGCTAAAAATGCAAAAAAAACCATTCGAAAATGCGAAAATTGATATATACCGGGTGATTACTCCAAAACCACCCTTTTTCATGTGTGCGCCAGGTAAAAATAATCTTCAGACAGTCCAAATCTACCCAAGTTTACAGGTCGGTAAGCTGCGGGGAAAATTTATCAAAAACGTCGTTTTTACTTTCTCCGTTACGAAGTACGAGAAAGTATTGTGATCGTGATTTTTTTTTCAAAATTTTTTTTTACGGAAATATCCGTTTTGGGATCCCTAGATGCCATTTTAACAATTTCTGGAAAAAAAAATTGTGTCTGTGTGTGCGTGTGTGTGTGCCTGTGTGTGTATCTGCCTGTACGCGCTGTATCTCAAAAACTAATAAAGCAATTGATATGAAACTTTGAACATCCATCTTATTTGATAATCTGAAGAACTGAAAAGCTATTGGTAAAATTTCGTACACCGGAAATGGTTGTTTACCTTAACTGTTTTTTGTTTTTTGCCAATATTTTCTTAAATATGAAAAATATTACAAAAACATTTAAACAAACTTTGAAGACTACAAAAAAAAAGAACATCTTTTGCTTGAAAACATTTTCATAAAATCATTTTTATTCGAGAAAAAAATGTATTATTATTTTTTAAATTTTTGGTTTATAATTATAAAACGATAATAGTTACAGCAAATGTATGTTAATAATAATTGTATAGAATGCTAAAATGAACAACAGTTTTTTTCGAAATCCCTTTAGTTTTTGAGTAACTATGTCGCTATGAAGTTTTTTAATCGACTTCCAAATAATCTTAAGGCCATAACTAACCTAAATGTTTTTAGAAACCGCTTGTATGAATATCTGTGCGCAAAAGAACCATATTCCTTAACCGAACTGTAACAATTCAAATCATCGGTAACTATGTAGCGCCATACCTTTTAACTCTCGTTAGATGACTTTATTCGGTTCTATTTGTTAATTCTTGTTATACTTATTATACGCATATATACCGTATTATTAATTTGTGGTTATTACACTGTACTGTACTATCTTTTGACACTATTTCACTAATTTGTATTGAAATTTTGTATACTCATTTTTGAAAATAAAGACTTAAATAAATAAAAAATAAATAAATAAACTGAGTTTTTGAATTTGAAGTATAAATTTTCCGTCTTTCATAATTTTGACGTTTTAAACGTCAGTTTCATCCGCTAGATATACATTTAAAATATGATTTCAATTGAAAATAAACTATGAAAACGTAAATATAAATGGCCATGATACCATCAAGTCGCAGAACGTAACATGATGGGCACATCACCATTTTTTTGTCCAATTTGAAGGGACTAAAGGTGGAAAGGGTTTCTTTACCTTCAAGAAACTAGATATTTTATCTCGTGACAGGAATGAAACGTTTCACCGAGGTGTGTGTACTATTTCTAATCATAAGTTTTCATGATTAAAATTCGGGTTAATGTCGCTATAAAAATTTAATTCGTCTAGTTGGCAGTTTGTTGTTATAGCATTATGTAAGGGCTTCAACAATCAATCATGGCATTAACGCCAAATCAAATCAAATAAACGTCAGTTGATAAAATGAGGGTGGGAAGTGGCGGTCAGTAATGTGACACTTCCGTTTCAAACGTTTCAAAGGTCAGTAATGTCAAAATTACACATACGGTTATGAATAAACAAAATAAAATATATACCGGGTGACCCAGGGATCTGTAAAAGCCCCATAACTTATTCGCTATTTGTGATATCGACTTCTAGTTTTCTTGAACTGGTACCGAGACTTATCCTGCATATTTTAAAAATAAGTATGTTTTTGTACAGGGTGTCCCAATATACATAACAGAACAAAGTTATGTTTTTTTAAATGGAACACCCTCTATTTTATACTTTATTTTCAACCCTCTTGAGAAGCTGATAAAAATAGTATAAGATAGTATGGGTCTATTATGGACGATTGGTTAGTTATGGGCAAATTTGTGGCAAAAACATGTACACATTGAAAGCATTACAGAAGCGTTGTTCCTAGCAAAGATAGCATCATTATTTATACACTAAAAAATTTCCCACATCATAAAGACTAATACACATCGTCTTTGGTTCTCTTTTATTCATAGTGCTGTACAGGGTGTCAACATACGCAAAACAATGGAAAACTATTTTTTTTTCAAATGAAACACCCTATATAAATTGCCACCAATCTATAGCATTTGTAATAAGCTTTCCAATGATATACAGTTTGTATAACAAAATATTAGGGATTCTTGAGATTTATCAATAAAAACATATTTATTTTGTCACCTTCTGCTGATTTGTGGATTTTCAGCCAAAACTATGCATTTTCAGGAAAAATTATTAAAGAGACCAAAGTTGTAGAGCGAAAAATTTCCGATCGACATAGGTCTTTCAACTTTTAAGATAATGCGTGCATTGCCCGCCAGAGCGCGCAAAATCGTGACCGTATATGCATTTTAGCGTTTTCCTTTCAAATTTTGTATTAACAAATTGCACTATACTTTATTTTCCGCACCCTCTAAAAACGAAAAATTATAGGGAAATTAAAATAGCCCATATCGATTGAAAATGTTCCGCTCTACAACTCTTAATAGAAGCAATTTTTGCCAAAAATGCATAGTTTTCCCTTAAAATTCAAATTGAACATGTATATATCAATTTTTGCGTTTTTCAATGGTTTTTTGCATTTTTAGCGAAAACTATGCATTTCGGGCGAAAATTTCTTCTTTTAAGAGTTGTAGAGCGGAATATTTTCAATCGATGTAGGTCATTTAAATAATTCTATAATTACCCGTTTTTATACTAAAGGACGTGGAAAATAAAGTATAGTGCAATTAATTAACAAAAAATTTAAGCTAAAATGCATATATGGTTACGATTTTGCGCACTCTGGCGGGCAATGCACGCATTATTGGAAAAGTCGAAACACCTATATCGATCTCAAATTTTCCGCTCTACAACTTTGGTCTCTTATTATTTTTTCAGAAAATGCATAGTTTTGGCTGAAAATCCAAAAATGAGCAGGAGGTGACAAAAGAAAAATGTTTTTAAGGATAAATCTCAAGAATCCTTAATATTTCATTACACAAATTGTACATCATTGGAAAGCTTATTAAAAATTCCATGCATTAGTGGCAAGATATACAGTGCGAGTCTCTAACTTGGAATAAATTCAGTAAATCAAACAAAGTTTATTTTTCGGAAATATTCTCGGACACGTCGATTAGTATTTTAAATTGCGCTCTTTTTGTTGTAATAAAATTTTATACAGCGTGTCCCAAATTTGAGATATGACGTCATCGACTATTTTTTTAATAGCAACCCTAATTTTTTTATCACTATTTTTAAAGAATATATCAAGTTACACATGTGTGCCAAATTTCAAATTTTTATTTCCTGTCATTTAGAAGATATTTAACAAACAGTATCAAATTTGAAAAATGAATCCAACTTAATAGTCTTTCTTCAATAAATGCTCAAAATGTTGTCCATTTTCTAACTGACAATACCCTAAACGGAACTGAAACTCGTTTTGAACATTTCTAATTACTTCGGGGGAAATTAGTCTACACTCCTGTCTTATTCGTTCTTTCAACTCCTCAAGATTTGGCGGTTTGGTCTTAAAAACTTTGCTTTTCAAGTACCCCCATAAGAAAAAGTCCATAGGTGTTAAATCCGGAGACCTGGGTGGCCATTCAACTGGCCCTCTTCTGCCAATCCATCTTCGTGGAAATACATTATCCAGGTACTCACGGACACGCCTTGCAAAATGAGGAGGCGCACCGTCCTGTTGAAACCAGATGTTTCTATTCGGGACGTCAGCTTCTACAGGGCAAGGAAACAAAATAGCCAAACTCGGAATTAGCTCTTCCTCCAAGAATTGTAAATATCCCGCTCCATTGAGATTATTTGGAAAGAAAATTGGTCCTAAAATTCGATCACCAACAATCCCTGCCCAAACATTAACTTTTTCTGGATATTGAGTGTGGCCTTCCCTCATCCAGTGTGGGTTCTTGTCTGCCCAATAACGGCAATTTTGACGATTTACCTCACCATTTAACATAAACATTGATTCATCGGAAAACAATATATTTTCTATTTTTAGAACATTTCTATCTAGTAGATCCATCATTTTTTCGCAAAACTGAAGTCTTCTATCCGGATCATTTTCGGTGAGTTCCTGGAGGATTGTCATTTTATAAGGATGAAATGTTTGCTCTCTAAGGATTCTTGACACTGAAGACTGGCTAATTTTGATTTCCCTAGCCATCTGCCTAGAGGAGACATGATTTTCCTGAACAGAGAGAAGTACACCAATTTTGACCTCTTCACTCAGCGCATTCTGACGATGATTATTCGTTTTTCTTAAATGCCCATTTTCCCGAAACTGACTTTCAATCTTGCTTACGGTACTTTGAGATATGGCTGGTAAGTCAGGATACTTCTCTCTAAATAAATAAATAACTTCATTTTGTGTTCTTGTCCTATCTCCATAGCCAATCATCATTAAAATTTCGATTTTGTGGGTTTCAGTTAAGTACGGCATGTTAGTATAATTTTTCGACCAACGGTGAACAACAGTCAACACAACAATGGAACGACTAATACTCTCCTCACTCGAATATGCGTGGAATGCGATGCTACACTTCTTACTTGTTTTTACAACTAAACGTCAAAATGATAAACGTCAGTTTGAAAAAAAAATGACAAACCAGCACGGTTTGGCATTCCACTTTTAAAATGCATAAAAATTCGATTAAGGTGACTTGATTTCTTCATTCTACAAATTTGATAATGTTTGTTAAATATCTTCTAAATGACAGGGAAAAAAAAATTGAAATTTGGCACACATGTGTAACTTGATATACTCTTTAAGAATAGTGATAAAAAAATTAGGGTTGCTATTAAAAAAAATAGTCAATGACGTCATATCTCAAATTTGGGACACGCTGTATAAAATTTTATTACATCATAAAGAGCGCAATTTAAAATACTAATCGATGTGTCTGAGTATATTTCCGAAGAATAAACATTCTTTGATTTACTGAATTTATTCCAAGTTGGAGACTCGCACTGTATAGGGTGTTCCATTTGAAAAAAAATAGTTATCCATTATTTTGCGTATGTTGGCACCCTGTATAGCAGTATGAACAAAAAAGAACCAAAGCCGATTTGTATTATTGTTCATGATGTGAAAAATTCTTTAGTGTATAAAAAACGACGCTAGCTAGGAGCGCTTCTGCAACTTTTTCAATGTGTCCTTGTTTTTGCCACAATTTTGCCCATAACTAACCAACCGTCCATAATAGACCCATACTATCTGATACTATTTTTATCAGCTTCTCAAGAGGGTTGAAAATAAAGTATAAAATATAGGGTGTTCCATTTAAAAAAACATAACTTTGGTCTGTTATGTATATTGGGACACCCTGTACAAAAACATACATATTTTTAAAATATGTAGAATAATTGTGGGTATCAGTTCAAGAAAACTAGAAGTCGATATCTCAAATAGCAAATAAGTTATGGGGCTTTTACAGAACCCTGGGTCACCCGGTACGTAAAAAGGAAAATGTAACATCTATTCTCATCAAGTAAGTGTGTACAATTTTTTTTTCAAACTCGCAAAATCTGTTTTATCTATGGATCTTGCTATATTATGTTCAATAGATAAAGTCAATTGTTGATGTAAACTTTTGTAGAATTTTTGATATAAATATTATTGCTTCTGAAAGCTGAATTCAATCAACATCTATATTATTATAATGGCCGAGTGTATCTTTAAGATCCGAACGATGTTTTAAAATATCCTCTTTTTATAGCGATAGCTCTAAAAGATTGTGTAAAAATCCAAATCTGTTATTGTAAGTTGATATTTGTTGAAATTGCTCCTATGCAATATACCGGGTGTGGCACTTAAAACGCCTCGGACCATAGCTCCTTTACGATAAAAGCTATCGACAAAAATCTAATAACAAAGTGGTGCATAGTTACCGTCGCTATGTTTCAAAAATATTTATAATCATCAGTGGCGTGCCGTACTCCAGTGGCGTACCAAACTTATGTTTTTTTAAATGGAATGCCCTATTTTTTATTGCAGATTTGGAAAGTGCTCGACGAGTACTTATTTTTTTATCTAACATGTTATACCCTTCACTTTAGCGGTTTCGCTGTTATAACCCCTTCTTTCAAAATTGCGCCCCATTTTTGAGATTTTTTTGTAGAGAAACTAATTGACGCCGGCGCCTAAATTTTGAATTGAGGTACAGGTTAAGACCTCGTATACCTTCACATAATTTTTTTTCAGGTAATTTATGGAAAAAAAATAATTTTTGATTGATCTTTGCATGTTGTCATTTTTTCCGAAAATTTCAAATGGCACCCCCCTAAAAAAATTACGGCGTTGTACAGCCAAAACTCTAAATTTTTCATTGGTGTAAAAAAAATTAGACATTGCATAACAAAATTTCGGAGAAAAAAGGAATTTCATCGCAAATGTCGGGAAAAGTTTTCCGTTCCCAAGTGTGCCATGAGAAAACAAATACACAAATACGACACAAATACGGTCAACATAATAGTATGTACCTATTTATTCAACATGATATGAAAAATGCAGATAAAGAAAATTTAACAACTTAAACTAAATGTTCGAAATGACGACGTTCCTGCTGGAGGCATAACCGCAACTTCGACTCACAGGCTCTAGACACTGCCCTAAGGACTTCTGGTGATATACCGCGGAAAGCCGCGCGGATTCTCTCCCTCATATCCTCGACAGTAGTTGGTACCGTTCTGTAAACCTCGTCTTTGATATGGCCCCAAAGGAAGAAGTCAAGGGGAGTGAGGTCTGGTGATCTTGGCGGCCACTTCACAGGACCCCTACGACCAATCCAGGAGTCCGGAAACGTTTCATCGAGAAATTCCCGAACGACACAGCTATTATGTGCAGGAGCTCCATCGTGCTGGAAAACTATCTGTCGAAGAGCGGCTAGAGGGACATTTTCCAAGAGATCATCCAATTCGTCGCGAAGGAACCTCAAATAACTGTTGCCGTTCAGGTGCCCCTCGATGAAATAAGGACCCAAAAGGTGTTCTCCAAGTATGCCTCCCCAAACATTCAGCGACCATCTTTGCTGGTGGTTTATTATTCGCATGGCTTGTGGGTTTTCATCGGCGTAATAATGGTAGTTGTGGCGATTGACATGCCTATTTCTATGGAACGTTGCTTCATCAGAAAATAATACGCGTATAAGAAATGATTCCTCCTGCTCAATTTTGTTGATAGCCCACATGCAGAAATCTTGCCTCGCATGAAAATCTTGAGGTTGCAATTCTTGGTGCAGTTGAATCTTAAATGGACGGAATTTGTACTTTTTAAGAACACGATGTACGGATCGCGTTGAAATATCGTGATTCCTACTAATATCACGGATACTGGTATGAGGATCTTCAATAACTGCCTCCAGAACCTGCAGTTCATTATTTTCGGTAATAACTGCCTTCTTTCTAACTCTCCTTGGCCGTTTCACACTTCCCGTAGTAGTAAATCTCTCCAACACTTTTTGAAACGCACGTTCATTTGGATGTGCCCTGTGCGGATATCTCGCAGCGTACACTCGTGATGCCAAGAAACAATTCTTGTTACATTCTCCAAGAATAAATATCATGTCAACCACTTCCTCTTGAGTTCGGAACATTTTTAGAACGTTTATCAAAAATGACTTATGGCTGCTACTGACGTCTAATAATTTACTTTGACAATTACCAATCTTTTGTTTTCTCATGGCACACTTGGGAACGGAAAACGTTTCCCGACATTTGCGATGAAATTCCTTTTTTCTCCGAAATTTTGTTATGCAATGTCTAATTTTTTTTACACCAATGAAAAATTTAGAGTTTTGGCTGTACAACGCCGTAATTTTTTTAGGGGGGTGCCATTTGAAATTTTCGGAAAAAATGACAACATGCAAAGATCAATCAAAAATTATTTTTTTTCCATAAATTACCTGAAAAAAAATTATGTGAAGGTATACGAGGTCTTAACCTGTACCTCAATTCAAAATTTAGGCGCCGGCGTCAATTAGTTTCTCTACAAAAAAATCTCAAAAATGGGGCGCAATTTTGAAAGAAGGGGTTATAACAGCGAAACCGCTAAAGTGAAGGGTATAACATGTTAGATAAAAAAATAAGTACTCGTCGAGCACTTTCCAAATCTGCAATAAAAAATAGGGCATTCCATTTAAAAAAACATAAGTTTGGTACGTCACTGGAGTACGGCACGCCACTGATGATTATAAATATTTTTGAAACATAGCAACGGTAACTATGCACCACTTTGTTTTTACATTTTTTTCGATAGCTTTTATCGTAAAGGAGCTATGGTCCGAGGCGTCTTAAGTGCCACACCCGGTATAGTGAATTAGAATTGACATCAACTTTAAACTGAATCTTCCATAGGGTTCTTCCATAGGGTTCAACGTCCGACCGCCGCGCCGCACAGTGTCCGGAAACGCGAGAACTGTGGCCAAGCGGGTCGAAAATCGGGCAAAAATAAAGTCAGTTTAAAAAAAATAATAATAACGGATTCATGTTCGCAACACTTATAAACCCCCTAAGTTTAAATTTTTGAGTCATAATTCTAAACCATTATGGCGTATTCGGGCATTCAAGTTGACTGTTTTTAACTGATGAATTTCAACCAAAAATTGCACCGGAAATAAATATTATTTTTATAGCATTTTGAAATGTTTTCCGAATTAATTTTATATCACGTAAAACTGAATAAAAACACGATTTATTGGTACATAAATTGATTTAATTTTTTTGCAGAATTCACATTTTTATGCCTTAAAACTTTATCAGACATTTTTTTTTAATTGATGTCATTAAATTATATTTGTGTTTTATTTTATGTAACATAAAATACGTTCGGATATCTTTTATTTTATAAAAAATAAATAACAGATATACTCCAAATTATCGTTGAATTGTCTGATTTTTTGGCGTCTTGCGAGAGAAAAAAAATCACTACACCCGAGGTGGGATCAACCTGAAGGTGAATTTGGTATGAAAAGATAGAGGACACTTGGGGCTAGCAAATACTGTAAATTGGGCGATACGATTTTTCATATAAGCAAGTTTTACTCTTTTAAAATCCGAAATTAGTTTTAAATTTCTACAAATTTCAAACTGTTTTATCTTAAAACTTTATCAGACATTCTTTTTGTAATTAGTACCAATAAATTGTGTTTTTATTCAGTTTTACGTGATATAAAATTCATTGGGAAAACATTTCAAAATGCGATAAAAATAATATTTATTTCCGGTGCAATTTTTGCTTAAAACTCATCAGTTAAAATCAGTCTACTTGAATGCCCGAATACGCCATAATGGTTTAGAATTATGACTCAAAAATTTAAATTTAGGGGGTTCATAAGTGTTGCGAACATGAATCCGTTATTATTATTTTTTTAATAACTGACTTTATTTTTGCCCGATTTTCGACCCGCTTGGCCACATTTCTCGCGTTTCCGGCCGCCCCTGAATTTGGCCGCCACAGGTGACTGTTTGACAGTACCCGCTGTGAATACGCGCTTGGATTATGTTGTAGTTTTTCAACTTACTTTTGAGTTAATAGCTAAACTTCAAGTCCTCGGTAGTATAGTGGTCAGTATCCCCGCCTGTCACGCGGGAGACCGGGGTTCGATTCCCCGCCGGGGAGGACTGTTTCTGTCAATAAAATTATACTTAAATCCTCTACCACTTCGTTACGAAGCGACCCATTGTGAATATAGTACAATCGTGCAGAGGTGGCAGTAACTCATCGCTCCATGTTGCCTGAATTAAGTTTAAGTTTCTAGTAAACGTATGTCCATAAAATAATTCGATTCAGTCCAGGTGGGAAATTTAAAAATTCTCGAGCGTGCAAATATTTTCCCGACGAAACTTTGCAAGTGCATTTTTCGGCAATCGGTAAAGACAGCTGGAAATTGGTCATTAAATTTAACCTTTTTATTAATGAAATGGATACAATCAATTCTGCTCTTAACTAAATCGAAATCGGAGACGGTCAAAACCAGATACAAACACGTGAATTTTGAGGTTAGAATAGACAGAATGAGAAAAGACATACGTTGCACTTAGCCCTTGAATTTACATATCGACATACGTTTCGTATTTAATTTCGTTTTTTTAAGCATGCGAACGAGTATAGATATTTATCCAGACGCGATGATTAGATCGAAAAAGCACGAGTCACTGTCACCTCTGCACGATTGTACTATACATAGAGCACATATAATATGTCTTGATATTTATAATATATGTAAAATTCGCTAAAATCCCTGATGTACCCCCAAAATGCATATATTTATGGAATGGCCGAGTATATCGATTAGCTGAAACCGAACACGGCCAAAATTTTCTTCCAGGCACATTTCACGAAGTACTGCGCTTTTTCAAATGTTTTTCATCGTTTGTGCGGCATGACACACTATCGCTATCTATTACTGCTAAACGATTAATTGGTTCATTACAAAATGTGATTTCGAGGGCACAGGTTCTAAATCAGTATCTTAATAGATTAAAGTAATTTCAGCTACACACGTGGTATATTTTCCCTGTAATCGACAGATTTAATGTAAAAAATGTGCGCCTTCGCTTTATTTATTGTATAATTAATTTAATAATTGGTTTTTATACCCAATTTTACTTTATTTACTAACAAAGCTTCAAGTAATAATAAATTCAATCATATCGATATGATTTTTTTCTCTAGATTTTCCTTGTCAAATATTCGATCACTTAAAAAATTATTTTAAGAAATAGACACATTTATTTTCTTTAGATTTGTTCAATTGTCCGACAACTTAAAACATTAATTTTCAAAAATTCGTAACTCAGGGAGAAATTGGCAAATTTTCAAAAATTTAAGTCAATTCTAAAGGTAGGTGTTTAATAAAGATTTACATTGTTTTGTGGAATTCTATTATATCACCATTTATTTTTTTGGATTATTTTTGTTCAAGTCTTCAACAACAAAATATATATTTTTTTTAAATTCATTCAAATTTTCAAGGAATTTGATCATATCTGTATTTATTTTTCTTTGGATTTTCATTATTTTACCTAATATTCGGGTCTATTCTGTAATTTATAACACCTCTGTTAATCTCAAGGGCGGCGTTAAAATTTAACAGCACTGCCTTATTCAGTACAAACAAATTGGTTAAAATTTTAACATTTGGCCGTTAAAATTAAACAAACCCATGTTTAATTAAACATCACATTTGGAGGTGGCTTTAATTTTAACATCAGTGTTTATAATAGTAAAACTGTCTATGAACTGTTAAATCTGCAACAAATGGAAGCAAATGAAAGAAGATCTGCAGACTTGACGCCTCTTGACTTTTATTTGTGGGGCACTTTAAAAAACAAAGTTTATGGAAGTAACTTCAATTATAACAATGTGGATGAACTTCGCGAAGCAGTGACGGAGGCAATAAACGGCATTAATCGCAACACATTGCGAAAAGTAACTGGCAGTGTTGTAAAACTCTGTCAATTGTGTTTGGCCAATAACGGTCAACATTTTGAGCATTTTTTATAATTCATTGTTATTTTACTACTTGGTTGTATTACCTGTTTTTGTTTTGTTACATTTGCTTTAAAAATTATTTAAAAAATTAAAATTTAAATTTAAACAATTAATATTTCCATTATTTTTTATTTTGACATAGGTTGTTGTACATCGTTGAAAAGAGAAAAAAAAAGTCTATTTATGCGTGTAAAAATCAAATATGGCGGCCATTTGAAATAAGAAAGTTGGTATTAATATCTCGGAAACCGCCATCTTGAATTTTATTTTGACTTGATTTCTATGTTTGCCTAATTAAACCAAGTAACTTTTATTTAAAACTTGTTTTCGCATCTTTAATAATTATTGAGATATTTGATTTTTTCTTAAATCGCGATTTTCAGTTTTTTTTAATATTTTATAAACTGCTCGGAATTTTGAAAATTTCTCAACATAATCTGAATCAACATAGAAAACTGCACAACATTGCCCATTTAACCAGATTTCTAGCTTTAAGAATAAGAAAGATACCCATGCAATCCTACCCCTATTTAGGACACCCTGTATAATGATGGCTATTAATCACGAGAACGATGTTTGCGGAACGAGCCGAGCCATAGGCGAGTGGAGCAAATCTTTATATGCTCTTTTTACAATATACCCCTTCTTAACGACGTCAATAGCGAACAGGCGCGATTGATTCAATCTTAATTCGTACTCAGAACGTTAAATTTAACAGCTGGATGTTTTGTTAAATTAAGAAGAGATGGATTTATTTCGTACTTTGTATTTTCTGGCGGAAATATTTTGACACTCACGGTAAATTTGAAAACTTGCCATTTTTGTTTGTATTTAAAATTTGGGGCCACAGCCAATCCGAAGTGCAATGGAAAGGCCAGCCTTGAGGAAACCGGAAGCAATCGCTCCGCAGTAACCTCAGCGCAATTGATGAGCCATGGTGAATACAGGACGACGCCATCAAATGGGTATTTAAACCTTACAGTACGTACAATGTGTAATCACATACTGCAGCGACCTCCAATGGCGTGAGGATAGTGAGATTTATCCGTGGTTGAATATATCAACAGTTTTCTGGTTTTCAGTTCTGTTTAGTTCCCTACATTTGCTCACATGCAAGAATGGAGATAATAAAAGTATAGATGTCGCGACTGGTACCACGTCGCACTTTTCTTAAGGTCCCCCTTTTGTGAAAGATGGGCTGCTAATTTTTAAGAAATTTAAAACATAATCAACTCATTTAATACGAAATAAAAAATATAAATCTTTGCTAATATTAGTTTATCAATTTATTATCTAGTTTTATACGTTGCCCATTTTTTCTGTGACTACAGATTTTTTTGCTAATTCAGTAAATAATGACAATTTCAGGAAAAACGCTTCATATAAAAATCACAAAAATAACATTTAATTGACCTGAGTATTTGGATATCATGGAAAATAATTAATAAAAAAACGGGGTATGCAAAAGAGACATTTTAATAAATGAGGCATAACCTAGAAAAAATTGAATTGAACCAACGAAAGTGCAAGCAGAAATAAGTAGCTCTAAGTTAAAAAAATTCAGCTGTTTTGGGTAAGATGGCGCCAGTCGTGTACAACTTAATAGAGTGTTGGCGCATTAATAATTACTATTACAAAACTGATATTGCAAAATTAGTCGAATTTTTAATGTTGGCTGTCATTTTATTCACATTATCATTAAAAATAAAGGATTAAAAGCTGATTTTATTATTTTATTGTTGGTATTGCACCCTCTTTTTCTTAGTTGAGTTACTTATCCATGATAACTTTTCTATTTTTCTGCAAAGTGGCCGACTAATATTTAACCTACTATGTGAAGTGACCTAAAACTTTTATAAATAATACTGTAGTGCTTTCTTTCATACTCAATCCCAATAATGCGAATTATAAAAACCATGTGTATTGCTTCAGTGTTCTAAAATTGGTCCAATAATAGTTTTATTGACCTCCTTAATCAACATAACCTTAAAATACTGATTGTATCCCAGACATTCGGTATAATATAAGTGTGATAATGTATTATTCATTTACTTATGTGAATATACACTTGTTCTCATATTGTTCTTATGTATGTATTTGCCCTTATTGTATTGTATTGTAAGCTAGGATAGTTGGTGACGATAGATATAGGTGACACCAGGGACCAGTTACAACTTTTCCATTATTGATTTCAGGTATTATTCCTCTTACAATGTTTTACCAATAGACTATTGTTTTTTTTTCCATTTAAAATCTGTTCTTTATTGATTTAATACAAAGTTATACTTCAAAATAAATTATTTAGATAAGATACATAACGAAACACATTAGAAATAATAAATCAGTTAAGCAGTAAAGAAAGGGGTAATAAGATAATTAAAGAATTAAGCGCCATTTATGTACTGATCAAACAGGCTGCTGATCATGCATCGCAGATTTCAAACAGGGTGGTTTGCAGAGCCCATACTGAATTGCTACTATTATACTATGTTTTTATTGAAACAATACGAGTTGGAAATAGATCAAAAATAATAATCAGAAATGATATTTTTTCAAATTACAAATACAGGTCTTGTCAAATTTAAGTGCGACCGCTGGTTGTAAGTTCACTAGCCTTTCGGTAATCCAGCAGATATCGGATCTGAACACTGCCGGATCACCAAAAATACCGGATTTCTAGAAATCACTAATAACGAGGCATTCAAATGTCGGAGAAGTTAAGTGCCAGATTATAGAGGGAGTACTATATCTACTTTATAATTCTTGCCTTTTGCCCTCCATAACAAACCACACTTTGGCTATGGATTATAGTGCAATTTTAATAAATGAATAATTTACCAACAGTGAATGATCCTCAAATCTTCAATGAAATAAAGTATATAGCAATTGTGCGACTCTTGTGAAGAAACTTCTATCCAATTCAAAAATTGTAGGAAAAACATTATTTCATCTACTTCCCTAGTTTTATATTCCATAATTCTATATAACCAACACAATTCAAATTCACAAAATGGGATGGAGATCACTGGTGTTATGCATTTCGTATTTTATTGCCGTTTCTCCTCTTTACTATTACTAAATACTAATGCGCTAATTTATAAAATGAGCGACGTAACAGAGGGGGAGGAATCTATTCTAACTTATAATCTATTGTTGATTTTCTGGTAATAACGGTCATGTACTTATTGTATCTTATATCTGCATATATTATATAAATAGCATGCAATCGGACATATGGTTCTTCAACTATATACATTTTCATTTAATACGTTTACTCGAAATATTTTTTTAACTTATATTTGCACTCAGGCGGACCGGAACGCATGAAGAAATCAATCTATTCAGATGTGTACATTTGATGTTCCCGCTGTTCATTTCTACCAACTCGCAGTATATGTGTGAGAGTGTGCGTATGTGTGGGTGATGAGATTGTGGTGGAAACCGACCGCAACTGGCGGTAACCCTGATTTTATTAAGATAAGTGTATTCGAGCTACATTTTACTAGTGGCGACATCTATATTTTTATTGCCTCCATTCTTGCATGTCAGCAATTACAGGGGACCCTTAATAAATTCAGGGTTACTGCCATTCGCACGTTGATATACACAACTAATAACTAATTTCCGGCAACGGAAACGAGAAGCTTGAAATATTTTCGTTCTCGTTCCCGTTTTCGTTACCGTTCCCGTTTTCGTTACCGTTCCCGGGTTGTTGTGAAGCGGCCTTTATTTCTTTTTAAATTAGGCAACCCATCTTTCAAATTCGTAGTTCCCCGCCTGGTTACAAATTAAACAAGGTGTACAGACACAAAAGAAATATTGAAAAAGGAAACCCTCAATTTCTTGTGTATGAATTAAATATACATATTATTATTTATTTCAAATATTTATTCTTGTAGCGTGTACCAACGTTTTGTATTTTAATTATACAAAAAAGGTGATTCCCAATATTACATCACAATGTGTAATTCACACTATTTCGCATTATTGCTGAAGTGCATTGTATTGTTGAGTGCTCTGTTCAAACATTCGAAACATCCGTCGCCGGGCAACGCAGGGATTTTCATTTCGCACACACCTTTGGTTGGCAAAATTTTCTATCAAATCAAAATCAGCTGGTATTTATTGTCTTTGATCCGAATTGAAACATTCTGTCTCCCCGATACCGTTACTCGTCCCGCACCCGGTTTACGATGGAAAAGGTAACACACAGCGGAGTCGTCGACAAATTGGCCGGTTTGAAAATTAAGGAATCGCCACAAAGTCTAAATAATATTGTCGATGGTGTGAAGAAAACCCGCAGGAAAACTAGGTTCACCTCTCCGAACGGTGAGTATCTACATCTCTTATCCCTTGTAAATAATATTTTATTGTAAATTCTCCTTACGAAACGTTGTAATGGTTGAGGTTTGTGTTTAACCGTAAAACTCTATATTGATTGATCCTCAATAATGTTTTGGTGTAATTTTAGTAAATATCAAAATTCATCACAATATTTGACATAACTTTAATGTAAGGTGTTATTTACTTGCCAATTCCCCATAAGAATTTTATTATCCACATTAGATGATCTTCCGGTGGTTAGACTTGAGTTAATTCAATTTTCTCCACTTTAATGATCATGGGGGGTGCATACGCCCAATGCTATACTTTACTGTGGTAATATGGTGAATAAGGCCACTCAATATCGGGGTTTTAGGCGTAATAAAACTTGCTGGTCCCAGACAAAATTTTTACAATTTTATTGTAGTCATCAGTGCAGTGACGGTTCGCGGGGTTTTTTCTGGTACGGCCGAGGAACAAGAGGTGGTAATACAGATAGGTGCGGTCACGCAGCCAGCCGTCTCTGCAACTGACCCTACCTATCTGTATTGCCACCCTTGTTACCTCAGCCGTACCAGAAAAAAACCCGCGAACCGTCACTGCATCAGTGTTATACTTTGGAATATTTAAACCAAGTTTTAACTGCCATATTAAGGGAGTGATTATTAATAGCTCGTGACTTCATTTATCGGAATTGTAACAATTTAAAAAATATAAATATCTTAATAACTCAATATAGGGCTCACAAGCGCTCTAAATTAGAATGTCCTCATTTGATCACCTCAAAACCAATAATAACAATATACCGGGTGTTCGATAAAAAAACACCTGCAGCAGGATTCCACAAGAGCCGATATGTTGACTGCGAGTCGATGGCTTTGGAGTCGCAAGCAAACCAAATCAGTATTCCCTATCGCTCACGTTTCATGGCTCATGCTCGTTCAGACGTTTTCGGCGTTAGAACCCTTACACTGTTGACGGATTTCGTTTTAATACCCTTGTGTTATACGGACATTTGTCCGAAGAGAGTTGCATTTTAATAAGCGCAGAACTCTGTATTACAATCAGCACTACATAAAGTAGTAATACAAGTGTAGAACATAAATTATACATCTAACAGCTGAAATGTGTTCAATATATCAATATTATGCACACGTTAATATACAGGGTGTTTCAGAGCTCTGGGAACGGTCAATCATGTGTTTATTTTTCAAAATTTCGAAAAATGTTTAATACAAAAGTTGTGTATAATAGTGAGCTGCACGCCCTAAAAATATTTAAATTTATAGAGGGTGTCTCATAACAAAGTTACAGACCAAACTTATGTTTTTTTTAAATGGAACACCCTATATTTTTTGTCATTTTTGAATTATATGGAGCAAATAAAGGTGAGTTACTTCGATACTCCCTATACCTATTGTTTGCCGTTTTCGAAATATTTGAAGATTTGTTGAAATGCATGGTCTGGATGAAATTTTATTTTTACTCCAGTGATTGATGTTGAACGATTAAAATCATTTCTATTATTTCTATCTTTCAGATTATAATAATTATTCCTGATATGATAATCGCCGAATACAAGAAAACTATTGAGATTAGGAACAGGGAATCCTTATACAATCTGAAAGATAATTGGATTCTACTTAAGAATACGTTACTAAATACAGGGTGTGCCATTTGAAAAATCGAAGTTATTCAACTTTATAAGTTCTGTTTTTCTACCGCATTTTTCTTATCACCCTGTATAATTTTTTGTATGAAATCATGGTTGGCTCTATAGTTCGAACCTTCAACCAAATAATAGAAATGATTTTAATCGTTCAACGTCAATCACTGGAGCAAAAATAAAATTTCATCCAGACCATGCATTTCAACAAATCTTCAAATATTTCGAAAACGGCAAACAATAGGTATAGGGAGTATCGAAGTAACTCACCTTTATTTGCTCCATATAATTCAAAAATGACAAAAAATACAGGGTGTTCCATTTAAAAAAACATAAGTTTGGTCTGTAACTTTGTTATGAGACACCCTGTATAAATTTAAATATTTTTAGGGCGTGCAGCTCACTATTATACACAACTTTTGTATAAAATATTTTTCGAAATTTTGAAAAATAAGCACGTGATTGACCGTTCCCAGAAACACCCTGTATAACACCAAGATAAAATATTATCAGGCATTTGCAACATTGTAGATTTGGCGCGAATATGCCTATTAACCGTCCTTTTATTACTTCTTGTTCTTCATTGTAAAATGGTATATGATCAGTTTGCACTTGTATTAATATATGAAATAATAATAAATAAGATAAACGTCATAATTTAAGAGTTATGAGAGGAACTCCAGAGATTCAATTTATCCTTTCACATCAGTGACGGTTCGCGGGCTTTTTTCTGGTACGGCCGAGGTAACAAGGGTGGCAATACAGATGGTAGGGTCAGTTGCAGAGACAGCTGGCTGCGTGACCGCACCTATCTGTATTACCACCTCTTGTTCCTCGGCCGTACCAGAAAAAACCCCGCGAACCGTCACTGTTTCATATTACCGGAAAAATGTTTATTGATTTTTTGACTTTCTCCGAAGTAAGTTTTTGTGTTTTTTTTTAATTCAAAATTTCAAAAGAATATTCGTTTTGAGGTCCCCCGAGGCTATTCCGACCATTTTTTTAAAATGTACATGTGCGTATGTATCTGTGGGCGCTGTATCTCAAACTACTTAACATTTTCAGATTAATCCTTGAACAAGATCCTTATTTGACAATCTGAAGAATTGAGAAACTTTTGGTAAAATTTCATATATGGAGGTCAGTCTTTACCTTAACCGTTTTTTTTTAAATTTTTTACCATATTACCTAAAATATAAAAAGTATTACAAAAACACTTTAAGAAATGTTGAAGACAACGGAAAACTAAACACCTTGTGTTTATAAATATTTTTTATACACTGCTTAATTTTCGAAAATGAAAATAAAAACTGAATTATTTGGTCATTTTTGGTTTTTAATTACGAAATTATAGTAGTTACAAAATTTACATAAACATAAATTATGTACTTCGATTGAACGATGAACGATTTATAAACAATAAGTATTTTTCGAAAACTCGCAGAGTTTTTAAAAAATCGATAAACTTGGAAATTATCACAATAATTCCAATTACATTTCGGAGAAAGATACATGATGGCCACATCAACATTTTTTTTTAATAGTAATTTCTCTTCATTTACTGTGGTATAGGGATAATTAGCAAAAACCAAAAACCGCTCAGTAAGGGCACATCTGCCTATATTTTAAATGCCGCGATAAAATAGGCAGAGAAATCCATAGTTTGAGTAAGAAATTCGATGCCCTCACTTGCTCGACGGCCTTGAGAAATTTTGTCAGTCGAGAGTCGGTACGGAATCGCTGGCTTGTGACAAAAGTTGGTTTAGTCGGTATCGACTCGATACGGAATCCCGCCGCTTTTATTTATTGACCGATATGAATGAACTAAAAACTGAGTCAAAAGTCAATGGTGTTTTAAATACTAACAAATGACATCAATATTGATTTTTTTCAATAATAACTTCATTGCCAAATAATAGTCAACTTAAAATTTTTAAATGGCTGCCCATAATGGTTTAATTTTGTTACATTAGACATTATTTTTCTGAATCCAATAATGCCCAATATGTTGTTTTTCATTCAATATTTTGGTCGAAAAAAAATTAAAATAAATCCATTTAAAATTATATTTTTGAAAAATATATGGAAAAAAGTGACAAATGTCATTTGTTGTAAGGTTATGTCAAACGTGAATAGTAAGGACCCAATAAACAAGTACCAATGTTACAACTTAATGTAGAATAGAATAAATGCAGGATATATAAAGTTAATAAATAAATAAAATAAGTAGTGCAAGTATTAATTCATTTGCGATTTAGGTGTTCTGTGATTATTGTAAACATTAGGTAAAACGTCTAACTCTGCAAGTTTACGAAATTGTTGATCCACTCTCTTCGGCTTTCTAAAGGCTCCAAATCGTCTCAAATTTTCTTCTAACCTTCTAAATTTAGGTTCTGGTATTCGCTGCTCTGGAAACCGTAGATGATAAATCCATGCTGCAGCTCTTCAATTTCTGTTACATAGAAAATCTTTGACTATATACTAATGGACTGCTAACGCCAGCTTCATGTGTGTCTCCAAGCAAGGGTGGCGCGGCGAGACCCTAAGTGGTTGAGGTATGTTACTAAATTGGTAGCCATTTTGTGTCTATGACATTTGATTCGACTTGGCAGTGCAGTTTCTTGTGTTTTAATCACTTCAATACATATTGTGATACTGTGAAATTTATTAACAACATGGCGATATACTGCTTTGTTGAAGGAGATTATGTATGCCACCGACGTGATAATAATACTGTTTGACCGATGTACGGGTAAGTTAATTTTTAACCAAAAATGCTGTCAACCTAACAAAAACAAAATTGTTTAAAGGACAATAAATAAAACTATTTTGTTCACGAAAATGTTATAATGTGCTCATTACTTAACTGCATGCTAAGCTTTAATGGGGTACATTGGACACTTAATTTCATTAAACACGGTAATTCGCGCTTTAATTCACAGAACGCGATTTATGATAATATTTTGTTTACTCCGTTTAATACTGGTTTTAATTTTTTTCAATTGTAATTGTAATTACAACTTTAATTTCGATTTTAATTTAATTGTGATTTTGTTTTTGTTTTTGTTTTTTTTTAAATTTTGATTTTATTTTTGATTTTAATTTTCGTGAACAAAGTATAGTGTACAACTCTCATATAATGACTATTAATCACGAAAACGATGTTTGCGGAACGAGCCGCAGGCGAGTGGAGCAAATCGTTATATGCTCGTTGTACAATATACTATTTACATTCTCCGATTTCATTACACCCAGTTGTATAACCTTAAAATAATTTTACTGCATTTTCTGGATTGTAAGATCAATTACTTTATAAATCATAAGGATTCTGCTTTCCAGTTTTTAAATTAGCCTCCATTTTCGGCTCCGGGGCGGGACTAATATCGGGTTGTAGCTCGCGGACATATATTTGAGCAGTGACGGAGGGGGACTAGCAGTCCATATGTATATAGTCAAAGTAGAAAATAAATTTGTAACATGTCTGTTAATTCGCTATTGTTCATGATTATGTCTGAAACTCACATTAATAACAAATGGTTGACATTACTTATACTGGGCGAGTTTTTTTTCATTATCACTATGGGGATCTCGGGAACGGTAAGAGATACAGATTCGGTTAAATGGGGAAAGATTTGCAGTTTTAGAAGCTTACCCAAAATCCGTTTTCGTTTTTTAGAAAAAATGCATGGTTTACTTGATAAACGCAAAAAACTAAATTTTGGCAGTTTCTGTAATACGAAATATATCGAATACCGATATAGTTACAAAAAAAAGTCAAAGGAAAAACTTTTAGGTGTTAATGAATATTTCAACAATAATTTATTTTGATGATTGTCATTTGTTTCGTTGTGTAGATATAACACAAACATGCATTTTTTTTTTATGGGAATCATAGTCGGCCATCACATTTTCGAAAAGTATATTTTTTCTGGTTACAATGATATAAGGGTTGATATACTTATTTTCACAAATAAAGCTAGCACAAATTATCGTATTCTTACAATTATGTAAGTTGTCAGCTATACCTTCCACTCCGTTAATCACGGAACAGATTATTCAAGAAAATGTCGAAAGAGATAAACGAAAGGACAACATAATTATTTATGGACTCCAAGAGCCAAATCTTGAGACTAAGAACGATCTAATAGAATCTGATAAATCCACAGTATCAGATATCTTAAAAGCTTTTAACATTCCAGATGCCTGGAAACGTGCACATATAAATCCATTTTATAAAAAAGGGGACAGAACCTTGTTAGATAACTATAGGCCGATTACAATTTTGTCAAACTTTGCGAAGGTCTTTGAACATACTGTATGAACATACCTATTTGCTTGTGTTAAAACATTAATTTCACCACATCAACATGGGTTTATGCCGGTTCGGTCAACTGTAACAAATATGGCAACAATAACACGGCATATTAGTGAAGCTATTGAAAGGAGAGGACAGGTGGATGTGATCTGCACAGATTTTGCCCATGCTTTTGACAGCACAGATCACCATATTCTACTTGAAAAAATATCTGACTTTGATTTGGAACTCGTACCATTAATTTTCAAAATTCTTATCTTGTGGATCGAGCTAATTATGTATGCTATAACGGCTTCAAATCATATGATTTTGTATCTACATCAGGTGTACCGCAAGGTTCAAATCTCGGACCACTTTTATTTATAATGTTCATTAATGACCTCATTGTATCTACATCTTGTCATGTACTAGCTTATGCAGATGACCTGAAAATATTCACTAATATTAATAGTCCTGAAGACTCGATTTTACTTAATATCTAATTGGTGCTATGATAATAAACTAAAGTTAAATGGTCATAAATGCGCTTATGTCAGTTTTGGCCATGTGGTGCGTTTAAACTATTTTTATAACATACAGGGATTTCCTTTACAACAACTTACCGAAGTTCAGGATCTTGGAGTAAGATTCGATAAATGCATCAGATTCTCGCAACATATAATCTATGTAAATCTGCATCTAAAACGCTGGGGTTCATTATGCCTATAAGTAAATATTTTAATAGTGACACTTTACTTAAATCCTTATATTCTGCACTTGTGAGGAGCAAATTGGAATATGCTTCTTTGTTTTGGTACCCCCACTACACTTACTTGTCACTATTAATTGAACATGTACAAAGACGATTTTTTAAGTTTTTATCCTATAAAATCGATGGTATCTATCCTGAACAAGGTGCTGATTATACACAATTGCTTGGACAGTTTGATTTTGAGTCATTATCTACCCGGAGGGTCAATAGTAGTGCTAAGATGAAGAAAAAGCTCATTCATGGACTGGTTGATTGCTCTGATCTTTTATCAAAGGTTAATTTTTTTATACCTAGAATTTCATCACGCCAAAGCAATACCTTCCATACTCCATTATCCAAGTCGAATAATCTGTACAAATCTCCTGTTTTTCATATGAGCAGGAATGCCTCAATCAAGTGTTCTTAGATATAACAGGTGGGGCAAAAGTCCCGCTACCATTTTGATTGCCTATAACTTTGCTCAAAGAAAAGATAAGTATGTTTGATTTTCATAAAAACTTTATTTGGTCTTTACATTTTTTTTTTCGTTATGATTGGAAAATTATATCGGCTAAATGGTGACCGCGATTTGCTAGGCAACTTTTGGCTCTTTTTAAGGCATTTCTCATGACATCCTGCTACATCTCAGGCTGAATTTCTTCAATTTCGTGACGAATATTGTCTTTAAGATGTTGAATCGTTTGGGGCTTATTCACATAAACTTTTGATTTCAAAAAACCCCATAAGAAAAAGTCTGGTGCTGTTAAATCCGGAGATCTGGCTGGCCATGCTAAATCGCCACTTCGCAAAATTAGTCTTCATGGAAAAACGTCATTCAATAATTTAATTGTTGTACGAGCTGTGTGTGCTGTGGTCCCATCTTGCTGAAATCACATATCCTCTAGTCCTTGCTCTTCCATTTTAGGCACAAGAACATTTCAAATCATGTCTTGGTACCGTTCAGCATTAACAGTAACTCCAACACCTTGGTCATTTTCAAAAAAATAGGAAGCAATGATGTTTCCAGCATGAATACCACACCATACCGTTGTTTTTAGTGGATGCAATGATGTTTCATGAATTAATTGAGGATTCTGTGTTCCCCAAAACCGACTGTTCTGTTTATTAACATGGCCACTGAGAAGAAAGTGGGCTTCATCGCTCATTATCAATTTAGACGAAAAATCTTCAATTTCACCAGACAGCCTTAGGCTGTACTGAACTCATTGATCAGGATCTTTCCTGGACTAATTGAATTTTGTACGGGAACATTTTTAAATGTTTTTAAAATTCGCATTAAACTGCGTGCAGAAATGTGTAACTGGGAACCACGTCTCCGACTTGATGTTTCTGGAGACTCTGCAACACTCACCAGAGCCACATTTTCAGCATTACGAGACGTCCGTTGTCTTCCAGAACGAGGCCTGTTTTGTGAGGCACTGGACGATTAGGATATTTTTGACGCAATTTCCGCTGAGTGGCAATAATGGAACGATTATTTTCAATAAATATTGTCACTATTTCTGCTCGTTCTTGTGGCGTATATTTCCCCATAATAAAATTTTGACGTCTACACAACACAATGGTTAAAGCGAAACTGAGCTAAACGTCACAGAACCCAGATGGCGCGCAATCAAAATGGTAGCGGGACTTCTGCCCCACCCGTTATTTGCTTAGATATACTTACATTTATATTATAATTTAGTGATTATTATTATTATTATTTATATTACTTATTTATATTTAAGAATTTTTTGTAATTTACATATTTACAACTAGCCAATAGCTACTATCTAACTTTATTTTTTTTTCTCTCATTACTTATACCGAGTGTCTGGGATAAGGGGCGAACATAGGGATTTAACATGTAAAATTAAATATGTGTAATTATTAGCTCCCCTATCCATTTTAGAGAAAAATCGTAAAGGAATATTTTTTAGAGAATTAAAAATTGTAAATGAATCATCCATTTAATTTATGTTTGTACCAGAATTCACCTCTAAAATGAATAAGGGAGCTAATAATTACATATATTTAATTTTACATGTTTAATCCCTATGTTCGCCCCTTATCCCAGACACTCAGTATATTTGTAGTATTGTCCTGTAATTGATGACTGTTGGGCAATTAAAGTATATTATTATTATTTTTTGCAGTAGCTGTAATCACATATTGTGATTATTTGTGGGCCCCTGTTTATCTCCTTGCATTAAGATAAGTACACATTCCTCTTGTTATCATTTCCGTTATTTGTTATAGATATAAATTTGATATGCTCAGCGATTATAATTATCAATGCACAATGTTCTATATTTACATAAATGACATTCAATTTGATAATTCCTTATTGATAGGTGTTGTTACTAATGGTATTGCAAAAGAAGTACTGCTGCATAGCTGCCTGTAACCAATCAATCAAGAGAGATACAAGATTCAGACCACAAGGTGCCGCGCTGCAGAACGACTTTTGTTTTCTATGGGCTGTTGATTTTCATCATAATTTCATCCAATATTATTTATCGACACTGAAATGTGACAAATGTTAATAAGTGACTTTGTTAATGAAACCTGTCCCCCCTGTCTTTGAATCAGGGTTGGGAAATATGATATTTATATAAATATCAAAATATCAGATATGTATTGATATTTAACCATTTTTTTTTTATCTAGGACGTTTCATCGCCGCCGGTTTGCGCCCGCCGGTTCACGCCCGCCATTTCGCCGCCGGGCCAGCTCGCCGCCGGCCATTTCGCCGCCGGGACAGTTTGCCGCCATAATTTTTATACAGTAAACTACATGTGCATTAAGTGATCATATGAATTGGAGCAAGCAAGCCTTTATTTAATTATTTATTATAAAGTGTATTAATCCTGAAAATTGGAAAACATTGTAGGGCATTTAATCAGATGTACTTGTTTTCCCAAGACATCTCTTTCGAATATGGTTTTAGCAAAACCCGTAAGGAATTGCTATTACGTGGTAAATTTGCAATTGAATGTCCTTTGGGTTGGATTATCAAATAAAGAATTAAATTGTTGGTTATTTATATTTCTATTTAAGTAGTTATGTAATATATATTAAATAATAAACATTTTTCTGCAGCCGTCCCGAAAAGAAAACTTTCGGTGGGATTTATTATATCGAAAGTACCACTTTACATAAATCGTACCGAAAGTAGTTATTTTCGGGACGATTTTGTTTCACTTTTGGAACGAAGGTCAAGATATATTTTTGCTTGGAAAAAAGCGCTTGAACAAGGTCATTTTGCAAAATATCAAGTTCTCACCTTCAATTATCATTTACTCGAAAAATTTCTTATGTAAGATGGCAATATTTTTATACTGCCAGTTAGACAATGACATGATCTCTCAAAATCAAAAACAAAAATAGGGGGTTGCCATTTAAAAACAAAGTGGATGACGTCATTACTTTAAAACAAATGACGATTAAAAATCGACTTTTATACCAAAATTTTTTTCCAAAAATATTTTATTTCGGTATTACTGAATATATTCCATACTTTAGGCGCGCACTGTATATATTTCATCCAAGGCTTGCTCTAATCTGAAATTCATTTGATCACTCAATATATACGTAGTTTACTATAAAATAATTATGGCGGCGAACTGTCCCGGCGGCGAAACGGCCGGCCTCGAACTGGCCCGGCGGTGAAACGGCGGGCGTGAACCGGCGGGTGCGAACCGGCGGCGACGAAACGTCCCATCCCCTTTTTTTTTACATGTTAAAATTTTATTATGCCCTTAACTGGTTATGTCGAATATATCCATCATGGTTAAAATTGTACCGAAACGGAAATGACGGATATATTCGCACTTTGAAAATCACCATTGCTTATAGGGATGGGCGATATTTCACGTATCTGTGATTTTTCATTGGCATTAAAAAATCACAGGTCGTTACTCTTACTAATAGGCGAATTTCACTGCTACTTAAAATCACTGTTACTTACAATCACTGTTACTTACAATCACTGTTACTTACAATCACTGTTACTTACAATCACTGTTACTTAATATCACTGTTACTTAAAATCACTGCTACTTAAAATCACTGCTACTTAAAATCACTGCTACCTAAAATCACTGCTACTTAATATCACTGCTACTTAAAATTACTGTTACTTAAAATAGCTGCTACTTTAAATCACTGCTACTTTAAATCACTGCTCCTTTAAGTCACTGCCAAACTGTGATTGCTACTTAAACTGTGACTGTTTCGTAAACATAATTGTAGTACAAGATGGTATTTCTAAATGTTATTTAATATTCACTACTTTATTCTCCCATTTTTGCAGGATATTGTATTTAAATTTTAAATAAATATTTAATAAGAAAGACAAATATTTATAAAATGCCATAGTATACCATATAAAATGAAATAAATTACAACTTATTACTAACAATTATTAATTAATTAATTGAGATTTTATAAAAACGAAAAAATTAGCTTGTCCGGCATGAAATTGAACCACAAACTCGCTGTGATCGAAAGTGATGAGTCACAATAAAAAAAATTCAAAATCCATATCTCCATTAAAAACTGTGGTATTTACAAAAACCAAATTGATTTTGAATAAGCGATACTTCGATATTTTTACTTTCTCCGTTACGAAGTACGAGAAAGTATTGTGATCGTGATTTTTTTTTCAAAAATTTTTTTTACGGAAATATCCGTTTTGGGGTCCCTAGATGCCATTTCAACAATTTCTGGAAAAAAATTTTTTGTGTCTGTGTGTGTGTGTGTGTGTGTGTGTGTATGTCCCCACATATTTGTGGCACTTTGTGTGTGCTACATCCTGAATTGTGGCGGAGGCGCGTTCTTGTGGCACCTTACCCTCCGTGCCACAAGTACATTCGGCTATTTCTCCATTGCTTCATATGTCACACTTACGACATTTAGTACCAATGTTAAAGAAGATCAGATTATTTCAGTTATCTATACGAAAATTCTCTAAAATCATTCTCACGAAAGTTATGATACCTTAAAAATAATTGTGTGTATGACGCCACATCATGGGTACCGATCATGTGTGCTACACACCAAATTGTGACAACCCTTGTTGGTAGCGCCACCTGGAACAAAATATGCTGCGTTGCCGACCTATCCCACATACCTACCGAGGGGATCGCATTGTTTGCTCAATTCTCGGGTTGGAAATAGATTTACAGTTGGCGTTAGGACTTGCAGTGTCCATTCATAAATATTTCAATTAAATAAATAACATAAATTATTAATAAATAAATATTGAAATATTAAAATATTAATGAAATAAGAAATTGTGAGTAGAGAAATTAATTAAATTAATAACAGTAATTATTAATAAATAAATAAAAATTGAATTATTTATGAAACATAAAATTGCAAACAGAGAAATAAAATGTACAATTAAATGTTAAAAATGCACGGAATTTCTTGTAATTGTCTAAATTATTATTGTTCTTGACAATTAATACCCAACTTAAATTGATTTTTTTGTTCCCACTTTACTTGAATTACAGTTAAAATTATGCATAAATTATGCAAATTCACCAAATTAAATAGCATTTATTTATATTAATTTATTGGATTCTGTTTTAAAGTTTAAACGGGTTCGGGATGATAAAATGATACAAATATTATTACAATCTTTATATGTATATAAAAAGTGCATGTAATATAATTTATTTCGTATTCAATTAACAAAATTTTCCCACTTTCTTTGAATTTTTAATTTTATCTATATGATTTTTAACACAAAATTTAATGTCAGTCCAACCGCGTGAAGATAATATAGAATTGCTATTCATACATTGTATGCAGTTTACTTTTCCTGGTACAGTATTTCTTTTTATGTGCGTTGCAAAAAACTTCAACACTGCTCCTTTCTCTGCACTAGAGCATTATACATCATATTAAGGATACAAATAGTTTATGATTAATTTTGAAATAGCACTAAACAATATTAATAAATATCATTACCTGAACATGTACGGGGAACAGGTACTTGAGTCGACACTTATATTAAAAAAATATTTTTTTAATGGAATAAAACATGTTTAAATAATTCTAATTAATCCCATCATATAGAAAAATAATTGATTTATATTACTAACAAAAATTTGCTTCAAAATTATATGATAAAATATACATTAACACAAGGTAAAAGTTTTAGCATGTAAAATCCTATGGCCCACGATAAAAAACATACTGTATATCTAACGGTCAATCCATGTCAAATCAACCAATGATAGTCGCTAATTTTTTTTTATTTTCCAGAAGTTTTAGCTATTTTTTAAATTTCTAACCAAAAAGCTAATAAAGTCTCAGTGATGAAATTTTAACCACTTAGTATAACACCATTAAAGAACGTTTTGTGAAAATATTGGGTTTTTAAAGTGTGTCCCTTCCGAGATATTTCAGATCGAAAATACCTGATTTTAGGAAAATTGCAATATTTGAAGACCCTTTAAAAAAGGATGTAACTCTCTGGCCTGATACTTTTTAGGGAAGTAGTATACTATAGACACTATATCCACAAAAAATGAATTTGAGTCTTCGTTTTATCTTTAACACTTTTCATTTTTAAAGAGAAGCTTTTTATTTTGGAAACGTTAACATTTACCTATTTTCTGCTAATTTACAATTTAGTATAGGCCTATATATATATATATATATATATATATATATATATATATATATATACTTAACAGAAAAAATTGTACATTTTATGTTCTTTAACATGGTTTCTTTTTGAACCAAATATCTCCAAAAACCGAGGAGCTACAGAGTTTAACGTAAATCTCTACAAAATGCAAAATAGGCTGACCCACCAATACAAAATGGCTGTTCACAAAAAAAACTGAACATCTGAAAAATTAATGCATAGCTGTTTTCAACTCTCTGAATATACTACAACATAGGTAAAAAAACGAAAATAGATAAATTTTGTCAGAGACCTTTTCAAATTAAATTGGTTGATTTGATTGACCCCTAAGAATTTTTAGTGACAATCTAAAGACAATAATCAAACAAACTGTTTTAAAAATATGTTTACTTCTTAAAAATAATATTTATTGTTTCAAAATTGTCTAACAATAAGTAAGAAGTTCGTTTGAAATGCATCTCCCTAAATATATGTTCATGAACGCTGGAATATTTAGGTTGGTTCATATACTTACATGTTTGTTTGCAAAATATTAGGAAAAGTTGATAAAAACCAAAGAAAATATGAGCGATTAGATTTTTCACCATAATTGCTTTGAATAGTATGAGAGTGCTGTCTTTATTCTGACAACAATTAAAATGTAACTCATTCTAATTTGGTTTCTGTATCGAATAGAAAATTCAGCAATGTACATTGGCGATTTACATTGTATTTATATGTTTATGCAAACTCCTGCTTCCCATACAGATGGCAAAAAAAGGCAATAGCATAACAAAAAACGTGTATTGTAACTTGTTACTCAAGAGTGAAAAAATAAAATTAAAATATTTGGGATTTCACACGAGTTACCGCGCTTGTCATCAATTGAAAATCTATAAATAGATTGTTAATAATTTTCTTAAAATACAATCCGGAATGAATTTTGAGTAAATTTTCAAATCGATGGTAATTATTATTACATTTTTTCACTTAAATTATTACAGATTTTCAAGAACTTATACTTTATTCTCATGGATTTATCCCACAACTTGCGGATGGGGTGTTTGCAGGTTTCTATGGATTAATAATTATAATTAATTTTTAGTAAATTTATAAAGTTTATAGGAGAGACATATTTCATTTCATTTTTTCATTTGAATGGCAAAAATATTGTTATTTTCAAATAACAACCTACCTTGTTGTTTACTTTTTAGATAGAGCATTTTTAACTACAATACAATACTATTTTTTCTCCACGACCACTGTAGAATTTAAGCATTCTGAAATCAATTTTGATCATAGAACGTACACATTCTCACTCTTGTTATGGATCAAAATAAAATGCACTTATGCGTTTTGCATGTAATTCATTCCATAATAACTAATGGAATGAATATTCTCACACCGTTTCGAATAAAACAATTAGCCTTGGATATCACAATTGTCAAAATACTATAAACATAACCACAAACGCGATAATAAAACGTAAGTTCTTTGTGTTAATTATAATTAATATACTAATACAATAATTATTGTATTAGTCTATTTTATCTGGTCGAGGAGAAAGTATAGTCTACTACTAGGTAAGAATGGAAATTCTGATGCTAGTCCACTCGCATCGAATTTCCATTTTAACCTTGTTACAGAGTATACTATTATACCCTCGCCTAAGGCATTTTTCAAGTTAATTTGACTAAAATAAGCGCTGCGTGTCTAAAATTTGTCGCATAATAACATTTTTTTTTAAATTATTTACCAAATTCAGTATTGCATCAAACTAAAGTTGATTATTTTGTTGCTATAACAATACACTTTTTTATTCTTTATGGAGATTTTTCTCTAGTAATTTTTTTTAAGTTGCATTATTAGAAATTTTTTGAGTAATTTCGTTTTGAAAATAAAAGCAACAGTGCGTTGTCCTAGCAACAAAACGATAAGTTCCAACGAATATCCAACATCATCACTAAACGCATTATTAAATTCCAAAGAACTTGTATACAAATCATTTTCGGATTCGGTAAATAAAATAAAAGTAAAGTCATTACGCAAAACCCTGACCGCTTATTTAGTCGATTTTTTTTTGAAAATGTTATTGTATTTGCAACCACATTTAATTGATGAAAATAACATTTTCTCATACCAGATTTACATTCCTTCCTTACAATTAGTTCAGTGATTTTTTAATTAAATTACGTTCATAAAACTCACATAAATGGATATTTTGTATATGCTGCACTGTCAAATAAGCTCCAATTATGTGTCTAATATTAATTTCTTGGTTTATTTGATCCATTCTCATTTTACTGTAAATGTGTAAATGTTGTTATGTGTTAATTGCTATTGTGTGTTAGTTTGGACCGGATATTGGGATGTGACGCATTCATTCGACGAATTCCTTTTAAAATTTAAAGGTAGAACACTTGGGGGTGACGAATGCTAACATCTGCGAAAGATAAATATTTGAGGCCTGGCTCCTACTTCTATACATATTTAAAAATAGACTTTTATTATTGCTATTTAAATTAATAACTTTCTGTAAATTTCTTGCTCTTTCAAACTGAATTTCAATGGCTATTGTAATGCACGCTAGAGAAATAAATCTTCGATTTTTTTATTACGTCCATTTTCTCAATAAAACTTTATTCATATATTTCTTATAGATTTTAATATAGAAATAAATACCAATCAATAATAATAACTTACTACAAAAAATAATGTTGGTAAAAATCAAACTATTATCTTTTAATTTTTATGCTATTAAGGAATTCATTATTTTTTGCTGCCCAAAACAGCGAATGGATAAAATAAACCATGAAATGAACATTAGATACATAATTTGCGAATATTTGAACGTGTGAAATACCCGAAATGTCCATTTATGTGACGATTATAAATTCAAAACTTACTAAAGTAAGGAGATATTGTAAATCTAAAAAAAATATGACTTACATCTACATTCAAATCCTTATTTCGAATAACTCTATCGACTTTTTTCTGACTACATAGTTTCGACAAATAAGTGTGTCAGTTTCGGACATAATTATTTTTTAAATGAGAACCGAAACTTTCAAATGACGAGTGTATCCTAAAATAAGTTTTTCAAAGCAAAAATTTTGTAAATCAGGGCTTGACGTTACTAATATGGCGGAATCGTAAGTGGTTTTTCTACCGTTTGTTTACTCATGACTTTACTAGTTTAGAGTTTTTCGAACAATTCTAAATTGTATATAACATTTACTAAATTAAAAATTGGTGGTTAAATAATAGCCTAAATTATACTATTTCAAGTAACGTTCGATGATTTTATAAACTTATATTTGCCTGAGCTATAAATCTGAGATATTTTTTCAGCTAAATCGCCGGAAATAAATAATGAATACCAATATAATATTTAATAAAAAATGTATTGGTTTTGATTTTCAAAAGTAAACTGATTTTTCTTCGAATAATGAATAATGCATAATTTACGGTATTAAACCTGTATTTGATAATCCTTTTGTGCCGTAAATTGTGTGTGTAATAGAGAAAAGTTAGACAGAACAACATAATGACAAATCTTTTTTTTTTCATTTTAAAATTTAATTTGAATTCATAAATTTTAGAATAATTTGCCTAATATTATAAACATAGTAAGATATGCTAAATTTGCGAAGTAAAAAAAATATAAATTGTGTTAATTGTGAGTTAAAATTATAAAACGTATCGGGAAGCAGCTGAAATATTTAATAAGAAACATCCAGACACAAATGTACATACAATAATTAATATTTTGAAATGAAAATAATTAAAACATATGGATATGTTAAAAATAAATTAAATAACAAACGTCGATAACTGAGGACTTTAAAGTGAGGACTTTAAATGTAATGTTATCTACAATAGAATATATTAAATATTAGCTGCGCAAAAGGGTAAAGATATGATGGCAAATATTTTGAAAGCACACAAATTCCACCCATATAAACCACATTAAAACCTAGAGATTATGTTAGTGGTTTCAATTTTTGTTCTCTTATCCAAGGAGAGTTAGAAGAGCATCCATTTTGGGTTAGAATAATCATGTTTGAAGATGAAGCTTCATTTAATTCAAATGGTACAGTGAGTTCCCAAAATTGTCGATGATGGAATGACCTTCAACCCTAACTAACTAACGAAATAAATATTCATTACTGTAGTATTGTGTACATTTTTATCTGGATGTTTGTTATAATATATTTCAGCTGCTTCCCGATACGTTTTATAATTTTCAATCACAATTAATACAATTTCTATTTTTTCTCCAAACTCAATGTCACCGGAATTACTATTCATTTATAATGTTTAAATAATATCTGATGTTTAATGACAGACCTGTCACTGTCATTTCAACATTTGAAATATCAATGTGCATGTATCACTGTAGAGAAAAAGAAAAATTACAAAATCTTATTTTTAGCAACAGGTATACATGACTGTATGATTGAACCCAGTTTTCAATTCTAAATAACTTTTCTTTATAACAGTTCTTGATATTGTCAAAAATAAAGGTACTTTATTCTGGAACAAAATTCATATTTTCACACAAACTCCGTATATGACCAATAAAATTTGACAGCTGATGGTTGCATTTTAGGTTTTGGACCATGCAGAACTTTTTATAAAGAATAACTTTTTTCCTAAAATTAATTTTCAAATGGGATGGTTGAGAAGCTGCAAACTAACATCATTTATTACAATGCAAAAAAAAAATTAAATATATTGATACCAACATAAGCACAACTTATAAGATGAATTGATATGTAGTGTATTTTTTACTGTGAACTTTTAAAGTTTTCATATTAAGTTTTAAGTGGTACTATATTAAAATTTAATTATTTAACTGTTGATATGTTAACTTTGATAACCGAAATACGAGAAAATGTAATTCATGTCAATGTCATTTTCCAAAAAATTAAGCAAAAACCTATGAATTACAATCTATTGTCTGTTATAAAAATGTTCTAATTATAAGAACAATCAGTTCGCTGTAAAAAGATAAAATTTTAATATGGATTTTAAGCAAATATTTTCATATGTTAAAATATGGTCCAAAAGTTAATTTGCAAAATCTTAACGGCCGTGGTAATAAAATACACGGCATATTATAACATACCCCCTAAAAGCATAATCTATTAATAATATATCATCTAAACCTATAATTTGACTAAATTACAATGTTCGAAAGACATTTATTAGCAAAATATGTAAATTTAGAAAAACAAATTGAAATTGTATTTAATTAAAATATTTGATACAATTAAAATTATTTACCGTTTTGTGCCAGTTATTGAATTCAAATCACATAAATTCAATGGGCAATTGACTCTTAGCTCGATTCGTACTAGATGATACTTGTAATAATCATAATACTGAAATAAAATTGCAACGGATATGCCCGTGTGTCACATCACTGAAATCAGCAAAAAAAATCTGATTTAAATATGTATATATCATAAATTGTGCCCACAATGAAAACGAAAGCTAAGTGTAAAAAAACAAAAACTAACCCTGTAGATAAAAATCGTTCGCCATTTGATAAGACGTAAAAAGATGCCGTAGGAACGTTTTTACGAAATTACGATTTACACTTCTTTCCAAACTGCAGAGAAACCGTTAAAATAATTTAAATGTTAAAGCAGATTATTAATCAACATAAAATTCTGCAAAAGTGTCGAATTTAAACCTACCCTCTATTTCCTATAATAAGCTATATCCCCATACTCGCCCTCGAATTTCAATCACCCTTTATATTTCACCCGATAGCTGACGAGGCAATTCAAGTACAATTACTCAAAATATAGCTTTAAAACATTTTCGTATATTCTGTTATATTTTTTATACCAGAAAAGTTTTAAATGTATAAACCTCACTAAAGACGGTTGTAACATAATTAGTATTATCAACCTACCTAAAATAACTGGATGTAACAATAGTTTCAAAAAGGCCAATAATTTTAATCCTATTACAAAAGTTTGCTGTAAAAGTTGTGAGCTTTCATACATTTAAAACATCAAGAGACTATTTTTATTGTCCCAGCAGAAATCTTGGAGCATGTCAAGCACAAACATAAAAAATCACTTTTTGTCAAGGTTATTTAATTAAGCCATGCATATTCTAAAGCTATGCTTATTCTAAAATATTTATTTTACCATTTTTCAATTAGTTTATAAGGCACATTTTGATCATAAACCCAAACTTAAAATGTTTGTACAATAAAATTAGGTTAAATTATTAGTTCAAAGGGTATGGTTTAATACTCGTTTTTTTATAGATATTATATAAATTTATGGTTTCATCGTACAAATCCTTGTCGTGTGGGACCCAAAAATATTTATGGGGGCCTATTTAGGTTATTGGAGAGATAATTTCGGAAAAATTGTATTGTCATGCTCCGCTGTTTATAATTATTTAAATCCGAAGGGTAAGTACATAAGAAATCATTCTCGTTTTTCTCCTGTGCTAAGTTCCTTTATTATCCAGTAACCAATATTTATAAATTATTGTTTTCTGTGGTTACATACAAAAGTATTTTAAAAGGATAACAGACAAGAGTTTGCTAATATGCATAATTATGTAATATTAACGTGATTATTTCCGTTTTTGGCCTCTTCAACTACCATTTTTTGACTTCGATTTCGTTCTGAGCCGAAACTTTGTGATGGTTATAAATTTAAAAAAACATATAAATAAGGAGTCTAAATCTAGTTCATAGCGTAGCTTTGAGTGGGTTATCTTTCAAATTGTATTAACAAAAAAAGTCATTGCTTCAATTTGTGGATATTATTTTTATTTCCTTAATTTGAAAGTTAATACAGACATTTTCATATTTATTTTCAAAAACAAAACTCTCATTAGCGTAATGAAATTGATTTGCCAAAGGCAATAAACTTTACATGTGGAAACATTTTGGGGGTTATTAATATTTTGAAAAAATGATGGGATGTTCAAATTCAATTTTTGAACATGGTAAGGAAATTACAAACATACGTTAGCCCTTATGATAAAATTGACACTGACAAATTGATTTCATGACATTACCAGTGTTTCGTTTTCGGCTTTGAATATGAAAATTATAAATTTAATTTATCTTGAATTTGATACTATTTTAAATTGAAAATTCACGTGACTTTTAAACGTTTAATTGTAAAAAACTGTAAGAAAAATAATATTTGTCTACCTTTTAAATTAAAAGGGAAAAAAGGTTTAAAAAACTACAAGAGCTTAAAACAACTGAAGACGGAAATTTTTCCTCACGAAGATACTTCACGATTTATAAATGAGGATTATATTCAAGATAAAATAATTCTAGATTTAAATATTATTCACGTTAAATCTTTATATTGAAACTGCATTTTTAGTGTTTATAGTACTAGGAAAGTTGTATTTTCAAACATTTATAATATCCAGATGTCGGCATTGTTCGTCTCAGCAGTCGAAAGCAGGTACCAAGCGTCCCTTTAAATTTTTAAAAGGAATTCCTAGAAAAGAGGACAGACGACTCATTTCAAAATCCGGTTCAAACCAATATCATTCATATTGTTTATTCTGGAGACTTCCACTTCTTTATACATGTTGAATAATATAATAAAACACTTTTCACTTTGTTTTGTATAACATGGTAATATATTCAAATTGAACCGGATGAGAAATGCTTGTTTTATTTTCATGTTTGAAAATGGTAGGCGTTGTTAGCGAAACATATTATACAACATAATTCATATTTTATTTATCCTTCGAGTATATTCAAATTCTAAATAGTATTTCTCATTATCTCTATAGTTGTGGTTTTTATAGTCGTTTGTAGCGATACTTGCCGCTACATAGTAAATTTTATACACAAAACATATAACTTTTAAAAGTAACCTGATAAATTATAAATACATTCATGAATCTTTTAAATAACTTATAATCCTTAATAAATGAACCATTTATGTTAATACTATAATTCATAGAAGTATATTTTTTTAAGTAAACAGAAGTTTTTCAATATATCGAAATTTTGTAAGTGATAAAAGAAAATCATTCGTTGTAGATAATTAAGAGAAACATCTTATTTTTAATTGTTACAATAATACAAATGAGTGAAATAAGTAGAGTTTACACTATATTTAATGGTAATGCATATCTATAGTATAGATCTTTATTTAATAAAAAAATTATCAAGTTGACTTTGATTTTAAAATACTTCATATGCAACTTGTAATTTTTAAAATGAAATTGCTGAACTTTCTAATTGAACCCCTGTATAATTAGAAATAGATTATAGCAAGGTATAATCATTTTAAATTACGCACAAGACATTGTACATAAATTATTAACAAAATGTTTTGTAGCGTTTTTATAATTAAACATTTTTTATTTTAAGTAGAAAATGTGCATATTTTAACAAAATATAGAAAAACAATTGGTACAAAAGTTGTGCAGAATAGTGACTTGCACATTATAAAAAAAAATCGGAATTTATACAGGGTGGTTCAATAAAAGTTATACACAAAACTTTTCTTTTTTTTAATGGAACACAATATATATTTTTACATTTTTAGATTCCTCATTACGTAAGGATTATTGAAACGATATAAAGTTCTATGGGTTTGAACCATATCGTTTCTATGTTATTCAGTTGTTTATATAAAAATTTGAACACATTTGTCCCAGCTATAGTTAATTTAGTTGTACAGTTTTTTTGATCATTGGTCTTCAAAATTACTGATGAGATTTCGAAAAGTACTTAATCTTTATAAAGTGTTCATTTTGGAAATCTCTACAATTATTGTTAATGAAAATTTCATGTAGAAATTATTATTTGATAATATTGGAACGAAAATTTCAAATTATTTTCATTATCAATACTTGTAGAGAATTCTAAAATGAACACTTTATAAAGAATAAGTATTTTTCGAAATCTCACTAGTCTTTGAAAAAATTGATATACCGGGTGTAACTGAATTCTGGTAGACCCCGAATATCTTTTTTATCTTTACATATATCGTTTTGAAATTTAGGATGGTGCTTTAAGAGAATAAATTGGGTCAGCAAGCGGAATTTTAATAAAAAATCTATTTCCGGTTTAACCGGAAATGGCCTTCTTTTCTATTTCAGATAGAACACCCTGTATATTTTTACATAATTTAATTCCTATCTATATTCTGAGTTCATAGATGTATCATAAGTGACCATCCGGTTGTTTATTTTTTGTTTAAAATTAATTTAAATTTGTTTTTTGTGTAAATTTAATTTAAATTTAAACAAAAGACTAACAACCAAAAGGTCACTTATGATACGTCTCTAAACTCAGAATTTAGAGACGAATTAAATTATGTAAAAATATACAGATTGTTCCGTCTGAAATAGAAAAGTTGTGGTCATTGGAAATGGAAATGGAATTTTGATAAAAAATCCACATGTCGATACACTTTATTCCCTTAAAACACTAAACTAAATTTCATAAAGATATATGTAAAAATGCAAATTATAGGCATCAAATATCATTTGAATAGTGTTCTTAAGGAACAAAGTATGTCAATATGTAGACTTTTAATAACAATTCCATTTCCGGTTTAACTTTTCTATTTCAAATAAAAATCAAAATTAAAATTACAATCAAAATCAAAATTTAAATTAAAATCAAAATCAAAATCAAAATTAAAATCAAAGTCAAAATCAAAATCGAAATCGAAATCGAAATCGAAATCGAAATCGAAATCGAAATCGAAATCGAAATCGAAATCGAAATCGAAATCAAAATCAAAATCAAAATCAAAATTCAAATTGTAATTACAATTACAATTGAAAAAAAATTAAAATCAAAGCTAAAATCTGTATTATTATCATAAATCGCGTTCTGTGAATCAAAGAGCGAATTGGCGTGTTTAATAACCATATTAAAAACGCAAATGCGTGTTTAATGAAATTAAGGCTTGGTCGAATGTACTTAATATTTTATATGCAGCTATTTAATAAAGTATTATATAGAAAATGTACCCCATTTATGCTGCCCATACAATTTAATAATGCGCATATTATAACATTTTCGTGAACAAAGATATATATATATATATAGATATATATATATATATATATATATATATAGATATATATATATATATATATATATATATATATATATATATATATATATATATATATATATACATATATATATTTATATATATAAACATGCAAATGATATTTGGGGTCTATCAGAATTCAGTTACACCCGGTATATAAGATACAAATTGCAATATTGTGCTTAATGTTAAAAATCTTGAATCTGAATCTTTATGTTTTATTTTAATTCATTTAATTACTTATATTTTATTTATTTATTTATTTGGTATTACATTTTTATTTTATTATCTATTGGAAGCGTTGCGCGGGCAAGAAAATGCGTGACAAGGACTTTCTTTGCAAATTATAAGACGGTCACATCTCCACGGCAACATTGCTTTTCACACACTTACACACATTTTCATGGCATGCAATATTAGTGGCACCATAAATTGATACCAGTCATATTTGTGACACCATGTGTTAACTTTTCACGTTTCATAATATTTGTGGCACATTTGATTTTTTTGCAATAACTTTTGTTATATGGAGGGTATCGTAAAATTAACCACATATTCAGAAATAATGGAAAGAAGCGCAGCGGAACGACAGTATCTTAACAAAAGCGCCACAAATGGGGATATATCATGCGGTGCCACAAATATGTAGGGACGTGTATGTGTGTGTCTGTGTGTGTGTGTGTCTGTGTGTGTGTGTGTGTGTGTGTCTGTGCGCGCTGTATCTCAAAAACTAATAGAGCAATTGATATGAAACTTTCAACATCCGCCTTATTTGATAATCTGAAGAACTGAAAAGCTTTTGGTAAAATTTCGTACACCGGAAGTGGGCGTTTACCTTAACTGTTTTTTGTTTTTTGCAAATATTTTCTTAAATATGAAAAATATCTCAAAAACATTAGAACAAATATTGAAGACAATAAAGAAATGAGATTATTTTGTTTGAAAACATTTTCCATAAAATCATTGTTATTCGAGAAAAAAATGTATTTATTTTTTTTTCATTTTTGGTTTATAATTATGAAACGATAATAGTTACAGCAAATTTATGTTAATAATAATTGTAGAGAATGCTAAAATGAACAACTTATAAAGAATAAGTTTTTTTCGAAATCCCTTTAGTTTTTGAGTAAACTGAGGTTTTGAATTTGAAGTATAATTTTTCCATGTTTCATAATTTTGACGTTTTAAACGTCAGTTTCATCCGAGTTTACACAACGCTCGATGTACATTTAAAAGATGATTTCCATTGAAAATAAACCCATGAAAACGTAAATATAAAGTCGGAGAAAGTAACATGATGGCCACATCACCATTTTTTTATGGAATTTTGTCTGCGCGTTTTATATTTTTTCTGCAATGTTCTCATTCAAGTGCTCAAAAAGATAAAATTAAAATTTTCAAAAATCCATATCCATTAAAAATTGTTGAATTTACAAAAACCAAAATAATTTTGAATATGCAATTCTTCGACCATTGAGGATATTGTTTTAAGGAATTTTTTCTATGCGTTTTATATTTTTTTCTGCCATGTTTTCATTCAAGTGCTCAAAAAATGAAAACGAAAATCTTCAAAAATCAATATCTCTATTGAAAATTGTTGAATTTACAAAAACCGAATTGATTTTGAATTAGCTATACTTTGGCCATTGAGGATGATTTTTTATGGAATTTTGTCTGCGCGTTTTATATTTTTTCTGCAATGTTTTCATTCAAGTGCTCAAAAAAAATTAAAACGAAAATCTTCAAAAATCCATATCCCTATTGAAAATTCTTGAATTTACAAAAACCAAATTGATTTTGAATTAGCCATACTTCAGCCATCGAGGATGTTTTTTATGGAATTTTGTCTGTGCGTTTTTTATTTTTTCTGCGATGTTTTCATTCAAATGCTCAAAAAAATTGAATTAAAATTTTCAAAAATCCATATCTCCATTAAAAATTGTTGAATTTACAAAAACCAAATTAATTTTGAATATGCGATTCTTCGACCATTGAGGATATTGTTTTAAGGAATTTTTTCTACGCGTTTTATATTTTTTTCTGCGATGTTTTCATTCAAGTGCTCAAAAAATGAAAAACGAAAATCTTCAAACATCCATATCTCCATTGAAAATTGTTGAATTTACAAAAACCAAATTGATTTTGAATTAGCTATACTTTGGCCATTGAGGATGATTTTTCATGGAATTTTATCTGTGCGTTTTATATTTTTTCTGCGATGTTTTCATTCAAGTGCTCAAAAAATTAAAACGAAAATCTTCAAAAATCCATATCCCTATTGAAAATTGTTGAATTTACAAAAACCAAATTGATTTTATATAAGCAATACCTTGATCATTGAGGATATTTTTTATGGAATTTTGTCTGCGCGTTTTATATTTTTTCTGCCATGTTTTCATTCAAATAAATAAAATTAAAATTTTCAAAAATTCATATGTCCATTAAAAATTTTTGAATTTACAAAAACCAAATTATTTTGAATAAGCAATTCTTCGACCATTGAGGATATTGTCTTAAGGAATTTTTTCTAAGCGTTTTATATTTTTTTCTGTTATGTTTTCATTTCATTCAAGTGCTCAAAAAATTAAATCAAAAATCTTGAAAAATCCATATCTCTATTGAAAATTCTTGAATTTACAAAAACCAAATTGATTTTGAATTAGCCATACTTCGGCCATCGAGGATGTTTTTTATGGAATTTTGTCTACGCGTTTTATATTTTTTCTGCAACGTTTTCATTCAAGTAAAAATTACAACGAAAATCTTCAAAAATCCATATGTTTTTGTTGTTGTTGTTGTTTATTAACGGGAAACCCCTTTATAATACATAATTTTACATGTGCGAATAGCTTAAGAACTAATACATAATAGTTGATAAAGTAACATTACTACAAGTTAACTAACTACTTAGAAATTAAAACAATGTACATGGAATCAATTTAATTTAATTTAGATAATAACAATGAATGAATTAATTAATATGAATGCTTAATTGAAATTTAGTGTGGGGATGAGATGAATTAAATAACTGAAACCAATTAAATTGATTAAAATAATTTGCTGATCTTAATATACGTACAAAACTATGGTGATACGCAAAATTTGAAGTATGAGTCATGATTCGAAAAATAGGTAAATTTCTAGTGCGGCGATTATTAACATTTTCATGAAAATTTATATACCCTAGTATATCTGCAGAGGAAACCCGACCATTAATGATAGCGTGCAAAAAACATAAATCGCTCATCTTTCTTCTCATAGCTAACGAAAGGATATTTAATTGAGACATGATGTAGTTGTAAGATCCATATACATGCTGCTGGCCAACTTTAAATTCAATGCATCTTGAAAACCGTTTTTGGACGCACTCGATTAAATTAATATCCCTCTATAAATACGGATTCCAAATAACAGTAGCATATTCTAAATGAGATCGCACAAGCGAACAATATAGTATTTTCAGACATTGAATATTCAGATTCTTACACATTTGCCAGATAAATCCCCATAAACTTCTGGCTTTATTACACTTGGATATTATATTTTGTTCTGTGATGTTTTCATTCAAGTGCTCAAAAAATTAAAACAAAAATCTTCAAAAATCCATATCTCTACTGAAAATTGTTGAATTTACAAAAACCAAATTGATTTTGAATTAGCTATACATCGGCCATTAAGGATGATTTTTTATAGAATTTTGTCTGATCGTTTTATATTTTTTCTGCGATGTTTTTATTCAAGTACTCAAAAAAATAAAACTAAAAAACTCAAAAATTCTTATCTCCATTAAAAATTGTTGGATTTATAAAAACCAAATTGATTTGGAATAAGCGATACTTCGACCGTTGAGGATAGTGTTTTTAGGAATTTTTTCTACGCGTTTTATATTTTTTTCTCTTTACTTGAATTTTGAACTGAGTCGAGGATAGTCGTATATTTATTTGGTATAGCAGATAATATAGCCAAAATATTACCTTCAGTCACAGGTATGATATCAAAAGCAGAATCATATCAAAAACATTTTTGAGAAACCATTAACAATTTCAAAAGGTGTTACGATGTTTTCTAACCGTGATCACTGTTTAAAATCACTGATATTAGAAAGTAGCAATCACAGGTAGCAACGTGATTTAAAAGTAGAAGTTTTGCCCATCTCTAATTGCTTAATTTAATGGTTTTGACATAAATATATGCGTGTGATTTTTCTTGGAATAGGTATCAACATGATTCAACACGATGACCGATTTGTTTTGACTAGAATTATTATTGTGTCGGATTCTTTGAGTGCATGTTGTCTTATTCACTCGAAACTTATACATTTGTTCTTGGTTGAAAAGTAAATTGAAATAGAGAAAATTTCGTGAAATGGATTATAATAAAGAAAGTAAGAAGTTTATTTTAATTGAAAATAAATAAAAGTCTATATTCACTGCCCGTTATGAAAAAAAAATGTAATAGTTTACAACGCTACACTATTCTAATTAGTAATATTATTCGAAATAATCAAACATTATTATTTTTTTTTTTAAGTAAATTTATTATTGTCAATAATATAATTAAAAATCCATGTGCTTCAATTGAAATAATTTCAATTATTCAAAGTTAATTTTATGTTGTTTGTAACAATTATTTTGTTATAACGGACTTTGCAGGTTATGACAAAAGGGAAAAGTGATATACAAAACGTTTTTTTTTTCTGAAGACGGTAAGACAGAAAGAGACAAAAAATGATTGATTATATGAACATTTTTCGACATTTTTTAGATTTGACCAACATTGATACATTATTTAAAAAAAAAATAGGAGGTAAAAATAATTTTTTCGCATCTTATTAAATATAAATGTTGTTAAATCGTTTTTGATTGAAAGCTGTCCATTAGTTGGCCTAATCATTTTCTCCTCTGGTGACGTCCAATCAAATGATTGTGGTTTCATTGCCCAACAGGTTTTAGCCAATGACATGACGGCGATTTTACTTTCTCAACAGTTGTTGTTACTATGGTTACGAACACGAATTCATAAATATCGTAATTTTGTCGGTAGAGTGCTGCAATTTCCAAATATGAGAGAAATTGTTCGTTATAATTTAATATAAACAGAAAACTCTTTAGGTAATTATTTAATATGATGCGAAAAAGTATAGTATTAAACTTGTGAGAAAGTTGGCCATTGCCACAAGGGTGAAGTTCGCAACACGAGCTGTAGGCGAGTGTTGCAATTCACCCGTATTCATTGAGTAACGAAGTAAAAAAAAAACTAAATAAAATTCCATCAACCAAAAATACAATTATAATAACAATAATTCTCGAGCTCCCTCTCTCCTACATTCTTTTTGCCTCCCCAATTTCTACAACATCTTTACTCCAGCCCCATCCTCTCTCATCCATTCCGCTACCCTCTTATTCCCTTTTCCTCCCATCCATTCTTCATTCACTCCCTCACAATCCTCCGCCAGATGCCTCCACGTACCCCTCCCATTTTCACACATTACACACCTCATATATTCTTCGCCCATCCACTTCTTCCTCCCTCTTTCTTCTGATCCACACCTAGCCCTAGCCAATGTCACCCTCTCTTTTCTGTTCCACCCGTCCTCATCCAAATACTTTGGCCTCCTTCCATGTACCTGCCAACTCCCATACATATTCACTTCTTTCTATACATCCCTTTCTCTCCTGAGTAACGAAGTAAAATAGTTTTATATAATGAAGGATGCTGTTTTAGCGTCTTCTTATCAGGCAGGTGCAGCACGTAAATCCCAATTGTTACTTGCAACGTAATTGCTACTGGGCAAAAAAGTTTAACCATTGTTTATATGTTTTCTACACAGGACTCGGTTCTGGGTTATATTAATAAGAAATTTTTAAAACTAGAAATTTCTCTCTAATCCTAAAAACATCAGTAACATACACAACAATGCGTTAAGAGTAAATGTAGTGTCTAAATCGAATAAAGCTTTTATTTATAAAAGTTGATGTGGTGTCACTTCATTTCATAAAGTATGTTCATTAAAAAGAAACCTCAAGTGTGCCATGATTTTTTAATTTTAAAAATTTAAGTTGGTTACACATATTGAGGTTATGTTACTTCTCAAAATTAAACAAACTGTAGTCAATTTATAGATGCTTACGTTAAATTTTTCACTATAAAATTATATTAAATGTTGTATGTGCCTTCCTTCTTTTTGAACACAAGCCTGAACTCTTCGTCGCACACCCTCCATTACGCTCCGCAACAACACTGGATTATTGTTAATTTCTATAAATTTATCTCGAATTCGTTGCCGCATGTGTTCTCGATTGTGTACTGGTTGTACATAAATACAATTTTTCAGGTATGGCCACAAGAAAAAATCGCATGAACGGGGCGGCCAGGGAATCCGTGCATTTCGACTTATTATTCGGTCCTCAAAAAATTCCTCCAAAATGGCCAAATTATCCACTGTGCAATGAGGAGTTGCTCCGTCTTGATGAAAATATCCACTTTGCAGTTCGTCATCACTTAATTCATTTATAAAAGGCAATAAAATTTCTGTACGATAACGGTTTGCAGTTATCGTACCTAAAATGAATGCACGGTTATTGAATTTTTATTATTAATAATAAAAATAGGATTTTACCTTCAAAGAATATCGGTCCAACTAATCTTCTCCCACTAATCGCTGCCCAAATGCCAACTTTCTCTGGATGTAGTGGTTTCTCTCGATATATACGAGGATTTTCATCGGACCAAATTCTCATAGCTTGGGAATTAATGTACCCATCCTTGTAAAACCAAGCTTCATCGGTAAAAAAAGTTATTTGTAAAACATCCTTGTTTACATTTTGTAAAAACCAACAAAATTCCAGTCGTGTGAGGTAATCAACAGGTAATAACTCTTGCACCGATGTTATGCGATTAGGGTATACTTGCAAATCTTATCGTAGAACCTTGTCTCATGTTCTTACCGATAAATTCATTTGCTGTGACAAATGACGCAGAGAATTTGTAAGTTCATCTTCCAAAATTTCTTGGGCTGTGTTAATAGCATCTTGAGTTCGTTTAACTGGTCTACCACTTCCTGGTTTACGGAGAATACTATCCGTTTCACGAAATAATACAACAGATCGTGATAAGGTATTTTTAAATTCATCATAAATAGTGGGCACGTTAGGAAATTGTTCCTGAAACTCTGCTAAAGGTGCGTCGAATAAATACACCCAATTTCCATCCACTTTAATCCCATTTCGGAAATAACTTTCAATTAGAAACGTTTTTTGCTGGTTACTGTAAACCATTGTGAGCACGGAATAATTGTGACTTCTAGAAAGATCTGACGTTTATATGTCAATTCCCAACAAGTGTCAAGTGTGCCAACTGAAATTTTTAAAACGAAAAAGTTATGGCACACTTGAGGTTTTTTTTTAATGAACATACGATATAAACATAATGGCCCGTATTCATACATCTCATTTAGAGTCGCTTTTAACTAAATGATGGATAAATGTGAGAATAATATGATAACATGTCATTTATTTGAGCGGGTTGTAAATAGAACGAAAATCGAAGGAATTATGAGAAAATCTGTGTATACAGCTGATTCAAAATTTTGAATGTTTTTCGCAAAATTTCTTCGATTATTTTGAATTTTTTCAAATAAATGATATTCTCGCAATTTTTCATAATTTAGTTAAAAGTGACTCTAAATGTGAGGTATGAATATGGGCCGATGTTTGCGACCGTTACTGTGTGGAAGTCTATTTTTGACGTTTTATACCAAAATTTTCAGTGACATAAAGCGTCGGAAGCGGTTTCATTTCATATTATACATCTCCATCCTGTTTACTGGTGCATTGAGTCGGATTGTTACATATTTCAGACAAAACCGTAGCGGGGTCATCGTCGTGGCAGTTCAACGGCGCGATTTCCCCCATCACAAAGGAAGCGAAAGGAACCGCCGTCCGAACACGCGGCCCGTCCAAAAAGATCCACGTCGATCCCACTAATAAAACTGTCTCGCTCATTACAACAAAAACGATCCCCATCTCCACCGCGAAAGAACAAAACTCCACGGCCAAAGTAATCAAGCGACGGCTGGTGGTGACCAGCAACCCGAAAGAAATCAAACGGACATCCAGTCCGACGAAAAAACAATCCGAAACAGGTAAAAGCCTATCGGCAGATGCACTTGCTAACAGTATTCATTCAGGATCTAAGATAAAGGATAAAAATGGTATTAGAAAAGATGTCTCACCCACGCCCTCTAATTTATCCGGCCATAAATCGCCAAAGAAACGACGGGCAAGGGTTAAGAAGGAGAAGGACAAAGAGAAAGATCCGGAACAATCGTTGGCAGTGGCTTCCAAATTTGATGCCTATTTGCCATTGAAGCAAGTCGAGGCGGGCATTGCGATTGGTACCTATGTCAAAGGTGTTCTCAGGATAAATCCTAAATTTTACACGGAGGCCTACGTAAGCCAGGAAGACCGAAATTTACAGGATTATTACATCGCGTCTGTCGTGGATAGGAATAGGGCGCTTGAAGGTGATGTGGTCGCCCTTAGTATATTTCCTGATAGTGAATGGAGGGATAATCAGAAGCGAGCTAAGGTTGTTCATATACTGGAAAAGGTAAGTGTTATATAATAATATAATAATAGTAATAATCATAGATCTTAATTCTGTTAACTATAAAAAAATACAGGGCTTTTATTTTATCACTGAACATACTATTATTAACGTCTATGTTCAATCGTAAAATAATCACCTCAACACATGGACATGGCATTTAATTGAAATTGTATGCAACCAAGTTCATAAAGGTGACAGTGACACAGCTTAACGGTAGGATACCCCTCTGAAGTACGTTAAACTGTCGCCTAGAGAGGAATTAAATCAAATTAGTGTGATTATAGGCAACACACACACCTTACTTTCTCGGATAATATTTTGGGTCTATTCGGTTTTGAAGGTTTTCACTTCTAGAGGATGAACTCCTGATAATAAAAAAAAATTGCTCGTGCTATTTCTTTCATCTTTATTTGATTTATTAAACCACCAGCGTTACAAGATTCATTACGATGCCGATTAAAAAAAATCTTCGATAGTTTCGCTGAGCTATTTAGATAATGATTGCTGATAGGTTTTTACCAGTGATTTTAAATCTAGTAGATACCAAATACTGAATTATAGTCGGTCCACGGTACACATAGAGTTGTAAAAACGCCCACAATCGCCATTGGAGCAAAAGTCTGATTTACACTATGTAAATTTATTTAAACAGAACTAGTGGCGCCACCTGTTAGGAACAGTTCAAACTGTAAAAGTTCAGTTTTTGTCAAATTGTTACAGAAATCAAACAGTACTTAATTTGAAATACAAAGCAAGTCGGTTATAACGCGGATTTGGATATACCGCGGGGGTTTATTTTTTTATTTAAGGCGCCCAGTGTAAATAAAACACATATAGGCAATGCAGGGATAAAAATAAGAAATAAGTGAACAGTTTTGATCTTTATTCACATTTAAAAAAGTATCAAAATAATAAAGAAAATGTTATGTACTGTTTCTCATTTAAATAATATACAGGGTGTCCTAAATAGAGTAGGATTGCATGGGTATCTTTCTTATTCTTAAAGCTAGAGATCTGGTTAAATGGGCAATGTTGTGCAGTTTTCTATGCTGATTCAGATTATGTTGAGAAATTTTCAAAATTCCGAGCAGTTTAGAAAATATTTAAAAAAAACTGAAAATCGCGATTTTGTTTGTTACATTTGCTTTAAAAATAATTTAAAAAATTAAAATTTAAATTTAAACATCTATTATTTCCATTATTTTTTATTTTGACATAGGTTGTTGTACATCGTTGAAAAGAGAAAAAAAGTCTATTTATGCGTGTAAAAATCAAATATGGCGGCCATTTGAAATAAGAAAGTTGGTATTAATATCTCGGAAACCGCCATCTTGAATTTTATTTTGACTTGATTTCTATGTTTGCCTAATTAAACCAAGTAACTTTTATTTAAAACTTTTTTTCGCATCTTTTTAATAATTATTGAGATATTTGATTTTTTTGAAAATCGCGATTTTCAGTTTTTTTTTAAATATTTTCTAAACTGCTCGGAATTTTGAAAATTTCTCAACATAATCTGAATCAGTATAGAAAACTGCACAACATTGCCCATTTAACCAGATCTTTAGCTTTAAGAATAAGAAAGATACATATGCAATCCTACTCTATTTAGGACACCCTGTATATTTATTGACAGGAATACAATCATTTAATCCGATTTTGAGTCGAATTCCCATTGCGAGCATAAAAAATGACACATACAACCAATTCAGGGTAAATAAAAATAAAAATTCATGAACAGATTTAATTTTTATTTATATTAAAAAATAGTATCAAAGCATAACAAGAAATAATAAAGAAAATGTAGTGTAATCACTTTAATTGAAAAAAAAAAATTCTGTTTATTGACAGAAATATAATTATTTAATCCGATTCAGAGTCAAATTCCCATTCTGAGCTGCTCCCATCGCCAATACATACAGTGCGAGTCTCTAACTTGGAATAAATTCAGTAAATCAAGCAAAGTTTATTTTTCGGAAATATGCTCGGACACGTCGATTAGTATTTTAAATTGCGTTCTTTTTGTTGTAATAAAATTTTATACAGCGTGTCCTAAATTTGAGATATGACGTCATCGACTATTTTTTTTAATAGCAACCCTAATTTTTTTATCACTATTTTTAAAGAGTATATCAAGTTACACATTTGTGCCAAATTTCAAATTTTTATTTCCTGTCATTTAGAAGATATTTAACAAACAGTATCAAATTTGTAGAATGAAGAAATCAAGTCACCTTAATCGAATTTTTATGCATTTTAAAAGTGGAATGCCAAAACGTGCTGGTTTGTCATTTTTTTTTCAAACTGTCGTTTATCATTTTGACGTTTAGTTATAAAAACAAGTAAGAAGTGTAGCATCGCATTCCACGCATATTCGAGTGAGGAGAGTATTAGTCGTTCCATTGTTGTGTTGACTGTTGTTCACCGTTGGTCGAAAAATTATACTAACATGCCGTACTTAACTGAAACCCACAAAATCGAAATTTTAATGATGATTGGCTATGGAGATAGGACAAGAACACAAAATGAAGTTATTTATTTATTTAGAGAGAAGTATCCTGACTTACCAGCCATATCTCAAAGTACCATAGTAAGCGAGATTGAAAGTCAGTTTCGGGAAAATGGGCATTTAAGAAAAACGAATAATCATCGTCAGAATGCGCTGAATGAAGAGGTCAAAATTGATGTACTTCTCTCTGTTCAGGAAAATCATCATGTCTCCTCTAGGCAGATGGCTAGGGAACTCAAAATTAGCCAGTCTTCAGTGTCAAGAATCCTTAGAGAGCAAACATTTCATCCTTATAAAATGACAATCCTCCAGGAACTCACCGAAGATGATCCGGATGGAAGACTTCAGTTTTGCGAAAAAATGATGGATCTACTAGATAGAAATGTTCTAAAAATAGAAAATATATTGTTTTCCGATGAATCAACGTTTATGTTAAATGGTGAGGTAAATCGTCAAAATTGCCGTTATTGGGCAGACAAGAACCCACACTGGATGAGGGAAGGCCACACTCAATATCCAGAAAAAGTTAATGTTTGGGCAGGGATTGTTGGTGATCGAATTTTAGGACCAATTTTCTTTCCAAATAATCTCAATGGAGCGGGATATTTACAATTCTTGGAGCAAGAGCTAATTCCGAGTTTGGCTATTTTGTTTCCTTACCCTGTAGAAGCTGACGTCCCGAATAAAAACATCTGGTTTCAACAGGACGGTGCGCCTCCTCATTTTGCAAGGCGTGTCCGTGAGTACCTGGATAATGTATTTCCACGAAGATGGATTGGCAGAAGAGGACCAGTTGAATGGCCACCCAGGTCTCCGGATTTAACACCTATGGACTTTTTCTTATGGGGGTACTTGAAAAGCAAAGTTTTTAAGACCAAACCGCCAAATCTTGAGGAGTTGAAAGAACGAATAAGACAGGAGTGTAGACTAATTTCCCCCGAAGTAATTAGAAATGTTCAAAACGAGTTTCAGTTCCGTTTAGGGTATTGTCAGTTAGAAAATGGACAACATTTTGAGCATTTATTGAAGAAAGACTATTAAGTTGAATTCATTTTTCAAATTTGATACTGTTTGTTAAATATCTTCTAAATGACAGGAAATAAAAATTTGAAATTTGGCACACATGTGTAACTTGATATACTCTTTAAAAATAGTGATAAAAAAATTAGGGTTGCTATTAAAAAAAATAGTCGATGACGTCATATCTCAAATTTGGGACACGCTGTATAAAATTTTATTACAACAAAAAGAGCGCAATTTAAAATACTAATCGACGTGTCCGAGCATATTTCCGAAAAATACACTTTGTTTGATTTACTGAATTTATTCCAAGTTAGAGACTCGCACTGTATAATGAACGGATCAATTAGTTCCTCTATCATATGATCCTGCTCCCACATCTGCTTCTCCATTTTTTTTGCGTGAAGTACAGCATTATTCCAATTTTCTGGTGTAAGCTGCTGTACTGCTTCCCGAAATAATATAGAAATATCCCCAATTTTAAATGTTTGATTTCTTCTGGCCACATCATTTTTTGTTTGTGCCCATATCAATTCGATCGGGTTAAGTTCGCAGTGATATGGTGGCAAACGCAGCACTTCTCTTCCCCGAGATTTGACAAGCTCGTCTACGGCATATTTTTTAATGGCAGAGGTGTTTTGTTTAACCTGCATTAATAACGCCGCCTTCAACATCTGCTGCTCGTAAGAAATTCCTTTTTCTTCCAGCCAAGTTTTTATGTCCTCTTTTTTGGAAGCCATCGTTTTAGATTTTTCCAATTGTCTACTGTGGTAGGACGAATATGTGCATATTCAACCTGTTCGCAACTCTGCAATGCAAAATTAAGTCTTACTAACAAGGGAAGGATCAGATGTGTAACTCGCCGATTTGATCCATCTTTGGCACACGTGTAGGTCTTGACTAGGAGTGTAACAGGTGCAAGTAATTCAGCCTTTTCGAGAAAAAAGGGTTTTTTATTTTCTGTATGTTTATAATAATAATAATATATTTATTGGTGTCAGTAACTATAGTTTTACACAAGTCGAGAAATATGCTCGTGACAGTAAATCACAGTAAAAATAGAAAAATAAAAGTACAATAATTATGATTTAGTTGACAATACAAGCACAATTTAAAATGACGCAAATATTAATAATAAAAATAGCAATTATACAAGCATGTAAAAGTAATAAACCATCTAAAACTAAACAGATAAACAAATCAATTTAAAAATTATACAATTTAAAAATACATTAAAAGATCTATATATTAATATTCAGGATATTCCGTATTAACAGTAATTGATATAGTAAAAGATTTAGACTTATACAGGCGCGTTAAAAATAAACAGGTTAATAACTATAATTAACTGTTGATGAACTTATATAAAATGAAAGACATTACGTAAGGCGGTTCGGTTTTAAAGTAATGAACGCATTATATAAAGATATTTTGATTAAATGTTGCTACACTGTAAAAGTTACAAATAGAATAAAGGTGTACCAACATAACCTACTGAAAATCTTGGAATTTATTGGATAAGCACTCATCTATACTGTAGAAGGCCTTACCAACAAAATACTTTTCTAGTGATGTATAAAATATTTTATCTGGAAGAGACCTAATAGCAAGAGGTAGCAAATTATATAATTTAGGACCGAAGTGTGTAACACTGTTTTTCGTTTTGGTGAGACAACAACGGGTTGGATACAACTTTTGCCTAAACCTTGTTAGGTGGTTATGAATTTGGTCGTGAGTTGTATATTGATTTATATTTTTACGAACATGTTTAATGCATTTCAACAAGTAAATTGATGGAAGTGTGGGAATGTTCATTTTAATAAAAGTGGACTTAAAATCATCCCTGTACCCTAGAGATGAAATAACGCGCACAGCTCTGCGTTGGATACGAAATAATCTGTTTAAGATTGGTGCATGGCCCCATGTTAATATTCCGTATATTAGGTGGGATTGGAAGTACCCAAAATATGCTGATTTCAGTGCTGTTAGTGGTAATGAATGGGTGAGGTGCCTTAAGAGGAAGATGATTTTATTTAATTTAGATGCAATCACATCAGCGTGCAATTCAGTTTGTTGTCAATAGTTATTCCTAGAAATTTTACTGATTTATTTGTGCGTCCAGTTATTCGCGGTTTTACTTGCATTCAATGTTAGCTGGTTAGTTGAAAGCCACTCTGATATTTTAAGCAGTGTCGTCTTACTATTCTATATTGCAGACGATACATCCGCTGATTTCTGTAAAAGGGTAGTATCATCTGCATATAACAAAATATCCGACTTATTTGCTTGCAAGGGAAGATCATTTACGTAAAGTACAAACAGCAAGTGTCCTAGGATTGCTCCTTGAGGTACACCGTGTGTTATATTAACCTCAGCTGATAACTTTCCATTAGCCATTACCCTCTGCCGTCTACCACTTAAATAAGAAGATAATATTCGACAGCTTTGTGGATGAATATTATAAAAATATAGTTTCCGGAGAAGAATCTCGTGAGACACGCAGTCAAACGCCTTACTAAGATCAAGGAATGACGCCACTGAGCACATATACCCGAGTCAAGTCCTTTAAGAAACTCCTCACTTAAGGCTAAGACTGCATCCTCAGTTGACCTTCCTCTCCGAAATCCATATTGGGAATCATCGAGTATGTTCATTGAATCAAGAAATTCAGTCAGTTGTTTTAATAAGATTTTTTCAAGAACCTTGGATATGATAGGTAGTAAAGATATCGGTCTATAGTTATTCTTATCTGACCTACAACCCTTCTTAAAGATCGTCACAACGCAGCCCAATTTGAGAATGCTTGAAAACTTTCCTGTCTTTATACATATACAGTGTGTATCAGCCAAATGGAATAAATTCGATAATAAATAAATGGGGGCATGTTCGAAAAAACGCTCGGATATGTCGATTAGTATTTTCAGTTGCGCATTTTTTCCAACAAAACCTTTTTATACAGGGTGTGTCATGTAACAGAGGCCAATACCAACTTTCTTATTTTAAATGCAACACCCTGTATATTATTCAATTTTTGGATTGTTCAGAAAATTCTAGACATATTTCATGTACCATGTCCTATACCTATCTTCAACTGTTTAGGAAACAAACACACGCACACACAGACATTTTTTTTCTTCAGAAATTGTTGAAATGGCATCTAGGGACCCTAAAACGGATATTTCCGTAAAAAAAAATTGAAAACCGTTTCACGATCACAATAGTTTCTCGTACTTCGTAACGGAAAAAGTAAAAAAGAATATTATTTGATTACAGAAATTCGCTACAATACACTCAAAAACTAATAAATAAAAAAAAAGTTGAAGATAAGTATAGGACATTGTACATGAAATATGTCTAGAATTTTCTGAAAAATCCAAAAATTAAATAATATATAGGGTGTTGCATTTAAAATAAGAAAGTTGGTATTGGCGTCTGCTACATGACTCACCCTGTATAAAAAGTTTTTGCTTAAAAAAAATGCGCAACTAAAAATACTAATCGACGTATCCGAGCGTTTTGTCGAACACGCCCCCATTTATTTATTATCGAATTTATTCCATTTGGCTGATCCACACTGTATTGATCAATTTGGTTAAGGGTGAAATAATGACGTCTATAATACGTTTTAATAAATTGGTAGACATGCAGTAGATATCCCGAGCATGAGAGTTTTTTTAATTTTTTTACCACATCCCTAACTTCATTACTGCTCACTTCTCTAAACTGAAAATATGCGTTATCAGTAGAAGCAGGCTTATTACATAAAAATTCAATTGGGTCTCTATTTGTAGTTGGCAGTGTTTCAATAAGATCTTCTGCTATATTACTAAAAAAGATATTGAGCTCATCGGGACTGATGTCACAATGGTTATTTTTTACACAATGATTTTTGTTTTTTAAGAGTGACCACATGGCTAATTGAGTATTGTTGGCCTTTTTAATAAATTTATCATTTGCAATTACTCTTGTTTCCTTTAGAGCACTTTTATATTTTTTTCTGTATTTTAAGTAATTATCTTTTACCTCTGGATTATTTTTGCTTGTTTCTCTCATGAATAAAACGGTATCACGTTTTTGTTTTAGTTCACTGTTATACCATTGAACTCTGTTCTCGTTATTATGTGATACCCGTAGAGATTTTTTTGGGAAGCAAATATTCATGTAATCTAATATGATATTTAAAAATACAGTGAATTTAGATTCTAGGTCTATGTTACAATCACTAGTAAAACAAAAATCTGTGGTTTCGAGTAAGTTATATAAGTTAAATATACCAATTTCTGTGAGCGGTCTTACTATGCTAAATTTATTGGTACCATGGGTTGTTTGCTCAATGTTTACTTCAATATGAACTCCTATGTGATCGGATAAGCCCGAGTCAACTGGGAGAACCAATGTGAAATCATTATTCATGTTTGAAAATACATTATCAAGACAATTGTTGTATCTAGTTGAGAAGGTAACCTTACTGGTTAATCCATATGACGCGAATAGGTCACACAGTTCAGATGCCCGAGGATCATCTGAATTAAATTTTACATTAAAATCGCCTCCTATTATAATTTTTTTACTGCTATTCAGAGTATCCAATAGATTCCCTAGAATACGCAATGTACCATTTATGTTAACGAAACTCCGTGGCGCATCGGTAAAATTTCTGGTTCGCAATCGCAAGGTCCATGGATCGAGCCCCGTTGAATAACGTTAGTAAATTTTCTTTTTTAATAAATCCATGAGTAATTAAAAATGTTAATTTTAGAATAAATTATATTAATTTTATTTTTAGGAGAAGTATTAAACAAATTAAACAGGAAATTGAAGAATCAATATTTTTATTTCCTAAATCACTTGTGCAAGATGTCGAAATAACTACTGTTTCACTTGATTCTATGACTAATTGTAACATCATCCAAGTTCGTGCAATCCTTCATCGCCCGAATACCCGAATAGCGTATAGAACTTTTGTTACAAAAAAAGACTGGAAATGCAAATATTTATTTATCACATTTATTTGTTTTGTTTTACACCTAAAAATGAAATTAATATAATTGATTCTGAAATTAACATATTTAAATACACATGGATTTATAAAAAACTATAAAAAACAAAATTAACTAACTTTAATCAGCGGGACTCGATCCACGGATCCTGCGGTTGCGGAGCAAAGATTTTACCAATAGGCCATGGGGTCGATAACTTTTATTGACGTTTTATTAACATAAAACGTACATAAATACACTGGAAATAAAGAAATCATGTTTTCTTGAAAACGGCTGAATATTTCGACCTATTACTTGCACCTGTTACACTCCTAGTCATGACCTACAAGTGTGCCAAAGATAAAGTGACCACATTTTCATTGAGACAAAGCGGGACAAATGGGATGAAATGAGAATTATAATTTAGTTATATAACTATTTTATTGTATACATTCATATACTTAGTACAAAAATGTATTTACTATTAATTATTGGTAACTATAAAAATATTTGTAAAAAATAATAATTTGAACATCATGATTTTTAATCAAATTCATTTTTTTATTTAAAAAAAATATGATTTTCTTTCACGGTCATATTTTTGATCCGAGTGAATACTTTTCAATTGATTCGGATCATTTATTAAAATGTCGTGAAATATTCACATGAATTGGTCAAATTATATTTTACATTTAATATAGATTTTAAAGTTTTTTCGTCGCACTATATTGTTATGTAGTTTATAACATGTCACTTTTGACAAACGTTAAGCTATTCATATTTCCCTGGCAACGAAAACGCGGGCTGTTAAGAGCTTTTAACAGCCCGCTTTTTGTTAACAGCCCGCTCTCAATCAACAAATTATTAAAACAATATTATCAGTTTGAAAACAGTGTTAGACTCTTATGAAATTAAATAAATTTAGTTAACTACAGGAAATTGAACGAAATAACAATACAAATTATAAAAAGTCTTCTTAAAATTATAAAAATTTGTTATTGTGCAATTGTGAAAGCTCACATTTCCTCGGGTAGAAATTGGTCTCGAGACAAATTTCTATTTTAAACGTGTACATTTGTTGAAACATTTTCATTTAAATCAGAATTGGGAGCATACTTTTCGCTCTGCAATCAAATCAAGAATTGTTACAATTTGCTACACGGGATGAAAATTAACATACCAGTTCATCAATATAGGCCATTATTACGTTAATTACGTTTTCGCACACACTTTCAATATGATTTTCTTGCTGCCATCTTTTAAATAAATTTCCTTTGTTTTGGTACCTATCCCTCATTTTTCTGGTACTAATTTACCATCCGCTTGCTTAGCTCGGGCTAATATTTTCGCTGGAAGTAAAGCCTCTTTCTCCATTTTCTGCACTTTGACAAATAAAATGCTATTTGTTATTGGTTGTTAAGGAAACGACATGTGCGATTTTTATGTTGACGGTAACCAAAATTAAATCGACGTCATCGGCGATTTTAGTATTGTCAATTAGACACATTCAAGTTTCATTTCTTATAAAATTAGCAGTACGACGAAAAACGTTGTACGTACCACGTTCAGTTAGGGCCGTAACAACCGCGGTCGCTTTAGGGCCCTCCTTCGTCGGGCCCCAAACGGCTCCCTTGGTTGTTTCGGCTATCCTAACAGCCCTTAATACGTAAATAACTATAATGTTCAACTGCGTTTTTTCAGTTATCCATATTTTATTGATACTAGAAAAAACACGTTCTGTTGCTGCATTTGTTCCTAGAAGGGAAAGCGTGAATTCTACAATTTTCAAAATATTTTGATAAGGAATATTATTCTGTTTAAAATGAAGGAATAACTCCGTCCATTTTTGTGTTTCCACATCTGCACACAACCAACATTTAATTTTTTTATCTGTAACATATCCTTTTACCAATGACACCTAATCACAAAGATCATTTTCGCAAATATTATTTTTCGGAAAATGGTTACTATACCTCATTTAATAACCAGGCGGACTAAATCAAATTATAGCCGCGAAAATACGTTGTTTTGATTGGCCGAACGGGCGCCGTTTTTACACAGGCCCAAACTGCTTAAAATAGTAATGGCCGTTCTTATGATCAGCTGATCTGTCGCCGTTCCTTGTGTCCATCAGTTTCACGCGTTTCGCCTCAATTTTTGTGTTTTTAGCCAGTTATTTTTCCTGTTGATCGTGTAAGAATGGATTTCTCTCATCCCGCGATTTTCTTGGAAATAGTTATTTGATTTTTAACTATGGATATATACCCGGAACAAGTTTGGTGTCATTTTCGCCCCATAAGAAATAGAAATGGTTGGATTTTGGAGCATTCACGCTCGAGGAAAAACAATCCAAAATTATCTTATATAAAACTTTAATACAAGAGGCTTTAAAACCTACTGCCGTCGTCGTACACAAAATTGTCGATTCATTAGGTAAGTGTCACGCAAGTTATTCCAATATGAAATCGAATCATAAACATACATTATATTTAGAATTAGGGAGTGTACGGAGATTGGAGCAGTAAGAAGTCCTAAACGTCTTGAGGGATGTCCAGCAACCGAAGATATCTACAATGAAAGCAGCAAACATTGTGTGTGTGGAAACTTTTTATTTAAAAATGTAATTGCTACATTGAATTACATTTTAATTGAATTAAATAGAGATGACCTGCCAAAGACGTCCCGTTAAATATTAAATACATTAATTCAAGAGATTAATTTTAAGTTATGGATAAACGAATTCGAAATAATTTTATTTTTACCGCCAAAACATGTTTGGTTACTTTTCTGGTGACTTTTTATAGTGTAAATGTGACTTTCGCGTTTAGTCCGCCTGGTTATTAAATGAGGTATAATACAAAAGATTTTTCCACATATTCCCATAAAATTTCCTTTTTTACTGTACCAATTAACATTTTTAATATTTTCAAATTGAACTGTCTATTCTTCAAGATATTCCAAGCATTATTATACATTTTTTTGACATGTTTCAGAAAATCAGGTCGTTTATTGGCACCTTGTTCTTCCAACCTAGTGATGTCTTTTCGAATAATTAAAGGAATATAATCGTTATCAATTCTTTCTCGTAATTTTGTTTTTAAATTATTGATTTCATTTGACACCGTAATTGAAATTTTGTCCCCTTCAATAATTCTTACAGCATTGTGAAATAATGTAGCTTGGTTGTGGATGAACTGAAGCCAAATTTGTGATTTGTCATTTTCAAAAAAGAGCTGCAATATTCTTGGACATTTATCTTGTGATAAAAAGTATATTTTTAAAATATTTTCTACAGCTGGCTGTTTTGCTGTAACCGAGGATTCTTTTATATTCGATTTCTGCGCTTTCACAAAAATCCTTCAAACTGTCAACACGTACAGTATACGGGGTGTTTCAAAATTCATGCACCAAAAATTTTCTGCGTACTCCTCGTAGATAGAAAGAAAAAAAATCCATATGACAAATCTCGATTTTCTACAAAATAAAATGGATTTAACCCCTTCGCAGAAATATTAAAAAGACGCCATTGTTCCCTATCAATGAATACTTTCGTTTGCTTGTATAAAAACAAACGGTGTCGATTTCAAGTGTTGACGCATGAATGAATGGTGACCTATTTCGAGCGCGCGGTTGAAATAATTTTAACATAAATAGTCCGGTGCGGGTTGATAAAACCGACGCACAAATTTCAAGTTCACCTTATTTATTACGCTTATTTTTATTGTTCCTGGCGGCTTCCTACACTTGTTCATTTGTATTGCTGTACAATTGTATCCCCTGCAGCCCTATTACTTAAAATCACAGGGGTAGGTGCTGTAAAATGATATCCCTTTGTTATCCATGGCCAAGGCCTAATTTGGAATAACACATTTTTAGAAAGTCCGTAAAAACATCTGTGTTTCCACGAAGATACAAATCGGTTTTAAAATTAATTATTAATTATTCATTAATAGGGAACAGTGGCGTCTCTTTAATATTTCTGCAAAGGTGTTCAATCCATATTATTTTGTAGAAAATCAAGATTTGTCATAATGATTTTTTTCTTTTTATCTACGAGGAGTACACAGAAAAATTTTGGTGCATGAATTTTGAAACACCCTGTATATATAAAAATACGAATAAATTTTTGCAATAATATTTTCAACATCAACTGGAAGTAAGTCAGATGCTCTTTGAATAGTATTATGTAGAATGTGCGCTGCACAACCTACTCCAATAATTGTTTGGTTCAAATGTTCGTTAAGTTTCGTAAAAACGTTATTGATGCCTCTTCTAGCTTTTCCACCAAAATTTATGTTAGTGTTATCCGCACAATAGGCAATAATTATTCTTTTTTAAAATAGTACTTATTGAATCAAAAATTATTTGTGAAGTTTCACCCGGCAATGAAACAAAATCTAATATTCTAATTTTAATTCCTGTTTCTGCATCAAAAAATCTAACAATTGTGGGAAATAATTTTAAATCTTTGTGGTGGATATAAATGCGCATTTTTCTAATTCTTTCTGCAATCGTGAAAACGAATATGGTGAAAAAAACAAATAATTGCTTCGGTTTTTGTCCCTGCACATGCAAATATTTTTGTCGTAAAATGTTTTGATCATTTCAACGTACAATCCATTGATCTGAAACTTTGATTGTGGTTTATGGTGTGGAAAGCAAATAGCCCTTCCGCTAATGCTAGCTGTTTTTCCGTGTTGACGAAGCTAGCACTGCGAAAAAACCGTTCCATTTTAGACGAGGAAGCGGCATCATTCAAAAATATTTTGTGCCTCTTTGTCGCTAGATGTTTAGTAATATCGTTTTTTCCACCATGTGAGACCGAAAATTCATCATTGCATTTATCACACCGTACCATATAGTCTACCTTACCTTATTGATCTTCGTCAATCAAATAATGAGTCAAACCGGACGTCAAATTGAAAACAACAAACCGCACTGTGCACTTATCTGAATTAAACCGAGACGTAACGACAATGATCGAACACCACCGAGTAAATCTAACTCGTTACATTGCCTAATTTAGTTTACTCTGCATGCATTTTATGTGTTTCTTTTTTATGTATTTTTTTATTTCTTTATATATTCACCATAATACTTAATAAATAATAGGTAATATATTTGTACAGTATATTTAAAATAAAAAATGCAGATATTTTCTAAAAAGCGGGACATTTTTATAAATCGGCGGAACACGGGACAGTCCACCAAAAAGCGGGACTGTCCCGCCAAAATCGGGACGTGTGGTCACTTTAGCCAAAAGATGAATCAAATTGGTGAGTCACACATCTGATCCTCCCCTTGTAATTTCCCCATACATTCTGGGGAAATACTGACACTCTGTTTACCGGGGTACCGCCAATGGTTAAAGAGCATTAAAACCAGTATTGCCAACATTTTAACCTTGATTTTCCCGACAAAAAAATTCCCTAAATTCTCAAATGTCTACTCAAATATTGTTAATATCTATGGGAGTTAATTTTATTTTCAAATTACACACGCATGTTATCTTTGTAATTTTGTATTGTATACAATGGGGCAATGCATACGATGCGGTCATTTTCTGAAAAAAACCATTTAACTTCGTGTTATTCTTTTTAAATGGATAGATGTAGGATCATTGTATGCACAATTTAAAATTATTACCAGTTATATAGGGTGTCCCATGAAAAAGATCCACATCAAAGTTATGTTTTTTTAAACACCCTATATTTTTTGTCATTTTTGAATTATAGGGAACAACAAGGGTGAGTTACTTTAATATTAGCTATACCTATCGTTTACCATTTCTGAAATATTTACAGATTTGTTGAAATGCATAGTACAAATAAAATTTTATATTTGCCCCAGTGATTGACGTTGAACCATTACAATCATTTCTATTATTTGGTTGAACATTCGAACTACAGCGCCAGCCATAATTTTATATAAAAAATTACACAGGGTGATTAAAAATATGCGGTGCAAAATCCTAACTTATAAAGTTGAATAACTTAGTTTTTTCAAATGGCACACCCTATATTTAGCAACGTATTCTCACATATAATCAAATTATCTTTCAGATTGTATCAGGGTTCCCTATACCTAACCTCAATAGTTTTCTTGTATTCGGTAATTTTCATATCAGAAATTATTATTTAGCAGATATTTTAATTTACCCAGCTTAGACATTGCGCAATTTATATCAGAAAGTCACCATGAATCAATTAAAGGAGAAAGTCAAACTCAATTACCAACATTTTCGTAAATAATTATGGAAATTGTGTGTGTTATCTAGTCCGCTACTATGAAAGGTAGATTCATCAGAAAATAGAACTAAATCAAGAAATTTACCATTTTCTCTGTCCAAAACCCATAAACTCTGGGATGGAGATCCGGTTAATCAAGTTCTTGGTGCGTATTGATAAGATTTAGGTAAAATTTAATTTTTTTCAATATTCTGGATATGCTCTGTCTGCTAATAACTGTTTCTGTTTAAATTGTCCGTTGACTTCTATGGGAATGATACTGTCTGATACAATCACAAGATACTTATTTTATTCGTTTTCAACAATGGGCTTTAGCTGAGCTACTTTTGCATAACCTACATTTCCAGTTCTACGAAATTCTCATTGTAATCATTCAAATACAGCCCTATTTTACCAACATACAGAGCATTCGTAATAAGATAAATTAATTTGAAGCATTCTTAAAAAGTAACAACGATGTGTTCGATATAGTCTGTTTATGTGAACATTGGTTGAAAGAAGATGAAGTTGATTGTCTACGTATTGATAATTTCCTACTGGCATCGTACTTCACAAGGAAAGAATACATTCATGGAGGGGTTCTGCAACTGTTTAAATACAATGTGTCATTCAAAACCCAACTGTGTGCCCTAGCTCTCTCTCGAGAAAAAGACTGCGAACTAGCTGTTACTCTATTACCTGAGCATAACTTAATTATAATTACTGTCTATCGTTCACCATCTGGTAATTTTAATAATTTCATGAAATCTATTGGATAGTTTAAGTACTCAAAAACACATAATCCTTGCTGGCGATTTTAACATCAAGTTAATTAATTAGGACTCTCGAGGCATATACCTATGAGATATGTTATCAACGTTTGGTTTGTATATTACTGTCACCTTCAATACCAGAAAAAACAATTGTTTGGATAATGTTTTCAAACATAACAGACGATCAAATAAGTGTTAAGCCACTAGATTCTGATTTATCTGATCATATTGGACTACACATACTACCGTGGACAAAAAAAATGTCACCCCTTATTTGTCACGTGTCTATTATTTCTTATTTTTTAGTGTTGTGAATTTGACTTATGTAACCTTAATATTTGACAGTGACAGTAATAATTAGCTTAATAAGTTTGTGGAGATAGGATTCTTCGAATCGTGCATTTCGTGACGTTTTTTTATCTGAAAATATTACTTTACTCCAAAAGTCTTCTTGCCTCGGAAGATATTCTAGTGCAAAACCAATTCTGCTGTCCTTATTAATTTGAGTCAATAGAGGTTTTCTGGCTGCGGCATGACAAGATAACGCACTTAAATGCGGCATTTGTAGCGTTTTCAAACGGATTTTCTATTAAATAGTTTATAACAGCATTATTTTCTTCATTATTTGAAACTTTTTCGCTGCCCAAACCTTTAATCTGCTCTAATCGCCTTTCATTCCTCCACATATTTAAAATTTTTTGCACTGTACGTCTACTTACATTCAATTCAGCTGCTACATCATTGATATATTTGCCACTTTTGACCTGCATAGCAATTTGTGCTTTCTGTGTGTTACTTAAGTATGGCATATTCAATTTATGTTCATATATCTATATGATTAACACATCTGACAAGATTGACATTTGCCGGTTTGTCAAATGAAAAGTCATATTTACATTAATAAAATTAGGGGGTCATTTTTTTTGTCCACGGTAGTACAACTCAGAACTAAACAAGTCTGTACTGATACCAAAACGCATATAATACGGCCAATCACAGAGATCAGAAAATGTAAATTACATAACTTGCTTTATGCTTGCGATTTTAGCTTTATTGATGAAGCAAATACTGATATTGAAAATAAATTTGTCAGGTTCATTAATATTCTACACTATAACATGCTTACATGTTTCCCGGAGAAAACGGTGAAATATAAAAACAATAACAGAATATTATGGTTCAATAACTCTTTGAAAGAAATGCGAGCTACTCTTGCACTATTAAAAGAGTTAAGTAATAGACTACCTCATATTAGACCTAATTATATCGAATTTAAACATAACTACAATGCTGCTTTACTAATGGCCTGGGTAAATGCTAATGATAACTTTATTAGTAGGTCCAATAATAGTCCAAAAGCGTTATGGTCACTTATTAAAAGAAATGACAATAATACACGCGATACTAATTGTAACCTTTCAGCAAATGATTTTAATGATTTTTTTAGTACCGTTGCAAGTAACCTATCAGATAAATTACCTGCAGATAGCAAGGATGCCATACACTTTCTAAGGGCATCTTCGGATAACATTGGTACTTATCTTAAAATGTCGGAAGTTAGCCCGGCGAAGGTAAGAAGTGCAGTTAAATCTTTGAAGAGCTCACAGTCTCGTGATGTTTATGGTTTAACAACTAGTATAATAATAGCTATTTATGTAACAAGTCCACAATATAGCACTTTCTTGGACGAGACGTTTTATGGCCGAGCGAGCGAAGCGGGAGAGGCTGATAATGGAGGCGAGTCCATGAAGTGCTATTGTGGACGAGTTACATACAAAGCTTTATGTTCGACTGCTTTTAGCATTTTTGGAATACTTTTAAAATACAAGCTGAAGCAATTTATTTATATATATTTTAATCATAGTGTGCATTTGCTGCCACACTAATGTCAGTCATTGTAAATTTCATAGAGAATGGATGATTAGGTTAAACAATCTAACTCAGGAGTAAGTGTAATGAACAATAGTAAGTACTATCGCTATAAACCAATATCGTAGTTGATCTCTCTTTTTCATTAGTAATTTACATTGTATTTATTAGGTGTCCTAACCAAAATTAAAATCTGTCATTTCTGACACTGACATAAGAGTCCAATTTACTTTATCAATTATGGGACTAGTACGAAATGGTGTACATTTTGGCCTAAAAATAAACCCACAAAGTTACTATTTTCGTACAGTCAAACATAAAATACATTATTGATGTTATTATTTTGCCTCTCACCAAGTTGATCAATATATGCATACGTTCTGGCACATTTCCTAATTGCTTAAAAATTGGATGTGTTATCCCAGTTTTTAAAAAAGGCAATGTGACTGATTTAAATAATTATCGGCCCATATTACTGTTACCAATAGTGGCAAAGATTATTGAAAACATCTTGTTCAATCAAATTATTATTTTTTATGAGAGGCATAATATATTTCATAGTGACCAGTTTGGCTTTCGCAAGGGGCTGTCAACTACGGACGCAGTTAATGCTTTAGTCAAAGAGATCCTTGAAGGATTTCATTCCAAATCATACATAATAGCCTCATTTTTTGATCTAAGTAAAGCATTTAACTGTATGCCTCATGATGTTTTATTGCGAAAGCTCTACTATTATAACTTTCATCCAACAACATGTCGACTGATTAGTTCTTTCTTATTAAATAGACAACAGTGTGTATTATTTAACGGAAATCTATCCTCGAAAGCACAGATCAGACACGGGGTTCCTCAAGGGTCAATCCTCGGGCCTTTGTTATTCTTGCTATACAGGGTGCCCGTTTTTCAAGCGGCACCATGGGGATTTCAGTTATCTTAAGAGATACGAGGTTGGTTAAATTAGGGCAAAGTTGTGTATTATAACGTTGATTAATAATCTGTTGAGAAATTTGAGTTACCTTTTTTTGTTTGAAAAAAATCGCGAAAAAATAAAAAAATTCAATTTTCATTTTTAATTTTTTATTCGAAAACTATTACTATTACGCGTTTTGCATTAAGAAATTATTAAAGCACTTTTTAATGGAGGATCTAAATATGTTATTAGATTTATTGTAACTTTCAAGATGGCGGAGAAACAATAGACAACTTTTGTTTTTCTTATGGGCGCCATATTGGATTTTTACATTTTTTAATGCAAGATTTTTTTCTGTTTACGATGATGTATCACACATTATGTTTTAATTATACATTTGAGCCAAAATTTGAAATGTAATATTTTTGTAAAGAGTGCCATGTAAACATCACACTTTTCTACAAAAATGAGTATTACAAAGCCTATAAAACAAACTGTGGTATTTTATTTTATTATTTAATTCATCTACAATCAAGCAAGGGGATATGCATTCATTTATCAACACTTCTGTTTGGGTAAGGTTGGGTTTACATAAAAAATACAATTTGTAAACGAATAACAATCTCAGGAATTTATTACAACATTTAAAACTACTAGAAAACATAATGCTACAATTCTACGCTTTTTCTTAAATTATAAATTGCCCTACTAATATCTCTTCTTCTATAATATTTATAGAATCAACGATACTTCAACGCAGTTCATTAATATTGGCTGGAACACTTTGATAAATCGTATTTTTAATAAATATTTATTAAATATAATATTTCTGAAGATACACCTCCATTGAGACTTGCACTTTTTTATGGGAATTGTAATAAATTTGTAACATATCGCGTTATTCTTCACTTGAAAATTTCATTTTTACGATAAAGTTACCAGTAAAGTAAATTTCAAGAATGAAGTTTAAATGGAACTGTCACATTTTGTTTTGAACAAAAGTGTTGATTTTGTTTACATGGCACTCTTTACAAAAATAATAAATTTAAAATTTTGGCTCAAATGTAAAATTACAACATAATGTGTGATATTTCATCTTAAACAGAAAAAAAATTTGCATTGGAAAATATAAAAATCCAATACGGCGCCCATAAGAAAAACAAAAGTTGTCTATTGTTTCTCTGCCAAACTCCAATTTCTCAACAGATTATTAATCAACCTTATAATACACAACTTTGCCCTAATTTAACCAACCTCGTATCTCTTAAGATAACTGAAATCCCCATGGTGCCGCTCGAAAAACGGGCACCCTGTATATTAATGATCTTCCCAAACAATTAAATAACGGGAAGATAGTACTCTATGCTGACAATACCACCTGCATTAATACATCAACAGATTTACAATCCGCCTTATTAGAGAGTAACAGTATTAATAACTCAATATTTGAGTGCTTTATTGCCAATACACTGAAAACTTCAGGAGTTACTCTAAATGATACCACCAAATTTTTAGGTCTAGTTTTAGATTCTAAATTGGATTGGCACACCCATGGCGAGTTTTTGTCGGCTAAACTGTGTAAATAATATTCCTATACCATACTCACATATTATACGGAATTTTAACCTGGGGTCACTCTGCCATATTACAACGAATATTTGCTATTGAAAGGCGTGCCATTCGGGTGGTACCGAGTTTAGGATATCGCGATAATTGTAGGTAAACTTTCAGGGATTTATGCATTTTAACATTACCAGGCATATTCATTATGGAATGTCTTAAATATGTTCAAAGACACATTACTTTATACAAAACAAGTGCGGAAACACACCACTATGAGACTCGCAATGGTCACTTAATTTATCCGTCATACCAGCGCATTTCAAAGTGCAGAAGTGGCATAAATTACTATGGGTCCAAATTATATAACCAATTGTCTATGGATATCAGAGCATGTACGGATAAAGTATTTATTATACGAATCAAAAACTACCTTATAAGAAAAGCATTTTACAGCATAGAGGAATGTCTATCCAATGGATTTAAATATTTTAAAGTAGAATAGTTTCTTTTAATTATATGTAATCATTATATGTTATTTTTATTGTCAGACTATTTTATGTATTTTATATTTTAATTATGCTCTTTTCTTGTATATTGACATGTGTAACCTAGAAACTAACTAACTGGAATGACATGAATATATTATTATTATTATTATTATTATTTGGATGATTATGGTCTGGATATCTTTAAACGTACACTCTTGACGCCAAAAAGCAATTTTCGTGGCCCTCTCCAATTATCAGAAGCATATTAATTCGCTCTTGCATTGGATAGGTTTTCATTTTGAATAATTTTCCAGTAATACCAATATTACATCAACAATTAGCACAAATCAAACTTTTGAGATCCAATTATAAAAAAAAAACAATCACGTATTAAAGCCACCCTGATTAATCCAAATAATGGGTGAATTGAATAAAAATCTCTAATACGAAAAATTCCAAATTCTAGCCTAGAGATTAGGAATAGGGAACCCTCATAGGATGGGTTACATAAAACAGAAAATTATTTAGGATTTAAGAATCTTTAGATTATTTTTATCGTATGATTAAAAATCTGTTGTGTTGCATAAACGTTATTTAGTACTGATTACGTAATCCTTGGATAGCCCACAATATAATTCGTTTGGCTAAACTGTCGCACGTTTTATGTATCTTAACCTCACATAAAAACATCATAAATTTAAACAACTTATGTATTGATGGAAAAATACCCTTTTCTGTTCCGGAACATTTCTGCATCCTGTCCACTGGGAGATACAATTTTTACATGTGTGGAATTGACTGCACCTATGACCCCTGGAAACTCTGCAATTTCATAAAACTTGGTAGCAATCCTCTTCTTCTCTTCATCATTATTTGGCATTCTTATATATCGGGGTTTCAGTGAGGCAATCTGCTGCGTTACCTTCCTAACAATTCTGGATACTGTAGATTTGTTCACATTGAAATTATCGCCAATCGTCACTTGAAAACTTCCTTTGGCATAATACCGCAATGTGATAAGAAGTTGAGTACGAGCATCTATCTAATGATTTCTTAAAGTGGACGGTGTTAAATTTGGACCAATCGTTTCTAATAGATTATTCACTCTATTTTTTCAAATCTAAATCGCATTTTAAAATCCACGTTGTCATAAATATGGAATGCGTCCATACGTCTTCGGAACACTCTTCTTCTCCTTCTTGGATTTACCACAACTATATCAACACTGTCTAAACTAGATAACGAAGTATCAGACATGCTGAATATTAAAATACAATTGAACTGTGTAAAAACTGTCAATATAATCTAACAGTTGACATGGATTACTTTAATCGCAGGATAAAAAAATATAATCTGGGGATAATAGTTTTATGCAACGGAAATATGGCATTATCTTAGATAATACTAATATAATCTGGAGACTATAATTATCTGAGGATTATATTTCTAACCTAACTTTTATGCAACCAAATTTTGATTTTATCTCAGGATTATAATTATTATCTTGGGATAAAAATTTTAATCCACTTTTATGCAACCCAGCCATAGAGTCTGATAGACAACCAGATTCCACATTATTATTTTCTTCAAATTTAATTGATTGAAGGTGACTTCTTGACATCAATTGGGCAATGTCAAAGCTGGCTAAATTGAAAAACTACTAAATAATAATCCTTGATATGAAAATCACCGAATACAAGAAAACTATTGAGATTAGGTATAGGGAACCCTAATACAATCTGAAAGATAATTGGATTCTACATGAGAATACGTTACTAAATACAGGGTTTGAAAAAACGAAGTTATTCAACTTTATAAGTTAGGATTTTGCACCCCATATTATTTATCACCCTGTATAATTTTTTATAAAATCATAAAATCATGGCTGGCGCTGTAGTTCGAACCTTAAACCAAATAATAGAAATAATTGTAATGGTTCAACGTCAATCACTGAGGCAAATATAAAATTTCACCCGTACGATGCATTTCAACAAATCTGTAAATATTTCGAAAACGGTAAACGATAGCCATAGGGAATATAGAAGTAACTCAACTTTATTTATTCCCTAAAATTCAAAAATGACAAAAAATATAGGGTGTTCCATTTAAAAAAAAACATAACTTTGATGTGTATCTCCATTATGGGACACCCTGTATAACTGGTAATAATTTTAAATTATGCATACAACGATCCTACGTCTATTCATTTGAAAAGAATAGCACAAAGTAACATGGTTTTCCATAAAATGGCCGCGTCGTAAGCGTTGTCTCAGCCTGTATAACGTAGCTTCCATAAATAAGTAAACTTTTATCATTTTTAGGTACACACGAGAGTGGCGGTGGGTTTTCTATACGTCATCAAAGACAAAGGCAACAAAATAGTTAGTTTCCAACCGCGAGATAAAAGGGTACCTCACATGAATATAGTCGAGGCTAGTCTACCAATGAACTTCTTCAAAACACCAAATAAATACGATAATATATTATTCACGGCGACGATGACGGACTGGGTGGTGCCTAAATACGGAATCGGCGCCATAGTTGAGATGGTAGGCAAGGCGAACGACTTAAAATCCGAAACGAAGGGAATTCTCTTAGAAAATCAAGTAGACATCCATCCTTTTCCCTCCGAGGTCTACAAGTATATACCTAAAAGTAACGAAATTCCAACTTCCGAATATAGTTATCGAGAAGATTTACGCAGCGAGTGTGTATTTACGATAGATCCCTTAACGGCTAAAGATTTGGATGACGCAATTTCCTGTAAGAAACTACACAATGGCAACTATGAAATTGGAGTACATATAGCGGACGTTTCATATTATTTAGCCGAAAACACTCCTTTGGATGAACTGGTTGCAAAAAGAGCGACTAGCGTGTACCTAATCGAAAACGTTTATCACATGCTACCCACTGAGCTTACCGGTTACTGCTCACTACTACCCGGCAAAGACTGTGCCACGTTTTCCGTAATAATGGAAATATCGGAAAGGGGAGAAGTGATCAAAAAACGTTTTACGCGCTCCGTCATCAACTCCTGCTGCCAGTTAGCCTACGAGCACGCGCAGAAAGTCATCGAAAACCCGAAAAATACATTCAAATCCGCCAATTTCCCAACCGTCCATAATGGTTTCGATTTGAAGCAGGTCTGCTCGATCATCGACATGATGAATGACGTTGCGCTGAAATTGCGGGCGAGGAGGTTCAAGCACGGGGCGTTGAGGATCGATCAGATCAAGTTGGGTTTTAGTTTCGACATGACGGGGAACCCGATATCGTTCTACATGGAAGAAATTAAGGACGCCAATCGGATGATCGAGGAGTATATGCTGCTCGCTAATATAGCGGTGGCTGAGAAGATTTATCATGCGTTTCCCGAGCTGTCGTTTTTGCGGCAACATGAGCCTCCGAACGCGCGGCTTCTTAATGATGTTAAGAGGTCTTTAGAAGTTGTTGGGGTGCATTTGAATACTAATTCGTCAAAGGATCTGCAGGAGAGTTTGATGAAGTATAATACAGGGGATTATTACGGTATGTATTAATTTTTTTATTAGCCTGGAGAATTTACAATCTGATAATCTGTTATTAACCCTTTCTTTCACAGTGATTCCATTTGGCAATCACAACATAAATGATTTTTTATGTGGTACTTTAAGCTCTATTTGAAAAAGGTGCGTGCGCGAAAATTTAATCTATTGTATCTGGATGGTAGTTTTATATTATGCATTTGTCATTGAGTGTGTGTTATTGAAATTCAAGCGATTCGAAGAACAGGTGCACACGATCAGGTGAAATAATTCGGGAAAGAAAGGGTTAAGAAAATGGTGTGTAATTTTCATGACATAAGGAGAAGCACTCCTTTTTTGTTAACTATGGCTTATGATGGAAGTCCTGGTAGAGCAGCCAGTTTGCAAGGAATCTTGTTGCATTGGCAATTTGTTTTGGTTACCTGAATGATTTCAACATTGGATTTGCTTGCAGCTTCCCAAAGTTGAATCTCATAGATCCATATTGGTTTCTTAATACCCTTATATAAAGTATGTTCATTAAAAAAAAAAAACCTCAAGTGTGCCATGACTTTTTATTTTTTTAAATTTAAGTTGGTAACACATATTGAGGTTATGTTACTTGCGGCATGTTCCTACCAATAAATTAATTTGCTGTGATAAACGACGCAGAGAAGATGTAGGTTCACCTTCCAAAATTCCATGAGCTGTGTTAATAGCATCCTAAGTACGTTTGACTGGTGTACCACTTCCTGGTTTACGGAGAATACTACCCGTTTCATGAATTAATAAGGTATTTTTAATGTCAATTCCTAACATGTGTGCCAACTTAAATTTTTTAAATTAAAAAATCATGGCACTCTTGAGGTTTTTTTTAATGAACATACGATAGGAGTAGCTTTTTGTTGGTGTTTAGTTTTCTGTTCTAGTAATCAGTACATCTTGCCTCATCTTTTTTCCTATCTGTAGTCTTTCAGTCCAGATCTGTTCCCACCACATGAGTCTTCTGTCCGTCTGGACGGATGCTGAGATATTTAGTACTTTTCAATTATGGGATTTGCTTATCGTTTAGTTTTACAGAGGGCACGTGTCTCTTCGGTGTAAATGTGATATGTATCAACTTGAATGAATTAACCTTGATCCTACATTTTTTTTTAGCCAATTTTGTAGGCTTATGTTTAGATTAGATTAGATTAGATTAGATTTATTAGTGCTTTTACATTAGTTTACACAAGTCGACTAAATTAGAGAAACAAGTATTACAATAATTATAATCAGATAATGACACAGTTCAAAATCAATTATAATAACATATATAACAATTTGTTAAAAAACTTTTCAAAAATTTACTGAATATAAAAATAAAATCAGTGATAAAAAGAAACACATTAAAATACATCAAAATATTTAAATAAGTTAAAATTATAAAACAGTATATGACAAACAAAAAAATGATACAAACAGAAACATACAATTTAGAGTTAAGACTAAAAATTAAAAATCAATGTTATTTGATATGAACTCTTCTACACCGTAGAAAGCTTGTAAGGTCAGAAAATTCGTGATTTTCTTTTTAAACACCTTCAGTTCAAGATTTTTGACATCATGTGGCAACTTATTAAATAGTTTCGGAGCATAGTACCTCGTTCCATTCTGTGATAACTTCAGTCTACTGTGCACTTGCCTAATATCATCATTTTTACGAGTGCCGTAATCATGATATTTGCTGTTCAGGCTGTATGTTGCCTGATTTTTCTTTGCCCATAACAAGCAATTTAAAATATATTGGCTGGGTAATGTTAAAATCCTTAATTCTACGAATTTTGCTTTACAGTCATCCCTGTAGCTTAATGCTGATATTATTCGCACTGCCCTGCGATGTAAAGCAAAAATTCTCCTAGCTGCAGCTGAGTGGCCCCATACCAACAAACCATACGAAAGTAATGAATGACAAAGTGCGAAATATGCGGCCATGACAATTTTTGGTGAAAGACAGCGCATCAGATTCCTTAGCAAGTAGATATTTTTAGTGAATCTATTTGCTAAGTCCTCAACGTGGACATCCCATCTGAGTTCTTGGTCAATGTGTAATCCCAGAAACTTAACTGAAGTTGTGGCTAAATGCTTTTCATGTTCCCTCAATGCAAATAACAATCTAGCTGTTTTTGTATCATTCATGCTAAGTTCATTTATTGTAAACCAGGATTTTGACTTTTGCCGCATCTCATGCTCGTTTGTGAACAAATCTTCCAGCGATGGATTAGTCAATGAAATGGTAGTATCATCGGCAAATTGAATTACTGCCACTTCATTATCACAGAATGCATCGGGAAAATCATTGACATACATCAAAAACAAGAGAGGGCCCATATGGGAACCTTGTGGTACCCCGCGAGATACTAGTACTTCTTTTGATAACTCCTGTTCATAAATAACCAACTGTTTTCTATTGCTCAAATATGACATAATCATCTGGCGACTTGATTATAACATAATAACTTTTCAATCAATATTTGATGTGAGACACAATCAAATGCTTTCGACAGGTCCATAAAGTTAATGAGAACAAACGATTTTTGCTCCAGACCACTTAAAATACCATCAACGAGTTCCACCATGGCGTGAACTGTCGACTTACCCTTGCGAAACCCAAATTGTTTATTTGAAAGCATATTATTCATTTCAAGAAAATCAGATAATTGTTTGTAAAGAACTAGTTCCATTACTTTGGCTATAACTGGTATAATTGAGACCAACCGATAATTATTAGGATCACCAGGATCGCCTTTTTTAAGTATGGGGACACATTTCGATATTTTAAAGCAGTCTGGAAAACAATTTTCTCTAATGCATTGATTAATGAGTTTGGTTAATGGCTGAATTATTACATCTGTTACCGATTTAATGACAACTGGAGATAGCCCATAAATATCTCTGCTATTTTTGTTTTTAATACATGACAACACATCCCTAATTTGAATTGAAGATACCTCTGTAAATTTGAATAAACAATCACTACTTGAGGTCCTTATAGGTGGGATTATGTCAGGAGTTGAAGGTAATTCCTGTACAATTGCATCAATTGCTTTAATAAAGAAGTTATTAAAGTCGTCTGCATTTAAAGTAGTAGATTGAGTCACATTGTGATTGATATTTGACCTTTCCAGATTAATTAAATTCCACATGCGTCTAATATTATTGGGCGATTTTTTAATATATGTGTCATTAGCATGTATTTTTTTCATTTTTATGGTATTTTTATAATCTCTAGTGAGGTTGACCCGCAATGTCTTTAATTCCTCTGTAGGAGTTCTGCGATAAGTCTCGCTGACTAAATTAATTATTTCGCGCATTTGCTTTAATTCGACAGTATACCATTGTGGAGAGAAATGCTGTTCTTTTATAATGCGCTCGGAGAATGATAACTGGTAATTATACATTAATACATCCAGAAATTGATTAGCTTTGTTATTGCAGTTATCATCCGTATTAAGAAATGTCCAGTCTATGTTACTCAAACGATCATAATACATCACTTTGCCAGCATTTGTTATTGATTTAATTTTAAACTGTTTCAAAGAATCAATAGTACTTACACCAAGAGAACAGGAGATCCCGTAATGATCTGAGAGGGTGCCTGTGTCAACCTGTACAATATTGCTAATTTAGTTATAATTGCTAAAGATGTTATCAATACAATTCTTTTCGCGAGTTGCAAAGTTAACGAATTGGTGTAGACCATAACCACTCAAGAGATCCCTTAGTGTATTCGAGTTCATATCATTGGATAAAAAATTTACATTAAAATCTCCTCCCAACAATATATGACATTTATTATGAGATAGCGTTTCTAGGAGAGAATTTACTATGTTTAGAAAAATATGGAAATTTCCAGATGGAGACCTATATACAGTTATTAGCATCACATTAATATTTACAATAAATGTACCACATATTTCACAATTTTTCTCTTCTGAAAGTTCAGCAATCCATTTTTCATCTTGCACTATGAGTTGTGGGCTTATTAAACTCATGACACCTCCATGCTTCGACGATTTTCTGCTATAAAACGATATCGCGTGCTTTCCATTTATTCTACATAATTCCGACTCTTCTTTGGATAGCCAATGTTCACTCAACATTATGACATCATAAGGATTACCGAATTCATGAAGAAATGATTCAATTTCGCTGATTTTATGACGGACTGATTGTATATTAACGTACAGTATATTTATTGTTGATACCTTTTCTAGCTCGGAAGCCGTTTTTTGCGTATTGTCGGAAAAAAACGCTCATACCGTATACCCTCATCCCATATTAAAGGGTCTTTAATTTTATCGAGATCGTCGATAGGAAATGTTAATTTGAATGAACTATAGTCATTAGGATGTCTCGATATTAATTTATCGCACTCTATATTTGTGAAACCTTTTTCTTCCGTCAGATAGTTTACTATCATTTCCTCTGTTGTATCTTTTTGTACTCTATACACATGTAAGTAGCCTTTTCGTTTGATTGGGGCACTCTTTATAGATGTATTTGATGCAACTCCAACTTTAGTGTAATTCTTCTTTTTATTTGGAACTAGATTCCACTCTCCTTGCATAGCGGTTGATTGCGGACGTAAAATTGTTTCGTTTCGCGAGGCACTCGCGCGTTTTTCTTCATGGAGTGTTTGTTTACATTTTTTCTCCGATTCCCGAATTTTTATGATAGTCGCATCTGGTGATAAATTTGATTTATGCCCGTTAGGAGGCAATAAAACATTTAGTTCGACAGAGTTCTGTACTCTGGCTTTAGAAACAGTATTATCGTCTCGAACCATTACACTGTTTAGTTTAGTTGTTTGTGTAGATGATTTGCCACGAGAGGTCTCTTCCAAATGCAATTCTAATAATGCTACATGTTTTATTAAAATTTCATTTTTCTCTTCAATTTCTGTTATTAATTGATTTTTCATCTGTATTATCTCTCTAAGGTAAGATACTTCGCTTACCGTTATTTCAGCATTGCAGAAGTCTTCGGAAGCATCCTCGATGTTATTGCTAACCTCAAAAACTTCCTCGTTGCCAGCGACGGATTTTGAGCGACTACAGGCTGTTATATGTCTTTTTAAACATCCAGGGTGACAAGAACTACTGCACATGTTGCACTCAATCGCCTTAATCACATTACTGTTACATACTTTACTCTTTTTAGGCTGCTGAATTTTGGAACAACCTTGTTGTTCCGCCATCTTAACTTAGTATGTGGCGGTGATTAGAGACTACTGTGATTAGAGAGTGAGCATCTAGAACTAGAGCATCAGTATAAGTTCTGTTGGGGTCGACCTTCTCTGGCCGAAAATTTAAAATGCCCGCAAATTTCGTCCCTACTATACTGCCCTCCTAAGCCAAAAAGGCGTATCTCAAATTTCCTTGTTTTGAGATATAAGGAATTTTAATGAATTTCAAAACCGCACCTACATAGTCAAATTTTTTTATGGTTTTTTTTGGGTGACATGGTAATTAACTTGTCTTACATAAACTACTATTTTAGTTTTAAACTGAGATACGGCTAATTGGCTAAGGAATTGTGAACAAAAATTTGAGAAACGTCTCTTTTTGAAAAACAAATTTTGTTCAGTTCTCATCTGAAACTGGAAGTGTCCCAGAATTACAACCGCTTTTTCATAATTCCAGACAAATTTTTTATTATATTGGCTTTCTTCTGCGAAGAAATTCCAAGAACTTTTGTTTGTTTTTTGGGTGGCCGCAGTTTTCCACTTTTTGTTATCTTGGCGGTTAAAAAATTAAGATCAAATGATGGACCATCAATGTCATTTTTAAATGTGGTATTATACGATCCTCTGTGGACAGTTACCTGAACCATATCATGTAAATATGGCCTCGGCTCTGTACGAGTTAATTTGTATTGTGAGGAAAAATCTTCCCAAATGTAAAAATGCTGTAGCTCCATTGGCAGGACCTCGGTTTTATGAGCAGCACCTTTTACGGCTTGTACAAAATCTGAGAAATCATAAAGCTTGTTGCCCATATTTTTCATGGAAACCTCCACTCTGTGATGAAAGGAGTCGGCAGCCTTAAACATATGACCCGGCACAAAGTATTTCATATTAATTTCATTGGCACATATTTCATCGGAATTTACAATATATTAATTTATTTTATTTACAGTATTACAATGTAATTACTAGGTTTATAGTATAATTACTAAAATTAAAAATTAAAATTAAATTTAAATTTAGACTATAAGCACCTAAGTGAATGAACACTTGTGATGTGCTGGAGTGTATGATGAGGAAAAAGAAAGTAAAAGTATATGGTGAGAATGACTATAATCATTCAATGCAGTGACAATGTCATATGCATTACATAACGTATATACAAATATCAAATGAAAGCTGCACATTTTGAAATCTATTTGTTGTCTAATATTTTTGAAAATTGATGATGGTGTAGAAATATAAATGATTTTGAGAGAATTGCGTGTTTTTTAACATTTGTAATTAATTTAATAGAATGTGGCAAGAGGTTGAAAGCTTTGGGAAGTGTGTAATCTGTAAACCTATGGCTAATGTTTTTCTTACATTTCGGGATATGTACTAATTGGTTGTATCTACTGCCTGTGTGGTGTATGGATGACATATAATTTAAAGATTGCTGAAATTTGAACGCGGACATATGTAGGCTGTGAAAATAAAGGCTTCTGATGTTACAAACATCTTCTGAATATAATAAATGAGTTGGATACAGTCTTGGTTTTACATAAATAACTTTTAAAATGTAGTTTTGAACAATATTTAATTTTTGTAATGTATTTTTATATACACCTCCCCAAACTGATATGTCATAACAAAAGAGTGATTCAGCTAGAGATTTGTAAATCATAATAAGTAGTTTTATAGGCAAGAATTCTCGTAATTGATAAAATTTAAAAATTAATTTTCTAACTTTTTTCGTTAGGTATTCAATATGATTATTCCATTTTAAGTTTTGGTCGATCATTATACCCAAGTACTTGATCTCCTTAACCTCGTTGATTGTAAAAGATGTATCATCAACTTTTATAGTGGTATAATCAGGTCTATTTGCATCTGTCACAGAGAAGGCTACATAATTTGTTTTAGTAAAGTTTAGAGTTAATTTATAATGATCCAACCAATTCTTAATTTTTTTCATGTCTCTTTGTACAGAACATTTTGTTTTCACCCATGATTCTACATTAAAAAGAAGAACGGTGTCGTCAGCGTATGATACTATTTTAGCATCCGTTTTTATTGATAATAGTGAATTCATATATACTAAGAATAGGATTGGGCCCAGGACAGTTCCCTGTGGAACCCCAGTCCTAACAGTGCATGGGTTACTTATAGTATCATTGACTTTAACTCTTTGTTCACGGTTTGTAAGGTAACTACGAAAGACATTCAGAGCAGCCCCGCTAATTCCGTTGAGTTCAAGTATGTTAATAAGTTTTACATGGCTAACTGTGTAGAATGCCTTAGCTAAATCTAGAAAAACTGCAATACATTGTCTACCGGCATCTAGGTTATGTGAGACTTCTCTAATGACAGAATACATTGCATCAGTTGTAGACTTTCCACTTTGGAATCCAAATTGCTGCCTGTGTAAAATATTATGTTTGTCAAAGAACTGTATCAAGCGATCCTTAAGACATTTTTCAAAAATTTTACCAAAATTATTTATAAGGCTAATTGGTCTATAGTTACAAATCTTCGTTTTATCTCCAACTTTAAAGATTGGGGTAATGATTGACGATTTGAATTGTGTGGGAACTCTATTCGTCTGAAAAATTAAGTTAATGATACGTTTCAGTGGTTGTAAAATATATATGTGATTATTTTTTATAATGTTAGTAGTTATGCCATCTATGCCAGGTGAGCTATTATTTTTTAGGGTGGATATATGTCTAATAAGTTCATTATCAGTTACGGGATTAAGAAAAAATGTGTGAGGGTTTACCCTTTCGGTTTCTATAAAATTTTCTGGATCTTGCAGATCTTTTGACAGATTGATACCAATGTTAGTGAAATAATTGTTGCAGTAGTCTGCCATAATCTTATTGTCTTCAAATGCTGCTCCATTGTCGTTTGTTAAATTAACGTTGTTCTTGTGAGATGTTTTTTCATTAGTTGAATTTGCAATTATTCGGTAAACCTTTTTTAAGCTATTTTTATTGTCTTGAATTTGTTTAAAGTAATAGTCAATCTTTGTTTTTTTTAACAGGTTATTCAATGAATTTCTATAAGTTTTATATTCCCTCTCTGATTCTGGCGAGAAATATTTGTTCAACCGTCTTTTCATTCTGTCTCTGTTTTTTATGGTTATAATTAGACCTTCTGTTATCCATGGTTTAATTTTGAAATTTTTACTATTGTTTAAGCTAATAATTTTTTTAGATTGTTCAATGTATTTACAGATTTTGCTCACAAATAAGTCTCACAAGGAAATCCAATTTTTTTTAATCAATTTTGGTTAAGTTTTTAGTACTATTTATATTATTAGAGTCTAGTTTAGTTTTAAAGTCTACCTTAAACGTCACTGGATAGTGGTCTGTAATATGGCATTTCACAATGTATGATTCAAATATATATTTTCTGCATAACTCTACGGACGTTTTTACAAAAATATGGTCAAGACATGATTTTGTTTCATGACTAACTCGTGTAGGGTTTTGAATGTATGGTATAAAGCCATGTTTAGCAAGTATTGATAAGTACTTATTTACATTTGCGTCAGTTAATTTTAGTAAATCAATATTTACATCACCCAAATATAAGGATATTTGTCCTGGTTGCTTTGTTCTAAAAATACATCGAGATCTTGGAGGAAGGAGATCAAGTTACTTGGGTTTGGTCTATAAAGAGCAATAATTCGAAGGCACACATCGTCAATTTTCAAGTCAATGATACACAATGAAACACCACATACATTTAATTTTTCGTTGGTAATCTTATAATTAAGTTCAGATTTAATTAAAACTAAGACGCCATCATTTCGGTTAAAATCACCTCCATTATGTATTGTATCATATCCGGGGATGTTAAAGTTATTTGCAGCAGCTGTTTGAAAACATTCACTTAAAATGAAAATGTCACAATTATTATGGTACTGATATGCTTCAATCAGTGTTATGAATTCATTAAAGTTTTTATTAGCACTTCTTATATTGAAGTGCATAATATTGAATTGACTGTTAGATGAAATGACATGTTCATATTCGTCTGGATTAATGTAATAACCTCGATGATCTTGTTCGAGTTGACTTAGGTTGTCTAGGACAATATCTTCATCCAGTACTACCATCATGAAGTATAATCTATTTTGTTTTTCAGAGCCTTGATATGGAATTGTAGAGTCATGATTTGTGTCATAATTTTGATTATATTTTGAATTAGCATTGATGCAATTGGTACAGACCTTCTTATGACTCCGACATTCGTTTTGCTCATGCTCTTCACTGCACAGTGGACAAATTACTGCTTGTGCAATGTTCCTTTTTATGGCAGAAGCCCTGGCACTTAAAGCAGTGGGTAATTGTTAAATCTTCATAAACGGGATAGCGCTCTCATCCAATGCATATTTTTTTTAGATTCATCAGTTCTCTAAATGTAGTAGCTGAGCATTCTGCGAAAATAGTGTGTTGGGCATTTTTGTTTGTTTTGACGAAGGTTACATTAAAGTCACTCAGAGTTTCGTTTTGTTCTAGAACGGTCGCTTCGATGTCCTCCTTGGTCATGTTTTGATTAAAGTTTGTAATTTTAATTTTCGGTTTTCGCATTTTAGATGTCTCAATATCATATAAGTTTTTTAATTTATCTTTGGCAACCTTCTCGAGGGTTGAGGCTCGCTTCTTGTTTTGGCATCTTATAATAACTGATCCACTTTTTGTTGATCTTACATTTGTAATACCAATTTTTAGCTGAGAAGCATTAATGGTATGTTTTACGTCAGCCTTTGTCTGGCGCGGATCTTGAGATAGTTTAGGTTTAACAATAACAACAGGCACCTGTGGTAAAGTAGGAATGTTTAGTTGAGAAGTTGATTTAAGAGTGCTGGAGTATGTGGGCTTTGCAAAATTAATATTTTCAGCATTTTCATGTTTTCTGAGTTGTTCTTTTAGCATTTGTATTATTTCATTTTTATCATTAATTATAGTCTCCTTATCTTTAATTATTAATTGAAGGCTTTCCTTCTATATATTAAAAATGAAAATAATGCCCAATTCTTGTTTTGCGCTGTGCAATTGTTGAGCCATAACGTAATTTTTAAAACGTCTCTCTTGCTAATAAAGAACTGGTAAAATGTACTGATCAACTCTTCTTTGTTTCGTTTGAACAAAGCTTCATGCCAGAGAGCTGCAAATGGCTTGCTGTTTCTTTTCTTTCCAACTGGAACAAAACTTTCGTTGTACACTGTTAAACGATTTGTAAAAATCGCACTTTTAAACATCTCAAGCCGTGGTAACATTATAACTTTTTCTAAATCTGCGCAATACACTATTTCTTCTACTTCTTCATCTCTTGCGGCATCTTCTCTGTATTTTGCTCGAGATTTGTTTGCTCTCTCAATATGTTTGCTCCACGTCATACAAACATCACAATTTTCATCGAGATTGTTCTTTGTATGACTTTTATTATGTAAGTTAAACACCTCGCAACTCTCGCATTCTTCATGCCCAAGGTTAGCAAGTGACACATTCATTTTCTTTGCCACGAACATTTAAAGTTGGGATTTTTGTTAAGAAAGACTTCATGCATTGCGGTGAATGAGAGATCACTTGGCAGATAAAGGCGGCGTGGTGCATATTCCCTGCGGTAATGCGAAATGGTTGGTTTGAATGTTGAAATGTGCTGGCGAATGACTTCATTGTCTATTTTATTATGGGGCTCTTTTGTACATCTCATGTCTGCCAAAGGTACTACAGAATTTTTTGTGTTCAATAATGCTGTATGAACGACCTTGTCATTATTCCATTAAAACCAAGGGTTGTTAAAAAAAATATTTTACATACACTATGAAGTGAAGTGCCATTTTCATTTTTGAGCATATAATTATATGAATTATTTCTTCGATAACTCTCCTGGCCTACATCAGTAGCAACGACTGTCGTCCTTTGCTTTACAGCAGTTGATGATATGTGATGCAATATGAAAGACTTTCTTTCTTTTTCATCTGTCATTTTCCAAAACTCAGAATTAAGAAATTCTCTTCTGGCCTCAGATATATTTTGGGTACACTTATTTGGACATTGCTCCCCACAACCGTTCTTCACACCATGTTTTTCCACATATGTATCAGATTTCCTCTTTTTTCTTTCACTCACTGATATTTCATACTTTTGCCTTTTTCGTACAGTCCCCTTTTTAGTATACTGTATATTTGATTCGTCACTAGAATTATTAGTAAGAGAGTTAATATTCTGCCCATTGTCACTGTCAGCAACATCGTTCTCGTTAACTTCATCAGGTACTGTTATATGAATGTTCTCTGTAGGCTCAGATTCACCCTGTAGTAGTGATTTATCAGTTTCCAATATATTTGGTAAAACATGGCTCCGAGTGACATGAATCTGATCATCTATATTATTAGAATCACATGTTTTTTCAACCTGAGAAGATGAACCTTCGCCTGTTAAAGTTCCCTGTGTTATCGGCTCCTTAGAGAAGGAAATTATCTTTGAAATATTAATATTGCTGTTGCGAACACCACCTTCACCAAATGCACCCAAAGAAAATTCTGTGGGTGCTGTATCACTAGTGTTATTAGTTGAAGACTCCATTTCCGACACATTATTACTATTCACAACCACGTTTTCATTCACTGTAATAAAATTAGGTTTTATTATTTGAGTGTTCTCTGTATTAGATTTCCCCTTTATTACTGCATATGGCAAAACACTATCACTTGTAGAAATATTGCTCTGAACAGTTTCGTCAATATCGGAAATGTCACTACTGCCCTCAGAACGTGCGTCCAAATTGGAAGGGACATACTCTTCATCGAAATAACTTGCCCGTTTATATTTGTTGCTTAAACGTTTCTTGAAGAACTTTTGTTTTGTTTTCTTATTTAAAGCCAACATAACTAATTTACGTCCCCGAAATCCATTAGATTTGTCCATGATTAGATCTAAAACAATATTTTTTTGCTTAGAAATGTGAGTTACGTCCAAACTGCTTAGGTTTTTGTTTCATTTTTGAGATATGTCTTATATTTCTAGCACTTTAGCTGCACAATACGGACGAGATACGTCTATTTCGTTAAGGAAATGGATTAAATACAACTCAAAGTGTCCTTATATAAAGGAATAATAAATTCAGTGAAATTTGAGATACGCCTTTGCGGCGTAGGAGGGCAGTAACCTACCCATGAAACAGCGATGATTTCCGATGTTTCGCTTGGACGGCAGAAGTGGCCCACAGCAGTGTGAAATGAGGCCACACAGATCTAAAATCAGGCAAAAAGTCACTTGTAAACCCTTAAATCTAATGAGTCATAAGTCTAAACCAATACAGCGTATTTGGGCCTTAAATTTTAACTGATTATTTTCAAATTAAAAGTCTTCGGGTTTATCCACCCGAAACTAACTTTCCTTGCCCCGCCGAGGGGTGAAAGTATTTTTCGGCCATGAATGACCCTTCGATTCAGCTGGTTGACCCAATGCGCTTCCTTGTGGAACCCCTAAAAGTAGAGGATACAAGCTTGTCGGCTTTTCTTTATATTTGACCTGAAATAGTCTATTTTCTAGAAAGATGTTAAAATGTAGTACGTGTTATGTGCTAACTACTTCTTTAGTATAACGAGAAGTCCTGTGTGTTTTATTTATCGACCTGACTTATTACTCCAGTGGACGGAGACCGAAAGAGGGGTAGTGAAAGGGAAGATGGTGAAAAATCCAAGTTTCCCCACTCTCCGCCATCTAGAAAAATACCGTCGAAAATCGCTACTTTTTCTAGTTTCTTACCTATATCTTAGTTTTAGAGCATTTTAGCGAAAAAAGGTTTGACATAGACTTGTAGGCAAGAAAATTTACTACAAATTTGATACGTGAAGTTAAGTAAATTGCTCACTTTTCAAAATTTTGAGTTTATTGGCACCTTCCATCATGATAACTCCCTAACACTTCATTTAATTTAAAATAACGAAAGTGGAACAGGAGCAGCTTACTCGACCATTACAAAATCTCTAATAGAAAAAAATACTCAATTCCACACCTACAAACCTAAACAAGTGAAAAGCTTCGAAGTGGTTCTAAAAAATCAATCTACACTACTCCACAGATATGGGAGATATTAAACAAAACATAGAGGCACTAGGGCACACAGTCACAAACATATGGAATGCGGGGAATAGAGCAAAACAACTAATACCAGTGTTCTTTATTGACCTGGAACAAAATGAAAATAGTAAGGAAATATATAAAACAGAACTATTCATGAACTCAAGACTAATATGATTAATTGTTGAAGCCATTACTTTGTGATACATATTGAATTACAAAGGAGGTTGAATTATAGAACACTGCTGGTATCACGAATTTTTCACTTTATTGTGACAAAAAAAGAGACCTTTATTGGCATATTTAGCAAAACTATTTACAATCTCCAAAAAGAAACAACTATACTATATACCCAAAAATACAATTATAATAACAATAACTCTCTCTCTCTCTCCTACATTCTTTTTCCCTCCCCAATTTCTGCAACATCTTTACCCTGGCCCCATCCTCTCTCATCCATTCCGCTACCCTCTTATTCCTTTTTCCTCCCATCCGTTCTTCATTCACTCCCTCACAATCCTCCGCCAGATGCCTCCACGTATCCCTCCCATTTTCACACATTACACACCTCATATATTCTTCGCCCATCCACTTCTTCCTCCCTCTCTCTTCTGATCCACACCTAGCCCTAGCCAATGTCACCCTCTCTTCTCTGTTCCACCCGTCCTCATCCAAATACTTCGGTCTCCTTCCATGTACCTGCCAACTCCCATACATGTCATTATATTCACTTCTTTCTATACATCCCTGTCTCTCCTGCACATCCACTTTCTTCGCCCTCTCTCTCACCCACTTTGCCACATTTACCCCCCTCTCTAACCACTCCCTCACTTTCACATTTTCATTCGTTCTTTCCTCCATTTACCCCCCCCCCCCTTGTTGCCCTTTGCCAGTTGGTTCAGAGCCTGTTTACAGTTCCAAGTAGTCTTGGAGTTAAAGCTGTACGCTTTAAGGCTCTTTAGGGCAGCCTGGCTATCCGTGATTAGATATATGCGTGCCCCTTTGTAGCCCTTTTTTGTGCACACCTGAGCACATCTTTCTAAAGCTATTATTTCAGCCTGTAGGACAGAAGAGCCATGTCCGAGGGGAACTGATTCCCTATGCTTAGGCCCATATATGCCTATGCCGGTGCCCACCTCTGTCTTCGATGCATCTGTGTACCAGAGTACAGAGTTATGTTTTAGTTCTGTGACTCGTTTCAGACTGTTTTGGCGACTATCAATAGTCACATCAAATCTTGATTCGAAGTCATAATTGATCGGCATTATATCCGATGGTGTTTGTAAGAACTCGCTTGTGACGAGGTCCAGAATTTCTGAGTGTCCGGTTCTGTGGCCTGTACTGGTCCAGTTTAGTCTCAGTGCACTCATTAGACCTTCCTTTCTGATTTGTTCGTGCAAAGGAAGTACGTCTAGTAAAGCTTCCATTGCTGCAGAGGGAGTGCTATGTGCAGCTCCCGTGATGCCAAGGCAGGCCAGTCTTTGAAGAACTTGGAGCTTCTTTTGTGCCGTTACTTGTTTTATTTTGGTCCACCATATTAGTGAGCCATATGTGATAATGGGTCTGACCACCATGATGTACAACCAGTGTATCATTTTAGGTTTCAGCCCCCATGATCTGCCAAAGAGCCGGCGGCCTATCCAGAGTGCCGCCGTTGCTTTGCTGATCGTTTTTTCCAGATGCGCGTTCCAGTTAAGCTTCCTATCAAGCACTAAGCCTAAATATTTCACTTGGTCGGAAAGCGCAATTTCTTGTCCTTTTACTTTGGGAGCTTTGATTGAAAGTTTCCTGCGATTAGTAAAAGGTACAATCACAGTTTTGTTCGGGTTGACATTGAAACCCTGCTTCAGACACCATTTTGTTATGGTGTTAAGGGCCTCTTGGGCTAGGGACGATACGATGCTATCGGATTTACCCCTTATGACGACCGCAATGTCGTCGGCGTAGCCTTGCGTACTATAGCCCTTATCTATCAGGGTCATGAGGAGCTCATCCACCACGATGCACCAGAGCAAGGGTGATAGAACCCCGCCTTGCGGGCACCCTTTCGCCGTGGTTACCGTTTCAGACTCACTCCCCATACCTGCCGTGATTTTACGGTTTTCAAGTACAGCTTTTATCCATCTGATAGTGGGTATATCAATGCCCTTCCTGATGGCTCCCTTTTCCACGGTTTTGAAGGTCGTATTGTCAAACGCCCCTTCAATATCCACGAAAATACCTAGTGCAATCTCCTTGTATTGAAGCGATGCCTCTATGCCTGTTGTAAGGCTGTGTAAGGCATCTACAGTAGATTTGCCAAGTTGATAGGCAAATTGTTGCCTATGTAGCGGGTTCGCTTTTAGGGCGCCGCACCTAATATCGTTGTCCACGATTTTCTCCATAATTTTGAGGAGGAAAGAGGTGAGGCTGATTGGGCGGTAGGACTTAGCCTCATCAGGTGGCCTACGGCCCGCTTTGGGGATGAAAATGGCCCTGGCCTCCTTCCATTCCATTGGAATATAGCCCAGCGTGAAGCTGGCTTTGTATATTGCTTGCAGGTATGGGGCTAGTATGTCTAGCCCATATTGCAGCAATGCAGGGAATATGCCATCTGGCCCTGGAGTTTTGTAGGGTTTGAAGCTTTTGACTGCCCATTCAATTTTTCCTCTAGTAATTAGTTTACCAGCCTTTCTTTTGCTCTCTCTGGTTGGTAGGAATGTGCTTCCTTCCGTAGATTGAGCAGTTGTTGCAAGTGAGTCCACAGATGTTGAGCCCGGAAAGTGTGTCTTCAGGAGCACACTGAGACTTTCTTTGAGGCTCTCTGCATGACTCCCATCAGGTTTTTTAATTAAACCAATGCCATTGGAGTGGTCTTTCGATAGGACCTTTTGGAGTCTTGCTGTCGGGGCTGTGTCGTTCACTCCCTCACAGAAAGCTCTCCAAGTTTTCCTTTTCGACTTCCTCAGCTCCTTGTTGTATTCTGATAGTGCCTGTCTGTAGGCATCCCAGTTGCCCGTCTTCTTTGCACTATTGAAGGTTTTTCTGGTTTGCGTCTTCAGGCGGTCTAAATCCTTATTCCACCAGGGCACATCTCTGGAATGAGATCTCCTCTTATGTGGACAGCTGGATTCGTATGCCTTTAAGATGCAATTTTTAAGGAGAGCCGCAGCTATTTCCAGCTCCCCTGTAGTTTGGATGTCGAGGCATAGATCTTCGGTTCCCAGACCTAGGCACTCTCTGTAGAGGCCCCAGTCTGTGTTCCTCGGATTCCTGCACTCTAAAACAGCTTCCTTAGTGACCTCAATATCAAACCCAATCTGCTGATGGTCTGATAAAGAGGGTTCTGCTAGAACTTGCCAATTTTTAATTGTACTTGTTGTGAAGGCATCAGCCAGGGTGATATCTAGTACCTCCTGTCTGATTGCATTCACAAAGGTAGGCTCGCTACCTCTATTAACAATGTCTAGATTGTTAGAGATAATAAACTCAAGTAGATCCTTACCTCTACTATTGGTGTCCGTGCTGCCCCATAGGATGTTGTGTGCGTTGGCATCACAGCACAGGAGTAGGTGTTTATTGCCTTTTCTACACCATTCCACAAGTCTTCTTACCTCCTCTGGTGGTGGTGTATCCTTGTCACCCGGAAAGTAGGCCGAGGCCATAACTATGTGCCTTTTTCCTTTCTTCGTGGGGACCTCTACCAGCACAGCCGCGAGGTGACCTGTGGTGAATTCTGGAATGTAAGTAAAATTAATGTCCTTTCTGAGCATGAGGACTGCTCTTGGTTTAGTGCAGTCTGCTTTGTATACTAACCTGCAACTTTCTTTGGGTAGACCCCTTACCTGCCCGTTGTTAATCCAGGGCTCTTATAAGAAGCCTATCCCAAATTTGGATTTCTTGAACCTCCAGTGCACGGCACTTGTTGCCGCTTCGGAGTGGTGGAGGTTCAGTTGTAGGCAGCGTAGGCCCGCCATTGGATGCCTAGACCCCAGAGGCACCAGCCTTTGGCTCATTGGCGTTGGGCTTTTTGCCTTTCAGGGTATTGATCTCCCTTACCTTACCTAGTACGGTGGGTCCCTTATCGGCACCTGTTTCCGCTAGTGGCGGAGTAGTGCCAACGGGTCCACTGGTAGGCTCCTTGGAGCAAGAAGGGCCCGGATAGGCCCTTGTTGGCCCTTCGCCCTTTGGTGCTTTTTTGCCCTTGGGTCTTAGCTCTACCCAGCCAAACCCGTAGCAAATCTTGTTGCCCAGCTTCTCCAGGCTGTCGGCGGAATGTGAGTCCACCGACAGCGTGACCTCCAGCTTGGGTCCCTCCAGCTGGAGGCCTTTAGATTGTTCTGGGCCTCGATTAGCGAAATTACTTTCGCGTTGGTGTAGTCCAGGCTGTTTGGGAAGTAGCCTATCAGGATCTTAGAATGAGGCATTTCTGCCTCATCCAGCACCCTTAGCTTGGCTCCCTCCCACAGCCTGAGATGGGCAGCTGCGCCCTTTAGCCAGTTGGCTGTGGCACTGTCTACACACGTCAGTGCGAGCCATCCTGGCCTCTGATGAAGCTGATGGAATCTGGGCTTCACGGTTCCCTCCTTACCATCCTCGATTATTTTCTCCAGAATGGCCTCACGTACGGCATCAATCTGTTCCGTCGACATGAGGTTTTCTGGAAAACCTTCTAGGCATACGCCTACCTTTACTCCCGTCGTAGCCTGGCTATAGGACACAGCCTTGGCCTCGGCGCTAGGCACAGGCTGCCTTTTCGTCCGTTTGACCATGGTTGAGTCCGGCGTGCTACCTGTTGACCGAGGTCTCTTGGTAGCAGCCGTGGGGTTGCTCTTGAAGGGCACTAATGCCTTTACTCGAGCTTCCCCTGGTTCCATGCCGTTCTTGATGAGGAACTTCATCCTCTTTCTTGCGGCACCGCTCATTTTGACCTTTTGGTCTTTTGTGTTTAGACCTTTAAGGCTGCCAACGAGCTCCTCATCGCTGCTTTTCAGCAGCTCCTCCTCACCTGTTCTGCTGCTAGTTTCCATAGGCTCTACACCTTTTGGCTCCTTTGCAGCACCATCGGACGTTAGGGAGTCGTCCACTCCTTTGTTTATTTGGAAAACTTGGTTCATTTGAGTCCCACGAGTAGCTAGGGAAAGGGGAAAAGTCCATTACAGCAGAGCCCCGCATGCCATAATAAGGCTAGTGAAACTGGGGGTCGCCTGGTACCCAGAGTTCGCATAGAGACGACTAAGCTCCTCCTTAGCCATGCAACCCTCGGCCTATGCTGTTCCGCCTTGGTTTGAGGTGTTTGTTTTTTGTGGTTTCCTTTCCACATTGATCCGGGCGGCTAAGCCAAGATCCTCTAAGCTTGTTACCTGCGAGACATGTCCACGAACAGCAACAAGCCCGATATGTCAGGTCTGATGGCTGTATGGGCACAAACAGACCCGGCGTCGTTTACCCTCGTGCAAGCCCTAAGCCACGATACTACAGCCGGGCGGGGGTGAGCAGGATAAGTGGTTTGGCTCCCTAGCCCTCGTTACCTGATAGTATAGGGAGCCGAAAAGGTCAGGGTGACCGAAGAGGTGGCCAAGGGAGGCCGACAGATCAAAGAGGGAAGCGACTCTACGAAGGAGGCCATCACTATAACAGTTTGTGTATAGCCTCGGAATGCATTGGCGATAGAGCCCTGTCTCACTCCCCACTGTTATCCGGTTGTTTGGCCGGATAACCGTAGGATGTTCATTGACAGTGGCCCTACCTTGCCCCCACACCACGTCAAGGAGCATTCCCTAGTGGAGGCACTTCCTCCTTAGAGAACTCCTCCGTCATCTCCATACACCTTCCTTGTCCCACTTCCTCTGGGTACCCACTTGTTTCTCTACATTTCCTTGTCCACTCCAGTGTTATCCCTACCCGTCTCCTTCTTTCGCCTCTCTTCAGTACTTTCCATATTTCCGACTCGTTTCTACACTTCTTCAACTCTTCACTTGTTCTTTCCACCTCCTGCCGCTTCTTCCTCTCGCATATCCCCTCATATTTCCTTTTTGCTGCCGTTACCTTCCTCTCCCCCCCTCCACCTCTTATTCATTCCCCCATTGCCTTCCTTACTTCACTTTTTGCCTGCCTGCATTCTTCATCAAACCACCTACTCCCTTCTCCCGCCCTTCCTTTAGCTTTCCTTCCGCACCCCACTATTAGTTCCTCCATCTCCTCCATTGATTCGACGTCTTCCCACTGGATCCTCCTCATCTTCATCCTCATTTCTTCTATTGCCTTTGCCCCACACTCTAACTTTCCCATTTCTTGCTTCTCTTCAGTCGCCTTCTTCTTCTCTATCCATACCTCTACTTTTAGCGGTAGATGATCCGAGCCCATCACTTCCTCCACCTCCATACTTTTTATTTCCCTTTTTGTCATCCCCTTTATCGCCACATAGTCGATCACCGACGATCCCCGCGGCCCACTATAAGTTTTCCTCCCTTCCCAGTCCCCCTCTGTGCATCCATTTAGAATTTCCCATCCCTCCTCCATCACCCACTCCTTCATTCTCTTACCCTCCCCGTTTATACATTTGTCCCTGGACTTTCTTTCTAGCACAGATCCCTCTTCATTAATAATAATTTAAATTATAAATAATATAATATTAAATAATAAAAAAAGAATTTTTCATTATTATGAGAAATAATCTCCTATTTTAGAGTAAATTTACGCTTGGCAATATTTTCTAATGCCTTTGCCCGTAGTTTACGGAGCACTAAAATATCTGAATATAATGTGTCTTTTTGTTCAGCCCAATCCAACACTTGATTAAATATTCCTACAGCTTGTGCATCACTCACTATATTTTTTACTTCAGAGGGTCGTCATCTTCACTCACCTCATCTTCCTCTTCATGTACATCATCCGTCTCTTTGTCGTCATTCCATAAATTAATGTACTTTCAATAAATTGACAATGTCCGATGATGCACTGTCAATACCTTCAGTATCAGAGAGTAACTGTTTCCTAATGATGCTTAGCGGTACATTGTCTTCATCGTCATAATCATCACTGGAGTACAACAAATTTTTCCAACATGTTTTTTTTTTTGTTTGCTGGTTAACACGTTCGCTGCCACCGACGCGCTAGTGCGTCCGACTTTATACTTGCGTAAATGCAATCCCAATTGTGGTGGCAGCGAACGTGTTAAGGGCATTCCACGCCATATCTAAATTTAAAATTGCTTCGCGCAAAGTTACTTGCTTTAAGGATTCAGAAATGTTTTTAGAATTATTTGATAACACAGACGAAAGTAAAATTTTTCGATAATACAGTTTAGTAATTCTTATTACATTTTGATCCATCAGATGGATTAGTGAAGTTACATTGGGCGGCATGAACATAACAAAAATTGAGCCATCATTGCTTCTTAATTGTTCCTCTGGAGGATGACTTGGTGCGTTATCCAAGATTAACAACGCCTTTATTGGATGATTTTGCTTTTTTAAGAAATGTGTCACCTATAAATTGAATATGCGTCATTAAATTACATTAGTTATTACTTATTACAGTTTTATTGCCATACCTGAGGAACAAAGTGTTTCTGGAACCATTCCAGAAATAGGCCTTTGGTCATCCAAGCGGATTTTGAACAGTCATAATCAACGGGACTCTTGAAATTTCTAAATGAACGTGGATTTTTTGCTTTTCCTATTACCAATGACCTTATTTTGTGTGTACCACTAGCATTCGTGCATACTAGAAAAGTTATGCGTTGTTTTTCCGGCTTCCTACCCGGAGCAGATTTTTCATCTGATGCAACATAGGTTTTCGCAGGTAATAATTTCCAATAAAAGCCCGTTTTATCTGCATTGTATATTTGCTCCTTATTTAAATGTAGCTCCTTGATTTTGTGGATTAACTTTTCCTTAAACGGTTACACTAGTTGTGATGATGCCGATAATTTTTCACCAGATATTGACAGCAGTCGAATTCCATACCTCGTTTTAAATCTTTTTAGCCAGCCATCACTGGCTACAAAATTTTCGGTCTCCTTTAGTTTTTTATTCAATAATGTAGCCCTGTCTTTAATCAATATACCGCTAATTTGAACATGGTTATCCCTTTGTTTTAAAAACCATTTATACAGACAATTTTCCATTCTAGGTGCTTGAGCATTTTTTAAAGTTCTTCGATTTCCCGGGCCTCCGTATGTATCAGACACACGTTGTAAAATTTGTGTCTGCCATCGCTTAATTTTACAGATTGTGGCTTTAGATACTCCATATTTTTTTGCCAATTGTGTCACTCCCGCACCTTTTTTAACCTCATCGATGATTTTCACTTTGTCACTTAATTTTAAAAATGTTCTTTTATTGGACGTGGATGCCATGTCAGTTCTGGCGTGGTTTCAACTGCACAGCTGCACACTACTTTATTTCACAAGCGGCAAGAGAGCGAGCGCTTACAGGAATCTCATACATAAATCATAAATCGGGGAACAACCGGTGCCGGAGCGGCGCTGAAAACGTAAGATAACCGGTGCCCTAAACTGTTTACATTATCGAATTGTACGTGGTACAAGCTTGTTTACATTAGCGAGCGTTCCATTTGGTCCTATAGTAAAAATTTTCTGTTTACATGACCGCGATGTTTCCATTACCAGGTGTTTACATAATCGAGAGTCTACTGTATTTGTTTGGAATATGGAATATCGGTAATGAAATAAATAAAATTAATGAATAAAAAATTCTTGGGGAGGTAATTTTCCGATTACCCCCCTTTCAAACCGCCACTGTGTACTACTGTATGGGGTGGAAGAATTGGGGACGAGAGTGTATGAGTGTATAGAGAGGGAGCAGTTACGATTCTTGAGACGGATGTTGGGGCTTGATAAGTTGATACATTCTGTTGCAGGAGACGACTAGGGAGAGATTGACATGTGAGGCGGTAGAGAGAGTGGTGAAGTACGAAATGAGACTGTGTGAGTTAGGGGAGGAGAGATTGGTGAAGGCGGTGTGGGAGACGTGTCCGAATGTAGAAGGCGGGAAATGGAGAGAAGAGAGAAAGAGAATGGAGAATGTATGAGAGGGTAGGACTGGCTGAGGTGAAGGTGAAAGAGTGGTTTGGTAGGGGTGTGAAGGTGGCGGCATGGGTGAAAGAGAAGTTGAAGGAATTGGAAGCTCAGGAGAGGCAGGGACGGATAGGGAAGAGTGAATATAATGATATGTTTGGGAGGTGACAAGTGTATGGGAGGTTACCGAGATACCTGAGTGAGGGTGGTTGGAGCAGGGAGGAAATGGTGATAATGGTTAGGGCTAGGTGTGGGTGGAGAGAGGGGGAGCAAGACATGGATGGGGGAGGAGTATATGAGATGTGGATTATGTGAGTTGGGGAAGGATACATGGAGGCATCTGGCGGAAGAGTGTGAGGGTGTGAATGAGGAATGGGTGGGAGTGAAAGAGAACAGAATGGATGAGAGAGGACGGGGCTGGGGTAAGGACGCTGGAGAAAATGGGACGGGAGAAGGAGGACAGGAGGTGAGGGGAAAGGAGAGGTGGCGAGGAGCGATTGTATTATATGTGTATAGATAATTAGAATGGAGACATTATGATTATGCCAATAAAGGTTGTTTTTTTTTAGAAGATAATTTACGTGTTAATGTTTTTCGAAACTTTTATCATAATGATTCAAATTGATTGCCTTGTTGTTATATGACAAGTGGTATACCTTCTAGACTAGAAATGTTTATAGAATTTTCTGGGGTGTGTTTAAAACAGTGGTTTCCAAATTTGATGTTACTACGCCTCCCTTAAAAATATTTAATCATTTGGCAACAAACCAGTCAAGTGTTCCACAAAGATATTTTTGTTTGCTTCTATGTTATCTCGGGTGCATAAATTTAAACGTGGAAACGTGTCAATCTTATTTTTTTGCAAATTGGATTTCCATAGCTCCACTTTTTTAATAAATGCTTTCACTTTGTCTTTTTGTATAAGCAAATGCATTTGCGGTCCTTGCATTGATTTATTAAGAACACACAATTTTTCAAAAAAGTCAATCAAACATGTAAGTTTAACAATAAAATTATCATCCCTAAACACATTGCCATCTTCATTATGATTTTCCTCGAGAAAGACAGCAATTTCTTCTTTGAGTTCAAGTACCCTTTGAATCACTTTTGCACGAGATAGCCGGCGCACTTCACAATAGTACAGAAGTGACATGTAATTAGCTCGCATATCTCCACACAGTTTTGCGAACAACCTTGCTTTTAATGGACTGTTTTTTATGTAATTTATAACTTTCGTTACTTTTGCAAAAACATTGTTAAGTTCCTCGCTTATAGTTTTTGATACGAGAGCTGCTCTGTGGAGCATGCAGTGCGTCCAGAGAACCTCAGGTGTTTTCATTTTAACTAATGTTTGAAGACCAGTTTTGTGTCCCGCCATTGATTGTGCACCGGCAGTACAGAGCCCAATGCAATTATTCCACATTATGTCGTTCTCATTAAAAAATCTGTCTATTATTTTGAAAATTTCATTGGATGTGGCTCTGTCAGGAATTGGTTTGCAAAATAAGATATCTTCAATTATATTAGCATCGTCAACATATCGAACATATGCAATTACATGTGCGTCTTTAGCTACATCAGTAGCTTCATCTACTTGTATGGTGAATTTTGAAGTACGCATTCGAGAAACTAATTGGTCACAAAGATCTTCAGATATATCATCAATTCTTCTGCCAATTGTATTATCAGCAAGCGGTATTTGTCGCAGCTGATTCGCATAAGATTGGCCAATAGCTGCTGGCAAAACTAAGGTTGCTGCTATTGCGTGGGGTTTTTTACATTGCGCGATTCTGTACGACACTAGTAATGCATTTGATGGAATATGAACAATTTTTTTGAAATTTTGCTTGTTTTTAGATAACTCATCCAATTTTCTTTGAAAACATTCTTGGGGCTTACCAACATATTCAGAATGAATAGTTTCAAGGTGCCGTTTCAATTTACCGGGTTTCATACTATCAGCAGCCAAAACTTTTGAACACAACAAACACATTGGTTTTTCCACATTATCGTTAATAATATTAGTAAATCCGAACGATAAATAGGATAGGTTGTATTTCCTTGTCTTGGGAGTTCTTCCTTCCTGTTCCTTGTGGCTTGTTTTCCCACTACTTGTGCCACCATCAGAATCTTCATTATTAGTGGATTTTCGCTTATATCCCATCAAAAACTTATCCATTTGTCTGGAAATATTAGGAATAATATTATATTATTCTAAAAAAATAAAACTATTAAATTACTTAATAATAATAATAATAACCAAACTTTATTTCAAAGAGATGTTAACAAAACAAACAATGTTATTGGGAACATAAATGAAACTGTGTCAGAAAAATAATAAATAATAACTAAAATTATAACAAATTGTAAAAAATAAATGAACACTAACTTAAGTGAAGCGCATATTATCAAAGAAAGCTTTAAGAGAATATATTTCCGCATCCAACAATAAGCGAAATACAGCGGTCTTATATTTACTAAATGAATTTAGATCTTGTATATTCCTTGGTAATGTATTGTACATTTTAATGCATCTGTAAAATGCATTCCGTTCGGTCGTTGTTAATTTATGTACAGGATGCGTTATATTATTTGACCTTGTCTCGTATATATTGCTTTTATTTTTAGGCGGAAATTTAGATCTGTTTTTGAAAATAAATTTTAAACATTCATAAATAAATAAACCATAAATCGTAAGTATTCCATTCTCCTTGAATACTCCTTTACAGGATTCTCTGTATGTTAAACCAAAAATTGAACGTATACATCGTTTTTGTAATTTAAAAATATTTTCTATGTGGCTACTATTCCCCCAGAAAATGATTCCAAATCTTAGGATTGATTCAAAACAGGAATAGTAAATTACCTTTAGTGACGCTTTATTGAGATATTTTTTTAGAGTGTTCACTAAATAACATATCTTCGCCGCTTTCGAGGACAAGTGTTCTACATGCGAGTGCCAATCTAACGACTCATCAATAACTACACCCAAGAATTTAACGTTAGAACTTAACTTGATTTTTTTATTGGATAGTTCGATAAATTCAGGGGAATTAATTTGTGACTGTTTTGTTTTGAATAGAACGACATTAGTTTTGTCTTTGTTAAGTCTCAGCATATTTGAGGCAAACCATTTCTCAATTTTAACAAATATATTATTCGACATTGACACAAGTTCTGGATATAACTCAGTAGAGACCAATAAATTTGTATCGTCTGCGTAATTAGTTATACAACATTTTGTGTCCAACCTTAACTGATGTAAGTCATTTATATAGATTATAAAAAGAATAGGTCCTACTATGCTACCTTGAGGTATTCCTACATTACCGCTATTCCCAATATTAGATTTAAACTGCTTTCCACCTTCCTCTATGATAACCCTTTGCTGTCTATTTGACAAATACGATTCGAACCATTTTAATGTGTTCCCCCTTACCACATATTTTTCCATCTTTAGTAACAATACTTTATGGTCTATTGTGTCGTATGCTTTAGATAAATCTAAAAACATACCCAGTGCAAGCTCCTTGTTTTCAAAAGCATCGTTTATTTGCTTAGTGAATTGAAATATAGCCGTATCGATCGATCTTCCTTTAAGATATGCATGTTGACTATCACTAAAAATTCCCGAATTACTAAGAAATTTAATTAACCTATCGCAAATTGCAAGCTCAAACAATTTTGAATATGATGTTGTTGCTAATTATGTGGGCCAATACTTGCGAAATTAACTCGATGCTTAATTTAACAAGATTGTTTGAAATTTCGTCATCTCCGCTACTGTATTTGTTTCTGAGTTTCTTTGAAATATCTATTAATTCTGATGGCGTTATTGAATGAAGGAACATTGATTTATTATTATGTTCTATGTGATTATGTTGTTCTCTTATATTTAGATCTTCCCTGTAAATTATTTTATATCAAAAATTGGTTATACATTTCGGCTACACTATTTGGCTCTCCTTTTATTGTTTTTTTTTTCAGTCGATTTATTGCTAATTTCCTTGAAAATACCAGATGATTGGATTTTATTGTCATATGTTTGATATCGTGATAGTCTTAATAGTTTGTCGTATTCTTTTTTTTTTACAGGTGTATAATTGCTTACAATTTTTGCTATAATGCGAGAGTACATAGAGTATATCCAATTCTTGTTTAGAGTCTTTTATTTTCGGATCTGTATACAATTTTTGTCTATTCCTTTTTGCGACAAAAGTCATGGGAAAACTTTGATTAAATATTATATTCAATTTAAAACTGAAAAAATTCCACTGTTTGTTTACATCCTTTACTTCCGCATTATATACAGATTCCCAACTGCATTGACTTAACCTAGACATAAACTCTTTTTTATTGGTTTCAGTGAATACTCGTCGGTATTGGCGCTTACACATACTTTGATTAATATTCAAACAAAGCATGCATTTCTGGCCTAGATGGTCAGAAACATGCAGATTTATTAATTCTGATTTATACTCACCTCCATAGTTGGCAATTATATGAGCCGTTTATTTTGAAAGTGGGGCAAGTCCATTTTTGAAAAAAAATTAAGATAATGATAATTATATATAAAACTTGGTATAATCTTTTTATCTGTAAACAATTTATAGTAATAAAAAATGAGATTCCCTAATTTTTGGGAGGTAGAAGTTTTAGCTATTAACGGTATTGAAAATGTGTTTATTTTGAAAGTGGTGCAAGTCCATCTTAGGTTAAAATTATTTTTAAACGAATATATTACGGCAGAATTTAGAATAATGCGATTTGCTTAGTATGAACATTAAAAATTCTTGTAATATCCAAGAGCAACAGAATTTGATAAAACAACATGAAATTCACTTGATAAATTCCGAACTGGCTAGAAAATCTTTGGAAGAAGAAGTATTATAAGCGGAATATCTACGTATTGAATCAAGGCTTCCAATTTTCATAATTATCGAGTTAATATGTATGTTTGGGATGAAACTTTAGCATCCAGAGGAAAGAAGCACTTACAGAATGTGACAACCCAAGAGCACACTATAGCTTATAATGATATATGCACTGGTCAAAATAGAAACATAAAATTGGCCTTAATGTGGATGAAAATTGTTCAGGCCAGTGACAATGAAATAAATATCATTGATCACAAATTTTTATTGTTAGGGCATTCGTTCTTACCAAACGATCGCGATTTTGGTGTGGTAGAAATAGCCGGAAAACTAATTCCTTGTATATCCTCTAGGAGATATACAAGTAATACCGGCATTATCGAAAACATAATACATTTTTAGTACATGAAATGAACGCGAAAATTTTGTTTTAACCCAACCTTTGGGAGAAGCGGTTTTAAAAAGAAAGAAAAACATCGATGGAGAAACTTTGAATTGGTTAAGTATATGCTGGATCAGATTGACAAAGAATGCACCATACAAAATGTTATACAAAACTTCGATGAAGCGACATGCTGAATTTAAAATTATTGATTTATAACTACAATGAGGTAAACCAAGTAATTTCGGAAAAATCAAATTACTTTGTATGAAAATAGTAGATCCATTACATTTGACAAATATGAGGACATGCTAGATTTATTACCATATATACCTCCCATTCGTCATGCATATATTAAAATGTTAAATCCTAAGTAAAATTAATTACAATAATTCACTAATTTTGAAAGTGAGGCAAGTCCATTTACGTATAATAAAACCTGTATTATTATTTTTTATTATTTAGCCAGCACTAAAAACACTATTGGATAATAAACATACATTATCTAATGCCACAAAATACCAAAAATATGTATATTAGAGCTTACCGATATTTTTAAATTTGTTAAAATGCAAACCTTTAAATATCTCACAATAACAAAAAATGGACTTGCCCCACTTTCAAAATAAACGGCTCATATTATCTAGACAACTTTTACAATTTTCAGTCACCCTAGTATATTCACTTATTGTTGCACACAGACCAAAACATTCTAGAATAGTAAAGAATTGTCTTTTGTCTTCATTGTCATTCTTTAATTCAATATTAAAATCGCCACACAAAAAAATGATCTTCTCTTCTTGGACTATCCTCGACAGCAGACCCTCAATTTGGCGGTAAAATATCACTTTATTTTGATTTGGTGGACGATATACGGAAATAATAATGGCTGTTTTTTTACCAATATTAAATTCATCTGCCGCGCACTCTATTTCATTGCATATTGAGAAATTATTTAGTTTATTTCGCGGTTTACCGGACTTACACAAATTATATTACAGTCCTGATTTTCTTCAACCGCTATGTTAATATTATCCACACAATTTCCTATCGATCGCACGTTCTGATGTATTATGGCATATTTTAGTCATTTACTGTCGTTGGTTACATACTTGTTTTTAGATGTTTTCGTGTTAAAATTAAATCTCCGAATTTCAATACCCTTGGGCCACAAAGATGGATTCATTAACACATCGAGATGCTCAAAGTCAGCTCCTATTTTAAAGGCTCTGTTCTGCCCTCTCGACTCCAGTCTGTCAATTGATTTTATTTTAATTCCACCATGGTTTTCACGTAAATATTCTGCGATCATGTGGTCTGTAACCGTCTCTGCACATTTTCCGATATATCCATGCATTCTTCTCAGTTGCTTTGAATCCTTCAGCCGTCTTAACTTTTGAGGTACCAATCAGTGATTTTTTGAATTTTGGTTTCTTATATTCCACTGCGGTCCATTCTGTTTTTTTTTTCATTTATCGATTTATTATTAATATGAATTATTTCATTTAACTTATCTCTGGTTTGTTTCTCAAGTACGCCCTTATTGGGATTGTTTGTCATAGCTTTCACCTTGTCTGCATACATATTTGTTGTATGTTCTCCTTGAATTGTCGAATTGTTGTTTAATTTGTTATTCCTAACGTCTTTTCTCGTGTCGATTGTGTTTATATGGTTGCCTCCTTTATGTTTATTATTTCCAGCACTGTTTAATTCTAAATGCTTTATATTTTTCCTTAATTCACTGATTAACTCATCTTTGGTTTGTAGGAGTTCATCCTTTGTTAGGATAATTGTTTTTAGCCCATTAATAATCTCCAATAAATGATATTTGTCTTTATTTATCTCGATAATTTCCGGATTAAGCTCACTTTCACTGTCGTTGATTATATGCCCTATTGGGACACATTTATGATGTACCAAACATTTGGGATGACACATTTTCCTGCACTTGTCGCACACTGTACTTCGTCCCACCGGTTTTCCACATCTTCCGGCACATTTATCACTATTAACGCTCACGGATGCAGAAGATTCACCTTCTTCATCCGACGCCACTACTTACTATTATGATCAGTGGGCAATCACGTCAATAACAATAGAAACACAACCTAACACTGCTGAACCAATTAAATATTAGCTGTGACACGAAATAAATTGGTGATCTAAACGTGCGCCGATCTTTTCTGGATGCAGGAGAGCGGTGATCTTCGTTTGGGAATATGTACGCATCCATCAGCATCTGTGGCGTCCAGTCGCGTTAGTGCGCTCGCATCTGGCTTTTATTAAGTTGTGTCGGTCGAGTTTGTAAAAGCCCGCAGTCGCGCGCAATTGCTGAGAGTACCTGTTTGAAGCGACATTAGCGCTAGTGTCGCCAAATTAACGACGGCCTTGGTTCAAAAGATTTTCCGGGGTCTAGGACGTCTAGGTATATGGATGCTAAGTTACGAAATGTTTAGTTGAACTATGCGCGATAAAGCACGATGGTATTTTTTCATTTATTCTCTCATTTTTTACATAGAAAACTTTAGCAGTAATTTGGAAAATTGTTCACTGTGACTAATTTTCGCGGCTCCCTTTAGACCTCCCAGTTTGGAAAACGCTGGCTTAAAATACTCGACTTATAAATTCCAATAACATTACAATATCGACAATACTCTCACTATAAACTAAAAATCACGAATGCGAAACCAAATTCCTCACTGGGTGGTGTTAAGTCACAAAATCTTGGTGACCATCCTAGAGGTCCAATCCAAACCTTCCGTATACACTAATCGCAAAATATTAATCAAACCACAATTTAAGCCACATTTACTAATTGAAACAATGATATTTTAGGGTATGCCAGATTCGTAGCATTAAACCACCTCCTGGCCAAACCGATGGTGAGGGCGTCCTACATCTGTTCAAACAATGTGGATCCTAAAAAATTTCATCACTACGCACTTGCCGTTCCAATTTACACACATTTCACTTCGCCTATCCGACGTTACGCCGACGTCATGGTGCACAGATTGCTATCCTCTGCCCTGGGATATACGTCCAAAATGAAACGGAGTCCGGAAGAAGTGCAAGAAATTGCAGACATTTGCAACAAGCAGAAGTATAACGCAAAGAAGGCCAGTGAAGCCAGCTGCGAATTGTACTTGGCTTATTACATAGAGAAAAATCAGCCCTTCATCACCGACGCCGTCGTCATCGGGGTGTATGAGAAATCGTTTGATGTTGTTACAATACAAACTGGAACAGCTATAAGAATATACGCTAATGTAAGTATATGTTCATAATTTATTCCTGATGTTTTTAAAATGTGTTGGTTATGCTGGGGTTATATTTTTGTTGGCACATCTGAAAAATAACTAGAGATAAAAGAAATAGGTTATGATGCTTTCAATTTGCAATTATATATTAGGGCCGCTCGGTGGTGTAGTGGGTAGAGCGCAATCATCTGCCTGTTGCATGACAAGTCGAATGAGTTTGATTTCCCGCCGGGCAGAACATTTTTCCACTCGTATATAATTTCCGCTAGAGTTCATCTGACATTATTCATTTCATTTCAAATTTAACTAATATAATAGCTTGAATTCTGGTAATTCAATAAAACTAAAAAAGAAAAAATATATATATACAGGGTGTTTCAAAGTCGAGGCTCACCATGGCGATCTCGCTTATTAGAAGAGATAGAGGGTTTGTTTAAATTCGGCACTTTTGCAGAATTTTGTGCTGATTAATAATCCGTTGAAAAAAATTAATTAAAATATTTTGTTTTCGAGTTATGTTAAAAAACTGAGAGAACTGATTTTCTTTTTTTCTTTATATCTTCGTTATTTGAGGTGATATTTAAAAACGGAAAAGACGTTCTTATAGCACTTTTTTATTATCTAATAGATGGCGTAAGATTTTTCTTCGTAACATGTTTCGTTTCTTTTGAACCATCATCAACTTTCTTATTTCTTATGGAAGCCATATTTATTTTTTATCACATCTGAATGCTCAATTTATTGTGATAACAACAATATAACATAACCTACATTTAATATCATAAATCAACATATAATCGTTTAAAACACTTTTATTGGCAATCTATGTAGCGCTTACCAAAAATCATCCGTGCCATGGAATTAGAAACAATTTAAAACATTGTCGCATACCATACGGTAATAAAATTACTCAAGAAAGTCGCAATCATATTTTGGAAATGGTAATAATAAATGTGTCTTAATTAATTAATTTTACGTTTACGTACAAAACATATTTCAAGTAAATCAAAATGTCAAGTAGCAATTGAATTAAATTTGCCGCCAACGCAAATACGGAGGATTTGAAATAAATTCTGTTGTAAATAATATAAAATTTATTTGGGCTATACCTGGTGACAATTTAAGAAGCATTTTGTAATTAGTTGCCACAAAAGTGCAATGAAAATGATATTTTTTTAAAAACATAATTTGAACAGATGAATGCAAATTCATGAAGAGTGTCGTATTTCATCGCAATAATAAACATTATCCAGAAAATCCAAGACAAGTCCGAAGAGGTAGGCCATTTTGGAATAAATGTTTGGGAATTTATAACGGAAATTTAATTGGCCTGATTTGTTTCTTTTTGGCGTTTTGTTAAAAATATAGTTTATTGTTATACTCATAAGAATATTGAACACTCAGAGATGGGATTATGAATGTTTCTAATTCGATTCCCAGAGTAAATGTTTATAGGGAAATAATAATGTTAAAAAAAACGCGTTCAATTGTGCATTAATGAAACCGGTTTTTTTTATTTGAACATAAATTATAATTAATAATCTTTATATTGATATTATGGTTATTAGTATTGATTCATATATTATTTTATTTATTAAGAACATTTATTTTATATCGCCTAAAATAATTGTGTATTTACACAAAAACTGTTCGAAGGGGTTGCCTTCTTTCTGGATACATTTGTAAATATGTTTGACTAGCCAATGTATTTCCGTTTACTGAATTAGAAATATGTTACATATCTTGCTTTTCTAAATTATCAAACGACATTTTTATTTATAAAGAATTATAATATTTGAGCCGTTTATTTTGAAAGTGGCCTAAATCCATTTTTCAATTTTTTTCAGTTGGCGGTAGAAACGTGTATTATTTGAGGTTATCCGTCATAAATAACAATTTGCGATGAAGCATATACAGGGTGTATTTGAAATAACGAACAGGCATTTAACCCTTTAAGTGCGGCTGTCGTCAATAAGCGACTCGGGTAAACTTTACCGTAACTACGGCTGTCGTCAATAAGCGATTCACATATTTTGTGCCGTTCTTTTATGCCGTGAATCGCTTATTGACGACCACTAGTAACATGATACGTTGGTTCAAATGGAATAAAATTTATCAAATTTTCAGTCTTTGTTTTTTTTGCGTTCAGGCAGCCAGTTTCTTGAAAACTTTTTAGTAGCTAAAGGGTTAAGGGCACATAAATATTTGTGAACCTATTTCCGTCAGAATTTATTCGAAAAAATTTTTTTGAATTTTCCTAATTTTACGAGGTTTTTAAACATTTTGAGAACCGATGCTTTTCTCATTTAATTAGGTCTGCATGGAATGTGTGTTTGTTTATTTAAAACGCGAGATACGATTTCTTGCCTCCGAAATTTGAAGTGTTATCGCAACGTTTTTTTTTTTGTAAAAGATAAACGGTCCTCAAGTTCATTGACGCTTAAAGAGCACCCAGATATTTGCTACGTGCTTGTTGTAATTCGATATCTAAAGCCGATGCCGTTTAAAAATTAGGTCACATTACCACTGCCCCCAAACATGTTGTGTATTTTCACTCATTAACTTTAAGAATTAATTGCGGGCTTTTTGTTACAGTTATAAACAAAATAATTGCCAATATTGTTTAAAAATAATATAATCTCTTTGGTTACGAGCCTGTTCGTTATTTCAAATACACCCTGTATATGATAATTATTAACACAGATTTTCACAGACAATTATTTATTAAAAAACATTATTTTGAAAGTGACCTAAGTCCACTTAATTAGTAATAATGTCCGAAAGTGCGGATCTTCAAATTTACGAAGGCAGTATTAATTATGTTTAATTATTGCAGTGAAAATAATCACTTAATACACACTTACAATTGAATTTTAAGATAAAATATTTTTATAGAAATTATTACACCTTTGGGGATGAATAAAAGTACAAGACTATTTAATACCGAGAGTGAAGATGAGTTCGAAAATAATGATTTTAACCAGAATCGAAAGAGAAGGAGAATTTTAGATCAATATTCATCATCTGAAGATGAAGATGCAGGTGAGGCTTTTCATGACAATACCACTAGAGCAAGATTTAGAGAAAAGAATGGTGATACCTACATTCAAATATTTCGAAAAATTAACCCTTCAAGTCCGAAATTTTTAAATTTAAAAAACCTTATATTTTGATAAATTATTTTATTGCTTTTGGTAGATTGTGACTTAAATATTGATTGGCTAGCTTGTGATATTAGGAAAACATTTCAAGCGCCATCTGGTAATTATAGCTTAAATTTATTTTATTAACAAATACAGAAACCTGTTACAATTACGTTACCGTATGGAAACGCTAGCGCTTGAAGGGTTAAACAAAATACCGGGAAAAAATACTATACTCAAATTGGAAACATTATACCGGCAAAAGTGTTTCAAAACAAAAATTGCCTTTGTTGAAAAGTTTGTATAAAAAATTATGAAGAAAAAGAAAGAAAGAATACTTTTGAGAAGTTTTGGAATTTGGGAGATTTTAATAAGCAAAATGTACTGCTATATGAAGCTACCGAGCGCTATGCTGTGAAACGAAGACGTCCAAAAAACGGAAAAAGTTCGCCAAGAAATGATAGTTTTAGGAATTTTTTAAATTCTAAAAACGGGAAAGTTTCCGTCTGTAAAAAAATATTTTTGGATACCTTTAATATATCTGAAGGACGATTAAAATGTGTATTAAACTCTGCAAATGTAGGAAATGATTTACGTGGACGTATGGCTGGATCATCGAGAAGAATTTCTGACAAAGAGAAAAAGGATGTATAAAACCATATTAATAGTTTTTCCAAATTTGATCCCATTATACCAGATCTCATAACCCTAATAGAAAATATTTACATCCTGATCTAACTATAAAAAAAATGTTTAATTTATACGAGCTTCATTGCAAAGAAAATAATAGAATAGCAGTCAAAGAGTGGACTTACAGAAAAATATTTTAAAAGGATTTTAATTTACATTTCCACTAACCCCGCAAAGATACATGCCAAAAATGCGACCTATTAAACATTAAAATCAAAGCATCGGATGATGATGATGAAAAGAATAAACTTATGGAAGAACATGATTTGCATTTAATACTAGCAGAATCAGGAAGGAGATCATTAAAACAAGATCAAGAACTAGCATTACGTAATCCAGATTATTATTTCGCATTTTCTTTCGACTAGCAAAAAGCATTACTTTACCCAAAGTTGACAACTTCAATAGCATACTATAAACGTAATATGTATGTTCTAAATTTGGGAATTCACAATTTTCATGATGATAATGTTCACATGTACGTTTGGGATGAAACTATTGCATCTAGAGGTTCACAAGAAATAGCTTCATGCATCTTGAAACATCTTCAAAATTTAAGAAGTCAAAAACATATTATAACTTACAGTGACATGTGTGCAGGACAAAATAGGAACATTAAAGTAGCTAAAAATTGTCCAAACTGTTGAACATAATGTAGAAATAATAGATAATAAATTCCTAATATCAGGACATTCGTTTTTACCGAATGATAGAGATTTTGGCGTCGTAGAAAGGTCATTAAAGAAAAATAATTTACTGTTTGTCCCTCAAGATTATTATAATGTTATCAAAAAGTGCCGGAAAGGTAATAACTTTATTCTAAATGAAATGAAACAAGAGGATTTCAAATCAACAAGATTATTGGAGGACGCGGTTTTTAAAAGATTGAAGAATTCTAACGGAGAAGCAATAAATTGGTTACAAATATGCTGGAATATAAAATGTTCTATAAAATATCAATGGATGAGAATGCAGAGTTTAAAATCCTAGATTTATTACCACGTCGGGGTAGACCAAGAAAGTTTGAAAATATTATTAAAAAAAAAACCTTTATTGGCATCTTACTTTCTACATTTTCTCTAAATAATATACTTCCCCTCCCTATCCCCCCTTCCACCCCTCCCCTCCTGCCCTCTACCCTCCTCTCAACCCACCTTCTCCAGCGTCTTCATTCCTGCCCCATCCTTTCTCATCCATTCCGTCACCTTTCTATTCCCTCCCACTCCTACCCATTCTTCTTTTACCCCCTCGCATTCCTCTGCCAGATGTTTCCACGTATCCTTCCCCCACTCACACAACCCACATCTCACATACTCCTCCCCCATCCATCTCTTCCTCCCTTTCTCTCCCGACCCGCACCTCGCCCTTGCCAACCTCAACCCAATACTCCGGTATTCTTCCGTACACTTGCCACCTCCCATATATATCATTATATTCACTCCTTTCAATCCTTCCCTGTCTCTCCTGCGCATCCACCTCTCTGAAAATATTATATTGACACCACTTTATAACAAGGTAAGACCAATTACGTCATCGAAGTACAAGGACATGATGTATATATATATATATCACCCGAACACCATGACTTCTTTAAATTCCTCCCGCATACACAAAATGTAAATGAACAGTAAATTTTTATGCAATTTATATAGTTAGAAGATTTCTTGCATAGTATAAATTGTGTTTTTAAAGTGGTTTGATATGTTAAATAAATTGAGTTTTTTTTTTCAATTTGAAGCAATTTAAAATATGTCAAATGGACTTGAGCTCCTTCAAATTTTCTAACATATATAGGTGTTAATTTTGAAAGCGGCTTAAATCCATTTGTGGTAAGAAAACAAATATTATTCGTTTAATTTTTGGCTTTGGCTTTCGCCATTCAGTCACACACGGCTATTTTTATATTTTTATTTTGTATGAATAATGAAAGTAAATGAACAAATAAATAATGTAAGACGTATACAACAACCACGGACCCAAGCGAATACTTCTCGTTCGCCGAAAAATCTTCCCCCTGGGATGGGAATCGAACCCACACGGCCGCGGTGACGTATATTTTTAATGTTATTGAAATGCAAACTTTTAAATATCTCAATTTAAACATAAATGGATATAGGTCACTTTCAAAACAAACGGCTCATTTAACAAAGAGTTATTCGGATTTCTAATTGTTTTAAATTTCATGGCACGCATGATTATTAGTAAGTGCCATATAAATTGTCAATAAAAGTGTTTTAAGCGATTATTTGTTCATTTATGAAATTAAATATATGTTGTGTTATATTGTTGTCATCACAAAAAATTGGGCATTCGGATGTGATAAAAAATAAATATGGCGGCCATAAGAAATAAGAAAGTTGATGATGGTTCAAAAGAAACGAAACATGTTACAACTAAAAATCTTATGCCATCTATTAGATAATAAAAAAGTGCTATAAGAATGTCTTAAATATCTCCTCAAATAACGTAGATATAAAGAAAAAAAGAAAATCGTTTTTTTTCAGTTTTTTTAGCATAACTCGAAAACAAGACATTTTGATTAATTTTTTTCAATCGATTATTAATCAGCATAAAATTCTGCAAAAGTGCCAAATTTAAGCATACCCTCTATCTCTTCTAATAAGCGAGATCCCCATGGTGAGCCTCGAATTTGAAATACCCTGTATATATTGAGTGATGCCCGTAAATTATTTGTTTCTGTTATCTACCATAAATATAACTCGATTATGAAAAAAACTCGGGTGTAACTGGGTCGGGATTGACTTGAATACGTTTCCAAACTGCCATTTGTAGAAGCGCCGTTAGTTGAAAATCAAAAATTGTATTGATACGAGGGGCGGTTTGCGAGTAATCAACCTGTCTATGAAGGAAATATTTTATTTTTCCACGTAGTTCCTTCAACATTTATACTTTTAACTAAACTACAGTAACGCTATACCCTGGTAGGTTTGCAAAAAAATTCGCAGTTTTTTCAGCTCCTTGTCAAAGGAAAAATGATTTTTGATCTTCTGTCCATGGTTATTTTTAAGAGAACAGTGGCTTTTTAATGGTAAATTGTATCCTTATCAGGTGTAATTGTAGTACATTCAGCCAAAAAGATTCCTTCAGCATCCCGAAATATTGTAAACATAAGTTTTCCTGATGAATATTGCGTTCTTACCTTCTTTGGTGGTAGAAATCCTTTGTGTATCCACTGTATATATTCTTGGTTGGTTGGTGGATTCCGGTAGAGATATACAAAATGACCCCTTTGTGATCTGCTTCATAAGGTCTGGCTCAATCAAAAGAGTCACGTACGTCATCAGCTGAATAAATGACGTCAATATAATTGTTAAAAAGTATCTGTAAAATAAAGTCTTCACTAAAAAAGTCCATACTTTCAAAAATTTACAATATGTCCCATACGCAAAGAAAGCTAAAAATGAAATTTTCAACAGACCATTCTGCACTGAGTTATGGCTCAAAAATACCTTAATATTTTCTATTGAGTCCCTTGACTACCCGACTCACTTCACTGACTTGCCTCCTTGAGTCGGCTCACTCACGAGTTACCCATCTTTAATACGCACATCTCATCTCCAGTCATGGTTTTTAAGAAGTCATCAACATCTGTTAAAACCGTTTTCTTCACAAATTTCTCGGCTACACAAATTTTGCTCTTGAGTCCTCAATTTTCTAATCGAACAAGCAGAGACTTGATTCATGCCCAAGTCTTCATGCGAACTTTTTAAGGTAGTTAGTTGCCTCTGATATTCTCACTTCATTAACATTCATCCTTCAACTTGTCAAAACCAAATCTTCAACTTTTTGATGTTTTCCTTGATTTTTGCTTCCACAAGCCTTCCGCATCTTGAGTCATCTTGTATTGATTTTCTGCCCCATCGAAATTACTTACACCAAAATTTTACTGTAAAACAAGATGGAGTATCTTCCCAATATATGTCAATCATTCTTTCGTGGATGACTTGTTAAGAAAGGACCCCGCAGTATTTCATTGTAAAATGGGTTTCATCGAAATTGTCCCATTTTTTGCAGGGAGCTAGCTTTTGACATCCTGAAAAAAAGTCCTTATAGACGGAACAAAATCGTACGTAAGAATTTTGAGTTATCCGCCGAAGGTCTCATTTCCCCGATAATCGAAAATCGTAAAAACAGGATGAAGAACGCATGCAACGATGTTAATATCATCATGTTTGGACGTCTTTGGACCAAGAAGTTCTTATACAATGCTCAGCAGTCATTGCTGGGGACGCTGGGCAAGTGTGCCCATTATTAAGCAACCCGTAGGATGGCCATGAACATTTACCGGAAAAAAACGAACCTTCAATTGAGATTCATTCTTTGTAGAGAATGATTTATTGTTGCCCGCTCAAACTCGAAAAAGCCCTTGCCCAACGATGGGCATGGTGGTCCATCGATGGTCCATGATGGGCAATTTAAAAAATATACCAAAACTTTAATTGAAACTCGTATTTTGGACCGGAAGATCAATTTCACGGGCGGAAAGGTCCTGAAACGGCTCTCTCAATGGTTCATCATGGGCACTCTCAAAAAAGTTACAAAACAAATTGAATGTGAAGTTAAACGTGTTTTTTTCATCCACGTTTTTTTTTGTTTCACTTAAAAAAGTGTGCGATGAAAGTTGTCTGTCAACAAACTTCCAGCGACAAAGTTGCTCAGTTATGGAGATTATTTTGGAAAAGTTTCAGATTAAAAAAAATTAAAACTTTGAAAGTTATGAGCATTTATTTACTGACCCGCCTGGCGCAATAAATCAGTCTCTTCAAAGAATGAATCTCAATTGAAGATTAGTTTTTTTCCTGAAAATGTTCATGGCCGCCCTACGAGTTGCCTAATGGTGGGCACACATGCCCGGTGTCCCCAGCAATGACTGCTGAGCATTGTACAAGAACTTTTTGGTCCAAAACAATCCAAATATGAAGATATTGTTAGCGCTTGCGCGCGCCCCTCTGCCTCCGCTCGTCGGAGGTTTCGCTAAGGGTGCCTTGCACCCAGAACGGCAGACTGATAAGTACCACGGTACCAATAAGATGTATATATTCGTGTAAATAAATGTGCTATCATTGAACTTTGTTGGAATTTCTTGGACCCGCCACTGAGTTATTATTAAGCCAAACACCGCTTAACAGATATTAACATCGTTGTATGCGTTCTTCCCTTCGTTTTTACGATTTTCACGTATCTGTGAAATGAGACCTTCTTTGGCGGATAATTCAAAATCCTTAAATAGGATTTTGTTCCGCCCATTAGGACTTTTGTTCAGGATGTCAAAAGCTAGCTCCCTGAAACAAATGGGACAAACCCATTTTACATTGAAATACTGCGGGGTCCTTTATAATGCTTCTATTTTTAATTTTTTTTACACTTAAATTACAATTATTTGAACAAAACGTAAGTAAATTTAAAAAAAATCAGAGTACAGTATTACCGACGACTCGAGAGATGTGGGGGTAAAGTTTTCGAGTGAGAAGGTATTGGAGAGCACCAGAGAACGCGACTACAAATCTCTGCAGCCAATTGAATGGCCACTGTGCAACACGTCTCTAGAGCTTGGTACAACTCTAAGTTGATTGCAAAAAATGGCGATTGACCCCTGTTATCTTCATAGCTAGGAAGATCTTCCCACATATGTTTATTGTTGCACAGAAACGTTTAAATTTTTGTTTGTTGCCATAAACTTAGTCTAATATAATTGTAAATTGCTTTGCATTTTTGTACCTTCTGACTAGTAACGGGCAAGATCAATAAAAAAAGATGGAGTACTCAATCCTTGCAAATGATAGATTTGCTCGATCTTCCTGAATCAATGCTCGAGCCGATCGGTCTGAAAAATATGATCAATCAGATCGTACTGCTCGATCTTTTCATGCCATTCGATCTGCTCGATCAAATCGAGCTTGAAAAGATTGCAGTGTTCAAGCCGCACAATCTGATTAATTACTCGAGCCGACCTATACGATCAAACTACCTGAGCAGCAAGAGCTGATTCATCATATTTTTCAGATCACTCGCCTAATCGAGCCGGAATGTGCGGCTCGAGCATTGAACTGCTTGAGCAGATCGATCGATTGGTTCTAGAACAGCTAAATCATTATACAATGCGCGCCTAAAGTATGGAATATATTCAGTAAAACCAAAATAAAATATTTTATTTTTATTTTATTTCGACTGTACGAAAATAGTAACTTTGTGGGTTTGTTTTTAGGCCAAAATGTACGCCATTTCGTACTAGTACCATAATTGATAAAGTAAATTGGACTCTTATGTCAGTGTCAGAAATGACAGATTTTAATTTTGGTTAGAACGCCTAATAAATACAATACACAGTACTTATGCAAAAGAGAGATCAACTACGATAGTGGTTTATAGCGATAGTACTTACTGTTATTCATTACACTTACTCCTGAAGAAGTTTGCAAGGTTTGGACGTTTATTGTGCGAGTTAGATTGTTTAACCTAATCATTCATTCTCTATGAAATTTACAATGACTGACATTAGTGGGGCAGCAAATGCACACTATGATTAAAATATATATGAATAAATTGCTTCAGCTTGTATTTAAAATGTATTCCAAAAGTGCTAAAAGCAGTCGAACATAAAGCTTTGTATGTAACTCGTCCACAATAGCACTTCATGGACTCGCCTCCGTTATCAGCCTCTCTCGCTTCGCTCGCTCGGCCATAAAACGTCTCGTCCAAGAAAGTGCTATATTGTGGACTTGTTACATAAATAGCTATTTGCAAAAAATCCTTGAACACGTCGATTTTCTTTTATAAAAATACACATTTTTGCATGAAAATCAATTTTCAGTCGTCATTTGTTTTTGAGTTATGACGTCATCCGGTATTTTTTTGACAGCCCCCATTTTTTTTTCTCGATTTTGAGAGATCTTTTCATTGTCGAACTGACAGTATAAAAATGTTGCCATCTTACATAAGAAATTTTTTGAGTAAATGAGCATTGAAAGTGAGAAACCGTAAATCAAGAAAAATTAAGCAAAAATGTCATCAGATTCAGTTTTTCAAACTACATAAGTTGGCAACAACAATAAGATCCACCCACCGCTTAACCGACAGCGAATAAGAACCATCCGCCATTTCGGAAACATACATGTAACAATGGTTGCCCGTAGCAGTGCTTCGTAAACATGCAAATAACAATGAGTCACGTTCCCAACGCCAACATTTTGGGAAACAAACAACAATCCTGCAATTATAAGCCAGCGGCAGTTAACATCAGCCCTTATTGCAATTTAAGCATAATGGCACATTTAACTGTCACACAAAAAATTCAAATTTTAATTCTCCTCGGATGCGGGGATAAGACTAGGACACAGCAAGAAGTATGCGATTTGTTTAATGCAAACTATCCAGATCGCACCATCAACCAATCTACAGTAAGTAAGATTCAATCAAAATTTCGAGAAACTGGCGACGTCCAAAAATTACTGAAGATCAGAAACTTAATATTTTGTTAAGTATGGAAGAGAATCCTCAGAATGCATCTAGATTGGTTGCATTAGAAAAAGAAGTCAGCCAGAGAACAGTCCTATCTATCATGAGGAAGGAAAAGTATCATCCCTATAAAATTCAACTCGTGCAGGAACTCAACGAAGACGACCGCGACCGGCGGCTACAGTTTTGTGAAACTATGATGGATTTGTGCCAAGCAAATACCGTCAAATACTTTTTTCGGATGAGGCCACGTTTTGTCTCAATGGCACAGTGAACCGTCAAAATTGCAGGTATTGGAGTCGGGTCAATCCTCATAGGTAGGTTGAGGCACATACTCAACACCCGCAGAAATTAAATGTTTGGGCTGGGATGCTTGATAATAGAATAGTAGGGCCTTTCTTCTTTGAAGGGACCCTGACAGGAGAAGGATATTTAGAATTCTTGCAAAATGACCTTGTTCCAGCGCTTGCAGCAAGTTTTCCAAACAATAATGATCCTGACCTTGCAGACAATCAATATGGTTTCAACAAGACGGTGCACCCCCGCACTATGTGCACCCGGTTCGAGATTTTCTGGACAATTGCTTCTCGAATAGGTGGATTGGCAGGCGAGGACCAATAGAATGGCCCGCCAGATCCCCAGATCTTACACCCCTTGACTACTTTTTATGGCGTTATTTAAAGTCAAAGGTCTACGTCAACAGACCACAAAATTTAGCTGAACTAGAAGATCGCAAAAGATGAAATGCGCAAAATTAGCCCGGAAACGATTAAAAATGTTGAAGAAGAATTTCTTCACAGGCTTGTGTATTGTCGAGAAATCGGTGGATGGCAGTTTGAACACCTAATTTAATATTTGTATTTGCTTGCCAAAAGAGTTTCTGTTTATTTTGCGTTAACAATAAATTTTACATTTTCTCACTTTTAATTGTCATTTACTTGAATAATTTCTTATGTAAGGTGGCAACATTTTATACTGTCAGTTCGGCAATGAAAAGACCTCTCAAAATCAAGAAAAAAAAATGGGGGTTGTCGCTAAAAGAAAATGTATGACGTCATTACTCAAAAACAAATGACGACTGAAAATCGACTTTCATGCAAAAAATGTGTATTTCTATAAAAGAAAATCGACCTGTTCTAGGATTTTTTCCAAAAATATTTTTTTTTCATTTTCATTTTGCAAAAACTCAATTTCTCACTTTCAAATGTCATTTACTCGAAAAATTTCTTATGTAAGATGGCAATATTTTTATACTGCCAGTTCGACAATGAAAAGATCTCTCAAAATCAAGAACAAAAATGGGGGTTGCCATTTAAAAACAAAATGGCGGACGGCATAACTCAAAAACAAATGACGACTGAAAATTGACTTTCATGCAAAAATGTGTATTTTTATAAAACAAAATCGACCTGTTCGAGGATTTTTCCCAAAATACTTCGGTTTTACTGAATATATTCCATACTTTAGGCGCGCACTGTATAATCATTCATCAGTAAAAAAAAAAACATCTTATCTTATTACACTATTACCCCTACCCTTCTGTGTTCTTTCTCCCATCCCAATTTCTCCAGAATCCTTACCCCGGCCCCATCCACTCTCATCCTCACATTCCTCTGCTAGACGACTCCACTTATCCCTCCCCCAAGCGCACATTGCACATCTCCCGTATTCTTTCCCATCCATTTCTTTCTTGTATTCCTCTCACTGTACGGTGTTAATCATCCCACTCTGCATGGCATGCCTCCTCAGCGACAAACTTGATTTGGTCGGTCTCTAATGAGTAAAAAAACCTTCCATTAATGAGTAAAAAAAACCTTCCATTATTTGGCCTAACCTTCTCTTTTAGCCTCACTATCACTATCTGCTCACTTACTTCTTCGCACCCATTCACAAAAGTTGTCTCATATATTCCTCTCCCATCCACACCTTCCTGCCTTTCTTTTCTCTTCGTTCCCACATCTGAATCTTGCAAACAAGTGTACTTTCTCTGGTTTAACTTTATGAAAGAACGCGGTGGGCCTGTGTATGCCTGCAGTTCTTGGTAGTTCGGGTTGTAGCTATTCTTCTGTATTTTAGATTGCCACTCCTGCAACTCAACGTGTCGTAACCTTCTCTATCCTTTTCCCCGTGCTACCTTCTCCTCAAAAACAGCTGCTGACCACCCCATCCTGACATATAACTTGTTCCTCTTCATTCATGAACCTTATTCTTTCACCTCTAAAACTCGAACCCCACGCCTCCTCTCAAATTTTACCACCCTTCTAGCCACCTACCTCCCACTCTACAGACATTCTATGGCACTCCTGCAGAACATATAGTTTGGCGTCGCGCTATTCAGATCTAAAATCCTTTTCAAGTATTGCATCTGTACTCTTTCTAATCTTACATGTCCACTCACTCCCCAAATTTCTGCTGCATACAACACTATCGACTTCACACGTATCCCACCACACCATTTTCATACTTACATTCTTACTTAGCATCCCATTCCATACACCCCGCATAGACTCCATGGCCACCCTCGCTTTCTTGCAGACATACTCAACATGACACACTTTTGTCCCTGTTTCGCTGAACAATATACCCAAGATACTTAAACCCTCTCACTAGCTCAATCAACTAATCCTAACAACTCTATCCCACAGTTGAACAAAAGCAATTGAGTTCACTAATAAACTAATAGAAGAAAACGTTTACGACTTTTCATCTTTTTTATTTAAATAATTACACACATAAAACTTATAATTCTACTGGTTGGGTTGAGGAATATAGCCCATCCACCATCCTTCGTATTAACTTTAACATAACCCACAAACTTCTGCTTATTGGTGATGTTAAATTTCCAATATTGCAGATGAACTGACAGAAATTGTATTAAATAAAACAGATTTATAGGTTATGTTATATCATTTTATGGTGGGTGTGCCCTATCCTATAATACAACCAGTAGAACATTATCCAAGATTTCTACAAATTAATGAAAGCGTCCTTACCCCTGCCCCATCCACTCCATAACCCTTCTACTCCTTTCCGCTCTCTTCCATTCCTCCTTTACCCCCTCACACTCTTCCGCCAAGTAGCCCCACGTATCCTTCCCATTCTCACACAGTACACACCTTCAATATCCTTCTCCCATCCATACCTTGCTTCCTCTCTCATCCGATCCACACATTGCTCTTGCCACAATCACCCTACCCTCTCTACTCCATCCCCTCTCTATCAAATATCCCGGTACTCTTCCATACACCTGCCACATCCCATACCCATAATTATATTCACTTCTCTCTATACACCCTTGCCTCTACTGCCCTTTCTCCTTCACCCACTCATCCACCTTCACCCCGTTCCCTAACCATTCCATTACTTTCGCCTCCGGCAGCCCTACCCTCTCATATATTTTCCTCCTCTCACTCTTTCACCTCCCCTCACCACCAGACAGAATTCACTTTTTACAGTGTTAACGGCGAGACGATTTCTTTCATTTGTCCATACACTCCCATGATGCTAAAGATTCGTTCGACGAAAGCATTAGACACAGGAATACTACAAACTAACTGCACAATTTTCAACAAATTCGGTGCTTCTTCTTTTTTGAAAAAATTGCACCACATATTAAGGGAGTTGCCTTCAAGCGAAGAAAAAACACTTTCAAGTGCAGCCAGTTCATTATAAATCTGTTCTGGCGGAGTTTGCTGCTTCCATGGAGATATTGACCATAATTCGATCAATTGATCCAGCGTGGGCAATTTTCCGCATTCGATATCTAGGCAACTAAAAGTTTTATAATTGTTATTTTCATATGGATACCACTTCTCTGTATAACCTAGTGCTCTTTGGTAAACAGTAAGAGTGCTTTTAGTGAATTCTTCCATTTCATATTCTGAAAGATGGCCTTTTTTCAATGCCATATGGACTTTCATTCCAAACTGTTTGTCCCTCATTTTCTTTGAAATGGTGTCCCGAAATTTTACCATTATGTTATGCAGATTATATGCTGCTGTGCTATGTTTCTCTAACAATAAAATAATATCTTGAAAAGCCATAAAGTTGTGAGTGAAATACAAATAAGTAGGTAGGATTAGCTTCACTTGAAATTTCATTTTCTTGATCAGATAAAATGGCCCAAAGAGCCCTAGGGCAATTATCAAAACCTTGTTCCAAGAAGTACTTCTTCAATGGCCCCCACGACGAAAGCATTCTATCTAGAGCTTTAAATAAACTAAGCCACCTTGTAGGAACATGGCGAATGACTTCCCTGTATTCACTTCCGAAGAAATCAAAACACTCCTTCAACTCTTCTCGTTTTTTTGCGGAACAAGAGAACTCTGCAAACATTTTCATCACAATATTTTCAACATCAACTGGCATTACTTTTAACGCAGTAGTGAAATATATGGTCATTACAGTGAGCAGCTATTATGTCTTCATTTTCTTCTGATTTTAATTTTTGAAAAACGGACTTATTGACCCCAAAATTAACAGATGCGTTGTCCGCTCCATGTGCCGTTACTCTAGTCCATGGGTGTTGTGAATTATCTAAGACTTGACACAAACATTGCTTAATAGATAATGAGTCCTCAAACGGGTCTTCCTAGAAATCCAAAATTTTATGGCAAATACCTTCTTTTGGGGAGAATATTGGATGGCTACTGGAAAGAATTTCCCGTTTCCTTTATTTGAAGCATCAGTAGCAACAGAAAAGAGAACATCATTCTTTAAATCCTCCTGCACAAGTTCCATTGAATACGGAAATAAAACGTTGTTTACCAAACACGTACATTTAGTGCGTCCTTCTGTCATTTTCTTTACGATTTCTGAATCGTTAATAACTTGTTTCAATACCTTTAAGGAGCAATCTTGAGCAATGTAAGAAATGTGGTGCTTCATACTATGGTAAACTTCAGTTATTTCAGTAATACTTACTTTTTCACTTTGCGCACTGCCTTTTTATGTAAAGAAAGATGTCATACGCTGAGAGGTGGCTACAGCACTTTCACACTCTTTGTGCTTCTTTGACGGAGCATGGTGCGTTAATGCTTTTAACCCGTAACTGCTGTTGTCCGGTCAATTTGACCGGTAGGAAACAGAATTGATTCATATCTTGACAAATAACACGACCCACAACTGCGCGTATATCAGCCGACTGACATTCAGTATGTAAGAAAATACATTGGCGGATGAATGAATACGGAACTAAAAAATTAACCGAGTTATTTAAATTCCAAATAGTGCAACAGTCAAATTGACCGGAGAACAGCAGTTACGGGTTAAGCCGCCGTAAGCTACAGTGAACGTATTTTTACATAATTTGCAATAGCCTTTACTGTTGTCTGCGTCACATTTATTTAGCCAAACAAAATGCGATTCCCAGTCAACATTATAGTAGCAATCTCTTCTTACTGGTGGAGTTGCTTTGCTGGTAGATGCTTCCTCGTCTTCCATTTTCCGCACCGACACGGCGACACGACAGCAATATAAAAAATATGTAACGTAACTGAGTTAAGTGGAGTAATGGCTGACGGGACCTACAGAAGTGGGGAGTGACGGCGACTGCGCGTTATCTATATGCCTTTCCGTCCTGCCCTACCCCACCCCACTATCACTACCCAACTATCCTCTTCCACACAGGTATATATTACTCAAAATTTCACTAAAACTGGACAAAAGATGGACGAAAGAACCGGACATCTGGCAACCCTACCCCCAACATGCGCTTCAGGTTACAAGTTAATGAAAGAGTGAACATTTCATGTTTTATTTATAGTTTTCCACCAGCAAAATGCTCAAGCAGGTTCTACCGTTTGAAGGATAGACTAAGGCCCATCCATCGCCCAACCAACTAAATTCTTCATCTTTTCCTCTTCTTCCTACATTCTTACATATCATTTATTTGGTCTTTCTCACGCTCACAGTCAACTGTCTCCTTTCAAAGTACCCTTCCAATCACCTCTTCACCTCTCTCATCTAATTCACAGTTTTCGCCAACACTGCCACATCATGCGCATATGCCAGGCTCCATACTTCCTTTCCACTACTATTCCCCCTGCCTGACTCAGCTTCAACACCCTCTCTATATCTGCCACATATCGGTTGAATAGCACCCTTGCCCCACCTCGTGTTTCACCTCAAAATGGCCACTCTCTACACCACATTTCCTCTACACCCCTACACACCCTTCCCTTTTAAATATTCATTCAATTCACCGAATCATTTGCCGCCTTCAAGATCAACAAATAACAAACACATTTTTCTTTTTTCATCAATTCTTTCTTAATCACCCAGTTAAGTGTAGGTATCTGCTCGATCACGGACAGTCTTTTTCTAAACCCCTCTTGAATTTCCAGTAGCAGCTTTTTTCTACTTCCACCTGCAGCCTTTCCTTCACCATAACCAGCATCACTTTGTACAGGCCATTCCTCCCTGATGAATCCCTTCCCTCCATTCTATCAGAAACTGCATTTCTCCTCTCCATATGTTGTTCAGTAGCATCAGCATTTTCTTTTTTCGTTCTGTACCACACCCCTTCCATGCTTCTACCTGTATCCTATCGGGACCCGTCGTCTTCCCATCCTTCATTTCCCTCTTTTCAGTTGAAAACCCTTCTCTCTGCAACCTCCTTCCCTTCAGTTACCTTTTCCTAACAACTCTTAAAAGTGTTTCTTCCATGTATCAATGCCTATACCCTCTCCTTTTACTTTCATGACCGGTCCTCTTTCCTTGAAGTAGCTGCATAGTTGTTTTTCATTCTTCAACTCCCTCACTGTCTTCATCTCTTCTCCCAACCATTTGTCCTTCTCACTATTGCACTCTTCTCCAAAACTAATTTTACCTTCTCCCCACCCTTCCATCTCTCCAAGCCTTTATTGTTCTTCTTAGCGTTCTTTTTACATCCCTATACTATTAACCCTTTCAAGACGGGTCACATCAATAAGCATTTTAGAGTAACTTCTGTGACAGCCGGGTAGCATCAATAAGCTGAATAAGATGAATTTACTTGTTTTTACTCAGTACTTTTTTAGAATCATGCATGCTCCCCTTATCTCTAGGAATCTTTTATATGTATCGGCGTTTTATTCTTATTTCTATCTTGGTCGAAATCGGTCGTTATTACGAGTATATTGCATATTTATTTTTATAAAATGGATACACCATCAACAAGTCGCGATTTTCCCGCGTCAAAGCGTCCGCACTTTCTAAATTTTTTTATCCGTTTCAAAAATTAGTTATTGATGAGTCGTTATTATTATTCAAAGGCAGAAACATGTATTTTTAGTTTCGGAGCAAAATCCAACACTAGAAATTGATGTTTGAAAAATGGACATTTTTTACGTCCGTCGGGTGTGATATTGCCAAATATACCCGTACCGAAAGGGTTAATCAAACTACGTGCCACTACCTACAAACTTTGTTCCACTCCTCATCATTGACTGTTTCACCCTATTTCGCAACTGCTCTACTGACACCACCATTTGAAAATTTACCTCCTTTATTTTTGCCCCATTGGACTAGTACCAACCCTCCCTTTATTGATTGATGCCTTTCCACTCCCCCTAGTTTCACTGTTACTGGAATACGATCAGAACTACATCCGCCCTCCAACCCAAATTCCCACACGTCGTCTATCATATCAGTCACCAAGACATAATCTATATAACAAGTACCAACATTAAAATAGAATTTGTAACAAAGTAACAATTATATCTATTAACACAGCTCAATCTCCTTGAGCAGCTCAATTTGATCAAGCAGATCGAGCTTCCCGATTCATCAACTGATCAATCTTTGAGATACTCGATCTTGCCCATCACTACTTCTGACCCTCTTAGCCAATGATATATCTTTGGAAAGCTGCTGAGTAGTAGCGGGATTCATAGTATGACCACGATAGTAGAGGTGGTAATAATGATCTGTTCTGTGGAGTCGAATTCTATTGGTGCTATAGAGATGCGTTCTCCCAACCAGTCTCTACTTCCGCTGGCCGTACCATGAGTCACGCCACCAGCCATCGAGATCTGTTTTTCAATGCTCTTCAAAGTTACATCTTAGCTTTTGCACGATGTTTGGCCGACATTTTATTTTACTTGAAACTTTTCACTCACTTAAACTGTTTTGGCATAGGTCTATCCTTTAAGACCACAACCTGCGTCAGGCCCCACTTGCGGTTTCATGCAGTGGGGAAGGGAACTGGAATGATAGCAAAATAAAAGTTATTCAATGATCATGCAAAGTAGAGGTGGGCGAAATGATTCTTTTTTGTGAATCGACTGGAGAAAAAGAATCAACTCATGACTCTCTGTAAAAAGTATGTCTGAAAGAAAAGGTCTCCTACAAAATTTTACATTTCCCCACAAAAACAAAAATTTTCACAAAAATTCATGATTCATTTTAACTATGGGTCACTTGACTACTCGCGACTCATTTCGATGAGTGACTCAGTTACCCATCTCTATTCTGAAGTATTGCTTAATATGAGAGTGAACTTCTAGATGTAATATTGTCAAAACTTCATTATATCTTTGTTTCTCTTCAAAAATCACCCATGTCCACTCTGTTGTAAAAAAAATTCTCATCAAATTCGTGAGCCTTATGGTTTTGAATATTTTAGTGTTTTATGGTTTGAAGCATTTTGGTGTAACGATTCAGCTGTATAATTTGTCCGAACAATCTTAAAAATTCTCAAAAATACTGGTTTGTTTTACACACAAAAAAATTTCATTGAGTAGATATTTTAACTCTGCTTATTACCAATGGCAAATGCATCCCCAATAAGCATTCATCGCTTTTATTAGCATTATTCTTTCTTTTTTTGACGTTATTCTTTATAATGTAATATGAAACCGTTTTCCATGTACATTATTTTGTGAATAAAGATTATTATTATTATTATTAAATAAGTTAACTTTAACCTTTTGTTTCAGAACCTCGATGATTCCGTTCACGTGAAAACGGAATTTCACGAGTACAACAAAAAAAAGCTGTGGAAAATGTACGTGCTGTTCCCTGCCAACCAACACTTACCTCAAGCTGTTCAGGTTATTGACTTGTTTCAAGTAATACAAATATCCTTGAAACGCAGACAGAAACTTAACAAACTAGACGCACAACTCGTTAGACCACGACAAACCCAAGCACTACCCTTTATATGACACCCCCAGCGATTTTATTTTTTGTAACAGGACAATAAAAGATTTTAAGCATGTTGATTTTTATATTAAAATAATATTTTACAGGATTTAAGTAATTAGACTACGATGAAAATGTGATGAACAATTTTGTTTGTTTTGATTAAAACATGCACCGGGTTCGTTTGATGGGGATGAGGGAGAAATAATAAGTTAAATTATTATATACATAATAATCCCAAAATATATTTTATACAATAAATTTTTAATAGTCATGTTTAGGTTTTTTTTTTACACAAATATCACATACAAGCTGTCCATCAACAGTTGCTGAAACTATGTATAAATTGACCAAAGAAAACAAATGAAAACAGCTTGCATATAAAATACACAAAGATTTTCCCAATGACGCAAATAGAAAAAAAATATAACTGTAAAAAGCATTTCCGTATGAAAAAAAAACACTAACTGAAATTAACTAGTACTGCCAACCTCGCAACTACAAAACAGTCATGTGTTTGTATCAAAGATTAGGTTGGGTGCTGAAAATAAAAACAAAATGTCTGCATTCTTTAGAAATACTTTTTACATCATATGTACATTAAATTCCTTCACAGCGAAGAAAGACTATACCAGGAGGGAGACGGTTACTAGTGCCGTGCATTTCTTAATTTGAACTCCGGCGGCTCCTTGCCCGCCTGTGGTCATAGTTCACTAATCTTTGCCCTACCAAGTACTTGTCATTTTTGATGTGCTCGTACAACTTTTTAAACTGTCTTATTTGGAGCGTGATCACGAGGATTGTTAAACCTACCAGCAGCAGGAACGGGTACAATCGTCTAGCTATTAAGTTTCTCAAGAACATGTTGCTCACAAGCAGAGGAACGATCGAGTACGCAACTACATACGGTACAGCAAGAGCTAGCCCGCAACTAATAACAACGGGGGCGGCTAGTTCTTTGAAAATAAACGTGAGTTGCATCTCGCGGATTCCATCCCTGTAAGCACGTTCAATGGCTGTGCGCAGGAACCAGTCGGGACCCATCATCGTCACCGCGCAAGCGATCTTTGTGTACAAAACCCCCAACGCCCAGTCCTGCCAGATGAACAAGACTGGCGTTTGGTGGATCGGAACTCGTAACGGTATGATCACGACTAGTTCCAGCAGCAAGCCGAACAACAGCGGTATCACTCCTAAAAGTATCGTGCTGGCCACTAAGGTCTTCGCGCCGAGCACGCACCAGTGCTTCAGTCTTTCGATCATGGCCGCTCGTCCTTGCGGCAGCCAACTGATCAGCAGCGAGATGGCGCGGAGCGCCAGCCAGCATAAGTACGTCCCGCATGCGGCCGTGTAAAGCTCGTGCACTTTAACCAGGCCGGACTGGGCCGCCGTCGTCGTTATCTGCGGACTCGGAGGGGGTGCGCCCACTAGCCACAGCGCCATCACACGTCTTCCCAGCCAAACTGGCAATGTTAGGGCGATTAGGCTGGACAGCACGAGGGACACGCATACTAATACTAGCAGTATTACGATGCGAACTATGAACAGTGAAGGGCGAACGTAAGGCCGAAAACCTGGAAGTATAAATTTACAAAAAAATTCAAACAATTATATATGGAAACGGTAGAGGTAGGGGGAAAACTGGAGGGGGAGAAGCGAGTGTTAGTTAAATTACAAGATTTGGAAGAAAAAGAGTAGGTTAACCCTTTGAGTCCCAAGAGGCGCGATCGCGCTGTTGAGATTTTTTGACGGGCCTCTACGCAATCGATTGCAAGCGGTTTTTTCGACTATGTGCTTCCAACGACTTCTGGGACCCAAAGGGTTAAGTAACCTGTCATCAGTAGATTTATTTGAATGCGAAAATCAATTATATAACGTTCAAATTATTGCATTTGAAAATACCAATTGTATATAATATTTACAAGCATGAAGGTATGTATCTCTGAAAAATGTATTTGATGAGCTGGAGTGCAAATTATTTATGTTATTCAGATTTTAAGCAATGAAATAATTTACACGAAAGTCTTCACATCTTCGAAAAAATACACCGATTTTTTAAATTATTTTTTCCATACTCTCGAAGTCATCCTCGACAACGTACCATTGAGTTAATCCGCCATTTTTACAGCACCTTGTATAGGGCCTGTCCCAAATGTTTCGCTAATGAATTTTTTCACCGACGACATGAACAGTGGCGCGTTCGTCAGAATTTTCATTTACGCTGAATGTTGGTATTTGATGAACGCTACTTCGGCCATTTTGATTGCAGTGCTTTGTATGTGTAACTTAAATTAAGCCATTTACACAAAAGCATTTACTTTCTTACCTATCAGCAAGTCGTGCAGTTTCTCAATTTTAGTTACATGATAAATTATATTTTTATCATAAGACTTTGGTAATCTCCATGACCCCGACAACTTCAACGCTTAATCGGTCTAATTAGTACGCTTGGGAAAATGGCGACCGCTGTTCGAACTTGTTCACGATCAACAGTGCGTTCATCAGAAAATACCCCAACGGTTGGCAATAAACTCCTAACTGTTTTGTCTGATGAACGCGCCCCGTGTCTGTTCCCGGAATTGCTCGAACGCTACGAAACCGAGCATGAAATTTTAGATAAGGAGGCAAAACATGGATTTTTGAGTATGATCCTGAATCTAAATGTGAGAGCAACGATTGGCACACGGAAGAAAAAGCAAGGATGAGCAAATCGCGGATCAAAGCAATGTATTTATTGACAAAAAAGGCATGCAAAAATGGCCGTAGCAACGCTGCTCTAGCCACTGTACAGCTCCCACTTGGCAGCACTGGAGTTCTTTTTGTTTCCCAAAATAAAAAGAACTCGTATAGGACACCGCCACTGGACGCTGGAGGAGGCAAAAGAAGCTTTGATGGACTATCTAGGAGAGATCCCTGTGGAGGCCTTCTAGGGTGCCTACGAGAGGTGGGTGAAGCATTGTAAAATGAGCATCGAATCGGAAGGAGAGTACTTTGAAAAGATGTAACAATGCTCTCTTATGTTATAAAAAAAAATACTTGAACTTTTGGGACAGACCCTGTATATATAGATGATGACTTAACGAGAAAGGAATAGAGAAAAAAAAAAGCAAAAGGAAGAGCGAATCAATGGAAAGAAACTAATGGTAAGAGCGACTAAGGCAACCTTAGAGAAAGACAAACCAAAAACCTATACGCGTTAAAGGGGAAAGGGAGGGGTGTAAGATAAGAAGAAAAGACAACACACGGAAATGATAAGAAGATACAAGGCATAAGTGTATTATTCCGGAATTATATGAAAATTGGAAGAATAACCGCAGCGGCGGCTCGTGGATTTCCGTAGGTGAGGCAAAGACAAAGAAGTCGCTCGTGCTGCACTACTTAGTCTAATAGAGGAAGCAAATATTCCGTCGCTTTTTCGGTCAAATTTTCTTCCGTTGGCTCACGAGCCGCCGCTGAATAACCGTTATACAGCGAGATTAGAAAGTGGAAAATAGTTGGCAGCCCTTAAAACATAACCTAACTAACAGAAGTTCAGTGGCGCCACTAAAAATGGGAATTTTGGCACGGAAAACCCTGAAATTGAAATAAAACAGCTAAATTAGTAATCCTAAATGTATTATTAATAGTGATGATCAGTTCTAGAAATAACTGCAAATGATTAAAATAGGTAAAATCGGCTGATAAATACACAAGATTACAAGAAGTCAAAATTAACAAAATGTACAGGGTGGGTAAAATTTGACGTTACTATGAGGGATCTCGATAACTATAATACATAGAGAAAAACGAATGGTGCATCCTCTATCTCTTTTTTAGAGAAAAACTCAATGGTGAAAACTAAATTAATCTTCTTTTGTTTTCGAGCTATAGCCTATTTCCATTTTCGATATATTGCAATATCTCAGTTGTTTATCATTTGAAAATAATGAAAAGAATAAAATAAGCACAACAGAATTTCAATATCTTCATTAATATGAAAGTTATAACACAAAGTTGTATTTTTTTAAATACAACCTATAGTTGGCTTAGGTCTTTTTTCTCTTTTCAACGATATATAGCATATGGGGGTTGTATTTGTAATTTTATTTTTTTCTGATTGAAACAATATTGAGTGATATTGCCTTAGTTACGATATGTCATAACACACTTATATTTTCCTAGGGAAATATGAAGTGCTCATATTTCCCTAGCAAAATATAAACATCAAAAAAATGTCATTAGGAGCTTATTGCAAGAATTGTTTTAATTGCTCTCGGGACAACACCTTCGATTTCTTAGGAAGGTATCCTTTATGGATTTTACAGCTTTGGATTTTACCGGAACCAAACATTCACTCGCTTGCGTTAACACATAGTTTGACATTTCACCAATTTATGAAACAACGCTAAAATCAAACCAGCCAACTATGATATTTACAAACAAGGCCCTTAGCAATGTTACCAATCCGATAAATTCAAAAATTTACAATCCAATATTTTCCCATTTACAGAACAATATTCTTTCAATCAGAAAAAATTATAATTTTTAAAATATTCAGTATATTTTCTCACTTTAATCTCAGTTGGCTTGTGTTATTTATAGATAGATTCATTGTATTGTATTCGTCGTATTAAACAAACCAATTTTCGGTCAGTTTTCCTTCTGAAAGTGTAAACATGCCATACAAAAACTATGAAAAGTTTGATATGTTAGAATGCTTTGTTCGAAGTTATAACAATTGTAAATATTTATGTATTATTATAAATGACGATGTGATATCCAGAAATGGGTCAAAAACAGAATAAATTAATTTGAATTGTATTTTAGTAAATATTTAATCAATATTACAAAATTTTGATTGATTCATTTCTATTTGATTGTAATGTTTACTACAGACATGACAATTGCTTCAAATAAAAAGTTACCAAAACACCACCAATGAGATTTAAAAAAAATCGATTTTTTTTTCTTTCCTAAATCATAAAGAATAGAATACAAAAGTTTTTACAATGAAATTGAAACGGCATCATAGTGCTAGAGCTGATTGAATGAAACGTCTTTCTACGCGAGTATTATAACATAGATAAAAACAGACCACAAATGACGTTTTTTTTGTAATAAGTTTTTTTTTTCTCATACCGGGTGTTGATTTGGCAGACGCAACATAGGAAATCGCATGTTAATTTTGAAGTGTTCAAATATTGGCTCCCCTATTTATTTTATAAACAAAATGTATTGAACTTTTTTGTGAAGGGAAAAATTCTGATTTTATTAATGTTCACACTTGACACTTTACTTTTCTCTAAGTTGAAATAATTAAGAAAAAGTAATGTTATTTTATAAAAATAATAACATGCCATGGAATTGAAACAACAATTGCGGATATCAAAATGGCACAACATATTGCTGTCATTTCGTTAAAGTAAATATTTTCGAAATGATTTAGAATACCGTCTCTAAAATAAATAGGGGAACCAATATTTGAACACTTCAAAATTAACATGCGATTTCCTATGTTGCGTCCGCCAAGTCAACACCCTGTATATATTTATATAACTTTTATTGTCCTGTAATTAGTTTCTGTTGGGCAAATAAACTATTATTATTATCATTAATTATAAGCATTACCCAGCATACTGAAGTTTTCGAAGCTATATAGTCCATTTACGAAGAAATGAGTAACGTTGTGTGAATTAATATATCTCAGTATTATACAGCGTTGCCAACTGGTCACATGATTTTTACACCAGAAAGCCCACCTAAAACTGCTTGAATTCCGTCACAAAATATGAAAACATATACTCTGCTCCATTTTTATTTTTAACTAAGAAGGCTGCGGTTTCATTTTATAAAGTTTTACACATGAACACCAATTATCTGACAGTAAAAATATTATTAAATGTCAGATTTCTAACAACGTTATCTAATTAATATATTAAATTAAATTATTGCTTCAATCATTCCAGTGTGCTGATGGCAACATAAAATATAACTCTTTTTTATCTCAAAAACTAATAAAACAATTGATATGAAACTTTGAACATAAATCTTATTTGATAATCCGAACAACTGAAAAGCTTTGGGTAAAATTTTGTACACCGGAAGTGGGTGTTTACCTTAACTGTTTTTTGTTTTTTTTTCAATACCTTTTCAAATATGAAAAATACCACAAAAACATTTAAACAAATATTGAAGATTAGCATATTTTTCATAAAATCATTGTTATTTGAGAGATAATTTTTTTTCCATTTTTGGTTTATAATTATGAAACAATAATAGTTACAGCAACTGTATGTTAATAGTACGAGGATCGTTTTTTTTTCAACCTCCGATGGGCCATAATAAGAAGACAAGTGCATATAAAACAATGATTTTTATACCAAAAGTTATGTACACTTATGGTTATTTATCGACATAATCACCTTGGAGATTGAGGCATTTCATAATTTTGACGTTTTAAACGTCAGTTTCATCCGAGTCTATGAAACGCTCGACGTTTAAAATATAATTTAAATTGAAAATATACCATGAAAGCGTAAATATAAATGATACCATCAAATCGGAGAAAGTAACATAATGGCCACATCACCATTTTTTTAAATATAAGCCATTTTTTTCAAGTCTAGTGATTTTACATTGGCCAACAAAACCGTCACCCTAACAGAGATAACTTAGTTAAAAATAAAAATGGAACAGAGTTTAAATAAAGTACAAAATCATATTTCTCGATAAATTGACTATCTTAACAATAAAACAAATATATCGATGTTAGAAAACTCAACAATGTTTGAAAATCTATGTTTTAAGTTGACAAAAAAAATCTAAATAAATACTTTTTCCAAAAATAGCTGTCATTTTGCAACAAATGAATATTTTTTAAAAGCACTACGTAACTTCAATCAATATAGAACATAAAAATTTGTCGTTATTTGCTCTAGCCTAAACCATCTCGGAGATCGTGAACGCAAAATGGCGTCCCGAACAAAAGTCGAATGTGGAAGTGTGCCAGTGTAAACCACAAAAACTATTTTTCTGTATTTAAATACATGCACAATAAAATTTGTGTTATTTAGCTAAAGCTATTCATTTGGCCTAAAAAAAATCCCAAACTTATATATGATTTGAGCGCCCCAGGGGTGGTGTTGCCCCTATAGGAATGAAGCTTATTCCCGTACTAAAATTATAGTGGGAATGGCGTATTCCGAATGAGAAAAGTGGGGATGGAAGAGGTAGTGAGAAGAACGTGTATATATGGAAAAATGGTGAAAGGTGCAATGACAAAAAAATATACACAAAAAAGAAGCAGTGAAAGTGTCTTGGTTTAAAGAGAGATGTAGGAAGGCCAAATGTAAGGAGAGCAAATAAAAGATGGAGGAAAGGAAGTGAGAAAAAGGTGGAGGCGTACGCGCTCGTGAAATTACGTTACTCGCCGCTACGCGGCTCGTACGCAATATCTTTCACTACTTACAACTCTAGTTATGTAATATACTATTACGATACAAGTAATGTTATGAAGGTTTTTACATTACGAGAGAAAAGTTTAAGTTCTCGAGTAATGTAAAAGCAAATAACGTTACGTGTGTCGTAACACGGTTTATTTTATCCTATTTATATTTTTTTTTTATTTGAAAAAATGTTTAATGAAAACCGTCAAAAAGCGAAATCATGTTTGTTTGCCAATATCTCCATAGCAACGAGTTGCGCTAAGATACATATAACAATATATTAAGAAATTCTTAATAACACTAGTGTTGTCAAAGGTAGCTTAACATTACTCGTCGCTAAAGAGTTATTGGCATCTTAACTTTACAGGATACAATAAAAAAATGAACCGTTATGGCACTCTTTCACGCTTTTAGAAGGCTTCAAAAATCACATATTTAATGAACGCAAATTAATGAAAATCACTATGAACTTTATAATAGACGTAGAGAAAATATATTATTTTCCATTTCATCGCTACGCTCACTATTTTTTTAGGCGCATGCTATTTACATTCTTTAAATTCCGTAGCTCTCTCTTATTCCCAAATGCATTATAGAGGTGGCTTTGAGAAAAACAATGACTTGCAAATCATGTTTGGAAATTAATTGGTCCAGAGCAGTGGTGACAGTAAACGAACCGTACGTCGATTTTAATTAACTTATATTTTATGTCGTAAACAAATAATCGAAAGTATAAACATTGCATTATAAATGTTTAATCGAATTTACAACAAAAATCCAAGTGGACATTGGCTAACTGATTTTCTATCGGATCACTGCACCTCTGAACAACCCATGATAGTCGGTCATAAGAACGGGGCTGTAGAGGTCGTTCGAATAGAGAAAAACCCCAGGTTGTGTCAAATTTCAACGGGCCTCTTGTTGCCAATGGCGTACAAATTTCAAGAAAAAGTAAACCTTTTTAAAGGGGGGATTTTAACAGTGAACCAGAAATAAAGGACCAACTGTCAAGTTTTTCTGTTAACAAATTTTTGGTCTTTCAAAATTCACTTATTTAAAGCTAAAGTAAAATACTTTTTAATTTTCAAAAAACTTTTATTGCATTAAACTCGCAATTATTTCGCTACTCTGTGGCTTCTTCAGGCGAAGAAATGGTAACATTATAAGTTTGTTCATAGTTTAAATAGTAATTAGGGTGGTGGGATAGGGGTTTTTAGAATTAAACGTGTTGAGTAGTGGCAAACGATTTATGTCGATTTGGTCATTCAGCAGGAGGCCGGTATCTTTCCTTTTGTTAATTTCGATGTTTTCAAATAAGGAAAGATACCGGCCTTCTTTCAAATTATTAAGAATATTTTCCCACATACATGCACATTTATTTTAACCAAATGAATAAAATAAATAATATAATTAAAAGCAAATAATACAATAATCAAATGGAATTAAAATAAATGTTCAAACTGCCATCCCTGAGCTTAACAATATCTGGATTTTAGCTAAAATGTTGCGAGGACAATTTTGAAAATTTATAACTTTTTTCGAATAAGAAAGTCTTTTGAAAACTAAACCGTTTTAGATATTAAATATTTGTTACCTCTCGCAAAACAATAACACAATGGTTTTAATCAGTGGCGGCTCGTGGAACATGTTGATAGTAGAGCCACTTATACAATACCCCCCCCCCTCCTTTTTTGAAGAAACAAAGAACCATTTATATTCCTAGACCAACCGAATATTTTGGCCAAAAAACAAAACAGCCGAAGATCTAAAATATCGGCCAAAAAATCAAAAATCCTGGTTTAAAAATAAAAATGCAGACCAAAAAAATTGAAAAAACAAGCAAAAGAAAAATAAATTGTCATTTTCAGTCCCAAAAATAACTCTTTTTAGCTTAAAATAAGTTCCAATGAGAAATTCGAAAATAATAGCAAAAATAAAAATAAAATCGCACAATAAAATCAATAACTCCAGTTAAGGAAATCTGAAATATGGAACAAAAATAAAAAATCAAGACCAAAAATCTAAAATTCTTACCCAAAAAACAAAGTGGTAGACCAAAAAATCCAAAATAGAAAATTTAAGTCTAAATAAAGAAAATTTGGGCCAAAAGACCAAAAATAGAAAACAAAATAATCGAATATACAAAATAGAGGCCAAAAATGTAAGAATCTACAATAGGGCCTAAAAAGGTGAAAATTTAGAGAAAACATCGAAAGCTTAGGCGCAAAGATAAAAAATGCAAACAAAAAATCCAAAATTTCTACAAACCAATCGAATATTTTCGTCAAAATAAAGAAAAATAAAAAAATGGAACAAAAAATAAAAAATATAGAAATCTAAAATATGGGCCAAAGAATCAAGAATATTTAGACCAAAAGGTAAAATTGAAGACAAAAAAAAAATCGAAAATTTCTACAAACCAATCGAATATTTTGGTCAAAATGAAGAAAAATAAAGAAAAATGGAATAAAAAATCGAAAATACAAAAATCTAAAATATGGGCCAAAGAATCAAGAAAGCTGATGTAAATATAAAAAACGCAGACAAAAAATCAGAAACTTAGGTAGAAAGTGGAAAATTATTTAATTTTCCACTTTCACCCGCCAAAAATAAGTTTTTGACCAGAAATTCGAAAATAATAGCAAAAAATAAAAAAAACTCACGAAATAAAATCAATAATCAAGTTAAAAAATTTAAAATATACGATAAAAAAATTGAGACCAAAAATCTAAAATTCTGGCCTAAAAATAAAAATGGTGGACCAAGGGAAGAAAAATTTTAACAGACAAATAATAAAACCTACGAAAAAGGATTTGGACAAAAGATTGAGTCGAAAATTTGGACAAAACATCGAAAACTCGGGACTAAAAATAATAAATGCAGACTAAACGAAAAATCAAAAATGGGGAAAAATTTTAACAAGAAAATCAAAAAGTTAGGCGAATATGAAGAAAAATTTAGGTCAAAAGATTTAAAAAAATAAGAAAAATATGTAATGTTGGCCAAAAAGTCGAAAATTTAGACAGTACATCGAAAATTTGGGTCTAAAGATAATTAATGCAGACTAAAAATGTATGTCAAAATAAAGAATATTTAGGTCAACAGATCAAAAATTTAGACCCAAAAGAATCGAAAATACAGGTCAAAAATGTAAAAACTAAAAATTCGGCGCGAAAATCAAAAATGCGGGCCAAAAAGTCGAAAATTAAAAACAATTAAATCCCAAATTTAGATCAAAATAAAGGATTTTTAGGCCCAAAGTTAAAATATTGTGACCAAAAATATCGAAAATACAGGTCAAAAATTTAAAAATTAGTCGGGAAAACCAAACAGTCGAAAATTTTAACAATGAAATCGAAAATTTAGGTCAAAATAAAGAATATTTAGGCCAAATGATCAAAAATGTAGACAAAAAAAATCGAAAATAGAGTCTAAATAATAAAAAATGCAGAATATTCTAGTAAGAAAATGGTTTAAATTAGTCTCAAAAATCACTCCATTGTTCAAAATAACATATTTTTCTTTATTTTCGCTTAAATTGTTCAAAAAAGTGAAACTAATTTAAAAAATAATATAAATAAAACCATTAACTTTGTTGGGATCACCTTATTGTTTCACCTTTTGTGCCGGCAGTTTCGATAACTTTAGATTTAGTAGATACATTTTAAATAATTCAAATAAAACAATTCACTTGGTTAGTATGACTCTCAGTAGCTCGTGGAACATGTTGATTGTACTTTTACAATATGGGGAGGCCCTGGCCTCCTTTTTTGAAGAAAGAAAGAACGATTAATCCAATAATAGTCCAAGGTTATTTTGAGTTGTAAATTAAAGGTTCATAATTTCAAACAGCCGAACATATGATTTATGCGTACTTTCGATTAATCGTGCGTTTACATATTATCCCAGACATGCATTAAATCTTCGACCACGTAACCTCACCATCAAACAATACACTCAGAAAACAAAAAGAATTTTAAGAATTAATTAAAAATTCTTGCTGAGCTTAAAACTACAGGTAGTGCCATAGCTCCTTGGCTCTATATAACGAGCCACCCCTGGTTTTAATTGTTTCCATTTTCTGTGAATTATAGGTTTACTGCAGGGACATTTTTGGAAATTCATACATTTTGTCTTAGTAGGATTTTTTTGAACGAAATTGTTCTGGTTATTAAATAGATGCAAATATATCAGTTAGCATTTGAAAAATTATGGACAAACCGTTCAATTTTTTTCAAATTTTTTAAATCTATTTTCTACTTTCTATTTTCGTTTTTGAATATGTTTCAGTAACATCTTTTGTTTGTTTGCAGTTAGTAGTGCCTGATTTATGCTTGTAACTACTTATGTTAAAATTAATTGTAACTCAATGTTGAACAAATGTTCAAACACGAATATAATTGATCAAGTGCGTAAAATAGTAAATGAATTTTTAATTGGTGTTGACTGTTTTGTAAAACTGAGACCTATTCTGTGGCATGAAATGATGATTAATTAAATTCTCGTAGTATGTTTAATTTGTTTGTTCCTATTTGTGCAATTATCTAGACATAAAAATATTCACACGTGCAGCGTGGCTAGACATGAAAATATAAATAGCATTAATTATGAAACGACTGACTGTTTGGATTTTACACCTTTTCAAGTGGTTGTTAGAATGATGTTGTATGACATTATTGAATATGCTTGCATTATTTATATTCTTATTTTATCCTATAATCAGGGCCGGATTATCCATAAGGCAATATAGGCAGTTGCCTAGGGGCTCCGATGGCTTGGGGGCACCGGCGTACAATGGTCAATACCCAATCAAACCCGACAAAAGGCGTCCAGTATTTGGAGCAAAAAAATTTATTATCCTTTTTTGTAGCCCAAAATGGAATGAATTATAAGAATCCAATTAAATAAAATAGCAATTCATAGAAACAGAATTTATTTTATTTTAATTATACATTTTTGTTCGGCCCTGTATTAAATAAAAAAAAAAATCTTGTGCTGCTGAATACTACTCGAATAAACGTTTAATTTAAGGGATCACAAAAGGGGTGATGCCATTTAAAATTTTGGGGTTAGGGTGAATGGGGCCCAAGGGGTCACTCACCCTATAACCAAAATATGGTGGTTCTAGTTCCCCCTACCTGTATAACATTTGTACCAAATTCCGCTTTTCTAACTTTTTTATTTTTACAGATATTCGCATTGAAAGTTTTTAAATTGACACCCTGTATGTAGTTTTATATGGGTTCTATTCACTCAGAAATTTAGATCATTTTTACATTAATTTAACATTGTGTTACTATTACAATGTTTACTATAGTTAAGCAATATGTTAATGTTGTATATTTTTATTGCTCCGCTTTATGAAAACTCAGATTCATCATGACACAATGCTTTTTGCATCAACAGGTTTTAGTAACTATTGTAGATTTTCTGGTTTAATGAATTAATTTATGGAAACTCTGGGGTGTGTTAAACAAGCTGGAGGTTGGGATAGGGCCCACCCACCAGATAGGGACCACCCACCACCCTTTGTTTTCACTTTAACTTAACCTGCCAATGGTGACCTACTGGTCTGTGAGACCGGGTGTGTTAAAAAATTCGAATAACTTTATTCTCCGTTATTGTTTTTTGTTGCAATTTCAGTAGCTGCCGCATTGCAGAGCTTACATTGATTAAATATCTTTGTTTTATTGTCAAAGAGCATGAATTAAAAAAAAAAACTGAACTATTAGTAACATGTTTCGAAAAATCTTCAGTTGAGAAACCCGGTGCGTGAAACCGGCATCACCATTGATCAAAGTCAAATTTGTGTCACCACTGGCGGGTTAACCTAGAAACCCTCTTTATTGTTGACTTTGCAACTTTTAAAACTCCAGTGATGTGACGAAGAAACGAAGAAATTTCTTTTATCAAACCGAGTTTTGTAGGTTAAGTTTAAGTGGAAACAAAGGAGGGTGGGGGGGGCCTTATCCTATTCTCCAATTCTTGGAACACAAACGGGGGTTTTATAATTCTTAATTAATTGATAAGAGAAGATTTAAACAATTTATATCGTATGTTCATTAAAAAAAAACCTCAACTGTGCCATGATTTTTATTTTTTCTAATTTAAGTTGGCACACATGTGGAATTGACAGAGAAAAAAAGATCGTTCTAAAAGTCACAGTTATTCCGTGATCACAATGGTTTAGAGCAACCAGCAAAAACGTTTCTAGTTGAAAGTTATTTCCAAAATGGGACTAAAGTGGACGGAAATTGGGTGTATTCATTCGACGCACCTATGGTAGAGTTTCAGGAATAATTTCGTAACATTCTCAATATTTATGATGAATATAATCATGATATGTTATGTCTCCGTAAACCAGGAAGTGGTAAACCAGTCAAACGTACTTAGGATGCTATTGAAAGGTGAACCTACGTCTTCTCTGCTTCGTGTATCACGGCAAATTAATTTATCGGTAGGAACACGCCGCAAGTAACATAACCTCAATATGTGCTATCAACTTAAATTTGTAAAAATAAAAAATCATGGCACACTTAAGGTTTTTTTTTAATGAACATTAGTTGCCTCGACAAAATAATTTGTTTATAGAAACGCTGGGGTGTGTTCAATAGGTTGGAGAGTAGGATAGGGCCCACCCTCCGCCCTTCATTTCCACATTAACTTTACCCAGCAACCCTCTATATTGGTGGTCTTGCAACTTTTGAAACTCCAATGATTTGATGAAAAAATTTCTTTACCCAAATAGAGTTTTCTTGGTTAGGTGCAAGTGGAAACACAGGGCGGCGGGTGGAACACAAACAAGGGTTTTGCAATTGTTAATTAATTGTTTAGAGAAGCACCAAATTTTTTTTTATATTTTGTTTCCTCGGCAAATGAATTTATATGATTAATTAATTTCTCACTTAACCCGTGGTGAAACATAATTATATATTTGATTAATTAAAACACTTGGTTTTGTTTCACTGATTTTATTTAAAAATAAAAAATAAAAAAAAATAAAATCAGTGAAACAAAACCAAGTGTTTTAATTAATCAAAAATGAATTTATTAATGGAAACTTTGGGGCGTGTTACACGAATTGGGATAAGGGCCCAGATAGGGACAACCCACCACCCTTCATTTCCACTTTAACTTAACACAGCGACCCTCTTTATTGTTGGCTTTGCAACTTTTAAAACAATGATTTTACGAAGAAATTTCTACAACCAAACAGTGTTTTCTTGGTTATGTTAAAGTGGAAACTCGTTGCGGTGGGTGGTCTTTATCCCATCCTCCAATTCTTGGAACACAAAGGCGGGTTTTACAATTCTTATTTGATAAGAGAAGAATCAAATGCTTTATTGTTGCTTCGACAAAAGAATTTGTTTGTAGAAACTTTGGGGAGTGTTTAACGGTTGGAGAGTGGGACGGTTCCCACCCACCACCCTTCGTTTCCACTTTAACTTAACCCAGAATCTCTTTATTGGTGGTTTTGCAACTTTTGAAACTTCAGTGTTTTTACTGAGAAGTTTCTTTAATTAAAGGGTTTTTTTGGTTAGGTTGAGCCCTATTCCATCCTCCAATCCTTGGAACATAAACGAGGGTTTTACAATTGTTAATTAATTGATAAGAGAAGAATCAACGGATTTATCATTGCCTCGACAAAAAAATTGTTTGTAGAAACTCTGGGGTGTGTTTGACAGATTGGAGTGTGGGATGGCGCAATGAAGACTTGATCCGACGTTGATCCGTAATTTTATCATGACGATTGCAAGCGGGTACGAAGTAAATTTTGGTTCTTTTGAAAAGTACTGCGCAGACGCATTTAAATTATAAGCAATTAACACGTTGAGCGCCACCATGGTATCAGAAAATCTGGTCTCAAAAACCCAAAAATTTTTTTTTAGTCTTTTTTGAGACGTTTATCTGTAAAAGCCCCATAACTTATTTGCTATTTGAGATATCGACTTCTAGTTTTCTTAAACTGGTACCCACACTTATTCTACATATTTTAAAAATATGTATGTTTTTGTACAGGGTGTCCCAATATACATAACAGAACAAAGTTATGTTTTTTTAAATGGAACACCCTATATTTTATACCTTATTTTCAACCCTCTTGAGAAGCTGATAAAAATAGTATGAGATAGTATGGGTCTATTATGGACGGTTGGTTAATTATGGGCAAATTTGTGGCAAAAACATGTACACATTGAAAATATTGCAGAAGCGTTCCTAGCAAAAAGATAGCATCATTATTTATACACTAGAAAATTTCTAACATCATAAAGAATAATAATATAATAATCGGCTTTGGTTCTCTTTTATTCATAGTACTATACAGGGTGTCAACATACGCAAAACAATGGATAACTATTTTTTTTGAAATGGAACACCCTATATAAGTTGCCACCGATTTATGGAAATTTTAATAAGCTTTCCAATGATATACAGTTTGTATAACAAAATATTAAGGATTCTTGAGATTTATCAATAAAAACATATTTGTTTTGTCGCCTTCTGCTGATTTTTGGATTTTCAGCCAAAACTATGCATTTTCAGGAAATGGTCAGAGACCAAAGTTATAAAGCGAAAAATTTCCGATCGACATAAATCTTTCAACTTTTAAGATAATGCGTGCATTGTCCGCCAGAGCGCGCAAAATCGCGACCGTATATGCATTTTAGAGTTTTCTTTTTCAAATTTTTTATTAACAAATTGCACTATACTTTATTTTCCGCACCCTCTAGCGGAAAAACGGGAAATTATAGGGAAATTTGCCAAAAATGGATAGTTTTCCCTAAAAATGCAAATTGAAAATGTATATATCAATTTTTGCGTTTTTCAATGGTTTTTTGCATTTTTAGGAAAACTATGCATTTTGGGCAAAAATTGCTTCTTTTAAGAGTTGTAGAGCAGAATATTTTTAATCGATGTAGGTCATTTAAATAACTCTATAATTACCTGTTTTTTCTGCTAGAGGACGTGGAATTAATAATAGTGCAATTAATTAACAAAAAATTTGAGAAAAACGCTAAAATGCATATACGGTCACGATTTTGCGCACTCTGGCGGGCAATGCACGCATTATTGGAAAAGTCGAAAGACCTATATCGATCGAAAATTTTCCGCTCTATAACTTTGATCTCTTATTATTTTTTCAGAAAATGCATAGTTTTGGCTGAAAATCCAAAAATGAGCAGGAGGTGACAAAAGAAAAATGTTTTTTATGGATAAATCTTAAGAATCCTTAATATTTCATTATTCAAATTGTACATCATTCGAAAGCTTATTAAAAATTCCATGCATTGGTGGCAAGATATATAGGGTGTTCCATTTGAAAAAAAAATAGTTATCCATTATTTTGCGTATGTTGACACCCTGTATAGCTCTATGAATAAAACAGAACCAAAGCCGATTTGTATTATTCTTCATGATGTGGAAAATTCTTTAGTGTATAAAAACGACGCTAGCATTGCTAGGAGCGCTTCTGCAACTTTTTCAATGTGTCCTTGTTTTTGCCACAAATTTGCCCATAACTAACCAATCGTCCATAATAGACCCATACTATCTTATACTATTTTTATCAGCTTCTCAAGAGGGTTGAAAATAAAGTATAAAATATAGGGTGTTCCATTTAAAAAATATAACTTTGGTCTGTTATGTATATTGGGACACCATGTACAAAAACATACATATTTTTAAAATATGTAGAATAAGTGTGGGTAACAGTTCAAGAAAACTAGAAGTCGATATCTCAAATAGCAAATAAGTTATGGGGCTTTTACAGATCCCTGGGTCACCCGGTATGTATGTGAAGACAATGCAACAAAGAGGTGTCCAAATTGAGAAACTGGAAATTGTTTTTGACTACAATCAAGCAAAGGCTTATATTGATTTATCAGATCAAGTCAAATCGTACTAGCATTGCTTAAGACGAACAATTAAATGGTACAAAAAACTTTCCATAGAGTTATTACTGGGTTCCGCAATTGTAAACGCATACATTGTATACAAATCTGTTACGCAGGATAATATTTCAATCACAGAGTACCACGAAAAATTGTGTCTCTTTGCTAGAAAAGAACACTCAAATGGGCCCCAATTCTGATAGTGAGATACATGCAGAGGAAGAGCACATCTTGATGGCGCAATCTATGAGACTACGGTGTGTCGTGTGCTATCGCAATCTAAAGGAGGAACAAGGGAGAAAAATTGCAATAAACAAATCAGCCCGTACTAAGTGGCAGTGTTCTGGCTGCAAAAAATATTATTGCGTTACATGTTTCTTTGTAGATCATTCTAAACAATAATTAGTTGTGATGTAATGTAACGTTTGAATATAATAAAATTCTTGCTATTTGTACATTATTGTTGTATTATTTGTATCCCTGTAAACAATCTCCTCATTCAATTAAAAAAAAAGATAAACACGCAAATCCCATGGCCCAAGGCTACTGTGTGGTTAACTGGGCCACAATATTATACCATAAAATAAGTACAGCAGCGTGACATCTATACGATACCACAGCACAAAATAAAATAGTTTACAGTGTGGTACTCAATGTATACCACGACACCCCAGGAACAAAACACGCGTGGCACGCGCACTATACCACGCGGCGCTTAACGTGTTAACTCAAGGAACTATTGGCACAGATGAAAAATGGATGTGATGCACAGTAACAATTTCATGTGGGTGTATTTAAAAGGATAGGCATATTTATGTTCTAATAGACTAAATAAAGATATATGCCGCAGGCCACAGGTATTAAAAAATCTAAATTTAGATGGTGGATTGGGCTTCAAGCATTTAGTTCAACGGAGCACAGATAAGAAATGTTCGCTTCGCCCATCAAAAATCACAATGCTCATGTGAGGTGAAACCCCCTTAATCCAGAAGAATAAACAAATTTGAAAAAAATCTAAAAAGGTAAGTCCAAAAAAATAGAAAAAACAAGACAAAAATAAGTAAATAAATTCAACATTTAAAAACTGAAAAATTTTCAAATAAAATTAAAAATCACTTTTCTGGTCTTCATGACCTCAGCTATTTCAAAGTTATTTGAGACAAAATAGTGCAAAAACTCCTATATGGCTCTTGCTTCCAACAAACCGTATCATAAGCCAAAATATTAGAAAATCTACAAAGTTGTTCTTGATTAAAAAAATATGGAACAATAAAAAAATGTTTAAGGTAACAATTGTTTAAATTCATGAGCAAATAGTGTAATAAAAAATTGCATCCTCTATTAAAAAAAAAAGTAAGTTGACCTTGCTAATGCTATTTGTGTCACCATGGCACAAATACTGCCACCGAATTCGCCTTCTCAAAGCTAAAAGTTTTGTCTAAAACACTTTTTTCTAAAATGCATTGTTCATGAAATATTCGACCGGTTCCAAATCTCGGTAGGACGTTCTAAATCAGGCAGTTATGATATCGTCATTTTTTAACACAAAGGTAGGGGTTAAAACTTTCAGAATGTCTTATTGGCTTCACCTACAACATTTCTGCATAGAGCTTGAATCGAAGACGGTGAGACACCTGGGGTCCTTCCCTTGTGAGTTGGGTATGTGCACAAGAAAGGCTGGGTACTGAGGGTTAACCACCAAACCTGACCATAGCAAAATTGTGCTTTTTAGAATTTTAATTCATTGTAATGCCATTGCTATGTTGCACTTTTATTTAATGTTATATTAAAGGATTTTAGTCTCACACATGTTTGTGGGTGAGTTATTATATGCATGAGCCCCCCGCCAAGTCAAATTTCTAGGTACACTCCTGGCAAGAGTGGTAGTGAAGTTTGAACGAAAACTGCTGTGTATGGGTACTGGTTGATTGGTGAAAGGTATAGAGGGCAACACAGAGAGGGTGAAAGGAGTGGGAGCAAAGTGGATAACAGAAAGGGAAAAGTTGTATATAAAGGTAGGATGGCCGTCAACGGGTATAAAATAAGAGGCAGCATCAGGGGTGTGGAGCCGGAGTCGGTGAATATTTGGGATCGGAGCCAGAGTCTGCAAAATTTGAGGGCTCGGAGTCGGAGTCGGAAGAAAAAAAATTCAGGAATCGGCGCCGGAGTCGGAGTCGAGACAAAAAAAAAATAAGGAGTCTGAGCAGGAACCGTAGTCAGAGTCGATACATTTTTGTCACAACTCTACACCCCTGATTACAAGTTAAAAGATTCTATTATGCATTCAATTGTCGAACTCCTCAAACAACTTGCATAAGCAAAAATAAAAATTTTCAGAAATTCAACGATGCAAATATTCGACAGAGAAGAGTGCATCCCCTTGTTTTTTTATGATACGCAAAATGAATATTGATTGTTATTCTAATACGACGTTGTTAACATAACATCGGAGCCGGAGCCGGAGCCAGTTCCGGAGTCGGAGTCGTAGCTGGAGTCGGAGTTGGAGTCTGAATAAAAAAATTGAGGAATCGGAGCCGGAGTCGGACTCGATTCATTTTTGACACGACTCCACACCCCTGGGCAGCTTGGTAGAAATCGAGGTGCGGGTAGGCAATGGGAAGTGGTTGCAGGTGTTTGACACATTACCGCGCTTCCTAAGTGATACGAGAGCCGAAAAGGTGTTATCGGAACGATTTAGATGTAGGAGTGAAAACCAAGAAATGTTTGGGAGAGAGTGATGAGGAAATGGAGGCAATAAATTAACAAGTAGTAGGTCAGGAAGCGACAAGCTGAGTTACACGCACATACAAATATACTAATATCTCGCTTCGCTCGCTCGTGTTGCTAAAAGTGAAATATATGGTTTGAAATATGGTTTCGGTAGAGGCAGGCAAAAATAGTATATTGTGTATCAAGGGCCGAAAATTGGCTTTAGCAACCCGCCGCTTTTGGCAACACGAGCAAGCGAAGAGAGCGAGGGTTGCTAAAAGTGAAGGGTTGCTAAAGCATTTCGGCATGAGTTACACTCGATTTTTTTTCGCCTGCCTTAAGTAAAAACAGTGTTTTAGGAAATTTTATATCGCGCACCATTGAACTATCACTGTCAGATTTTTGCATAGCCTACTCATATTCCGCGGAAGGTTGTCTAGATTATCCATATTATTTTTTCGGCCCTTGATACGCTAAATCGTAGTTTCGGCCCGATTTTTTTTTCCGAAATATATGGTTTCGGTAGAGGCAGGCGAAAAAATCATTTTGAAACATGTATAACTCCCCAACATTTTGCCAATCCCCGATTCAAAAAAAAAAATCGTAATTACCTGTTGGTCCGTCTCGTATCAACAAAGCCTGATGCGCCGCCCCGAGACCTCCTTGTGGTTCAGGCTGCGCCGGCTGGGCCTGCTGTCCCTCGGCGTTCTCCTCCACATCTCCAAGAAGGTACGAGTGCAAGTCCAGAACCCACGCGACGATCTTACACCAAGACCGCACCAAGCTCCTTAACCACGTCCGGGTGTGACCCTGTTCCAACAACGCAGGCAGAATGACTTGCAAAAGGAGCAATTCCAAAGACAACTCGTTCACCTGCAGCTCGCTATTCAGGGCAATCGTGTAGGGTAAGAAGGTCGGCAGTAGATACCGCAAAATGCGAATAGGCAAGTACAACATCAGCAAGACGGCACTTCCGAAAATCACCACCGACAGCAGAAGCCGGCGGATGTGCCTGAGTATCGGCAAGTGAATCATCTCCTGGATAGGACTGAAGTCGGGATCGTTTAAATTCCTCAAGAACCATAGCACGCCGGGCCTTAAAATCTCACGTAACAAAAGAACGAAGCTCGCAAAGTAATAGACATAAACCATTCCGACTAGCCAGTGTATGAAAATGGAAGTCCCGGGCGCCACGCGAAAAGAAGTCTCCCGATCCTTCAACGTAGCATCGAACATTGTCAACGAACAGATGTCCAACCACCAACCACAAACCAATGGTAGTATACCGATTTCAACGACGCTCAACATGGCCACCTTAACGACAACGTAGCACAGCCCCAGCAACCGCCTGGCTTTCGCCAACTTCAAGCAAGCGGCGATCCGATGCAAAACTAGAAACACCAGACCGACCAAACAGTAGCCGAGCAGAGTAGTCAGTAGCCCTTCGAAGTGACTGGCGGAGGCTTTCTCTCGTAAATTGAATACGGATAGGAAAACCACACCCATTATGTACGGGCAAAACGCGAAAATTAAAACGAACAGGGTGTTTAGGGAGACAACCCAGAATATGTGCTCCAGGAAGAGGAGTGACCCATCCAGGCCCAATAACCGCTCCCACGACAACTCCTCGGCAGCTCGGTCCCACTCCATGGGAATCCAATTGTTTTCGTCATTAGCGTTTTGTACTTCTTCTTGGCCTGTAAAATGAAAGCAGAAAGGGTTTATAATAGTATCTTAAAAACGGGCGGTTTTTTTAAAGGAACATTTAATTTTATAAATTCAAAAAACGAAATATAGCCTAAATATATAAATATTCAACCTGTTCGTAACTCTGCAAGCAAAATTAAGTCTTACTAAGACTATAAACAAATAACTTATTCAAACAACTACTTCCCTGGCTAGTGCCACGCCAGATATTGAATGATACAAGAGTTACGAACAGGTTGAATATTTATATATTCAGGCTATATTTCGTTTTTTGAATTTATTTAATACTTTCTGCAATAAGTAAGGTTGTTTCTATTTTATTTATTTAATTTTATTATAAAAGGCCTTGCAAGACTAGTTTTTATATGTTACTATAATGCTGGAGGCGTTCACTTCTGTGATAAATCTTGGATAAAATATAGAAATGAGGCACAATTTGTTTTACCACAATGTATTTGCTATTTAATAATTCCCAAGTTGACATTCCTAATGTATTGAAGCATTGTATATTCTCTGTTTAAATTTACACTGTGACTATAGTTCCGACTAAGAATTTGATAATGACTACTTCTTAGTCAAAACTGTAGTCACAGTGTAATATTAAACAGCAAATATACAGGATGTTTTAATGCTCTGGGAACAGTCAACCATGGGGTTAATAATTAAAATATGAAAAAAATGTTTCGTATAAAAGTTGTGTACATGTTCTGGAAACTGTCAACCATGGGGTTCATAATTAAAATATCAAAGAATGTTTCGTATAAAAGTTGTGTACAATAATAAGTTGCACTTCATAAAAATATTGAAAATAATACAGGGTGGTTTATATCAAAGTTACAAAGCAAACTTGTTCTTTTTAATGGAACATGCTATAATTTATATAATTGTGTGAGGTGCTGAGTTCTGTGCTATTATGCTCCGAGTAAATTCGATATTTCTGTGGGAAAAAATCAATACATATTTCTAATTTTTGGCAAGTAAGTGGGTCTAATTAGTGTATTGACTCCTTCAAAATTTAGTAATTGTTAGGCTAAACTCAGACGTACCACTTTCCAACCACAGAACAGTGGTCGTAATGTGGCTGAACTGTCGACCGTATCGACCACTTTCCAACAACAGTTTTGTGGGCGCTTGTTGGCGCTCAGTGGTTGTATTAAATCACAAATGAACCACACAAAACAGACTGTACAATGATGGATTTTGAAGAGGAAGCATTGTTGTGGCTTTTGTTACGCCGCAGAAGACGGTGGTTCGTCTGTGGTCGGTTTGTGGTCGGCGAGTTGCACGTGTGAGTCGGGTTCGGTTGATTGCTGCGACAGTTTTGTGGGTGATATCACCCACTGATGACAACTGTTGTCGAAACCGACCACAGCTTGTCGTCCGTCTGAGCGCTTTCACGACATTCCATATAATTGAGTACTTTCAACATACGACCACTTTTTTGTGGTTCAAATGTGGTTGGAAAGTGGTACGTCTGAGTTTAGCCTTATATGATCCGTTCTAGAGATATTTGCAATTAAGTATTTTAGTAATATCCCGTGGTATATTTTCTTGCCGAATTGTACACACTATCTGTATTGATAAGACGAGTCATTGACTTTATTGGTTTTTTTTTAGTGTATAAAATAAAATAATTTAAATTGAGATAATATATATACAACAGTAGTAGGCAAATATGGAGATGCGAGAAGAAACAGGAATGGAGAAAAACTATTAGAATTTTGTATAGGACATAACATGATTATTGCAAACACTTTTCATGAACATAAAAATATACACAAATACACAAGAGAAGAACCAAGCAGAAATGAAAAGTCGATAATAGTCTTCGTGTTAGTAGAGAAAGAAAATAGGAAAACAGTACTAGACGTAAGAGTTAAGAGAGGAAGTGAAATAGGAAGCGATCACTACCTAGTAGTAGCTAAAATAAGAGAACTCTTTGAAAGAACCAGAAATGTCAAAAGTGCGGAAAAACAAAACACGAAAGCATTAGAACATATAAGCTAAAAAATAAAGAAACTGCTGAAAAATACAAAAATATGTTAAATAAGGCCTGGCAAGAAACAAATACCAAAGGACACAAGAGAAAACTAGAAGAGATGTGGCGAGAGTTTAAAGAAACAACAAAAATCACAAAAAGTGTATGTGGAGCTTACAAACAAATAGAAGGCAAAAGACAAACAGCATGGTGGGATGAAAACATAAGACAAGAAGTAAAACAAAAAAAGAAACTATGGCAAAAATATCTGAAAATTAAAACCAGCAGAAACTTTGTGCTATACAAAGAACAAAGAACAAAGGTTAAAAGAACAATAATAGAAGCAAAAAAAAAGAAATGGATAGAATTTGGAGAAAAACTGGAAAAGGACAGTAAAAGCAATAAAAAATTATTCTACAAAGTACTCAAAAAACAAGAAGAAGGAGACCAACACAAGAATAAAAGAGGAAAATGGGGAAATAATAAAAGATGAAAACAGGGTAATTGAAAGGTGGAAAGAATATTTTGAAAAACTACTAGAAACAGAAAATACAATAAATAACAACATAAATAGAGAAGACAAACAAAAAGAAATAGGCGAAGAAAATGAAGAAAGTAATGAAGGAACACAACTACAAGAATTAAAAGAGGCAATAAAAGCTCTAAAAAATGGCAAATCACCAGGTGAAGATGGAATAACAACAGAAATGATAAAGAATCTAGATGATAAAGGTCTAGAAATTCTACATGAAATCATGAACAAAATGTGGACAGAAGAGAACATACCGGAAGACTTAAAAATAGGGCTGATTGTACCAATTTATAAGAAAGGGAATAGGAGAGACTGTAATAACTACAGAGGGATAATAACACTGCTAAGTACAATAATAAAAATCTATGAAAAATTTTTAGAAACAAAACTAAGGAACAAAATAGAGAAGGAATTAAACGAAGTGCAGAGTGGCTATAGGAAAGGAAGAAGCACACATGATCATATATTCACAATAAAAGAAATCATGAACAAAAGATTAAAAATTGGAAAGAAAGTATACTGTGCATTTATGGACATGGAAAAAGCATTCGACAGAGTAAACAGAGAAACAGTATGGAAGATACTAGAAAGAAGAAAAATAAATAAAAAGCTAATAAGAGTGATTAAGAGCATATACAAAGAAACAAAAAACCAAATAATAAAAAATAACAAAAAATCAGATACCGGACACAAGGACCGCGACAAGGAGGAGGGCTTAGCCCATTACTATTTATTATATTTATGGATGAAATAATAAGAGAAGCAGAAAGAAAAACGAAACCATTAATATTAGGACACACAAAGTTAAAAAGAGTGCAAATACAGGAATGTGCATTCGCAGATGATGTGGTACTGGTAGCAGGAAGTGAGAAAGACTTAAATGAAAATCTAAAAACATGGAATGAAATTATCAAACGAACCAGAACGAATAAATATAGAGATAGAAGGAGTGATGATAGAACAGGTAAAGGACTTTCAATATTTAGGAGTAAAGTTCGATGAAAGAGGAAGACAGGAAATAGATCTAAATCATAGAATTGAAAAGGCGAACAATCTATACTATGCAATAAACAACTCGTTCGTAGAAAAAAGAGAAGTGACAAAAGAAACAAAGATAAAGGTATACAAAACCATATTCAGGCCTATACTAACATACGGTTGTGAGACATGGATACTAAACCAAAAACAAAAAAGTAGAATACAAGCGATCGAGATGAAATACCTTAGAAGGGTAAAAGGGGTAACTAGAAGGGACAGAATTAGAAATGAAACCATAAGAACAGATTTGAACATCGACGCAATTGAAAAATATATAGAAGAAAGACAGCTAGGATGGTGGGGACATATGCAAAGAATGGATGACAACACACCAGTAAAGAAAATATGGGAAGTACGAGTAGCAGGAAAAAACAAAAGAGGAAGGCCAAAAGAAACGTGGAATAAAATAATACAAAACAACTTAACAAGAAAAGGTAAAACATGGATGGGGGCCAAAAAACTAGCAAGTAATAGAAAGGACTGGAAGCAGTTTATACAAGAAACATAGGAGAGGACAAAGACAATCCCTACACCTTACGGGTTTAAAAGGGAATTCGATTATATATACAGGGTGTTTCAGAGCTCTGGGAACGGTCAATCACGTGCTTATTTTTCAAAATTTTCGAAAAATGTTTTACAAAAGTTGTGTATAATGGTGAGCTGCACGCCCTAAAAATATTTAGATTTATACAGGGAGTTTCATAACAAAGTTACAGACCAAACTTATGTTTTTTTAAATGGAACACCCTGTATTTTTTGTCATTTTTGAATTATATGGAGTAAATAAAGGTGAGTTACTTCAATACTCCCTATACCTATTGTTTGCCGTTTTCGAAATATTTGAAGATTTGTTGAAATGCATGGTCTGGGTGAAATGTTATTTTTGACCCAGTGATTGACGTTGAACGATTAAAATCATTTCAATTATTTGCTTGAAGGTTCGAACTATAGAGCCAACCGTGATTTCAACGTCAATCACTGGGGCAAAAATAAAATTTCACCCAGACCATGCATTTCAACAAATCTTCAAATATTTCGAAAACGGCAAACAATAGGTATAGGGAGTACTGAAGTAACTCACCTTTATTTGCTCCATATAATTCAAAAATGACAAAAAATACAGGGTGTTCCATTTAAAAAAACATAAGTTTGGTCTGTAACTTTGTTATGAGACACCCTTATAAATTTAAATATTTTCAGGGCATGCAGCTCACTATTATACACAACTTTTGTATAAAACATTTTTCTAAATTTTGAAAAATAAGTACGTGATTGACCGTTCCCAGAGCTCTGAAATACCCTGTATACATGTACGTTGTCATTGAAATGTTGATTCTTTCAAAATTAGGAGGACGCTAGCTGATCTTTGCATTCTATATAATTTATGCCATAATTTCATAAACTGTCCTGACTTGCTTTGTTGATTCAATTTTAATGCTAGTCCGCCTCATCTGCAAAGGCATAAAAATTCATTTAGAATCAAATTTCATTCCCCAAATTATGGCCAAAATAGTCCAATATGTCGTGCAATGCGGTACTTGAATTCTATCTCAGAACATAATTTGTACTTAGATTCTTACTAAATTTCTGGGAAAAACATTCAAGTTAAAAACTTTATTAGTCGTCTCAAAAAAAAAACAACGAAAATTACCTTTTTTCAGGTTTGCAAAGTACTGTACCCTTAATGAGGTCACTTCCTCAAAAATGAATAAAATTATCATCTTTTTTATCCTCGATTCTGATTTCGAGTCTCAATTCTGCGTATAAAAAAATTATTTTACGTTTTTCCGATTAATAGAAGTAACGAAATTTGTAAGCAAAGTGAGGGACTATTTTTAAATTTTTTCTTCAAAAATTTGCTTTTTTAAGTTTAGGTACACTTTTCTTCAAAACTATTAAAGCTATCAACACGATTTTTTTTGTTTTAAAGGTGGTATCGATACCTACTAGTATAGCTGAGATTATTTCCAAATGTTGAATGGCGGATTTTTTTTTAATGAAAAGAACTCGAAAAATATTTTTTTAACATGTCATAATTCTGAATCCAATTAATATTTTTTTAATTCCCCAGCCATAAATACTTATTTTGGAGGTAAGAACATGTGTGCAAAATTTCAGACAAATCGGTCCAGTAGTTTTCACGAAAAGTGTACCAAAAAATCACATTTTTTAATGGAAAACAGCTGAGGAAATGACCCCTTAAACATAATTAAATTCATTTAAAAGAAACGTGTTATTTTTGCTTTTTTGATTGATTGTACGTAGAAGTAGAATCTCGTTTCTTTATTTGATGTGTGTCAATTTATTTGCAATACTTATAGAATTGAAAGAATCGGTTCCCCATGCATATTTCCTATGTTGTGGGGTCAAAAAATCACACGGTATATGTGATTAGATGGACTGAGAATGTGCAACGGGTGTGAAGTTAGCAATAGATTTTAAAATTCATTTTTTGCCATAAAAATGTACATTTTCCAAAAACCATCTATAAGCAGGATGGGGTTACTACTAAAGAATACACATGAACCTCCCCCACCCCAAAATTTCAACCCCCTACAATTTTTCACACTATATAAAAAAAATCTCCTTTTTCGCTAACTTCGATGACCGATAAGAAAATGCTGAAAACATGTAATTATTCTACATACTTAGACGTACTAATACAAAAAATAAAAAAAACGTTCCGGCCCCTAGATCACTTTAAAAAAAATAAAAACTTGTCCGCCCCATGCATCGTGAAGAGGTGCGCGGGCACACTTACTAACGTTTTTTACGATGTCCGATGTCCGTCTCGAAAAAGTAAAAAATTCAAAAACAATCTAGATATACAGGCCTAACAACAGGAGAAATAAAAAAAACGTGCCGGCCCCTTGATCACTTTAAAAAAAATAAACAATCCGACACACTCTGTGAAAATGTATGCGTTTTTTTCAAAGTTCGATGACCGCCATAAAAAAGTTAAAAATTTATAAACAATCTAGACATCCAGGCCTAACAAATGGAAAAATAAAAAGAACGTGCCGGCCCCTTGATCACTTTGAAAAAAAATAAACAATCCGACACACTCTGTGAAAATGTGAGCGCCGTCACATTAACTGAAATTTTTTGCAAAGTTCGATGACCGCCATAAAAAAGTTAAAAATTTATAAACAATCTAGACATATAGGCCTAACAAATGGAGAAATAAAAAGAACGAGCCGACCCCTTGATCACTTTGAAAAAAAATAAACAATCCGACACACTCTGTGAAAATGTGAGCGCCGTCACATTAACTGAAGTTTTTTGCAAAGTTCTATGACCGCCATAAAAAAGTTAAAAATTTATAAACAATCTAGACATATAGGCCTAACAAATGGAGAAATAAAAAGAACGAGCCAACCCCTTGATCACTTTGAAAAAAAAATAAACAATCCGACACACTCTGTGAAAATGTGAGCGCCGTCACATTAACTGAAGTTTTTTGCAAAGTTCGATGACCGCCATAAAAAAGTTAAAAATTTATAAACAATCTAGACATATAGGCCTAACAAATGGAGAAATAAAAAGAACGAGCCGACCCCTTGATCACTTTGAAAAAAAATAAACAATCCGACACACTCTGTGAAAATGTATGCGCCATCACATTAACTGAAGTTTTTTTCAAAGTTCGATGACTGCCATAAAAAAGTTAAAAATTTATAAACAATCTAGACATACAGGCCTAACAAATGGAGAAATAAAAAGAACGTGCCGGCCTCTTGATCACTTAAAAAAAAAATAAACAATCCAACACACTCTCTGAAAATGTATGCGCCGTCACATTAACTGAAGTTTTTTTCAAAGTTCGATGACCGCCATAAAAAAGTTAAAAATTTATAAACAATCTAGACATACAGGCCTAACAAATGGAGAAATAAAAAGAACGTGCCGGCCCCTTTTGAATTTTTTACTTTTTCGAGACGGACATCGAACATCGTAAAAAATGTTAGTAAGTGTGCCCGCGCACCTCTTCACGGTCCATGGGGCGGACAAGATTTTAATTTTTTCTAAAGTGATCTAGGGGCCGGAACGTTTTTTTTATATTTTGTATTAGTACGTTTAAGTATGTAGAATAATTACATGTTTTCAGCATTTTCTTATCGGTCATCGAAGTTAGCGAAAAAGGAGATTTTTTTTTATATAGTGTGAAAAATTGTAGGGGGTTAATATTTTGGGGTGGGGGAGGTTCATGTGTATTCTTTAGTAGTAACCCCACCCTGCTTGTAGAAGGTTTTTGGAAAATGTACATTTTTATGGCAAAAAATGAATTTTAAAATCTATTGCTAACTTCACACCCGTGAATGTGCATATGCTTTATTATTAAATACACCGGTATGCAAGATCAGTAAGAAAAGACTTATTGGAATATAAAATAAAACAAAATCTTAGTTGCGTAAGTTAGACAAAAAGTATTGATAAAATATCGGTTAAAGTTAACAATAATGAAATAAGATAAAATAACTAACTAACTATTGTTTGTAAATGGTCATAATAAACTCAAACAAGTGTCAATGAAGTTATAAAAATGAAACCAATTAAGTTTCTTTTCCACGATAATTTCTTTTAATTTTATTACTAACCTTGTTGTTGATTATTAGCGTTTTCCCCTTCGATAACTTCGACCTCGGGCTGTCCTTCCTCGAAGGGATTCTGCTGTTCCGGCACCGCAACGTTATTGTTAATGTTCTCCTGCTCCTGAGGCTCCTCGACCGGCTCCTGCTCCTGCGGCTGAGGCTGCTGGGTATTATCCCTCTCCAGCCAATCGGGCCCGCCCCCCAGGAGTATTTGCTCCCTCAACCACAACAGTCCGAGGAATGAGAACAGAGTGCACGTAACTATGAAACACCCGTGAAATATGTCCGAGGCCAGATTTTCCGTGGAAATGATTTCCGCTAAATTAAACTCGAAACTGCCGGAAAACAATGATCTGTATATCCTGCACGAGGTGATTGGCACTATTCCAAGCCAGGCGACCGCAACGAGCGTAAAGTGCAGCCAGTACTTGACGGCCGTGGCTATGGAGGAGAGCAGGCCGCCGGCCAGGTCTTTGAGGGGCAGCCGGCCGGGCATGTCGGGTGAGTAAATAGGGGTGAAGGAGAACCGGTGGCTGCACAGCTCGCAGTACTCCTTCCTCGAGTACCGCATCCACTGCACCAGGCACTCTTGATGGATCCATTTTATACTTCCGGTGCAGATGCACGGGTGGAACAGGGGGCGGTCGGGGAGGCCCTCGGATCTGCACACTCTGCATATGTCCGAGGAGTATAAATCAGATTCCATCATCGCATGTAACCTAGATCGAAATTCACAATAAAGACGACACGGTTATCTCTCGCCGGTGGACAACTCACTATTTCCGTTTTTGGTTTTTTTTTGTTGCAGTTTTCCAAAAGTTAGGGCCACATCATTCCTGACATGATTAGTACTTTGAGTGTGACATCGTGGGGTTGTTGTGTGGATACGGTGCGTCGCTCTGCGAACGCTTATCGGGATTTCGGTTTTGTTGTATAATAATTGTTTACAGCTGCAATTACGTTTTACTCAAAAAAAAATTGCGTACTGTTCACTTCGATGACACTTCCACTTCCTTTTGACATTGACGTTCGAATCTCTTTAAACGTATTTGGCACTACTGTATTACGATACGTTGGCAATCTATTTGTTGTTTGAAAACAATATTTGTTTATTTCGTTATATTCAATTATTTGCCATAAATAACTTGAGGAGTTGCATTCACAAACATATTAATAACGGTGCAAGGTTACAAGCTCTGCAAGACCAAAGAACCGTATGGACATATTTTGTTAAAAAAACAATTGATACTATTATCATTGTTTCAATATATATAATCATTATAGAGTTCAACACGGTTCATTTATACGGCCTGAGAACGATATAAAAAAATACTACAATTATAAACTGTAAAAATAGTATTTATTCAAATCTGTAATTGACTCGTATGTTACTTTGGAATCATATCTGTGAAAAGGTTTGCCCACGTCGACAATTACTACCAGTGGCGGTTCGCGGGTTTTTTTTTCTGGTACGGCCGAGAAACAAGAGGTGGTAATACAAATAGGTGCGGTCACGCAGCCAGCCGTCTTTTCAACTGACCCTACCTATCTGTATTACCACCTCTTGTTCCTCGGCCGTACCAGAAAAAAACCCCGCGAACCGTCACTGATTACTACCTACATCCGGTAAACTCTTTAATCCCCGATTATAAGTTAATCCATTTGCACTGCCATTCGCACCATCATTGTTTAGTCCCAATTTTTAACGAACCGGCGTGAAATTATTATGGAGATCGAATACAAATTTATTTTATTTATTTACGCGCTAGATTTAAATTTCTGTATTCCAAAGAAGTGAATGTTTAACGAAATAATGTTGATGTATTAGATGACTTGAGTTTACGGATTAAACAAACAACGCAGATTAAATTTGCTGCAGGTAATTGAATTTCTAATAAAAAAGAAACTGTAAACTGTAGATTTGAAGCATGCGCAGAGTGAATTTCAGGGCCACCTACCCCACAAAATAAAAAAGCCCTACAAATCACCAACTGTATTTTCGATCAACGCGACTCAATCATCGGTAAACTAATCGATGTGTGATGCAAACTAGTTTACTTACTAACCATACATTGCATTAAATTTCAGTTTACGTTATAAACAAAATTAAACATCACAGAATCTCAACTTCCCGCAGTTGGCGAAACTGCGCAGCGCCTTCTTCGTTTTGGGTCGACGCCGTTTCGTTACACTTTCATTATTTCAACTCCTAGTTTTCCGTTAAGCACCGAAATCGACAAAATGCCGAAATCAAAGGCAAGAAGGGCCTCCACCTCTTCTTCCTCCTCGGATTCTGGTCCAGAAGACGTAAGTATTATTCGTAATTGGCCGGCACACATTATTCAGAGGTTATTGTAAATTTCTTACTGACGGCAAATGGACTAGAAACAAAATTTGTTTTCATTGTGAAGAAACAATAATTGTCTTAATGAACACAATGTGCTCACGATTTTTTCTGTAATTATTATCGTGCAGTACCTTAACCTATAAATGTGTGGCCGGCTGGCCGGTGTTATTTTTATCCCGAATCCGTTACTTTGCCGCGAAATGGGAGCAGAAAAAACTTGTTCGTATTAACGGTTTTTTTTTTTTGGGTTGACACATTGTTATAACAGATATCGCCAGTATATTACATTCGTGATAATTTATAATAATTGAAGGGTTTGTAATAAATCGGGTATAAGTGCATAAATACTTGTTTTGAGATAATTGAATTTAAACTTAATTAATTGTACAAAATTCCAAAACAAATTATATAAATAAGAATCGGGGTTATGCTATTTCTTGGCACTGGGCACTAAAACCCATTTTAGTCGCATTTAACTCAAATTTAAAAAAGCACTTATACCCGTTTTATTCCAAACCCTTAAATTATAAAATAAGTGATACTGGTGGAGGCTTTTACTTCGTGATACATTTTGAAATATAGGTTGAAACAGTTTTATTTTATTTAGGAAACGAAACCATTTTACAATCCAAAACAAAATACAGTATAAGCTCAATAATGTGAACACAAAATTCTAAAGCGAAAGTGTTCATGTTAGAGGGCTTGCAAAAAATTGATGTTTTTCGCATCTTATTAAATAATATAAACGTTGTTAAATCGTTTTTGATTGAGAAAGTTGTCCATTATTCGGCCGAATCATTTTCTCCACAGGTGACGTCCAATCAAATGATAGCGGTTTCATTGCCCAACAGTTGTTACTATGGTTACGATTCGTTTTTTGTCAGCGAACTGCCGCAATTTCCAAATAGAAAAATTATTCGTTATAATTTAATACAAACAGAAAAATCTTTAGGTAATTATTTAATATGATGCGAAAAAGTATAGTATTAAACTCGTGAACAAGTTGGCCATTGCTACTCGGGTGAATTGCAGCACTTGCCTACGGCTCGTGTTGCAAACTTCACCCTCATGGCAATGGCCATTTTCTCGTTTAATAAATAATATACTATTTTCATGCACACATTCAAATTTAATTGAAATTATACTGTTGTATATGTATTAAACAAATAACAAAAGCAAACTATTCCACAAGACAATGCTACATATTAGGGTGTTACAAATTCGATGCATTAGCATTGCTATCTCGGTAACTATAAGAGATAAAGAGTTAGTTAAATGAAGGCAAAGTTGCGCATTTTAATGCTGAATAATTTAATTTAAATAAATTAAACATTTTCCGACTACTTCCAGAGGTATTTGAAAAAAAAAAACTGAAAAAATCAATTTTGGTTTTGATTTTTTTTTACATGATCGTGCCTTTTAATTGACCTGCAGATGACAGAAACGGGAAGTTGATGATACCACAATATTCTGTTTTTACCAAATACACACGATAAATTCAAAAACATACTTGTGCAGTAAATAAATACTCTTACTGTTTGTAACAATTTCAAATTTCAAATTGGGACCAATAAAATTCAAATTGAGGCAGCTTTAAATTAAAACACATAATTACGAAATAGAAAATAAATTTAGTAAGTAATTTTGGGATTTCCTTGATGTTCACCTAGCAATTTTGCCCTTCTATTCCAGCTGCGCACTTTTAGTTCTGTTTGTTGCTTGACCCATCTGTAGGTAGTTGTTTTTTAACCCTATTACGCCTGAATTTTGAATTTTAAGGCAACAAATTTTGTTTTTATTCTTTACTACTTTCATAGATTATTATAAGGTGCGAGCCACAGAATTTTGTTGCTGAGTTGGCCATGCCCGAGAGAAAGAAACAGCAGTCATGTCTGAGATTAATTCATTTTTTTAAATCTAATTCAATTGAACTAATCTAGCCTCATGACGTAATAAGATACACAAGTAATTAAACAGTTCTCTCTATCTCGCGTATAGACTTTCAACCTGTTTGATTGATTTGGGAAGATAATTGATTATTTTAATGCATGTATAGTAAGCACCCTTTTCATATCTATGTAGTCTATGGAAAGGCAGCGTGAACTGTTGACCATGTCTGGTATTGTATGAACTTGAAAATAAAGCTGCACTAAATTTGTCCTTCTGATTCCAGACAAACTTAGTACATTCGTAAATATATATACCAAAACAGGTTAAAAGGTTATTCGCTTTAAAAACACCCCGACAACTATCGTGATATTTTAGTTTGTGTAGTATTCGTATTGCCTTTTTTGTGCAAGGAAAACCTTATTGGCGTCGACACCCGCACCCCAGAAAATGATGCCATATCTAAGGTGTAAATATATGTTGGCATAGTAAAAGTGTCTTGCAATCGTGTAATTACTTGCATTGATTAGTACCTGCAAACCGTGGCAGCCTTTACTAACTTTAGTGCACACCACATTTATTTGCGGAGAGAAACTCAGAGTTTCGTCAATAACGATTCCCAAGAAATTTGCTGATTTTATAAATGAATAGCAATTATTATTTAGGATGATGCTTTCCGGTAATATTAAGTTTTGGTTAATTTTGAAAAAAATGCAATTGGTCTTGTCTGTATTCAATTTTAGCCTGTTGAGTTGAACCAATTTTCTATAGATGATATAGTGCAATTACCGTTTTTAACTAAGTCTGGAAGAGTTTCACCTTTAATTAGTACAGTTGTATCGTCTGCGTAATTTAATAAACAAACGTCTTTTGGCGTGGTAAACAGTAGATCATTTATAAATATTATAAATAGTAATGGGCCTAGAATACTACCCTGTAGAATTCCCCTCGACGTATCCAAGGCCTCTGAAATCACATCGGTTCCATTAACTGTGTCAACTTTGTTGAATGGCTTCTACCATGTAGATAAGAGCTTATTAAATTTAGGGCAACCCCGCGTATACCATACTGGTATAATTTCTGAAGTAATAACGAAAAATGGATAGTATCAAAGGCCTTGGATAAGTCGAGGAATACTCCACAGGTGACATCCCGTTCCTCAAGTGCAACCAATATAGCATTAGTAAGATCGAACAATGCAGTTTCGGAATTTCCTCCACTCAGAAACCCATGTTGAAAATAGATTATATTTGAGGAAAAATTGAATAATTCTTTTAGAAATGACTAATTCAGAGATTTTTGAAAACGTACTTAAAATTGTGATAGGACGATAATTTTCAGTATTATCACTGTCCCCTTTTTTGAAAACCGGTGTGATAATTCCATGCTTTAGTTGGTCTGGAAAAACACCATCTTCCATACGCTTATTTAATACATCACACCTGGACTTAGATATAGTACCTTCACAGTGTTTTAAGACAAACACACACTGGTACTCCATCATACCCTGCACTCCTTTTATTTTCCAAAAATAATGAAATTGGATTTAGTGTTTTTTTATTCACGCTATTTGTATTGATATTTTGGGGGAGTTCATTTAAGATTTTATTGACATAATTATTGAAATTGTTTGCTAATTTAATAAAATCGTTACTGCATGGTAAATTGTGTGCATCTTTCTTTTTCGACGTAACCATAGTTGATATAATATTCCATGTAGTGCGAGATTTGTTTTTGATTTATTTATTTGAGACTCAATCTGTTTATTTTTTCTTGAGCTAGTAGTGAGGAGTATTTCTTTTGAGTTTCTTTAAAAATAGGTGATATCTTGATATGGTTTGGTAAAGTAGCATTTGATTTTTATAATATAATAATTCAGAGGTTTGATATATTTTACGCTTTTTGGTGATGTGATTTTTTTGTCGAAAATGTTTATTAAAATAAATTAGAAATGTATTTATGAAAGCTGAATATTTATCATTTACATTTTTAGATGTATAGACATATTGGAAATTTTCATTACTAATGTCTGTAACAAAGTTATATGCATTCGTCGGAAAATATTCTGATCTTCTTGGTACTTTTTTTTAGATTGACATCAACAGTATACTCGAGGAGTTGTGCAGAGTGGTCAGAAATAGCTGCATGTATCACAGACGCTGCAATACCAGTTTTAACATTGGTTATAATGTTGTCAATAAATGATTCAGAATTTTCTGAGATGCGTGTGTGTTCGTTTATAATAAAATTTAGATCAAACGAAACTAAAATATCCTTAAAGTCGTTAGTCGTTTTACAAATAGATACAAAATTAATATTAAAATCACCGATTATGAAAAATGCAGTGTCACAATTTATCAGTTTTAATGTTTCAAATAGTTCAAAGAATGTTGTAATATCACCTGAAGGGGGTCTGTAGACGACAACAACGATAAATTTCGTTGTGTCAATATTAAATACTGCACCCGCGCATTCAAATACGCGATCACGTGTTATTGTAGTTAAGTTTAATTCTTTAGCAGAAATATGTCCATCACTATAGAGTGCTACAGCACCATGTTGTCGTTCTTCTCTGCAGTAACTTGATTAGACGGAAGTTTTTTATTTTTATGGTATTCAGCTTTTCTGTCGTTTGCCAATGTTAAGAGATAACTAATATATTACAACCATTAATATCCTCCATAAGTGCTTCGAGATTGTTGATAGAATTGTTTATACTTTGGATATTTTGATGTAGAATCTTTAGAGGACGTTTTTTTGAATCCAGTTATATGTTCAGGGTTGTTTGGGGACTGGAGCGAAAATTTTGACTGCTAGGTTGTCTTTTAAAGAAGAATCTATTTATGAATGTTTTATCTGGCCAGAAATTTTCGTGGATAATGACATCTGAAACCTCCGCCGGTACTCCAATTTTAAACGAAGAATAATTCGCATCGTCTTGCCTTGGTTTCAATTTTTCAATAATGTGTGGTGCATCTCCAGCGTTCGATGTTAGGAATTCTCGTATGGCGTCTGGGTTCACATCTTTATGTAAACGAGAGACAAAGATCCATTTACGGGTATGTTTGCGACTGGTAGACCTGATGAATTTCCTACTCCTGTAAATTTGTAGGATTTAGTGTGTTTACGTTTTTTAACTTCTGTTCCATTCATCTGAATTTGGGTGTTTTACAACATTGGATTCATTGGCATTTGTGCGATCCTCAGTATGTTTATTGTTTTTATTTAGAATTCCGTTTTCTGGTTTTTGCGGTGTATCCTCTTTGCCGTTTTTAGTTTCGCGTGTCTTTTCCACTGCAACACAAATTTAGCTGAGGTCCCTCTGTAGGTGATTTTCTTAATTTCGATTGATTATTTATTACTGGTGTAATAATTTCATATCATCAGAAGGATTATTTAAATAAGCTCGCTGACTAGATGTAATACATCCCTCATCTGCTTTAGATCGTTGTTAAACCATTTTACATATGATTTTGTATCCCTGCCACTAACAGTTTTTTCAGGTAACGCTAGATTATAATTGTAAATTAGTATATCTACAAAATATTTTACTTATTGATTAGACCCCGAAATTGTTTCTAAAATACTAAAATCAACTGCTTGCAACAGATTAAAATAATTACATTAATTGCATCATGGTCAGATAATGTAACTGCATTGATTTTGGCAATTTCCATATTTACGCAATTACTGAATACATTATCAATACAGTTTCTACCACGCGTTGCAAAATTTACTAAGTGCTCTGAATCATATCCTCGAATATCTACCAATGTGCACGCTTTTACGTCATTATTTAAAAAATGGACATTAAAATCACCTGCCATTACCACAATAGCTATTTATGTAACAAGTCCACAATATAGCACTTTCTTGGACGAGACGTTTTATGGCCGAGCGAGCGAAGCGAGAGAGGCTGATAATGGAGGCGAGTCCATGAAGTGCTATTGTGGACGAGTTACATAGGAAGCTTTATGTTCGACTGCTTTTAGCATCTTTAGAGTACTTTTGAAACACAAATTGAAGCAATGTATTTATATATATTTTAATCATAGTGTGCATTTGCTGCCACACTAATGTCATTCATTGTAAATTTCATAGAGAATGGATGATTAGGTTAAACAATCTAACTCGCACAATAAACGTCCAAACATTGCAAACTTCTTCAGGAGTAAGTGTAATGAATAATAGTAATTACTATCGCTATAAACCACTATCGTAGTTGATCTCTCTTTTTCATTAGTAATTTGTATTGTATTTATTGGGTGTTCTAACCAAAATTAAAATCTGTCGTTTCTGACACTGACATAAGAGTCCAATTTACTTTATCAATTATGGGACTAGTACGAAATGGCGTACATTTTGGCCTAAAAATAAGCCACCAAAGTTACTATTTTCGTACAGTCGAACATAAAATACCTTTTAATAAGCAAAGCCTCTAGAACTTGATAAACAGTATTTACAAAAATGTCAAAATCACCTGAAGGCGGCCTGTAGACAGAAATGAACATAGTTTGAATTTGTGGGATAAAAGTACAACAAAGTTCACAATAATTTTCTATAGATATTTCAGAATACCACTTTACATCCTCACAATGTATTTTAGTATTAATGAAATTCACACCACCATGTCTCGAAGATTTCCTACAGTAGTATGACACCGCTTCCATTTCATTCACCTTGCAAGATGCAGCTTCCTCAGTCGACATCCAATGCTCAGCTATCATGAGTATGCTGTATGAATTTCCACTCTCAAAAAGAAAACGTTCGATTTCATTTATTTTATTTCTGGTTGATTGGATATTGAGGAAAAGTACATTGACCGAAGTTTGCTCATAATGAATTCTGGCATCCCATATTTCTGGATTTTTTATTGATATTTTAAATGAGCTGTATTCATTTGAATATTTCGATGTAAGTTGCTCGCTTTGAATATTGTAAAACTTTCTTTCCACTGTAAGATAGTTATGCATCATATTTTCAGTCGTTTCTTTATGCACCATATATACATGTAGATAGCCTTTGATATGGGACACCTTTAATTGATGAGTTTGAAGCTACTACTGTTTGTACGAATTTTTGTTTCTTTTTGTATTCAGCAATTTGCCGATTTTTACATTGAGAAAATTCAGCATTGTTTACAATTTCAATACGTTTCTGCGGCGATGTCTGTATTTTTTTTTTTTACTCTGGCGAGACAGTGTTTACAATTTCTACATCCTTATTATTTTTTTTCTTGTTCGTTTTGACTGCAGTGCAGAACGTTTTACTAGTCTCTGTTGATTTCTTCAGCTGATTTTGTTCCTCAATGGTAGATGGCATAATTGTGTCTTCCCGGGTCAAGTTTCCTACACTGCTGTTTCTTAATGTTTGTTTGTTGTACTCTTCGTTTATAGATGTCGTTTTTAAGGATATGTCCAGAATATTTACATATTTCTGGAGAATTTTATTTTTCTCCTTCATTTCGGATATAATAATATCCTTCACTTGAATGATCTCCTTCAAGTAGTCATTTTTGCTTACCATATTTTGCTTGCAGTCGTTGGTATCGTTTCCACTGGCACCTGCACTTTCTAGGTTAGTTTTATCCATTTCATTAAGACAACAAATAAACTGTTCTTCGCCTATCTTTATGAAACGTTTTTTGTATTTGTTTTGATAATAACCTTTGTGCACCACATTGTCACACTCCGAACACTTAAGTCTGCAATTTTCTTTCTTTATTTCAGCGTAATAAAAGAGGCACTTCATACCTAAGGTAGCCATTTTGTTGGTTTCATGGCCCACTCATTTTGATACCTACAACTCTGGTCTTTGCAGTGCCTCCATTAATGTGAAATATCCTCGATAAGAAATCATTTTCAAAGTATGTGTATTATATAATTAATAAGTTTATATTAATATTAATGACCAAGAATAAATATCAAGAAGTGGTAATATACAGGGTGTTTCAAAGCTCTGGGAACGGTCAATCACATGCTTATTTTTCAAAATTTCGAAAAATGTTTTAAACAAAAGTTGTGTATAATAGTGAGCTGCACGCCCTAAAAATATTTAAATTTATACAGGGTGTCTCATAATAAAGTGACAGACCAAACTTATGTTTTTTTTAAATGGAACACCCTGTATTTTTTGTCATTTTTTAATTATATGGAGCAAATAAAGGTGAGTTACTTCAATACTCCCTATACCTATTGTTTGCCGTTTTCGAAATATTTGAAGATTTGTTGAAATGCATAGTCTGGGTGAAATTTTATTGTTGCCCCAGTGATTGACGTTGAACGTTTAAAATCATTTCTATTATTTGGTTGAAGGTTCGAACTATAGAGCCAATCATGATTCCATACAAAAAATTATACTGGGTGATAAAAAAAAATGCGATAGAAAAACAGAACTTATAAAGTTAAATAACTTCGTTTTTTCAAATGGCACACCCTGTATTTAGTAACGTATTCTTAAGTAGAATCCAATTATCTTTCAGATTGTATAAGGGTTCCCTGTTCCTAATCTCAATACTTTTCTTGTATTCGGCGATTATCATATCAGGAATAATTATTATAATCTGAAAGATAATTGTGTTCGCTTCCTCCATTGTTTACAAGCCACATATTTGCTGCTCGTAGTCTAATGGCCGCTGCTACCGCTCTCTCTTTGATGTGTATGTCTAGCGGGGGCAGACATAGCAGGGCTTCCATTGCTGCTCTTGGTGTTGTTCTCATAGCTCCCGTGATGCTCACAACCTCATGTTACCGTTTAATTGAGATATTGCCTTTTTTTGCCCTCTCTTTACCATGAGTTGCTAATCCATATTTAACATGGTTTTCCTGGACCTCCCATCTATTTGTTGTTCTCTACTTCCCTTCCCTATTATCTTCTGGAGCTTCGCTCTGCCCTTTTCCTCATGACTTTCCATTTCATTTGCCCGATAAGCTTCCCTCGAATCACTGCTCCCTCAGTATGATCAAACCACATTGATATTAATGATATTAATTTTTAACACATCTGTTCAGAGGTTACCGGTGAAGAAGTCTAAACAGGCACCACCGCCGAAGCCATCAGGTGATGCAGGCGGCGGAGGAGGTGGCGGCGGTGGCGGTGGAGGCGGCGGTGGCGGCGAGTTGTCCTGGGATTTAGGGAAAAACCGTTTCGTGAAGCTCTCCGAATTCAAGGGCAAGTGGTACGTGAACATCAGAGAATTCTACTTGGCCGACGGGGATCTCAAGCCCGGAAAGAAGGGCATCATGCTCACAATGGAACAGTGGCAGAAGTTCAAGAGTTTCTTACCCGACATCGAGGAAGCCGTTAAGAAAAACGTGTAATTTATTTTATTTCTTTTATTTATGTACATGTACAAATCCTGAAATTATTACAAGCCTTATTTAACGTTAATCTTCAGCAGGAATAATTTCAGGAGTGTTTCTTTGTTTATAAAACTTGTAAGTTCTGTTAAATAGTTCATTTGTTCTACTTAAAAAAAAAATTGTTGCCGTAAGCATTCGTAAACTAAGTTAAACCAAGTCCAACTTTTCTAAACAAATTTATGTTTACATATTCTACTGTAAGATCTAAAATGTTACGTTTTGTAAAGTGTGTTCTATTTTTGAAGTTTCCATAAACGTGTTGTTTTTTATGTTTTGCATTTTACTAGCCTGAATTTCTCGTTGAATAATTAAGTTATGTCTAAACATGTAAGGGAAATAGCTGGGGTATGAATCAGTTCTTGGTTATGATTAAGTCAACTATTTGGGCTTCGTGGGTGGGGTGCCCGTCGTTGTTCCTGAAATCTGGCGGCATTGTATCAGTTATCTATTTCTTTGCGTTGTGAGCAATGACGAAGAATTACTAGTTAGCTGCGTCACATTCAAGACGAATTTAAATTATTGCTCAGTCGCAGTACTACTATTGCAAATAATTTAAATAATAATTAAAATTACTGTGGTTTTGTAATTTATTTCTAAGACATCAGTATTCATCGTGGCATTAGCTAGAAAAGTAGATTCAATAAATTATTTGTGGTCAAAACTCATGCATATATTTTCAAGTTTTAATAATTTTGGTGATACCAAAAAGGTATAGAAACAAAAAAAAAAAAAAAAAAAGAACCTTTATTGGCATAATCATATATACAAAACAAATTAACTCTTTACATCCCTCACCCCCCCCTTCCACCCCTCCCCTCCCTCCCTCTCCCCTCTTTCTCCCATCCCACCTTCTCCAGCGTCTTCACTCCTGCCCCATCCTCTCTCATCCATTCCGTCACCCTTCTATTCCCTCTCACTCCTACCCATTCTTCTTTCACCCCCTCACATTCTTCCGCCAAGTGCTTCCATGTATCCTTCCCCCACTCGCACAGCCCACATCTCATATATAGAAACAAATGCCATCGACTTAATATTTTCAAAATTTACACAAAATATATTCTTATTTATAATTTTGACATAAGATGTTAATATTTCATCCTCATATTTTGAAACAATCCTACATGAACAAGGATTGAAATTGTGTGAATTTCAATCATTTTGGCGGCTCGCAAAAAGCATAAAAACAAATGCCATAGAATTAATATCTTAATAAGAAAACGTGAACGTAAAACGTGTTTCATTTGTGCTGCAGTTATTGATGTGTGTTTTCTTGGGAAAAACGGAACATAAATTAACCATTTTTGGTGAGCAGATTCTTTAATATAGTAAGAATACTCTGAATAATTTTCGTAGTGATTATTACATCACAAGCCTCAATATTTAAGAAGTTAATTCATTCACTAGTATAAAGCGAATTAATTGATTTCGAATTGGTCTCAACTTTTTATAACAAGGTCGTTTTGGCCGTCTGCAAATCAATTAAAATAATTATCATCTTTTTGTTTTCTGTCTACTCGGGGCAGCGGTGTATTAAAATCTTGAAATATTTTGCTGTTTTAATTCCTTTTCTATCCTTTGTATCACTTTTAAGTAATCTCGGTGGTCTATTCTGTGTTGTCTGATGTTAGTCACTGTGAAGGACCGTACAGTCTGAAGGGTGACCCTATTTATAAATTAAATATATACTTTATTATTCATTATTCATCATGTCTGGTAAACACGAAAACAGTAAATCAAAATCGCAGCAATTTGACTATACCTGTACAGGAACTTGCAGGAATTTAGTAGGTAACAAAACTACATGTCCAAAGTGTGGAAAATTCTGTCATCCAGCTTGCCTTAAAAATCATAGCTGCGATGATAATGGGAATATAATATCTAACTTAGCCCAGGTGGTGCAAGATCTAAAAAAATCCGTGCAATTGCTAACAAGCAAAGTGGATATTTTAAGTAACGAGAGTAATGAATTAGAAATTCTTATCTCTGAAATGAGAAATTTCAAAGATGATAATGCCAAATTACGTGCCGACATAGTTAATTTATGTCAAGAATAAGCGTTCTTGAGGAAAGCAAAAACAATTCAATAAACAATGTACAAGATTCAAATCAAATTGTTGATGAGATTATAGACCGAAGAAGTAGGAAAAATAATTTAATTATTTTCAACTTAAACGAATCGGATTCTTCCCAAATATCGGATATAAAAGGTGATGACATCTCTAGAACCTCAATAAAATTTCGGAAGATTAATAATAAAATTAATATTAAAACAGCATATCGCCTAGGGAAAAAAAGTAATGATCGGAATCGTCCCCTAAAAGTCATCCCAAGATGTTCGTCTAATTTTACGAAATAAACAAAAAACTAGTAATCTAAAAATTAAATCCGACATGACTCCTATACAGAGAGAGGCTTTCAATAAAATAATTTCAGAGCTAAAAACAAGGCAATCAAATGGGGAAAATAACTTGAAATTGAAATATATAAATGGCTCTCCCACAATTATCACAATCCCGAATCTCACTTCGGAAAACCAATAAATTCTCATCAGATAAACATCTTACCTGTTCAAAATTTACACGTCTATTATCAAAATGTTCGAGGATTGAATACTAAAGTCATGAGTTTTATGTACACATGGAGACAAATAAATATGATATTGTCGCTATTTCTGAAACTTGGCTAAAACCTGGATTTTTTAATAATGAAATATTTCCAAACAACTATACTGTGTTTCGTAATGATCGAGAAAGTAGGAAAGGTGGCGGAGTACTTAGAGCAATTTTGAACACTCTTAATCCTAAACAAATTGCATTAAATCTACCAGCGATAGTTAAAATTGAGGCTGTAGCTGTTAAAATTACAGTTCAAGGAAAGGATAGTATTATACTATGTACATATATCCCGCCATGTACAACGACAAATAATTACTCATGTTTCTTTGAACATATTGAGACCAAAATATCACTTGAAATTGCTTTAATTGTTGGCGATTTTAATTTACCCAGTTATTGTAATTTTATAAATTATAATATGCCATCATTAATATTACAACCGCTAATTCATTTTTTGGAATATTCTGGGCTTATTCAACACAATCGTATTTTAAATGCACATAACAAATTATTGGATCTAATTATCTCATCGCCCAAACTCCAGTATACAGTTGAACATTCAGTAGATTGCAGTTCCTGAAGATGAATATCATCCGGCTCTTTGCGCTTATGTGTCTGTAGAAAGTTCTGAAGTGCCTAATTTTGTTGACAATATAGAATCCCAATATAATTTCAAGAAAGCTAATATTGCATCGTTATATATGGATATCGCTAACCATGATTAGAACTCCATATTTTCCGAAAACATTACCACGGATGAGGCTTGCCGAATATTCTACGAAAAACTTTATGGGATATTTGATAAAAATGTGCCTAAATACATAAGAAGCGGAAGGAAATACCCACCATGGTTTAACGGCAAAATCATTAATTTACTAAAAACTAAAGAGAAATACAGACTTCGATATAAAAGATTTCCAACACGTTCTAATAAGTCAGCTTTCACAAATGTGCAAAAAACATTAAAAAATTTGACCAGTACAGCATACACCGATTTTATATTTCGTTCTGAAGAGTCAATATCAAGAGATCCAACCAAATTTTGGACGTTTGTTAACAAGAAACGCAATTCTACTAAAATCCCCGGTGAAGTCTTTCTTGATGATGTGATCTACTCAAATCCTGATGATATACCTAATGCGTTTGCTGGATATTTTGCCAAAAATTATAATTGTCTTCAGGGCACTTTCACAGCCACAGATAGTCGTATATGGGTGACTTTGTAGCGTCGGAAGCAATGGTAGTAAAACAACTAAAATCAATGAAACCAAAATTGACGATGGGCTTAGACCAAATTCCGGCATTCGTTCTTAAGGATTGTGCCGAAATCTTGGCTATACCACTCACGAGGATATTTAACAACATTTTACGTTCCGGAAAGTTTCCCGATTGCTGGAAGTTAGTGAGAGTGATACCTGTGCATAAATCTGGTGATAAAAGTAATATTAAGAACTATAGACCTATTTCACTTTTAAGTAACTTGTCAAAGGTCTTCGAGTGTTTATTGACAGAGCAAATTTAGAATAATGTATCATCAAAAATAACCTTACGTCAATATGGATTTGTTAAAAAAAGAACTACATTAACTAATTTAATTAACTTTACACATAGAATTGCTCATGAGTTAGATGATAAAAATCAAGTTGATGTTGTTTACAAGGACATTTCGAAGGCCTTTGACCGTATGCCGCATCACATTATTGTTGAAAATCATTATGAGATTAGTGATAACATTGTTAGAGTCTTAATGTCATATTTATTTGAACGTCATCAATCTGTCAAAATTGGTGGTCGAAGGTCATTACCATATATAGCTACAAGTGGGGTTTCTCAGGGTTCTAACTTGGGGCCACTCTTGTTTTTATTATTTATTAATTCTATGACAACCGAATTAAAATGTGATTATCTCATGTATGCGAATGATATCAAGTTGTATAAAACTATTTATTCAGAATATGATTGTCTGGAATTGCAAAACAACATTGATAAATTAGTTACCTGGTGTCACAAAAATGGCCTCGACAACAATGTCGCTAAATGTAATATAGTTTCTTACCATCGTAAAACCTCTCCAATTATTTATGATTACTCTGTTAACAATGCCCGCATCAATAGAAAAACTCAAGTGACTGATTTGGGTGTTACCTTCGACCACCACTTGACATTCTTTCCACATATAAAGAGCTTAGCTCAATCTTGTATACGACTCCTAGGATTTATTATAAGAAATACTAAACATTTCAAGACTTTAAACAGTGTTATAACTCTGTACAATGCATTTATTTTAAGTAAGTTGAACTATTGTGCAGTGATTTGGACCCCGAACTATATTACTTACATGCATATTCTGGAGAAGGTACAGAATTTTTTTTTTAAATATTTATATTACTTCAGATATCATATTTATCCATCTACTGAAATAAGCTATGATATGCTCCTCCAGGAATTCAATATGTCATCAATTCGACAAAGGCACACATTTATATTGATAAAGACCTTATATAAGCATGTGCATTATTTGTTAGATAATCCATATGTAGTGGATCAGCTTCATTTCCATATCCCTAGAGTTAATCTACGCAATTCTCTTACATTTTATAGTGATAAATGTAACACAGTGCACTTCATAAAATGATAGACAGTTTTCACGAGATTCAGTGTTTTATTGATATATTTGGCCACAATATTATTTCTTTTTCTAAAAGTCTTGAAAGCTGTATTAGTATTTCTTAATTTAATTTCGAGTATTGTATAAAGTTTATTTTAATTTTAGTGTTTAATTATTATGTACCTTATTTCGACATAATTTCATTATAATTATCATAATTTTCTTTTTATTGTTAAATTAGTTTTAATTTGATTTTTCCCTGTAACTGGATGTTTTTTTCTGTTGGGAAATAAATAAATAAATAAATAAATATTTTCGAAATTTACTCGAAATACATTCTTATTTGTAATTCTGTTAAAAGCTGAAAATATTCCATCCCTAAATTTTGAAATAATCCTACGTGAACGTGGACTGAAATTGTGTAAATTTCAATAATTTTAGCGGCTTGAAAAAAGCATAAAAAACCAATGTCATCAAATTAATATTTTCGAAATTTACTCAAAATACATTCTAATTTATAATTCTGTTAAAAGCTGCAAATATTCCATCCCTAAATTTTGAAAAAATCCTACGTGAACGTGGACTGAAATTGTGTAAATTTCAATAATTTTGGCGGCTCGAAAAAAGCATAAGAAACAAATTTCATCGAATTAATATTTTCGAAATTTACTCAAAATACATTCTAATTTATAATTCTGTTAAAAGCTGCAAATATTCCATCTCTAAATTTTGAAAAAATCCTACGTGAACGTGGACTGAAATTGTGTAAATTTCAATAATTTTAGCGGCTTGAAAAAAGCATAAAAAACCAATGTCATCAAATTAATATTTTCGAAATTTACTCAAAATACATTCTAATTTATAATTCTGTTAAAAGCTGCAAATATTCCATCTCTAAATTTTGAAAAAATCCTACGTGAACGTGGACTGAAATTGTGTAAATTTCAATAATTTTGGCGGCTCGAAAAAAGCATAAGAAACAAATTTCATCGAATTAATATTTTCGAAATTTACTCAAAATACATTCTAATTTATAATTCTGTTAAAAGCTGCAAATATTCCATCTCTAAATTTTGAAAAAATCCTACGTGAACGTGGACTGAAATTGTGTAAATTTCAATAATTTTGGCGGCTCGAAAAAAGCATAAGAAACAAATGCCATCGAATTAATATTTTCGAAATTTACTCAAAATACATTCTAATTTATAATTCTGTTAAAAGCTGCAAATATTCCATCCCTAAATTTTGAAATAATCCTACGTGAACGTGGACTGAAATTGTGTAAATTTCAATAATTTTAGCGGCTTGAAAAAAGCATAAAAAACCAATGTCATCAAATTAATATTTTCGAAATTTACTCAAAATACATTCTAATTTATAATTCTGTTAAAAGCTGCAAATATTCCATCCCTTAATTTTGAAAAAATCCTACGTGAACGTGGACTGAAATTGTGTAAATTTCAATAATTTTGGCGGCTCGAAAAAAGCATAAGAAACAAATTTCATCGAATTAATATTTTCGAAATTTACTCAAAATACATTCTAATTTATAATTCTGTTAAAAGCTGCAAATATTCCATCTCTAAATTTTGAAAAAATCCTACGTGAACGTGGACTGAAATTGTGTAAATTTCAATAATTTTGGCGGCTCGAAAAAAGCATAAGAAACAAATTTCATCGAATTAATATTTTCGAAATTTACTCAAAATACATTCTAATTTATAATTCTGTTAAAAGCTGCAAATATTCCATCTCTAAATTTTGAAAAAATCCTACGTGAACGTGGACTGAAATTGTGTAAATTTCAATAATTTTAGCGGCTTGAAAAAAGCATAAAAAACCAATGTCATCAAATTAATATTTTCGAAATTTACTCAAAATACATTCTAATTTATAATTCTGTTAAAAGCTGCAAATATTCCATCTCTAAATTTTGAAAAAATCCTACGTGAACGTGGACTGAAATTGTGTAAATTTCAATAATTTTGGCGGCTCGAAAAAAGCATAAGAAACAAATTTCATCGAATTAATATTTTCGAAATTTACTCAAAATACATTCTAATTTATAATTCTGTTAAAAGCTGCAAATATTCAATCTCTAAATTGTGAAAAAATCCTACGTGAACGTGGACTGAAATTGTGTAAATTTCAATAATTTTGGCGGCTCGAAAAAAGCATAAGAAACAAATTTCATCGAATTAATATTTTCGAAATTTACTCAAAATACATTCTAATTTATAATTCTGTTAAAAGCTGCAAATATTCCATCTCTAAATTTTGAAAAAATCCTACGTGAACGTGGACTGAAATTGTGTAAATTTCAATAATTTTAGCGGCTTGAAAAAAGCATAAAAAACCAATGTCATCAAATTAATATTTTCGAAATTTACTCAAAATACATTCTAATTTATAATTCTGTTAAAAGCTGCAAATATTCCATCTCTAAATTTTGAAAAAATCCTACGTGAACGTGGACTGAAATTGTGTAAATTTCAATAATTTTGGCGGCTCGAAAAAAGCATAAGAAACAAATTTCATCGAATTAATATTTTCGAAATTTACTCAAAATACATTCTAATTTATAATTCTGTTAAAAGCTGCAAATATTCAATCTCTAAATTGTGAAAAAATCCTACGTGAACGTGGACTGAAATTGTGTAAATTTCAATAATTTTGGCGGCTCGAAAAAAGCATAAGAAACAAATTTCATCGAATTAATATTTTCGAAATTTACTCAAAATACATTCTAATTTATAATTCTGTTAAAAGCTGCAAATATTCCATCTCTAAATTTTGAAAAAATCCTACGTGAACGTGGACTGAAATTGTGTAAATTTCAATAATTTTAGCGGCTTGAAAAAAGCATAAAAAACCAATGTCATCAAATTAATATTTTCGAAATTTACTCAAAATACATTCTAATTTATAATTCTGTTAAAAGCTGCAAATATTCCATCTCTAAATTTTGAAAAAATCCTACGTGAACGTGGACTGAAATTGTGTAAATTTCAATAATTTTGGCGGCTCGAAAAAAGCATAAGAAACAAATTTCATCGAATTAATATTTTCGAAATTTACTCAAAATACATTCTAATTTATAATTCTGTTAAAAGCTGCAAATATTCCATCTCTAAATTTTGAAAAAATCCTACGTGAACGTGGACTGAAATTGTGTAAATTTCAATAATTTTGGCGGCTCGAAAAAAGCATAAGAAACAAATGCCATCGAATTAATATTTTCGAAATTTACTCAAAATACATTTTAATTTATAATTCTGTTAAAAGTTGCAAATATTGCATCCCTAAATTTTGAAAAAATCCCACTTGAACGTGGACTGAAATTGTGTAAATTTCAATAATTTTGGCAGCCCGAAAAAAGCATAAGAAACAAATGCCATCGAATTAATATTTTCGAAATTTACTCAAAATACATTTTAATTTATAATTCTGTTAAAAGTTGCAAATATTGCATCCCTAAATTTTGAAAAAATCCCACTTGAACGTGGATTGAAATTGTGTAAATTTCAATAATTTTGGCAGCCCGAAAAAAGCATAAGAAACAAATGCCATCGAATTAATATTTTCGAAATTTAATCAAAATACATTCTAATTTATAATTCTGTTAAAAGTTGCAAATATTGCATCCCTAAATTTTGAAAAAATCCCACTTGAACGTGGACTGAAATTGTGTAAATTTCAATAATTTTGGCAGCCCGAAAAAAAGCATAAGAAACAAATGCCATCGAATTAATATTTTCGAAATTTACTCAAAATACATTTTAATTTATAATTCTGTTAAAAGTTGCAAATATTGCATCCCTAAATTTTGAAAAAATCCCACTTGAACGTGGACTGAAATTGTGTAAATTTCAGTAATTTTGGCAGCCCGAAAAAAGCATAAGAAACAAATGCCATCGAATTAATATTTTCGAAATTTACTCAAAATACATTTTAATTTATAATTCTGTTAAAAGTTGCAAATATTGCATCCCTAAATTTTGAAAAAATCCCACTTGAACGTGGATTGAAATTGTGTAAATTTCAATAATTTTGGCAGCCCGAAAAAAGCATAAGAAACAAATGCCATCGAATTAATATTTTCGAAATTTACTCAAAATACATTTTAATTTATAATTCTGTTAAAAGTTGCAAATATTGCATCCCTAAATTTTGAAAAAATCCCACTTGAACGTGGACTGAAATTGTGTAAATTTCAATAATTTTGGCAGCCCGAAAAAAGCATAAGAAACAAATGCCATCGAATTAATATTTTCGAAATTTAATCAAAATACATTCTAATTTATAATTCTGTTAAAAGTTGCAAATATTGCATCCCTAAATTTTGAAAAATACTACGTGAACGTGGACTGAAATTGTGTAAATTTCAATAATTTTGGCAGCTCGAAAAAAGCATAAGAAACAAATGCCATCTAATTAATATTTTAGAAATTTACTCAAAATACATTTTAATTTATAATTCTGTTAAAAGTTGCAAATATTGCATCCCTAAATTTTGAAAAAATCCCACTTGAACGAGGACTGAAATTGTGTAAATTTCAATAATTTTGGCAGCCCGAAAAAAGCATAAGAAACAAATGCCATCGAATTAATATTTTCGAAATTTAATCAAAATACATTCTAATTTATAATTCTGTTAAAAGTTGCAAATATTGCATCCCTAAATTTTGAAAAAATCCCACTTGAACGTGGACTGAAATTGTGTAAATTTCAATAATTTTGGCAGCTCGAAAAAAGCATAAGAAACAAATTCCATCGAATTAATATTTTCGAAATTTACTCAAAATACATTTTAATTTATAATTCTGTTAAAAGTTGCAAATATTGCATCCCTAAATTTTGAAAAATCCTACATGAACGTGGACTGAAATTGTGTAAATTTCAATCATTTTGGCGCCTCGAAAAAAGCATAAAAACAAATTCCATCGAATTAATATTTTCGAAATTCTCTCAAAATACATTCCAATTCATAATTCTGTTAAAAGTTGCAAATATTGCATCCCTAAATTTTGAAAAATCCTACATGAACGTGGACTGAAATTGTGTGAATTTCAATAATTTTGGCAGCTTCGAAAAAAGCATAAGAAACAAATTCCATCGAATTAATATTTTCGAAATTTAATCAAAATACATTTTAATTTATAATTCTGTTAAAAGTTGCAAATATTGCATCCCTAAATTTTGAAAAATCCTACATGAACGTGGACTGAAATTGTGTAAATTTCAATAATTTTGGCAGCTTCGAAAAAAGCATAAGAAACAAATGCCATCGAATTAATATTTTCGAAATTTAATCAAAATACATTCTAATTTATAATTCTGTTAAAAGTTGCAAATATTGCATCCCTAAATTTTGAAAAATCCTACATGAACGTGGACTGAAATTGTATAAATTTCAATAATTTTGGCGCCTCGAAAAAAGCATAAAAACAAATTCCATCGAATTAATATTTTCGAAATTTACGCAAAATACATTTTAATTTATAATTCTGTTAAAAGTTGCAAATATTGCATCCCTAAATTTTGAAAAATCCTACATGAACGTGGACTGAAATTGTGTAAATTTCAATCATTTTGGCGCCTCGAAAAAAGCATAAAAACAAATTCCATCGAATTAATATTTTCGAAATTCTCTCAAAATACATTCCAATTCATAATTCTGTTAAAAGTTGCAAATATTGCATCCCTAAATTTTGAAAAATCCTACATGAACGTGGACTGAAATTGTGCGAATTTCAATAATTTTGGCAGCTTCGAAAAAAGCATAAGAAACAAATTCCATCGAATTAATATTTTCGAAATTTAATCAAAATACATTCTAATTTATAATTCTGTTAAAAGTTGCAAATATTGCATCCCTAAATTTTGAAAAAATCCCACTTGAACGAGGACTGAAATTGTGTAAATTTCAATAATTTTGGCAGCCCGAAAAAAGCATAAGAAACAAATGCCATCGAATTAATATTTTCGAAATTTAATCAAAATACATTCTAATTTATAATTCTGTTAAAAGTTGCAAATATTGCATCCCTAAATTTTGAAAAAATCCCACTTGAACGAGGACTGAAATTGTGTAAATTTCAATAATTTTGGCAGCTTCGAAAAAAGCATAAGAAACAAATTCCATCGAATTAATATTTTCGAAATTTAATCAAAATACATTTTAATTTATAATTCTGTTAAAAGTTGCAAATATTGCATCCCTAAATTTTGAAAAAATCCCACTTGAACGAGGACTGAAATTGTGTAAATTTCAATAATTTTGGCAGCTTCGAAAAAAGCATAAGAAACAAATTCCATCGAATTAATATTTTCGAAATTTAATCAAAATACATTTTAATTTATAATTCTGTTAAAAGTTGCAAATATTGCATCCCTAAATTTTGAAAAATCCTACATGAACGTGGACTGAAATTGTGTAAATTTCAATAATTTTGGCAGCTTCGAAAAAAGCATAAGAAACAAATGCCATCGAATTAATATTTTCGAAATTTAATCAAAATACATTCTAATTTATAATTCTGTTAAAAGTTGCAAATATTGCATCCCTAAATTTTGAAAAATCCTACATGAACGTGGACTGAAATTGTGTAAATTTCAATAATTTTGGCAGCTTCGAAAAAAGCATAAGAAACAAATGCCATCGAATTAATATTTTCGAAATTTAATCAAAATACATTCTAATTTATAATTCTGTTAAAAGTTGCAAATATTGCATCCCTAAATTTTGAAAAAATCCCACTTGAACGAGGACTGAAATTGTGTAAATTTCAATAATTTTGGCAGCTTCGAAAAAAGCATAAGAAACAAATTCCATCGAATCAATATTTTCGAAATTTAATCAAAATACATTTTAATTTATAATTCTGTTAAAAGTTGCAAATATTGCATCCCTAAATTTTGAAAAAATCCCACTTGAACGAGGACTGAAATTGTGTAAATTTCAATAATTTTGGCAGCCCGAAAAAAGCATAAGAAACAAATGCCATCGAATTAATATTTTCGAAATTTAATCAAAATACATTCTAATTTATATATATACATCATCTTTATTCAGACTATACAGTAAGTTGGATTAATATACAAAATATACAAAAACAAAAAGGGTGTTAGTCCGTCTGGGCTATCGACCTGCGGTCTTTCTGCCCTGTCTTGATTCTACTGGTGAAAACATATAATACTTTGCTAGCTAGCTGAATTGTCCTGATGATTCGCGCAAATGAATTGATGTATTGTGATGGGAGGATGCTGATATTTAGAAGGGATATTCGGGTTTCGGGAAATACAGAATTTGGATAGAAGTTGTTGATTAAAAGGATTGTTTGCAAATTTAACGCTAAGGCTAAGTATACGCTGGGAGATAGGTGTGACGTGGGTGGTTTCATATAATAGGTCATTTGAGGGATTATGGAGTGGATTAGTCGGGTGTCTTAATTTGGTTAGGGTTCTTAGGGCTGATCGTTCAGCAACTTGGAAGTGGTATAGGATGGATGGTCGGATTTGGGTAAAAAGGATTGCACCGTAGTCTAACAAGGGCCGGCATATCGATTTGTAAATATTAACAGCTGTTTCTGTTGATATGCCTTGTTGTTTAAATGTTAAGGATCTGAAATGCCGGGCCCTGGTCTTGATTTTAGTTTTAATGGATTGGGCATGAGTTTTAAAGGATAGTTTGGAGTCAAATAGGATGCCTAGGTATTTACAGGTATGGGAGGGATGGATTGTCACGTTACTGGATATGATGGTGGGGGATTGTGGTGTGATTTTGTGGTAAGGGATAAATAATTTGGATTTGGAGGGATTAATTTTGATGCGCCATTTGGAGCACCAAGCTTGGATGGAGTCAAAGGAGGATTGGAGGGATTGGTGAGCAATTGAAAGGGTGGGTGCATGAGTAATAAGAGCGGTGTCATCGGCGAAAAGCAAGGTATATTGTGATGGGTTAAAATATGTAGGGTCGGGGTTGTGTAGGTCATGGCAAAATATGTTATATAGGAGAGGTGATAAGGGAGAACCTTGAGGAACGCCTTGTAAGATTGGGAACGGATGGGAAAGTATTTGTCGAATTCTTACTTGGCAGGATCTATTGGAAAGGAAATTGTGTATTAGGATTATAAGATGGCGTGGGATTTTTAATAGAAAACATTTATACAGGAGTCCAACATGCCAAACTGTGTCAAAAGCTTTTTGTATATCTATGAATAATACAGCAGACTTTTGTCCTTCGAGGTGTTTGGTTTGCATATTGGACGTTAGGATGGCAAGAGGGAGCATGGTTGATTTTTGAGGAAGGAACCCAAATTGATATTCAGGAATGGATTTGATGGATGTGTGAAGGAGTTTTTGTTTAATGAGGGATTCGAACAGTTTGCCTACAACCGGGAGGAGTGTAATGGGGCGGGAACTGGAAACTAGTGAGGGGTCGTTTTCGGGTTTGGGAATACATACAATTATACCTTGTTTCCATTCGGAGGGGAAGTGTTGGTGACGGTAACAGAAATTAAAGATTTTTAAAATAAACATGTGGATATCATGAGGTAGCTTTTTAAGGATAGATCTAGGAATGTTATCATAACCTGGAGAGGAGTTTTTACCAGAGTGTAATATCGAATAATAATCTGTCTCGTCTATTGAATCGTCGCTTGGAGGTGGTAAAGGGGTTGTTTCAAATGAATCGTACCAGTCGTTAACTAATTTAAAAAAGTTTTCGTCGTAGCCATTATTTTGCGTTGGTTGGAATGTCTTTTCTAAATGTCCCGCAAAAGCTTCAGCAATTAATAAATCGTCCGTCAAAATTGAACCGTCTGTTGGGTCTTTTATATTATAGATGTGGTCCGATTTTTTGTATTTCGAAAGCTTTTTAATTTCCGTCCAGTACGTCTTTCCTTTCATTTCATTAATATTGTTACATGTCTCGGTCCATTTAAATTTTTTATATTCTAATATCATTGTTTTTATGTGTTTACTTAGTTTATTGAATTTTTGTCTTAGTGAACTGTCGTCGTGGAATTTAATGTCTCGGTAGAGTTGTCTTTTATATTTCAAAAGTCTAAGGATATAGTTGGGAAGAGGATATTTATAGTACTGCTTTTTAATTTTAGGAGTGTGGAGTGAAATAGATTTTGAAAGGGATTCGTTGAACTGGGAGATAATATTTGGAGTTATGTCTTGTACGTTTTGAACTTTTGTCATTATATCGTTGGCTACTCCCTCAATATTACAGTTCTGGTAATCGAAAATGAATTCAGGGGGAGGAGGTGCAGGTGATGACTGGGTATCAAGGTCGAATTGGAGAGACAAGTGGTCGGAGCAGAGATCTGGAATTAGTGTAAGAGAGTGGATAAGGGGGCGAATGTTGGATGTGCATAGGATAATGTCGGGGGTTGTTGATTGAGTTTCGCTCATTATGAATGTTGGGGGCGTGGGGATTTTAATGAAGTTGGAGTTGGAAGAAAAATTAAGGATATGACGGGATTTCCTACTATTGACGTTAAAGTCTCCAATAATTATTGCGTAATCATACAATGAAGCCTTCGTAAATATTGTATCGTCAATAGAGGAATGGGGATGTATATACACTAGGAACACATGGAGGGTTATACTAATTATGGGAAGAGTGAAGTGGAGGCATTCATTTAAAGGGCTATTGATACGGGGAGGGTTGGCCTTGCCGAAGGGGATTGAAGGGTGGAAGGAAGCGATGGAACCTCCTCGTTGATTTTCGTTGATAATTGACGAAGGAATTTGTATACTTTTCCAATTATTAAAATGAAAAGGGTTTTTAGTTTTTGTCTCAACGAGGAGGTTTACATGAATGGGATTATCTGACAGATAATGGGAAAGGAGATGGGATTTGCTGTGGAGTGAATTGATGTTGGAATAAAGGAAGCGTACATTAGCCATCGATGACCGGCAAGTTAGCGGTGTGTACTCCTGCAATTGGGGTGACGGGTGGGATGATGTCAGGGAAATTGAGATCGAACATGACAATGAACATGCGATTCCCCGAAAAAGATGCGTGTGTATCTATACTGTATGATTCCATAAATCTACGGCGCAATTTTTTTAATAACTCATTTCTGTCAATAGCTGAGGGCTTATTAATTTCCGTGGCGTAAGTATCTAAAATAAAGTCGTGTAATGTGAATGATTTGTGAACGCGGGAGCCGTTTTTTAATGACTTGTCAATGTCTGCGGATTTTTTGTTAGTGATTTGTATTCGCACGTTGGGGATTCCTTCGATGGGCTTCGTGGGGCGGTTTTTGCATCTCAGGGACCATGCGGCATGGCCCTCCTCCTTGCAAGACGTGCATTTCTCCGGAAGTGTGGTTTCGCAGGTAGTTGTGCTGTGTGGGCCGGAACATTTTGCACATATAATTCCACTTGTGCAATCGGTCGTCGTGTGTGTAAATAAGTTGCATTTACTGCATGGTACTGGTATCGGTGCGGGGGCGGTACTTTCGACGACGGGATAAACCTTACACATATAAGGGAATTGTCGTCTTAATAAGCAGCTATATGCTTCGTGTGATGCTGTAATTATTCGGATTAAGCGTGTTTTTCCGTTAGTGGCCCTGGAGATTATGCGCTTGCAATAACGATGTACAATGCCCATTTTATTTAGTTCTGCGCTTATTGTTTCTTCGGGTATTTCCAGCTCGACGGATTTAATGATGCAGCTGTACGATGCGGATGGCGTGCGTTTTTCTGGGGCCGCGGCCGAGGCCGAGGCCGAGTATTTGGTGATAATTTTTTCCGCGAGGAGTGCGTTTAATTCGTTGGTGATTTTTTGTTTCTCGGCGTTCGTTTTAATAATGAACCCGAATTTGGTTTTAATAATAATGGCAGTCTTGTCGAAGTTTCGGTGGGACCAAACTTGGGCCATTTGGATGCGACTCAACTCGTGATGCAATATTTGCAACTTTTAACAGAATTATAAATTAAAATGTATTTTGATTAAATTTCGAAAATATTGATTCGATGGAATTTGTTTCTTATGCTTTTTTCGAAGCTGCCAAAATTATTGAAATTTACACAATTTCAGTCCTCGTTCAAGTGGGATTTTTTCAAAATTTAGGGATGCAATATTTGCAACTTTTAACAGAATTATAAATTAGAATGTATTTTGATTAAATTTCGAAAATATTAATTCGATGGCATTTGTTTCTTATGCTTTTTTCGAAGCTGCCAAAATTATTGAAATTTACACAATTTCAGTCCACGTTCATGTAGGATTTTTCAAAATTTAGGGATGCAATATTTGCAACTTTTAACAGAATTATAAATTAGAATGTATTTTGATTAAATTTCGAAAATATTAATTCGATGGCATTTGTTTCTTATGCTTTTTTCGAAGCTGCCAAAATTATTGAAATTTACACAATTTCAGTCCACGTTGTCCACTTGAACGAGGACTGAAATTGTGTAAATTTCAATAATTTTGGCAGCTTCGAAAAAAGCATAAGAAACAAATTCCATCGAATTAATATTTTCGAAATTTAATCAAAATACATTTTAATTTATAATTCTGTTAAAAGTTGCAAATATTGCATCCCTAAATTTTGAAAAAATCCCACTTGAACGAGGACTGAAATTGTGTAAATTTCAATAATTTTGGCAGCTTCGAAAAAAGCATAAGAAACAAATTCCATCGAATTAATATTTTCGAAATTTAATCAAAATACATTCTAATTTATAATTCTGTTAAAAGTTGCAAATATTGCATCCCTAAATTTTGAAAAAATCCCACTTGAACGAGGACTGAAATTGTGTAAATTTCAATAATTTTGGCAGCTTCGAAAAAAGCATAAGAAACAAATTCCATCGAATTAATATTTTCGAAATTTAATCAAAATACATTCTAATTTATAATTCTGTTAAAAGTTGCAAATATTGCATCCCTAAATTTTGAAAAAATCCCACTTGAACGAGGACTGAAATTGTGTAAATTTCAATAATTTTGGCAGCTTCGAAAAAAGCATAAGAAACAAATTCCATCGAATTAATATTTTCGAAATTTAATCAAAATACATTCTAATTTATAATTCTGTTAAAAGTTGCAAATATTGCATCCCTAAATTTTGAAAAAATCCCACTTGAACGAGGACTGAAATTGTGTAAATTTCAATAATTTTGGCAGCTTCGAAAAAAGCATAAGAAACAAATTCCATCGAATTAATATTTTCGAAATTTAATCAAAATACATTCTAATTTATAATTCTGTTAAAAGTTGCAAATATTGCATCCCTAAATTTTGAAAAAATCCCACTTGAACGAGGACTGAAATTGTGTAAATTTCAATAATTTTGGCAGCTTCGAAAAAAGCATAAGAAACAAATTCCATCGAATTAATATTTTCGAAATTTAATCAAAATACATTTTAATTTATAATTCTGTTAAAAGTTGCAAATATTGCATCCCTAAATTTTGAAAAATCCTACATGAACGTGGACTGAAATTGTGTAAATTTCAATCATTTTGGCGCCTCGAAAAAAGCATAAAAACAAATTCCATCGAATTAATATTTTCGAAATTCTCTCAAAATACATTCCAATTCATAATTCTGTTAAAAGTTGCAAATATTGCATCCCTAAATTTTGAAAAATCCTACATGAACGTGGACTGAAATTGTGTAAATTTCAATAATTTTGGCAGCTTCGAAAAAAGCATAAGAAACAAATGCCATCGAATTAATATTTTCGAAATTTAATCAAAATACATTCTAATTTATAATTCTGTTAAAAGTTGCAAATATTGCATCCCTAAATTTTGAAAAATCCTACATGAACGTGGACTGAAATTGTGTAAATTTCAATAATTTTGGCAGCTTCGAAAAAAGCATAAGAAACAAATGCCATCGAATTAATATTTTCGAAATTTAATCAAAATACATTCTAATTTATAATTCTGTTAAAAGTTGCAAATATTGCATCCCTAAATTTTGAAAAAATCCCACTTGAACGAGGACTGAAATTGTGTAAATTTCAATAATTTTGGCAGCTTCGAAAAAAGCATAAGAAACAAATTCCATCGAATCAATATTTTCGAAATTTAATCAAAATACATTTTAATTTATAATTCTGTTAAAAGTTGCAAATATTGCATCCCTAAATTTTGAAAAAATCCCACTTGAACGAGGACTGAAATTGTGTAAATTTCAATAATTTTGGCAGCCCGAAAAAAGCATAAGAAACAAATGCCATCGAATTAATATTTTCGAAATTTAATCAAAATACATTCTAATTTATAATTCTGTTAAAAGTTGCAAATATTGCATCCCTAAATTTTGAAAAAATCCCACTTGAACGAGGACTGAAATTGTGTAAATTTCAATAATTTTGGCAGCCCGAAAAAAGCATAAGAAACAAATGCCATCGAATTAATATTTTCGAAATTTAATCAAAATACATTCTAATTTATAATTCTGTTAAAAGTTGCAAATATTGCATCCCTAAATTTTGAAAAAATCCCACTTGAACGAGGACTGAAATTGTGTAAATTTCAATAATTTTGGCAGCTTCGAAAAAAGCATAAGAAACAAATTCCATCGAATTAATATTTTCGAAATTTAATCAAAATACATTTTAATTTATAATTCTGTTAAAAGTTGCAAATATTGCATCCCTAAATTTTGAAAAATCCTACATGAACGTGGACTGAAATTGTGTAAATTTCAATCATTTTGGCGCCTCGAAAAAAGCATAAAAACAAATTCCATCGAATTAATATTTTCGAAATTCTCTCAAAATACATTCCAATTCATAATTCTGTTAAAAGTTGCAAATATTGCATCCCTAAATTTTGAAAAAATCCCACTTGAACGAGGACTGAAATTGTGTAAATTTCAATAATTTTGGCAGCCCGAAAAAAGCATAAGAAACAAATGCCATCGAATTAATATTTTCGAAATTTAATCAAAATACATTCTAATTTATAATTCTGTTAAAAGTTGCAAATATTGCATCCCTAAATTTTGAAAAAATCCCACTTGAACGAGGACTGAAATTGTGTAAATTTCAATAATTTTGGCAGCTTCGAAAAAAGCATAAGAAACAAATTCCATCGAATTAATATTTTCGAAATTTAATCAAAATACATTTTAATTTATAATTCTGTTAAAAGTTGCAAATATTGCATCCCTAAATTTTGAAAAAATCCCACTTGAACGAGGACTGAAATTGTGTAAATTTCAATAATTTTGGCAGCTTCGAAAAAAGCATAAGAAACAAATTCCATCGAATTAATATTTTCGAAATTTAATCAAAATACATTCTAATTTATAATTCTGTTAAAAGTTGCAAATATTGCATCCCTAAATTTTGAAAAAATCCCACTTGAACGAGGACTGAAATTGTGTAAATTTCAATAATTTTGGCAGCTTCGAAAAAAGCATAAGAAACAAATTCCATCGAATTAATATTTTCGAAATTTAATCAAAATACATTCTAATTTATAATTCTGTTAAAAGTTGCAAATATTGCATCCCTAAATTTTGAAAAAATCCCACTTGAACGAGGACTGAAATTGTGTAAATTTCAATAATTTTGGCAGCTTCGAAAAAAGCATAAGAAACAAATTCCATCGAATTAATATTTTCGAAATTTAATCAAAATACATTCTAATTTATAATTCTGTTAAAAGTTGCAAATATTGCATCCCTAAATTTTGAAAAAATCCCACTTGAACGAGGACTGAAATTGTGTAAATTTCAATAATTTTGGCAGCTTCGAAAAAAGCATAAGAAACAAATTCCATCGAATTAATATTTTCGAAATTTAATCAAAATACATTTTAATTTATAATTCTGTTAAAAGTTGCAAATATTGCATCCCTAAATTTTGAAAAATCCTACATGAACGTGGACTGAAATTGTGTAAATTTCAATCATTTTGGCGCCTCGAAAAAAGCATAAAAACAAATTCCATCGAATTAATATTTTCGAAATTCTCTCAAAATACATTCCAATTCATAATTCTGTTAAAAGTTGCAAATATTGCATCCCTAAATTTTGAAAAAATCCCACTTGAACGAGGACTGAAATTGTGTAAATTTCAATAATTTTGGCAGCCCGAAAAAAGCATAAGAAACAAATGCCATCGAATTAATATTTTCGAAATTTAATCAAAATACATTCTAATTTATAATTCTGTTAAAAGTTGCAAATATTGCATCCCTAAATTTTGAAAAAATCCCACTTGAACGAGGACTGAAATTGTGTAAATTTCAATAATTTTGGCAGCTTCGAAAAAAGCATAAGAAACAAATTCCATCGAATTAATATTTTCGAAATTTAATCAAAATACATTTTAATTTATAATTCTGTTAAAAGTTGCAAATATTGCATCCCTAAATTTTGAAAAAATCCCACTTGAACGAGGACTGAAATTGTGTAAATTTCAATAATTTTGGCAGCTTCGAAAAAAGCATAAGAAACAAATTCCATCGAATTAATATTTTCGAAATTTAATCAAAATACATTCTAATTTATAATTCTGTTAAAAGTTGCAAATATTGCATCCCTAAATTTTGAAAAAATCCCACTTGAACGAGGACTGAAATTGAGTAAATTTCAATAATTTTGGCAGCTTCGAAAAAAGCATAAGAAACAAATTCCATCGAATTAATATTTTCGAAATTTAATCAAAATACATTCTAATTTATAATTCTGTTAAAAGTTGCAAATATTGCATCCCTAAATTTTGAAAAAATCCCACTTGAACGAGGACTGAAATTGTGTAAATTTCAATAATTTTGGCAGCTTCGAAAAAAGCATAAGAAACAAATTCCATCGAATTAATATTTTCGAAATTTAATCAAAATACATTCTAATTTATAATTCTGTTAAAAGTTGCAAATATTGCATCCCTAAATTTTGAAAAAATCCCACTTGAACGAGGACTGAAATTGTGTAAATTTCAATAATTTTGGCAGCTTCGAAAAAAGCATAAGAAACAAATTCCATCGAATTAATATTTTCGAAATTTAATCAAAATACATTCTAATTTATAATTCTGTTAAAAGTTGCAAATATTGCATCCCTAAATTTTGAAAAAATCCCACTTGAACGAGGACTGAAATTGTGTAAATTTCAATAATTTTGGCAGCTTCGAAAAAAGCATAAGAAACAAATTCCATCGAATTAATATTTTCGAAATTTAATCAAAATACATTTTAATTTATAATTCTGTTAAAAGTTGCAAATATTGCATCCCTAAATTTTGAAAAAATCCCACTTGAACGAGGACTGAAATTGTGTAAATTTCAATAATTTTGGCAGCTTCGAAAAAAGCATAAGAAACAAATTCCATCGAATTAATATTTTCGAAATTTAATCAAAATACATTCTAATTTATAATTCTGTTAAAAGTTGCAAATATTGTATCCCTAAATTTTGAAAAAATCCTACTTGAACGAGGACTGAAATTGTGTAAATTTCAATAATTTTGGCAGCTTCGAAAAAAGCATAAGAAACAAATTCCATCGAATTAATATTTTCGAAATTTAATCAAAATACATTTTAATTTATAATTCTGTTAAAAGTTGCAAATATTGCATCCCTAAATTTTGAAAAATCCTACATGAACGTGGACTGAAATTGTGTAAATTTCAATCATTTTGGCGCCTCGAAAAAGCATAAAAACAAATTCCATCGAATTAATATTTTCGAAATTTAATCAAAATACATTCTAATTTATAATTCTGTTAAAAGTTGCAAATATTGCATCCCTAAATTTTGAAAAATCCTACGTGAACGAGGACTGAAATTGTATAAATTTCAATAATTTTGGCGGCTCGAAAAAAGCATAAAAAACAAATGCCATAGAATTAATATTTTCGAAATTTACTCAATACATTTTAATTTATAATTCTGTTTAAAGTTGCAAATATTGCATCCCTCAATTTTGAAAAAATCCTACGTGAACCTGGACTGAAATTGTGTAAATTTCAATAATTTTGGCGGCTCGAAAAAAGCATAAGAAACAAATTCCATCAAATTAATATTTTCGAAATTTACTCAAAATACATTCTAATTTATAATTCTGTTAAAAGTTGCGAATATACCACCGTTAAATTTTAAAATAGTTCTATGTGACCGAGGTAAAAAATTGTAAAAACTAAATGGAAAGTGATGATAATGTAAAATGTTACAAGTCTCCAACAATTGCGAAAGTCAAGCAATGTTGACTCGGGTCTGAATCTAAATTCTTGGAAAGTAAACTTTTGGAATTCAATTCTTTGAAAATAAATACGTGATTGTAGAAAATTACACAGCCCCACGAAAAAAGTGCCATGATCTGGGTATGCGACACATGTGGTGATATGTATTTTGACCCGCTGATTCCAGATCTGCCCTGAAGGATTAGGTTGGGCCCTAAACCTAAAAAAACATAAAAATGGCTAAATTTGCCTATTTTTCGAAATAAACGTGAAACAGAGGCCTGAGAGGCGAATTGTAATGGTGAATTCAGATTCAGCGGGTGAAAATACATTTTAAAAAATATTTTTTATTTTTAGATCAGGCTTATTTTCCTTGTTTTATCGCGAAACCACGCACAGGCTTAGAAATATCCAAACATGAAGAGGTGACATGTTGGTTGTGACTCGCATCTTGGATACAAACATTTGTGGAGTCCGCAAGACGACCTTGGACTTGACCTTGAATCCCATTTCATGACCTTTTTGAAGGTAAAATTTGTTTGAAGATCAAATTGTTATTTTCTAATATACATTCCCAGTTCCAGCTTCATATTTGTGATGATCGGGTAGGTGCTTGTTGAAAAACAAATTTTTTCCTCTTGTTCTGGTTTCTCTCTTCAGCATCCAGCAAAAGTCAACCATCATAACTTCATCCCATCTACCCTGATATCTCTCTTCCATCAGTCTGATATTTTGGGTGGAACATAAGTTTTTTTTTTCATTTTTTTTTTTTCAATATCGTCTGTGCCTGTAACCAGGGTACCTCCACGTGGTGACGGTGGGCAACAGATCCACACTGGCAGAGTGCCTGGGTAAACGGCGTTCATGCCGTCATGGCAGGCACAGATGAGAAGTGTCTTACGATGCAGGGATACGGAGTCCTAGTATCGGCGTCTGGACAGAGTGGGAAAGCGGGCTCGTTGACGTCATCATCAAACGACCGTAGTTCTCCATTGATTAGCTTCTTGGTTGATGGAGAGTATGATTCTACAAGAAGAGATACTTCTGGTATTTCACGCATCCACGAATGCCAGAAGTGTCCAGATGTATTTTGCTATATCTGCAGCAAATATGAAGTATACTCTTTGAGAAAGAAAATAGATGAGGAGGTGAAACAACTTTATCAGGCTTGTTTCGATCGCAGATTACTCCACCAGGAAACAACATGGGTTCCTCATATAATTTGTAACTCCTGTAGACTAATGTTGTATCGTTCAAAGAATCCTAAATATCTGAAATATCTCAAATTTTCTACACCAACAATATGGAAGAAGCTAATGCTCGTGATAGATTGTTACTTCTGTATGAATGACGTCAATGGAATCACCGCAAAACATAAGAAATCTATCTCGTACATCAAGGTGTCTTCAGTTATAAGACCAATTGTAATAGATGCAAAATTACGTGTAACTGATACAATCGTAAGAAAAGATGATTTCTTGATGGAAATTGACAAAAAATCTGAAAACAGTAGCAGTGGCAGCGATGATCCCTATGAAGATGACGACAAAAAAGAGGTTCATCTTCCATATAATACCGCATCAAAAATTCCATTGTTACTTTCACAGCCAGTTCTAAATGATTTTGTTAGGGATATAGGATTGCCAAAAGATAGTGCAGAATTCGTTGCTTCATTTCTGAAGAGAAGGAACTTCCTGGAGCCGAAGACAAAAGTCTCGTTTTACCGTAATAGAGATCAAAAATTCAAGTATTTCACAAAAGATGAAGAAACATCTCTAGTTTACCGCACTGACATTGACGGTTTGATGAATCATTTGAAGAAAGATGTGTATAGAGATGAAGACGAGACTTTTTATTGATTCATCGAAACGCAGTATGAAAGCTGTATTACTACATAATACAAATGTGCATACACATTAGCTCATTCCACAACGCTCAAAGAGCAGTATAACAACGTAAAAATGCTTTTGGATAAAATTAAGTATGCCAGTCACAAGTGGCAAGTTTGTGGTGATCTGAAAATCATAACTATGATACTTGGACAACAATCAGGTTTTACTAGAGAGCCATGCTTCTTATGTTTATGGAATAGCAGAGATCGGGCTAACCATTACAGCAGGAAGACGATTGATTCAACCTGGTTCTCACAACATCATTAAAGAATGTCTAGTTGATCCTACAAAAATTCTCATCCCACCTCTTCACATCAAACTTGGTCTGATGAAACAATTCATCAAAGCATTGGACAAGGACGGCCAATGCTTCGTATATTTAGGGCAGACATTTCCAGCTATTTCTGATGCTAAGTTGAAAGAAGGTATATTTGATGGACCACAAATTAGAAAGTTATTCAGGGACACAAATTTCGTCACTCAAATGACCGACATTGAAAAAATGCTTGGGAGAGTTTCAGGGCAGTGGCAACGAACTTCCTAGGTAACCATAGGAGTCCCTACTACAAGAATATTGTGAAAAATATGGTGGAAAACGATGTTTAATGAATTTGAAGTTACACTTTCTTGACTCCCATCTGGATAGATTTCCTGAAAATTGTGGAGATTACAGTGAAGAGCAAGGTGAACGATTCCACCAAGATATCAGAGTGATGGAAGAGAGATATCAGGGTGGATGGGATGAAGTTATGATGGCTGACTTATTGCTGGATGCTAAAGAGAGAAACCAGAACAAGAGGAAAAAAAACGTAAGCGAAAACCTTTGCATAGATCTTTTGATGAAAAAGAACAAGATATAGTTATAAAAAAATTAATGTATGATATAACCAAGTAAAATATTTTTTTCAAGTATTATCAAAACATTCAGTTCCTGTGCACTTCGGACATTGTTTTTCAACAAGCACCTACCCGATCATCACAAATATGAGGCAGGAACTGAAATTGTATATTAGAAAATAACAATTTGATCTTCAAACAAATTTGACCTTCAACAAGGTCATGAAATGGGATTCAAGGTCAAGTCCAAGGTCATCTTGCGGACTCCACAAATGTTTGTATCCAAGATGCGAGTCACAACCAACATGTCACCTCTTCATGTTTGGATATTTCTATGCCTATGCGTGGTTTCGCACTAAAACAAGGAAAAAAATGGTGATGTGGCCATCATGTTACTTTCTCCGATTTGATGATTAGACCAAAATCTTGAAAATACAGGCAAAACATTAAAAAATCGCTGCTTTAGGTTAAAAATCTAAAATATTCGCCAATCAAAAATTCGCTGATAGAAATCAATAATTAAACAATAAAACTAAAACATTGGCCCAAAAAATCCAAACATTGAAAACTATGGCCTAAACATAAAAAAAACGCAAACTAAAACATCGAAAATTTCAACAAACACATCGAAAATGTTGTCCAAAATAAAGATTATTTAGGCAAAAGAATTAAAAATTTGGAATAATTTGAGGCGAAAACAGGTAAAGGTAAAGATCTAAAATATGGACCAAAAAAATGCAGACCAAAATATTGTAAATTCAAGTAAAGGAAAAAATATTTAGCTAGCCCCTAAAATAATTCTTTGGCTCAAAATAAGTTTCCGACCAGAAACTCGAAAAGAATGCAAAAAAAACAATAATTCAGGTTAAAAAGTAAAGGGCAAAAAATCAAAAACCGACCAAAAAAAACTCGAAAATACCGGCAAAAAAATCGCGCATAAAAATCAATAATTCAGATTAGAAAATTTAAAATACGAGTATAACACAAAAAAGCTAAAACTTAAACCAACAATTAGGACCTAAATATCAAAAATATGGTCAAAAAAATCGAAATTTTTAACACGCAACCCAAATTTTCACGCCAAAATAAAGAATATTTAGGTCAAAAATCAAAAATTTGAAATAGAAAGTTACAGGGCACAGATCCAAAATGCAGATAAAAAATTCAAGTAAAGGAAAAATAGTTTGCCGTTTACACCTTCAAAATAACCCTGTAGCTCAGAGTAAGTTTCTGAACAGAAACTCAAATTGAAAATAAAAAAATCTAAAATATGGGCCAAGAAAACAAAAAAATAGACCAAATACTAAAAATTTGGGGCAAATTTTTTTTAAAAAAGCAGGCCAAAATAAAGAATATTTAGGCCAAAAATCAAAACTTTGAAAAAAAAAAGAAATTACAGGTCAGAGATCTAAAAATGCAGATTAAAAAAATTCAAGCAAAGAAAAAATTATTTGCCATTTTCACCCTCAAAATAACCCTGTATCTCAAAGTAAGTTTCCGGACAGAAACTAAAATTGAAATATGAAAAATTTAAAATATAGGATGAAAAAAACAAAATTTGCACCAAATACCGAAAATTTGGGGCTAAAAATAAAATATACAGATTAAAAAATCGAAAATTTTAATAAACAAATGGAAAATTTCAGTCAAATAAAGAAATCTTAGGACAAAAGATCAAAAATTTGGACCAAAAAATCTAAAATACAAGTCAAAATTTAACAATTGTGGCCAAAAGATTGAAAACATTGGCCTAAAAATAAAAACAATGCAGACCAAAAAGTTAAAAAATCGAAAATATTAATAAACAAATCGAAAATTTTGGCCAAATAAAGAAATCTTAGGACATAAAATCAAAAATTTAGACCAAAAAAATTCAAAATACAAATAAAAATTCAACAATTGTGGCAAAAAACCGAAAATTTAGACCAAAAATCGAAAGCACGAGCTTAAAAATCAAAATTTTAACAGATCATTTTAAAATTGGGACCAACATAAAGAATATTTATGAAAAAAAATCAAGAATTTATAGGAAAAAATCGAAGAAACAGGCAAAAAATATAAAATACGAGCACAAAAATTCTGGTCTAAAAATAATTTGCCCCAAAAATAACACAAGCTCAAATTAAGATACGATCCAAAACTCTAAAATAATGGCAAAAAAATAAAAAAATGGTGTTACTTTTTCCGATTTGATGGTATAGTACTTTATGTTTACACTTTCATGGTTTATTTTCAATTTAAATCACATTTTAAATGTGCATAGAGCGTTTAGTAAAATCAGATGAGACTGACGTTTAAAACGTCAAAATTATGAAAGATGAAAATGACAAATTATACTTTAAATTCTAATAGTCAATTTACTCAAAAACCAAAGAGATTTCGAAAAATACTTATTCTATATAAGTTGTTCATTTGGCATTCTCTACAATTATTATTCAAATACATTTAAGGTTAAAACGGTTAAGGTAAACACCTACTTCCGGTGTACGAAATTTTACCAAAAGCTTTTCAGTCCTTCAGATTATCAAATAAGACGTATGTTGAAAGTTTCATATCAATTGATCACACACCTACACACAGAGACACAATTTTTTTTTTTTCAGAAATTGTTGAAATAGCATCTAGGGGCCCCAAAACGGATCACGGATCACAATACTTTCTCGTACTTCGTAACGGAGAAAGTAAAAATGCAGACCAGAATTTTTTTTTTATAACTAAATATTCGAAAATTTTGGTTTATAGGTTAAAAACTCTAAAATTTGGAACAAAGAAATGAAAAGCACAGACCAAACATCTGAAATATAAACAATCAAATATCCTGATGTAAAAAATAAAAAATGGTGATGTGGCCATCATGTTACTTTCTCCGACTTTATATTTACGTTTTCATGGGTTTATTTTCAATTGAAATCATATTTTAAATGTACATCGAGCGTTGCGTAAACTCGGATGAAACTGACGTTTAAAACGTCAAAATTATGAAAGATGGAAAAATTATACTTCAAATTCAAAAACTTGGTTTACTCAAAAACTAACGAGATTTCGAAAAAAACGTATTCTTTATAAGTTGTTCATTTAGGCATTCTCTACAATTATTATTGACATAAATTTGCTGTAACTATTATCGTTTCATAATTATGAACGAAAAATTTAAAATAATTAATAAATTTTTTTCTCGAATTGCGATGATTTTATGAATTTTTTTTCAAACAAGAGATGTTCATTTATTTGTTGTCTTCAATATTTGTTTAAATGTTTTTGTGATATTTTTCATATTTAGGAAGATATTGGCAAAAAACTAAAAACGGTTAAGGTAAACACCCACTTTCGGTGTACGAAATTTTACCAAAAGCTTTTCAGTTCTTCGGATTATCAAATAAGACGTATGTTCAAAGTTTCATATCAATTGCTCTATTAGTTTTTGAGATACAGCGCACACACACATACACACACACACACACACACACACACACACAGGCACGCACACACACACAGACACAAAAATGTTTTTTCCAGAAATTGTTGAAATGGCATCTAGGGACCCCAAAACAGATATTTCCGTAAGAAATTTTTTGAAAAAAAAATCACGATCACAATACTTTCTCGTACTTCGTAATGGAGAAAGTAAAAAATGGTGATGTGGCCATCATGTTACTTTCTCCGACTTGATGGTATCATTTATATTTACGCTTTCATGGTTTATTCTAAATTTAAATTATATTTTAAATGTACATCGAGCGTTTTGTAGACTCGCATGAAATTGACGTTTAAAACGTCAAAATTATGAAAGATGGAAAAATTATACTTCAAATTTAAAAACTCAGTTTACTCAAAAACTAAAGGGATTTCGAGAAAAACGTATTCTTTATAAGTTGTTCATTTTAGCATTCTCTACAATTAATATTAACATAAATTTGTTGTAACTATTATCGTTTTATAATTATAAACCTAAAATTAAAAAAATAATAATAAATTTTTTTCTCGAATAAAAATGATTTTATGAAAAATGTTTTCAAGCAAATGATGTTCATTTCTTTGTTGTCTTCAAAGTTTGTTTAAATGTTTTTGTGATATTTTTTATATTTAAGAAAATATTGGCAAAAAACAAAAAACAGTTAAGGTAAACGCCAACTTCCGGTGTACGAAATTTTACCAAAAGCTTTTCAGTTTCATGAGATGGATGTTCAAAGTTTCATATCAATTGGTCTATTAGTTTTTGAGATACAGCGCGCACAGACAGACACACACACACACAGCCACACACGCGCACACACACACAGACACACACACACACACAGCCACACACGCGCACACACACACAGACACAAAAAAAAAATTCCAGACATTGTTGAAATGGCATCTAGGGACCCCAAAACGGATATTTCCGTAAAAAAATTTTTTGAAAAAAAAATCACGATCACAATACTTTCTCGTACTTCGTAACGGAGAAAGTAAAAAGCCTGATTTAAAACTAAAAAATATTTTTTTAAATGTATTTTCACCCGCTGAATCTGAATTCACCGTTAAAATACGCCTATCAGGCCTATGCTTCACGTTTATTTCGAAAAATAGGCAAATTTAGCAATTTTTAGGTTTTTTTGGTTTAGTGCCCAACCTAAGCCTTCAGGGCCAATTCTGAGGGCGGATCTGAAATCAGCGGGTCAGAATACATATGACCACATGTGTCGCATACCCAGATCATGGCACTTGTTTTTTTGTGGGGCTGTGTTATTTATAGTCATTGTAAGACATAAAAAGTATTGTATATTTGATCATTACAAGTTTTACTTAAAGCAGGTTTAGGGGGTCCAAGAAATTCTGGCAGTCTGATTTCCTAAAATTAAATTTAAAGGTACATGGGGGAGGGGATTGATATTTACATTTGTGAAAAATCTTTTCATGCAATTAATCCTATAATTTCTTTATTCATTCACAATAATTAATATAAAAACCAGCTTATGTTAATTAATCAATAATATTCCTAAAATAAATAACATTAAAAACAGAAGAAAAGTCACATATTAAAATATCCGGCAGCGCCTAATAAACATTTATGATAAGTATTTGCTGAATGTTATACTGGCAAACTTCGTGTCCCGAGTGGCATACTTGGAGAAAATCGCTTTAAAGTAGCATTTGGTGCTGATTGCCTTCAAGTGTTGCTGCATAATTTTAACTAAATCTACTAATTTAGTCGGAGAGGCGTATCCGGCAACATATTGGATGCGGTGATAAATGCCTTGTCCCGGATATAAATATTCGATGCATAAAAAGAGAGCAGCGGCTGCAATCTTCGACGGTTCGTAGGTGGAGTATTGCGGCGAAAGCGTGAAAGATTCCATGATGTAGTTTGTCGTGTGAACAATTTGATGCTGAAACATAACAGCAAACATTAAAACACAGATTTATTGTTTATAGTTCTAACATGTTTCTGTTATCAAGGAATGTCAAATCAATCAAACCTGAGAAATAATAGTCATTCGTGCTAATCGTTGTATTTTGTAAGTTTTAGATTACCACAGAATTGTATTACCAAACTCAATTTAACTCATAGGTGTGATTAATCGGAACATTTATTAAAAATTGGAAATCCTCACTTCTCGCATATGCATTTAATAAACACGAAAAATTACCTGATTTTATGAATAATTTAACTGTAAATCGGCGTGGCATTAGCCAGGGAAGTTGTCTAGTCTGTAAGACTTAATTTTGTAAATTTATAAACAGGTTGAATATTTAAGTATACAGGCAATATGTTGCTTTTATTAAATTTATTCAATGTACATAAATTGCTCCCTAAGACAGCTTCCATAAATGATGTAACAGGTTAAGGGGGCGGGGGATCAGCGCAATTGTGACAACCTGTTTTCCTAAAAGTAAATTCAATTGTACATGGTAACACACCCTGTTACATGGGGCCGAAGGTTAAAATTTTAGAAAAAAACCTGTAACATCATTAGGCTTGCCAGACGTACCCTTTTTAGGGGTACAATACCCTTTTCCCTGTATGGAATTTTAGAAATACCCTTTTTCAAAAAATCCGAAAGGGGTACCAAAAATACCCCATTCCATCAAAGCGTTCAAGAAGCGCGTATATAAAAAACAATTTTTAAACGCCCTACTACGATAAGTATGAAATTGAGGATTAAACAAGCTACGCGTGCCTTTAGGCTTTATGCGTCACGCTTCTATAAAAAACAATATTACAAAAAAAAAAAATTCCTTTTATGGAACATGTTTCGCTCCTAAATAAGTTATACAAAAATTTTCAGCTTTCTCACGCCCCTTTTTTTTTTTTTTTAAAGTCGCCTGTGGCGCTGTAAAGACCTGTACATTTTCATTTTATTTATTTGTTCGTCGAAAACCGATATTACGAAAATATATACCCCTTTTTCGAAATTTATATCTGGGAAGCCTAAACATCATTTATGGAAGCAGCCTAATTCACCCTCCAAGTTATGGATAATGAAAAATCGAAACGTGGGCAACAGATTGGATTATAGGCAGCAGCGGGTCATGGATTTTCGGCGGTGAGGCAACGGAAGAAAATTTGACCGAAAAAACAACGGAATATTTGCTTCCTCTATTAGGGTAAGTAGTGCGGCACGAGTGGCATCTTTGTCTTTGCCTCACCTACGGAAATCCACAAGCCGCCGCTGATTGTAGGATAGGGACCACCCACCACCCGCCGTATCAACTTTATTTTAACCTACAAATCCTCTTAAAAGAACTTCTTCGGCAAATATTTGGAAAAGTTAAAATACTACAAAACGCGATTTTGTAGTTTAAATCCAGGTGAAACGAGAGGCCTTTCAATTTACGGATGATAAACAAGAGTTTACATGCCGAAATTAATTAAATAACACAATAATAAGAAAGGTATTTAAGACTATGTTTTTGTGATTCACTTATTTTTTACTTTCTCCGTTACGAAGTACGAGAAAGTATTGTGATCGTGATTTTTTTTTCAAATTTTTTTTTACGGAAATATCCGTTTTGGGGTCCCTAGATGCCATTTCAACAATTTCTGGAAAAAAAAATTTGTGTGTGTGTGTGTGTGTGTGTCAGTGTGTGTGTGTGTGTGTGTGTGTCTGTCTGTGTGCGCTGTATCTCAAAAACTAATAGAGCAATTGATATGAAACTTTCAACATACGTCTTATTTGATAATCTGAAGAACTGAAAAGCTTTTGATAAAATTTCGTACACCGGAAGTGGGTGTTTACCTTAACTGTTTTTTGTTTTTTGCCAATATTTTCTTGAATATGAAAAATATCACAAAAATATTTAAACAAACATTAAAGACAACAAAGAAATGCACATCTTTTGCTTGAAAATATTTTTAATAAAATCATTGCTATTAGAGAAAAAAAAATATTATTAATTTTTTAATTTTTAGTTTATAATTATGAAACGATAACAGTTACAGCAAATTTATGTGAATAATAATTGTAGAGAATGCCAAAATGAACAACTTTTAAAGAATAAGTTTTTTTCGAAATCTCGTTAGTTTTTGAGTAAACCGAGTTTTTGAATTTGAAGTATAATTTTCCCATCTTTCATAATTTTGACGTTTTAAACGTCAGTTTCATCCGAGTTTACGCAACGCTCGATCTCGAATCTACATTTAAAATATGATTTCAATTGAAAATAAACAATGAAAACGTAAATATAAATGGCTATGATACCATCAAGTCGGAGAAAGTAACATGATGGTCACATCACCATTTTTTTCAATAATAATAATAATATTATTTTTATTGGTGGAAATATCGGCGCGTAAATGTTCAGATTGAATTGTAGGATAGGGCCCACCCGCCACCCGCCATATCGACTTTATTTTAACCAACAAATCCTGTTGAGTTAAAGGAGAGGTCGCCAAAGTGGTCTATATACAGGGTGTCCTAAATAGAGTAGGATTGCATGGGTATCTTTCTTATTCTTAAAGCTAGAGATCTGGTTAAACGGGCAATGTTGTGCAGTTTTCTATGCTGATTCAGATTATGTTGAGAAATTTTAAAAATTCCGAGCAGTTTAGAAAATATTTAAAAAAAACTGAAAATCGCGATTTTCAAAAAAATCAAATATCTCAATAATTATTAAAGATGCGAAAAAAAGTTTTAAATAAAAGTTACTTGGTTTAATTAGGCAAACATAGAAATCAAGTCAAAATAAAATTCAAGATGGCGGTTTCCGAGATATTAATACCAACTTTCTTATTTCAAATGGCCTCCATATTTGATTTTTACACGCATAAATAGACTTTTTTTTCTCTTTCCAACTATATACAGCAACCTATGTCAAAATAAAAAATAATGGAAATATTAATTGTTTAAATTTTAATTTTAATTTTTTAAATTATTTTTAAAGCAAATGTAACAAAACAAAAAGAGGTAATACAACCAAGTAGTAAAATAACAATAAATTATAAAACATGCTCAAAATGTTGACCGTTATTGGCCAAACACAATTGACAGCGTTTTACAACACTGCCAGTTACTTTTCGCAATGTGTTGCGATTAATGCCGTTTATTGCCTCTGTCACTGCTTACTTCCATAAACTTTGATTTTTAAAGTGCCCCACAAATAAAAGTCAAGAGGCGTCAAGTCTGCAGATCTGGCTGGCCACTGTACAGGTGTATTAGTCGCTATTACTTTATTATTAAAACGTCCATTTAGATAAGTAATAACATCTCTGGCATTGTGTGCTGGAGCGCCATCTTGCTGGTACCATATTTGCATATTTTGTGCCAAAGGTAAATCATCCAATAAATCTTCTAAGGTTGTTTGAAGAATTTCCAAATAACGTTGTGTAGTTAGAGTTCCATCAAAAATTATAGGACCAAGTAAACGATTTCCCATTATGCCACAAAAAACACTAAAGCCGAACCGTAATTGGTTTCGCCGTGGAATATGTGTGGATTTTCTTGAGCCCAATAGTGCTCGTTATGACGATTAAATAATCCACAATTAGAAAAATAAGATTCGTCAGTCCATAAAATTGTGTTTTGTAAAATCACCATTTTCCGTAATTTTGTTGATTAACCACCTGCAAAATGTTAATCTACGGATGTTATCATTTGGTTGTAAAGTCTGAGATAGGTGCAATTTATAAGGGTGAAACTTGTGCTTTTTTAAAATTGTTGATGCTCTAGATACGTTAACTTCATTTTCTATCTGTCGACATGAAATGTTCGGATTAGCTGCCACACAAGCCAATGTTAATTCTTCATCATCAACGATCATATTTCTATTTCTCTTAGGTTTTTTAAACTTCCATACAATTGCATATTTTCATCCAATCTTTTAAATACCTTAATGTCCGGCTGCCTTCTTTCAGGAAAGTTTGCTTGGTATGTTTGTGCTGCAAGATGGGGGTTTTTGTAACACTTGATGTAATTACAAAACATATCGTATTGTTCAGATATTGAATAATTCGCCATTTCAAGTAATTAATATTTATCGATATTACAACAACTTAAGACAATACACATGTATGAATGATTAATACAACTGATAAACTAATGTAAGATGACAGTTAGTCGTTATAATAAATTTTGTTTTATTTTTATTTATGCCTAGTTGTTTTAAACTTACAACAATTAATATTTCCATTATTTTTTTATTTTGACATAGGTTGTTGTACATCGTTGAAAAGAGAAAAAAAAGTCTATTTATGCGTGTAAAAATCAAATATGGCGGCCATTTGAAATAAGAAAGTTGGTATTAATATCTCGGAAACCGCCATCTTGAATTTTATTTTGATTTGATTTCTATGTTTGCCTAATTAAACCAAGTAACTTTTATTTAAAACTTTTTTTCGCATCTTTAATAATTATTGAGATATTTGATTTTTTTGAAAATCGCGATTTTCAGTTTTTTTAAAATATTTTCTAAACTGCTCGGAATTTTGAAAATTTCTCAACATAATCTGAATCAGCATAGAAAACTGCACAACATTGCCCATTTAACCAGATCTCTAGCTTTAAGAATAAGAAAGATACCCATGCAATCCTACTCTATTTAGGACACCCTGTATAGACCCCCAGGGGTCTATTTAACAAAAGTAGGGGTTGATCCGAGACGGGGTCGATCCGAATAGGGGGGTCGAAGAAAAAACAATTCTTAATACGTAAATCACACATAAAAGTTATAATCAAAAAACAAAAATATGGCTGATTTTTGAAGGACGAGTTCACCCCCTAAACATGTTTTTTAGCTGAAACAAAAAAATACGTATCGAATATTTTGGCCCCCTCTATAAATCCACCAAATTTTATTCAAATCGGAGGGGGGCACTTGGGTTAGTTTCCTTTTTAGTGCAAAATATCTGAGTCCAGAGTTACATGAAGTTTTACAGATTTGTATTAAGTGTATCAATCAAATTAAAGCCCGACCTCTTAAATTAAGATTAATTTCCAATTACTCCTGCACACCGAAGTTAGATGGTTGTTGAGTTACTTGAATCCACGACAGAATTTCTCAGCGAAATAAATCCTGTTGTGAGTGATGAACTGCGAAACAATAAGAACTATATTTTTTTATTTAACGGACTTATTTGGAAAATTTAATTACGTCCAAACAAAGCTGCTTTATTTAGATCTTTATTGTTACGTAAGGATTATCAGTATTTTTTAAATCTGCGACAATTAGAAATAAAAGAAGACTTGAAAATATATACAAGTCATCTTCAAAAATTAAGCGACGATTTTAAACTGGGCTTTGTTGATTTGGAAAACATTGACATCTGCGCCATTTTCCGCTCAAATTGAAAACGTGGACATCAACCTGCACGATGAGTTTGCTGAATTCTTATCGGATCTTGAAGCAAAGACGCTTCTTAAAAATGTAACAATAAGCAAATTTTGGACAAATATAAATATAATGCTTAAATATGTAAAACTTTACGAAACAGCTTAGCTATTTATGCTGGCGTTTCCAAGTTCCTATATGGTTGAAGACGGTTTCGGTTGTTATACGCAGTTAGAATTAAAGAAAAATCGATTTTTTGTTTGTATTTTCGGAATGTACATACAAGGTGTCTAAAAAAGACACCACCAAAATGATATGGTGTATTCCTGAGACAAAAAACAAGCAAATTAACTAAATTTATCTATATGAAAAATTACATACTTTCCAAGATACAGCAAGTCAAAGTTTTAGATTTTTAAAATGTTTTAATTTATATCTCGAAAATGACAAATGAGAATGATTTGTTTATTTTTTTCTGACAACTACATTAGGTGTACTGCATTGTTTAAAAATTTCAAGAAATTTCTTCAAGCACAAAGGTGCTCCAGAGGACATGCTGTTTACATTATTACATAGAACTTTTTTGTTCTTCACATTTTTTACGATTCAATATTTTTTTCAATGCAACTCGTCACTTTTAAGGAATTTATAACTCTTAAAGTTTTTTTGTTTACGCCTTATTTTTAACAAAAAAAAATAAAAAAGAACTTATTGTTTTTGAAAAATTTCGTGTTAAAAAATAAAATAATCTAAGTAGGGTGTCAATTCGTTGGAAACGTGTGTCAGTACAATTAAAACTTTCAATTTAAGTAAAACTGGTTAACCCGTTGAGTGGTGGTGACCGAAGTACCGCCGGTGGCTGAAGCGCATCGAGGCGACGCGCGCACGCGCATACAATGTGTACTGTGATTTTTTTTTTATGAGGGTTATTTTGAATTTTTTGTAATTTATTAAATAATTTAATATGTTAAAATAAAAGCAGTTTTTGGATTATAGTTATTTTTAAGACTTTTCTTGCAGGACGAGCGCAATTAAACAATGAACAATAAGTTCTTTTTTATTTTTTTTTTGTTAAAAATAAGGCGTAAACAAAAAAACTTTAAGAGTTATAAATTCTTTAAAAGTGATGAGTTGCATTGAAAAAAATATTAAATCGTAAAAAATATGAAGAACAAAAAAGTTCTATGTAATAATGTAAACAGCATGTCCTCTGGAGCACCTTTGTACTTGAAGAAATTTCTTGAAATTTTTAAACAATGTAGTACACCTAATGTAGTTGTCAGAAAAAAATAAACAAATCATTCTCATCTGCCATTTTAGAGATATAGATTAAAATATTTAAAAAATCTTAAACTTTGACTTGCTGTATCTTGGAAGGTATGAAATTTTTCATATAGATAAATTTAGTTAATTTGCTCTTTTTTTGTCTCAGGAATACACCATATCATTTTGGTGGTGTCTTTTTTAGACACCTTGTATATTTAAGTATATTCTCTGAAAGTTTGAAGCCAATCCGATAAATATTTTCGGAGATACACCTGAATTTGTCCGAGTGATAGAAAGCAGGTAGAATAAGAACCGGAGTAGCAGCTGCACTCACTGCACGTGAGTATAATAGGTCCACTAAGTACTTCATGGTCACATTCAATTATTATAACCTAAAATAAAAGTATTTCGTCAGACTTAGAGTTCTGTCACGTTGTAAAGTCGTGCGTTAAGTTCAAACTTGTTTTTCGTGATTTTTTGTTTTATATTGGAGTCAATTTTATTAAATAGCTATTATTACAACTAGGGAAACATGAATAGTATATTTCCCGAGGTTGGCTAGTTACATCCCGAGGGATGTATAGACAACCAAGGGAAATGTATTCATATTTCCCGTGTTGTAATCCATAGTTTTTTCTGGTTGAAAGAATATTGTTCTGTAAATGGGAAAATATTGGATTGTAAATTTTTGAATTTATCCAATTGGTAATGTTGCTAAGGGCCTTGTTTGTAAATATCATGGTTGACTTATTTTGGTATTTGCGTTGTTTCATAAATTGGTGAGATGTCAAATTTCAGTCAAAAGCGATTTTTTTTTCAAATAGACGCCATTTTGTCAAAAATCAAATTTTTTATTATTCCTTCGTTCAATACCTGCATTAATCTATCCTTTAAAGGAATCCACCATATTTTTTGATTTCAGATAATCCAAACCGCCGAAGTGGAGATAACCGCCAAGCGCCTTTTTTGGAGGTCGTTCTGGACATCATCTACAGGAGCGGTGAACATCAATATTTTTACATGATCGACGCGCTATTGTATTCTTAAAAGTAGGCTCTATTTGAATTGCCATCACTTGTAATTGATGAATAAAAACTGTTTCTATAAAAAAAATCATAAAAAGACGTCTTTTTGAGTCCCGCAACTGCGCATAACCCCTTCAGTCACGTAAATTCAATCGTAACTAAGTACAGAAATAAATTAAATGTGGAGTTACGAGGGGATTTAAGATTAAAATTGACCAATTTCGAACCCAAAATAGCGAACCTTGCAAAGAAACACCTGGCACACCTATCTCATTGGTTAAGAAGCAATAAATCTGTAGTTACTTTACTTACTATTTTTACTTATTTATAATTACTTATTATTTAATACATATAAAGGTATTTAAATTTCAACAATATATTTTTCATAAAACTATTGTAATACAATGTACTATTAGTTTTATAAATGTTTAAAATCATAAAATAGATGTACAAACACAGTACCTAACCTAATAGATAGTTTTATTTTAATTAACTGAAAATACTTTTATACTGGTCGTTGAAGATTTCGAAAAATTATATAGGGGTCGATGATCAAAAAAGTTTGGCGACCCCTGAGTTAAAGGAACTTCTTTGGCAAATAATTGGAAAAGTTGAAACACTACAAAACGCGATTTTGTAGTTTAAATCCAAGTGAAACGAGAAGCGAGTGGGTGGGCCCTGTCCCACCCTCCAATTTACGCATGATAAATAAGAGTTTACATGCCGAAATTAATTAATATCTCAAGAGTAAGAAAGACATTTAAGACTTTATGTTCTTGCGATTCACTTATTTATTGGTGGAAATATCGGTGCGTGGGCAACAGGTTGGACTGTAGGATAGGGCCCACCCACCACCCACTGTATCCACTTTATTTTAACCTACAGATCCTGTTGGGTTAAAGGAACTTCTTTGGCAAATAACAAGAAAAGTTGAAACACTACAAAACGCGATTTTGTAGTTTACATCCAAGTGAAACGAGGGGCGAGTGGGTGGGCCCTGTCCCACCCTCCAATTTACGGATGATAAATAAGAGTTTACATGCCGAAATTAATTAATACCTCAAGAATAAGAAAGACATTTAAGACTTTATGTTCTTGCGATTCACTTATTTATTGGTGGAAATATCGGTGCATGGGCAACAGGTTGGACTGTAGGATAGGGCCCACCCACCACCCACTGTATCCACTTTATTTTAACCTACAAATCCTGTTGGGTTAAAGGAATTTCTTTGGCAAATAATTGGAAAAGTTGAAAGTCTACAAAACGCGATTTTGTAGTTTAAATCCAAGTGAAACGAGAGGCGAGTGGGTGGGCCCTGTCCCACCCTCCAATTAACGGATGATAAATAAGAGTTTACATGCCGAAATTAATTAATACCTCAAGAATAAGAAAGACATTTAAGACTTTATGTTCTTGCGATTCACTTATTTATTGGTGGAAATATCGGTGCATGGGCAACAGGTTGGACTGTAGGATAGGGCCCACCCACCACCCACTGTATCCACTTTATTTTAACCTACAAATCCTGTTGGGTTAAAGGAATTTCTTTGGCAAATAATTGGAAAAGTTGAAAGTCTACAAAACGCGATTTTGTAGTTTAAATCCAAGTGAAACGAGAGGCGAGTGGGTGGGCCCTGTCCCACCCTCCAATTAACGGATGATAAATAAGAGTTTACATGCCAAAATTAATTAATACCTCAAGAGTAAGAAAGACATTTAAGACTTTATGTTCTTGCGATTCACTTATTTATTGGTGGAAATATCGGTGCGTGGGCAAGAGGTTGGACTGTAGGATAGGGCCCACCCACCACCCACCGTATTCACTTTATTTTAACCTACAAATTCTTTTGGGTTAAAGAAACTTCTTTGGCAAATAATTGGAAAAGTTGAAAGTCTACAAAATGCTATTTTGTAGTTTAAATCCAAGTGGAACGAGGGGCGCGTTGGTGGTCCCTGTCCCACCCTCCAATTTACGGATGATAAACAAGAGTTGACATGCCGAAATTAATTAATGATAAGAAAGACATTTAAGGCTTTAAGTTCTTGCGATTTACTTATTTATTGGTGAAAATATCGGCGCGTGGGCAACAGATTGGACTATTGGATAGGGCCCACCCACCGTATCCACTTTATTTTAACCTACAAATCCTTTTGGGTTACAGGAACTTCTTTGGCAAATAATTGGAAAAGTTAAAAGTTTACAAAACGTGATTTTGTAGTTTAAATCCAAGCGGAACGAGGGGCGGCGAGTGGACCATGTCCCACCCTCCAATTTACGTATAATAAACAAGAGTTTACTTGTCGAAATTAATTAATAACTCAAGAGTAAGAAAGAAATTGAAGACTTTATGTTCTTGTGATTCACTTATTTTTATTAGTGAAAATATCGGCGCGTGGACAACAGGTTGGACTGTAGGATAGGGCCCACCCACCACCCACCGTATCCGCTTAATTTTAACCTACAAATCCTGTTGGGTTAAAGGAACGTCTTTCGCAAATAATTGAAAAAGTTGGAAGTCTACAAAACGCGATTTGTAGTTTAAATCCAAGTGGAACGAGGGGCGGGTGGGTGGTCCCTATCCCACCCTCCAATTTACATATGATAAACAAAAGTTTACATGCCGAAATTAATTAATAACTCAAGAGTAAGAAAGACATTTAAGACTTTATGTTCTTGTGATTCACTTATTTATTGGTGAAAAAATCGGTGCGTGGACAACATATTGGATTTTAGGATAGGGCCCACCCACCACACGCCGGTCAACTTAATTTTAACCTACAAATCCTGTTGGGTTATAGCAGGGGGGGTTGATTGAATAGGGAGAATTGGAAACGCGACATCCACGCCATCTCACAGTCATCTGGCCCAACTAACGCAATGCAACGCTGCCAAATCTATGTACAAATCTTTGTAACCAAGCAACATGGTCATATTTTTGTTGGTTAAATTTATTTTAGGTATTTAAGAACATCCAAATATCTGGTAATATTCAAAGTCCACTAGTGTTAATTGTTTGTTTAAGTCTATTTGATAAATTTTAAAGCAAAATAGACTTTTGAATAATTTCACAAATGAGATATGACATCTATTTCCCATCAAATTTCCGGCCTTTTTATACATAACCTCATTAACGTCACGAGTTGAATTGTTATTCGGCCAGGTATTTATAATTTAAATTCAAGCTAATATTCTCAAACCTAAAAGAGTGTGCAATGGGTAAATTAAGTACTCTTAAGGCACCTTATTGCAGAAACGTTTATACCCGCGATTCAAATATTAAAAATAAAGCTTTCTTTACATTTCCGAAGTGTCCTAATCGCAGAGATGAATGGGTTAATTCCATTGAATGTATTACTCTAAAAAAATTCCACTTTCAAAAGTTATGCACATTTGTGAGGACCACTTTTTAAGTATTTATTAATTCCTGTAGAAAATATTTAAAGTGGAGTGCAATTCCGACAATTTTTAATTTACCTTCTTGTAGTACTTCTTCCAGTACAGTTCCTGCAAAATCTTTTTTAAAACGGCCCCTTCAAGAATGCAGCTTACTTCATGATTTAACATCTGCCCCAAAAAGAATTAGTTTGGAAAAAATTTCAAGCGAATCCCCTTCAACATCATTTAGAGCTTTACTTTTTGCGTTTGATTAAGTCTAAGCTCTTTATAAAGCAAGTGTCTGCGATTTCCGCTTTTATTTGGATGCGTCGCACTGATGAGAACCAAAAAGTTCGAAACATTTGCAAAAATGAATTGTAAAGTCGCAATTTTACATTTCCCGCTGGCTCGATGTGTTTGGCCAGATGACTCGCAGACGGCGCTGATGGCGTTTCCAAAAGTTAACTGTCCCTCTTTATCCTTAATGCTCTGTGGGTAGGGTAGACCGGGGGATTGCCGCCACCCGGGGCATTGCCGCCATTCCCGGTATTCTAGTCAAGGACACCGGTTAGCCGGCCTGGCAGCTCCTGACCTCTAGCGAACGATGCTGCAACTAATGCCCCGAGTGGATGGCAGCCATTGCGCTCGTTGTTTTGTTTTTACAGTGACGAACGTTGTTTTGAAGAAGTTTGATCTTATTTTTCCACTTTGAATAAGCTGAGGTATGTACCTTTAGATGTTACAATGCCTGCATTTGCTATGAATAACCTTTAACTAGATATTTTAGCCTACATTTTAATCAACAATGTTGATCACTTCCGTTTGTTTTGATGTCTTTAAATCTACGTTCCTTCCATCTTGTCGGAACGGGGTTATGACGCCACCTCTCCAGGGGTGATGCCGCCATGGTGTCGGCATTACCCCCGGACGCGTTTTTCCACTGTATAGGTCAAAAACAATTTTTTAAAGGAGCGAAAATGCGCAAAACCCATTTTTTTCCTTTATTTTCTAGATGCCTAGAGTTCATAAAAGGTTTACCGATAAGTCTAAATGGTCTGAGCAAGATTTGAAAGCAGCGTTGCAGCATGTGAAGGGAAATCAGAGAAAAGTGTTGTTCTACACTTCAATATTCCACGATCGACTCTTCGTGATAGAATAAGAAATAATAAAACATCGACTCCTAGCATGGGCAGAAACCCATTTTTTAACAGGGAACAAGAAGAAATATTGAAGGACAGAGTTTTTACAATGGCAAACCTATTCTATGGAATTACAATCACAGAATTAAGACGTATGGCATTTGAGGTGGCAGAAGATTTAAATATCAAACACAACAAGAATGGCCGGAGACGATTGGGTGAATGGTTTTCCGAAAAGAAATCCTAATATTTCTCTAAGAAAGCCCTCTGCAACAAGCATGAACAGGGTAATGGGTTTTAATAAAGAAGAAGTTGATATTTTCTACCATAATCTAGAGTCTCTATTGGATAAGCATACCACCTTTGAACCGACACGCATTTTCAATATGGATGAAACGGGAATATCTAGTGTTCAAAAGCCTGTTAATGTCCTTGCACCTAAGGGGAAAAATCAAGTTGGAGGAATCACCAGTTGGGAGAGGGGGCGTAATATCACAGTTGTTTGCTGTATGAGCGCGTATGGCTCATTCATCCCTCCGTTGTTTATCTACACGGAAAAGAATGTCACCGTTGTTGGAAAGTGAAATCCTCGATGGAAGATCCTGTTCTACTTATCCTCGATAACCATGGGAGCCACGTGTCCCTGGAAAGCTATGAATTTTATCGTGAGAACTATATTCACATGCTCTAAATCCCCCCACATACCTCACACAAGATTCAACCGCTCGACGTCTCATTTTTTGGACCTCTGAAAAGAGCATTCAATAAGGAGTGTGACAAGTTTATGAGAGCAAGCACCTACAAGAAAATCACTCCTTATGACATAGCATCAATCTTTTATGGTGCTTATATGTCAGTTGCAACAATAGAGAAGTGAGTATCAGGATTTCGCAGCACTGGGATCTTTCCAGTAAGCTCAAACACCTTCAAGGAAGAAAATCTCGAGCCAATATGCATCGACGATCCAGATGACACAGAAGCTGAAAATCGAGAACAGGCAGAAAAGATGATCTTAGAAGAAACTGGTGAAGAAAATAATCTTGGAAATGCGAGCAACCCCTCTGAAGTTGGGTTACTGGATGAACCTTGCTCATCAAAGACCGTTCAGGAAGTGCCTCAAAAAACGTTTCTTCAATCGCTAGAAAAGTTTTCACCAATTCCAAAATTGGCAGCAGAAAGGGTAAAAAAGTTCTAAAAGAAAAGGTCACTCGTCAATTCTAACGGGAACCCCAATGAAGGCAGTTTTGGAAGAGACAGTAGCTAAAAGAAAGGAAAAGACGTTGAAAAATTGTCAAGATGGCGTCGAGTGCAGTAGACGTGCGTACGACGGCTCTGGATGTAAAAGTGAGTGAAAAGTGTAAATGGTGCAGTTCTATACCACAAAATGGACCAAAATGCATAAACTGTGGGAACAAAATGCACCCGGGTTGCATTAAATACGTTAAAAATGTTATCCAGCTATCCAAAGATACAATAATGTGTTGCCCGGACATACAAGTGCCAAACAAAAACAATGAAAATGACACGGCAGAAGAGAGCGAAAATGAGGAGGAGGAATCATTCAGCAGCGGCGAAACAGTGATCAAGGCAGGTTCATCAATAATGGAAGTGGAAATTAAATATCTAAAATGTTTACTAACTACCAAAGATGAAATCACTAACAGTCTGAGTAATAATATTAAATTTCTACAAGCCCAGATTAATACCCAGAATCAGCTGATAATACAGACAACTATGTCAAAAATCATAGAGGTAGAAAACTACATTCCAAAAGTCACAACAAATCCAAAAGAGGACGCTTGTACCACAAGGACGACCGATTTGCAGCCCCGACAAACCGACACATCGCCAATTTGCGAAGAAAGAAGACAAAAAAGTAATAGAGACGAATCGGAGAAAAACGCAACCGTCGCTGATAAAAATAATACACCGATTGAAAAAGACAGGTCAATGATCATGGAAATAAACAAACCGAAAGAACGATCACCTGACATAAATAAAAGTAAAACAAGTAATAATAAACGTTCAGATACTTCCCGCGGCAACGGTAATACGATAAACAATACAAATATCAATCAAAACAATATAGACGACGCTAATAAAAATTATAACAACGAAACACTATCAATTACTCGTAACAACGAAAATGAGACAAATATCATAATCGGCAACCAAAACGATATAGATGGAGTGGTGTACAAACCAATAACAAAAATATGGTACCACGTAGGCAAATTTAAAAATGACTACTCTGAGGACAAACTTAAAACACTACTATCAACCAAATTTCCAACGACAAACTTTACCATCGAAACAATTGAACGAACAGACCGCGCCTCATCTGAGAAATATAAATCGTTTAAGATAGGAGCCCCAGAAGAAGCCAGACTTATGATAACAGATCCTGAAATATGGCCAACGGGAATCCATGTAAGTGAATATAATTTTTTTCGAAAATCATACAATCGGACAAAACCCCATAAACAAAATAGATTCCAAATTAAAAATTCTACACCAGAATATCAGAAGTGTATTTAATAAAACCGACGAAATAACAGTTGCAATCGATGAACTTAAACCTAACATATTATGTCTCACCGAAACATGGACCAACCAAAACAATATCAATTACGTAACAATTCCAGGATACACAAAAGTAGCCGACTTTACTAGGAAAAAACACGAACATGGAGGGTGCATGATTCTGGCTGACAAGAAATTCATATGCAAAACACTAAGAGACACGACACGATTCTGCATTGAATCTGAAATTGAATGTACGGGCTGTACAATACCACTAACAAATACAAAAATAGCAGTAATATGCGTATACCACCCGCCACAAGGTAATATCAATACATTTTTTAAAAATATACATGGCCTTATTGAAGCAGTTGACAAAACACATACATACACCGTTTTATGTGGCGACTTAAATGTGGATTTCCTTAAATACGATCAACAACAAAAAATGCTAAACGATCTATTCTCATCATTTAAATTAATTAATCAGCTTAATGAACCGACGCGGATCCAAACCACCGAGAGAGGAACATCCAGTAGTCAACTGGATTACATGGTATCGAATCTTCCTATCCGCTACTGGACTAGCAAAAATATTAACTTACACCTATCTCATCACGATGCTCAGTTTAGCTCAATCGAAGCTAAATCTAATCTAAATGATAAAAATATCAAGAAAGTTCGTCAAATCCGGCAAACAAAAGAACACAACCTGCATGAACTTAAACTACACCTAAGTAGATCAAGCTGGGATTTTATTAAAACAGATGATGCCAACACGGCTTTTAATTCATTCCTTGATCATTTTCTACATTTTTATAACATATCATGCCCTATTACTAGAGTAAAACAATCCAAATGTACTAATAAATGGATTAACAGCGACATTAAAACATCCAGCCAAAATCTAAAAATTATGCACTCCCTTATCGCTGAGAACCAGACACCTAACATGAGACTGGTATATAGGAATGCAAAAAGAGAGCACAAAAAGCTCATTGAGAACACAAAGAAGGAACATCATTCTAGGATAATATCAAGCAGTTCTAACAAACAAAAACAAATATGGACGCTGGTACGTGATGAACTAAACCATACTAAGCAAACCGAAACATTAGCTATCCAAAATAACTCTGGCCAAGTAATAACTAATACCCAGGAGGTTGCCGACACATTTGTTCAGTATTACTCAACAGTAACTGAAATTAAACTAAAGAACCACTTTGGTGATAAAATATCAAATGCCTGCTCTACCTCAAGTAACACGAAGCAGTCTATGTATCTTGCGCCTGTTTCAAAAGAAGAAATCTACAGAGTAATCCAAAATCTTAAAAATAACGCAAGCACAGGACAAGACGGAATCCACATCCATGTTTTAAAAGCAGTGGCAGTAGAAATTTTGGACCCATTGGAGTATATAATTAATCTAGCGTTTAAAAATGGAATCTTCCCAACAACTCTGAAAACATCAAAAATTATTCCTATTTTTAAAAAGGGCGATAGAAATGACAAAGAAAATTTTCGACCAATAGCCCTGCTGAACGCGTTTTCAAAAATATTTGAAAAAACGCTAGCACTGAGATTACTAAGCTGCCTTGGAAAATACCAAATACTCAACGAAGCCCAGCATGGATTTCGCGAAGGACGATCTACCGAAACAGCAAGTGTCGCCCTCATAGAAAGCATATCAAAAAACTTGGATAGAGGCAAGCGCGTGGCCGCCTTATTCTATGATTTCTCAAGAGCGTTCGACACCATTGACGTAAAATTTATGCGAGACAAACTATACACATTGGGAATTCGTGATAAACCACTGGACATAATCCAATCGTTCCTGACTATAGTCTATTCGGTGGAATCTGACGGCTGAGGTCGTAAAACGGTCGGTCCGCCCTGAGGATCGACGCACCCTCGAAGAAAAGATATTGGTGGTTCGTCTAATTGCATCCCATACATTTATTACTGTCCTTCGCTCCTATTGGTATACGCACTTTTACACCAGTACTTCTCAACAAAGATTGGTTTGAGATAAAAAATATTACGTCCCCTACTTACCGAGCTCCGACCTTCTTTTACGACCACAGCCGTCAGATTCCGGAGAACGGGCTATAACCGCAAGATATACGTGCAAATCTGTGACAGTGAATCAAAAAAATGTGAACTAAATACTGGAATTGTGCAAGGATCAACATTAGGACCTCTTTTATTTATACTTTATATAAATGACCTGAAGGATCACATAAGCTGGGGTCATATGATCAATTTTGCCGATGATACAGCAATTGTAATCTCTGCATACGACCAAGATGAACTGTTAAAAAAAATTAGTGAAACGAATAAAGAAATGTGTGAATGGTGCAATAAGAATAACCTACTTTTAAATATTGATGACACAACAATAGTGCAATTCTATAACAGAAAGCCACCAGATATTAACATTGATAATAAAAAAGCATCAGCTAAGTATCTTGGTAGCTATATAGATGAACAACTGTCATGGGACAACCAAATCGATCATGTGACTTCCAAGCTAAGCAGTACGTACTATGCCATTGTTAAATTAAAACATAAATTTTCTCATAAAATCCTCATAGACATCTACTACTCATTAGTATACACGCACTTAACATATAATATATTACTGTGGGGTAGAGGGGATATATATAGAGTAATGGTTTCACAAAAGAGAATCATTCGCCTCATATTCAGTCTAAAAAGGACAGAATCCTGTCGTACGACGTTCAAAGCACATAGTATACTAACTGTGATATCCATCTATATCTATAAATGTGCCCTTTACGTATATAAGAATGAACATAAGTTCACAAAAAATAGCTACATTCATAATTATCAAACAAGACATCGCTCGGATATAAGGGCAATATCACACCACAGTGCACAATATGAAAAAACAGCAATGTTTACATGCGGGCTGGTCTACAATAAATTACCAGACGAAATCAAACAATGCACTAAGCTAAGAACATTTAAACTAAAACTTAAGAACTTTTTACTACAGAAATGCTTCTATACATTCTCAGAATTTATAAATAGCTAATAAATAAATTCAAAAAAACGAAATATAGCCTGAATATATAAATATTCAACCTGTTCGTAACTCTGCAAGCAAAATTAAGTCTTACTAAGACTATAAACAAATAACTTATTGAAACAACTACTTCCCTGGCTGATGCCACGCCGGATATTGAATGATACAAAAGAAATTTGCATGTTATTACTAGTACTACTAGTGAAATAACATTGGTTTAAGGGTAGGGTACCCATTAAATTAGCCGCTCAAGAAATCGAATATATCGTTGTAAATATAAACTTTTTCGAAAAGTTTATTTTGATAACATATTATATAAAGATCGATTATTATTTCTGTGTTTACGTTTTGGTTTCATCGTTATTATTAACAAAGTTAGCAACATTTTACTTTAAACAGACAAACTGCAGAACCAAGTAAGCAACAACAGTGAAATTTGACTTGTAGCCAGCCAATACATACATCTAGGCAATGAAGTAATTTGAAGGCAAAATCATAGTTAATAAAAAAATTATGAACGAATTAGGAGACAAATGAATAATAAAATGATGTTTTTTGTGTCTATTTCCATTAGTATTGGTCAAAACTTGATAAAATGTTCTTACTGTCTAGACACGAACATAATTGACATATGTGCAAAATTTCAAAATAATCCTGTGGCAACTTTTTGAGATAGTCAATCAGAAAGAAATAAAAAAGTTATGTAGATATTTCTTGCAGCGAGTCTGTTGCTCTTCATCCTAGTACGGGCATTCGGCCACTTGAGCGTGATGGTAGTGTGCGCGGGGATTAGGGGATACGTTATGATAGGGGAGTTTATTTAGCGCGACGTTCAAATCGTTCTTCCGTGCTAGATTTCGTATGCCATATGTATATTCACCTGCATGCCCAATAACATCGCATGTTATTCATATTTCTGCGTCACTCGCGACGGCGGCACTTACTCATATTAGTATATCGAGTTACAACTGCACTAAAAAAATAAACAAGGGACCGGAGGGCAGAGTACCTGCGACGATTCCGATTAAAAGATGTACATACAAGTAATGCATTCAATAAAATTTATAAATTAATTACGTCATGTATATTTTTGATAAATAGAAGTTGTTGATCCCCTCATCATTGCAGAGTACAAAACTAACTTGAAAAGTATACAAGCTAATAAGAATATACACATAATACATAATCTGGGAATTCCAGATATTTATTAGTAAATAATTTAAGACCGATACAGTGACGGCTCGCGGGGTGACTCATGGTACGGTCGAGGTAGCAATACAGATAGGTAGGGTCGGTTGCTAAGACGGCTGGCGGCGTGATCTATCTGTATTACCATCTCTGCTACCTCGGCCGTACCAGAGTCACCCCGCGAGCCGTCACTGGTCCGATAATTTATAGAGTATTAATTAGAAATTGTTTTTTTGTTTTGTTTGTTTTTGTTTAACGTTCGGCTGTTTATTATCTATTCCACAATTTTTTTTATAGAAAACATTTTTAGGTCTTCTTTTTAAAAAGTATTTACCCACTGGTATCCCACTATATTGCCAATTAAATACCGATACCCCCAGCACAGTGGTCCAGCTACCCTAAAAAGCTGGCTAAAATCCCAAATGAACTTACATTCGTGCAGAAATTGGTATATAGGGATTTTTGACGTCGCTGATTACAAGTCCTAATTCAAAATTACTATAAACACATCGGCGGATCCAATATCGCGGCAAAATATGTGGAAATGACATAAAAAAATTGATGAAAATTAGTATGTGGGGGTTTTCGAAGTCGCAAATTACAAATCTAAAGTTAAAATTATTCTAAACAAAATAGCGGATCGAATATGGCGGCAACATATGTGGAAATGATATAAAAAGTGATGAAAACTAGTATATGGGGGTTTTCGAGGTCGCAGATTACGAATCTAAAGTCAAAATGAATTTAAACAAAATTGCTGATCCATTTTTCATTCAGCGCGTTTTTCAATTTTTTTAAACATCAAATAACTCCTATAGCAAACAATTTAGTGTTAAGTGTGATATTTCATTAATTTTGGGAAGTGAAAAGCTACTCAAAAATGAAATAAAAAATGGTGATTATTGTGGGTATAACGAAACGTCGTATTTTAGAAATAAAATTATTTTTTGGAAGAGCTTAATATTGTAAGAAACATAATGCAATATAATTTTCCACATAGGCCTCCTGTATGCTTTGTACACAAATATGAAACATTTATATTCGCAAGCCGTATTATTATGCATTCAAAACACTCACTACATCTTACGACTTTAACGGCTAATCATGGATTATGGGGTACGACTTTATTTTAATTATTAATATTTTATAATGCTATCCACGTTTATCTTTTAAACTACCTTAGTTTTGAAGCTTCTTTTCGACTTTGCAAATTTAGGATTTTGGCCAGATTTTGAGTGCAGCTGGACCACTGTGCAGTGGCGTAACTGTAATGAGGCAGAGGAGGCAATTGCCTCCGGACCCCGGGTCTAGAGGGACCCCGGCCTGATTTCGGGGTATAATATTCCAGCCGCACTGTAGTTCATATTGAATTTCAATGCAGATGAGGTTATGTTATGTCGGCGAGGTTTTACTTTGCACACATTTTGTATTTTTTATTTGATTATTAATTGGCCGTGGAAAACATCCAAAAGCATGTTACAAAGAGACATTCCCGTCGAGTAGTTTCAGGGTGCCTTCCAGGTATGCTAGACACGTCTCCTCGAGTGTTTTGATGCAGGGGGAGAGTATTTTGAAGAATTGGAAGCATTTGTACCGGTACGATCAATAAATATATTTTTGCCAGAAAATGCGCATTACTTATATAATGGGCCCATACAACAGATATGGTTTCAAACTACATTATAAAATCTATTGGTAGCTTTTGGAGATTTGTTGTATGACAATAATGAAAATTTCAAGTTATAATCCCCAAGAGATTATTTCTTGGGAATTACTTGCTTACGATTATGTCGCCCTTCAATTGTGTTTGGACGACGTTCGCTAGACCGTGAAATGGTTGGGTTGGGCGGGGTTTGGTGTAAACGGTACAGCAGAAGTGTTTTTTTATAACTTCTCAGCCGCCACCGATGCGAAAAAAAAATAACCACAAAACATATTCTAATACGGTTCTCACGCTCGCGCTGTAGCGGGGTGCAGACGTATAATATCCTCTCTCTTTTAGAATCGCAGGCGCAACCTTGAATGTATTAGATATACGGAAATAGCACCGAGTTAATTTACCCTCGCTGTAAGCTGGGTTGCCTACAGTCATACCAATTTGATTTAACCCTTTGACCTACAACCACGAGTACTCCTCGTGTTTAAATGTTCGGGCCAAACACAACGACCACGAGCATATCTCGTGGCGCGCCGCTTGGGCCAATCACATCGAGCACGAGCTCAACTCGTGGCGCAGCGCTTGCGTTAGTAGTGCTGCACAATGAATGCATTTTCTTGCGAAACAGAATTTTTTGAAGTCAATATTTTACGTTTTCAGTTGTGCCATGAAAAAGCATGAATTTGTGCCCAAACAATTGGACATGCCTCAGTGGCACTTGTTTCTGCTGATATTCCGTCGCGTCTGCATGGGTTGAATCGGTCCACGTACGTCGCAACTGGAGCGCTATTAAAAGTGCACGCATTCGGACGTAAGGAAAGTAGGCCAAAGGGTTAATCCCCCTCTAGCGGGCGTTTACCGTACTTTTGATGGGTACCTTACCGTTAAGATCCCTTATTTCTACCCACACTAATCACCTAAATTCAGGTATAAAATCAGTCCAACCCTTCTATAATCTCCTCATTTGTTTACGACTCCTTCACGGTCACGGTCACCTTCACGTAAGTGTATTTTATTCTTTAACATTCAATTTAAATGCGAAGCTGCACTGATGAGAGATAAATCTCGAAACGCGTCTGCAGATGGCTATTTACTTAATTTTTACATACTTTTGGGTTCAGTTTTATAATTTAAAGTTTTCAAATTCAATTTAGTTTCATTTTTCAAGTTAGTCCTGTGGGTAGAAATAAGGGATCTTAAACCAATGTTATTTCACTAGTAGTACTAGTAATAACATGCAAATTTCTTTTGTATCATTCAATATCCGGCGTGGCATCAGCCAGGGAAGTAGTTGTTTCAATAAGTTATTTGTTTATAGTCTTAGTAAGACTTAATTTTGCTTGCAGAGTTACGAACAGGTTGAATATTTATATATTCAGGCTATATTTCGTTTTTTTGAATTTATTTAATACTCTCTGCAATAAGTAAGGTAGTTTCTATTTTTATTTAATAGCTAATAAATTTTCTGTTTACAGATTTTAATGTGTAAGAGTCAATAAAGCTAATGTGTAATCTTAACGAACTCTCTGAAAACTAACATTAATTTTTATTTATTTATTTATCGATTTTAATATGTGATTATGTAAACTATTTTATTTTATTTTATCTAATGTAGTTTTTTTTAAATTTAGATTTAGTATACTGACGCTCACATCCGCGGCAAATATTATAATTCTGTATTGTTTGTAAATGGTGGCTTACGTGACTAAATAAATGATGATGATGATGATGATGATGAAAAAGGAACAAGCCGAAAGAAAATCAGCAGCTAAGGTTTTGGGAATGTCCATCAAAACTGAATCCAAGGCAAGGAAAGAAAAAGCAGTGACAACACTGCAAAAGAAAATGAATAAATCTGTTAAGAAAAGGGGCAAGCGACTTTTTAGTTTTGAAAAGTCTTCAGATGAGGAGGACATCGACGTCAAAAAGTTGTGTGACGACAACGATAATGATGACCTTTCTGATCCAAGCGATCCAAACGTTTAACTTTGTGCCATATGCAATGAATATGGAACCAACGAACTGTGGCACAGATGCACTTGTTGTGCCAAGTGGGTGCATTCAGAGTGCAGCGATGCTGAAACAGCTGAAAACTACATTTGTGATTTTTGTAGGTAAATTTTAAGAAATCGGATAAATTTAAAATACACTGTTTTTTCACTCGTATAAATTAATGTCATTTCTTTTGCTTTTCAATTCCTATATTGTGATGCTAATTGCATATAAGATTTTCAATAAATTTTCCTTCTTAGTATTTTAGTCATATTGGCTAGTGGTGTCATTACCCCATGTTCGTGGCGGGATTACCCCAGCTCCCTGGGTTAATAGATTAATTTTTTGTGACTATTTCCTTTAAAGATTTATAGATAACAAATTTTGTATACATTCTTAAGATTGCGTACTATGTTCCAAAAAATGATCTAGCTCATAAATACGATTTTTGATGGTGATAAAAATTGAAGTTCCTTAAGGTGGCGGCATTCCCCCGGTCTACCCTAAACACCCACTGCCGGTGTACGAAATTTTACCAAAAGTTCTTCGAATTGTCAAATAAGTACTATGTTCAAAGTTTCATACCAATTGCTCTATTAGTTTTTGAGATACAGCGCGCACAGACAGCACAAATACACACACACACACACAATTTTTTTTACAGAAATCTTTGAAATCGCCTCTAGGGACCTCAAAACGGATATTTCCGTAAAAAAAATTGAAAAAAATTTCACAATCACAATACTTTCTCGTACTTCGTAACGGGGAAAGTAAAAAACTTACATCAGACTGTATGTTGAGTTTGTATAAATAGTAGTTAGCAAATAGAATGGGTTCCGGTGCGTGAAATTTGAATTGAAAGATGCTTAGCATTTTCAATTCCATTTCTAAAAGCTGCCTCTGTGAATATGCATTGTCGCACAGTCTTGTGAGTTTCGGTGCCTAAAATAAAATGTTGATTAGACGAATTGTTTCAAAATTGCTGACGGAACTCACAGAAATCATTTTAGTGCCGCTGTATTTGGTGACGAGCCACGCTATGGTGATGATGGTCAGCTGGTACCAGTCGTTAGCAATGTAAACTTTGGATAGAGCGACGTCAAATAAATGAACGATTGAATAATACATTTCGTTGGTTATGTGCAAATCATCCTGAAAAGAAATACATTTTGAATATATAATTTCGATTCATATGAGCTTGAAAGAATATCTAATGTTGGTATCAAGACAAATCGATTCATGCTGTCTATATTCATACAAGCTCTATGTGAAATAAAGTGTACCTAGAGCCATCTTTTCACCCGAAGACGCTTTCGATGCGGAAATACTTCTGAAGTTTTGATAATGTTATGTCTATGGTACGCCCTTGATTATAATTGAATGGTTTGGAATAAAACGGGTAAAAGAGCATTTTTTTTAAATTTGAGTTGCTGATTATCATGGTTAAGTTGTAGTACAATTCAGATTAAAATGGGTTTTAGTGCCGTGACAAGAAATAGCATGTTCGTATAAATTTGTTTTGAAATTTTGTACAGTTAATTAACTTTAGATTCAATTATCTCAAAACACTTATACCCTTTTTATTCCAAACCCTTCAATTACATGAAGGAGTATCTCTTTAACATACCTGAATTGTAATCAACCAATTTAAGATCCTGAAACGGTTTTTCAAACACGGATTGTGCTCCAAGTGAAAGTTTCTCTTTAATTTGAATTTGTATTCCATCATCAGCGAGTTTAATATAATATCCTGAAAATTATTTTAAAATAAATGTGTTTATACAGGGTTGGGATAAAGTATGGAACCAAGTAAATATCTTTAAAACAAAAAGGGCTAAATTTATGAAACTTTGCAGGCAAGTATAATGACACATAACGCATCTGATGCCATATTTTTTGTTACTACTGTACTTCCGGTTCCATCGGAAATACCATCAACTTTTTTAATTTAAATGGGACACCATGTATATTTTTACATATTTGCAATCATTGCAAATCATTGCTTTATCAAAGTAAGTGCAGTTTTTGAAAATCCACCAATTATTTCCCGAGTTGTGAATTTTTGAAAATTTCAGTTTCGAATTGTGTAATACTCGAGCAAATAATTGAAAAAAATATATAAAACGTGACGACTAAATTCTACAAAAATTAAACTAGATTTGCAAATCATTGCTTTATCAAAGTAAGTGCAGTTTTTGAAAATCTACCAATTATTTCCCGAGTTGTGAATTTTTAAAAATTTCAGTTTCGAATTGTGTAATACTCGAGCAAAAAAATTAAAAAGAATATAAAACGTGTCAACTAAATTCTACAAAAATTAAATTGTATCAGCAAATCATCGCTTTATCAAACTAAATAGAGTTTTAAAAAATCCGCTAATTATTTCGCGAGTTGTGAATTTTAAATTTTTAAATTTTAGTTTTCGAATTGTGTAATACTCGAGCAAAAAATTGAAAAAAATATAAAACGTATCAACTAAATTCTACAAAAATTAAATTGGATCAGCAAATCATCGCTTTATCAAACTAAATAGAGTTTTTAAAAATCCGCTAATTATTTCGAGAGTTGTGAATTTTTGAAAATTTTAGTTTTCGAATTGTGTAATACTCGAGCAAAAAATTTAAAGAAATATATGAAATGTGACGACTAAATTCTATAAAAATTAAATTAGATTTGCAAATCATTGCTTTATCAAAGTAAGTGCAGTTTTTGAAAATCCGCCAATTATTTCGCGAGTTGTGAATTTTTGAAAATTTCAGTTTTCGAATTGTGTAATACTCGAGCGAAAAATTGAAAAAAATAATATAAAACGTGTCGACTAAATTCTACAAAAATTAAATTCGATTTGGAAATCATCGTTTTATCAAACTACATGGAGAATTTAAAAATACACCGATTATTTCGTGAGTTGTGAATTTTTGAAAATTTTAGTTTTCGAATTGTGTAATAGAGCAAAAAATTTTAAAAAATATAAAACGTGTCAACTAAATTCTACAAAAATTAAATTGGATCAGCAAATCATCGTTTTATCAAACTAAATAGAGTTTTTAAAAATCCGCTCATTATTTCGAGAGTTGTAAATTTTTGAAAATTTTAGTTTTCGAATTGTGTAATACTCGAGCAAACAATTGAAAAAAATATATAAAACGTGACCACTAAATTCTACAAAAATTAAACTAGATTTGCAAATCATTGCTTTATCAAAGTAAGTGCAGTTTTTGAAAATCCACCAATTATTTTCCGAGTTGTGAATTTTTGAAAATTCCAGTTTCGAATTGTGTAATACTCGAGCAAAAAATTGAAAAAAATAATATAAAAAGTGTCGACTAAATTCTACAAAAATTAAATTCGATTTGGAAATCATCGTTTGATCAAACTAAATAGAGTTTTTAAAAATCCGCTCATTATTTCGAGAGTTGTAAATTTTTGAAAATTTTAGTTTTCGAATTGTGTAATACTCGAGCAAAAAATAAAAAAAAATATAAAACGTGTCAACTAAATTTTACAAAACTTAAATTAGATCAGCAAATCATCGTTTTATCAAACTAAATAGAGTTTTTAAAAATCCGCTAATTATTTCGAGAGTTGTGAATTTTTGAAAAAATTTTAGTTTTCGAATTGTGTAATACTCGAGCAAAAAATTGAAAAAATACAAAACGTGTCAACTAAATTCTACAAAAATTAAATTGGATCAGCACATCATCGTTTTATCAAACTAAATAGAGTTTTTAAAAATCCGCTAATTATTTCGAGAGTTGTGAATTTTTGAAAATTTCAGTTTTCGAATTTTGTAATACTCGAGGAAAAAAAATAAAAAAATATATAAAACGTGACGTCTAAATTCTACAAAAATTAAATTCGATTTGGAAATCATCGTTTTATCAAACTACAGGGAGTATTTGAAAATCCGCCAATTATTTCACGAGTTGTGAATTTTTTAAAATTTTAGTTTTCGAATTGTGTAATACTCGAGCAAAAACTACAAAAAAAATATAAAACGTGTCAACTTAATTCTACAAAAATTAAATTGGATCAGCAAATCATCGTTTTATCAAATTAAATAGAGTATTTAAAAATCCGCTGATTATTTCGAGAGTTGTGAATTTTTGAAAATTTTTGTTATCGAATTGTGTAATACTCGAGGAAAAAAATTAAAAAAATATATAAAACGTGACGACTAAATTCTACAAAAATTAAATTCGATTTGGAAATTATCGTTTTATCAAACTACAGGGAGTATTTGAAAATCCACCGATTATTTCGCGAGTTGTGAATTTTTGAAAATTTTAGTTTTCGAATTGTGTAATACTCGAGCAAAAAATTTAAAAAAAATATAAAACGTGTCAACTAAATTTTACAAAAATTAAATTAGATTTGCAAATCATTGTTTTATCAAAGTAAGTGCAGTTTTTGAAAATCCACCAATTATTTCCCGAGTTGTGAATTTTTGAAAATTTTAGTTTTCGAATTGTGTAATACTTGAGCAAAAAATTGAAAAAAATATAAAACGTGTCAACTAAATTCTACAAAAATTAAATTGGATCAGCAAATCATCGTTTTATCAAACTAAATAGAGTTTTTAAAAATACGCTAATTATTTCGAGAGTTGTGAATTTTTGAAAATTTTAGTTTTCGAATTGTGTAATACTCGACCAAAAAATTGAAAGAAATATATGAAATGTGACGACTAAATTCTACAAAAATTAAACTAGATTTGCAAATCATTGCTTTATCATAGCAAGTGCAGTTTTTGAAAATGCACCAATTATTTTCCGAGTTGTGAATTTTTGAAAATTTCAGTTTTCGAATTGTGTAATACTCCAGCAAAAAATTGAAAAAAATAATATAAAACGTGTCGACTAAATTCCACAAAAAATAAATTCGATTTAGAAATCATCGTTTTATCAAACTACATGGAGTATTTGAAAATCCACCGATTATTTCGCGAGTTGTGAATTTTTGAAAATGTTAGTTTTCGAATTGTGTAATACTCGAGCAAAAAATTGAAAGAATATAAAATGTGTCAACTAAATTCTTCAAAAATTAAATTGGATTTGCAAATCATCGTTTTGTAAAACTAAATAGAGTTTTTAAAAATCCGCTAATTATTTCGAGGGTTTTCGTGAATTTTTGAAAATTTTAGTTTTCGAATTGTGTAATACTCGGCAAAAAAATAAAAAAAAAATATAAAACGTGACGACTAAATTCTACAAAAATTAAACTAGATTTGCAAATCATTGCTTTATCAAAGTAAGGGCAGTTTTTGAAAATCCACCAATTATTTCCCGAGTTGTGAATTTTTGAAACTTTCAGTTTTCGAATTGTGTAATACTCGGCAAAAAAATTAAAAAAATAATATAAAACGTGTTAACTAAATTCTACAAAAATTAAATTGGATCAGCAAATCATCGTTTTATCAAACTAAATAGAGTTTTTAAAAATCCGCTAATTATTTCGCGAGTTATGAATTTTTGAAAATTTTAGTTTTCGAAATGTGTAATAATCGAGCAAAAAATTGAAAAAAAATAATATAAAACGTGTCAACTAAATTCTACAAAAATTAAATTGGATCAGCAAATCATCGTTGTATCAAACTAAATAGAGTTTTTAAAAATCCGCTAATTATTTAGCGAGTTGTGAATTTTTGAAAATTTTAGTTTTCCAATTGTGTAATACTCGTGCAAAAAATTGAAAAAAAATATAAAACGTGTCAACTAAATTCTACAAAAATTAAATTGGATCAGCAAATCATCGTTGTATCAAACTAAATAGAGTTTTTAAAAATCCGCTAATTATTTAGCGAGTTGTGAATTTTTGAAAATTTTAGTTTTCCAATTGTGTAATACTCGTGCAAAAAATTGAAAAAAAATATAAAACGTGTCAACTAAATTCTACAAAAATTAAATTGGATCAGCAAATCATCGTTTTATCAAACTAAATAGAGTTTTTAAAAATCCGCTAATTATTTCGAGAGTTGTGAAATTTTGAAAATTTTAGTTTTCGAATTGTGTAATACTCGAGCAAAAAATTAAAAAAATAATATAAAACGTGTTAACTAAATTCTACAAAAATTAAATTGGATCAGCAAATCATCGTTTTATCAAACTAAATAGAGTTTTTAAAAATCCGCTAATTATTTCGAGAGTTGTGAATTTTTGAAAATTTTAGTTTTCGAATTGTGTGATACTCGAGCAAAAAATTGAAAAAAAAACAATATAAAACGTGTCGACTAAATTCTACAAAAAATAAATTTGATTTGCAAATCATCGTTTTATCAAACTAAGTAGAGTTTTTAAAAATCCGCTAATTATTTCGAGAGTTGTGAATTTTTGAAAATTTTAGGTTTCGAATTGTGTGATACTCGAGCAAAAAATTGAAAAAAAAACAATATAAAACGTGTCGACTAAATTCTACAAAAATTAAATTGGATCAGCAAATCATCGTTTTATCAAACTAAATAGAGTTTTTAAAAATCCGCTAATTATTTCGAGAGTTGTGAAATTTTGAAAATTTTAGTTTTCGAATTGTGTAATTCTCGAGGAAAAAAATAAAAAATATATATAAAACGTGACGACTAAATTCTACAAAAATTAAATTGGATCAGCAAATCATCGTTTTATCAAACTAAATAGAGTTTTTAAAAATCCGCTAATTATTTCGAGAGTTGTGAATTTTTGAAAATTTTAGGTTTCGAATTGTGTGATACTCGAGCAAAAAATTGAAAAAAAAACAATATAAAACGTGTCGACTAAATTCTACAAAAATTAAATTGGATCAGCAAATCATCGTTGTATCAAACTAAATAGAGTTTTTAAAAATCCGCTAATTATTTAGCGAGTTGTGAATTTTTGAAAATTTTAGTTTTCCAATTGTGTAATACTCGTGCAAAAAATTGAAAAAAAATATAAAACGTGTCAACTAAATTCTACAAAAATTAAATTGGATCAGCAAATCATCGTTTTATCAAACTAAATAGAGTTTCTAAAAATCCGCTAATTATTTCGAGAGTTGTGAATTTTTGAAAATTTCAGTTTTCGAATTGTGTAATACCCGGCAAAAAAATAAAAAAATATATAAAACTTGACGACTAAATTCTACAAAAAATTAATTCGATTTGTAATTCATCGTTTTATCAAACTAAGTAGAGATTTTTAAAATCCGCCAATTATTTCGCGAGTTGTGAATTTTTGAAAATTTTAGTTTTCGAATTGTGTAATACTCGAGCAAAAAATTAAAAAGAAAAATATAAAACCTGATGACTAAATTGTACAAAAATTAAACTAGATTTGCAAGTCATTGTTTTATCAAATTAATTGTAGTTTTTGAAAATCCACCAATTATTTCCCGAGTTGTGAATTTTTGAAGATTTTAGTTTTCGAATTGTGTAATACTCGAGCAAAAAATTTTAAAAAAATATAAACTAAATTTTACAAAAATTAAATTAGATCAGCAAATCATCGTTTTATCAAACTAAATAGAGTTTTTAAAAATCCGCTAATTATTTCGAGAGTTGTGAATTTTTGAAAATTTTAGTTTTCGAATTGTGTAATACTCGAGGTTTTTGTTTTAGAGGCGGCAATTTTAGTGTGCGTACAGTGGCAATTTTTTTAATCCGACAATGGGAGTCTATTACACAGAATAGGCTGGTTATTCTTGTCGGTGATAGCAAAAGATTACTTTTATAGACAGAAATACTTACATTAATATACTCTGGAGTGTATATATTTAGACAATACGGAGCGTTTTCATCTGGAAATGAATGTTTTATAAATCTTCTTAAAAAAATGTTTTTTTTTCTAAGATTTTAAACTTTCAATAAAACTTTGTTGGTATCACACACGTTTTTCTCATTTTGCAACTATACAGGGTGTATTTAAAATAACGAATAGGCATTTAAGGGCACATACTCAAAATATTTGTGAACCCATTTCCGTCAAAAATTATTCGATTTTTTTTTTAATTTTTTTTAAACATTTTGAGAACCGATGCTTTTCTCATCTAATTAAGTCTGCATGGAATGTGTGTTTGTTTATTTAAAACGCGAGAGCCGATTTCTTGCCTCTGAAATTTAAAGTGTTACCGCAACGTTTATTTTTTGTAAAAGATAAAGTTCATTAAAGAGCACTGGGATATTTCCTACGCGCTTGTTGTAATTCGATATCTAAAGCCGATGCCGTTTAAAAATTAGGTCACATTACTAGTGTCCCCAAACATGTTGCGTATTTTCACTCATTAACTTTAATAATTAATTCCGGGCTTTTTATTACAGTTATGAACAAAATAATTGCAAATATTGTTTAAAAATAATATAATCTCTTTGTGGTTACGAGCCTGTTCGTTATTTCAAATACACCCTGTATTTTCGAAGATTTACAATGACGGTCTGTTTGATAATAACATTGCAAATGTCACAATATACAGAAAACGTGTGTTACCAACAAAGTGCATTTTATTGAATGTAGAGATTGGCCAGGATAACGCATCCATCACAAACAAAACACTTACTGTATTTGGAAATTCTGGTACTTTTCTTCACCAAAGTCATCTTCTTCTGCGGCTTGACAATATTCCTGAAATTACTATGAGTACCAGTTGCAATCCCTGCAGTGCGATAATTCGAATCTAATGACATCGCGCCCATCACCTGAACCCTGTTATACGGAGATACATCGCGAGATTTTCCAGACGAGGGTCTCATCGATATAGGAATGTTTGAACCAGTAATTTCGTTTGGTTCTAGGTACATTCTTCGAAGTGAGAAGGATACAGTAGTTTGAGTAGTGGAGATTTTCGCCGTCGGAGTAATCTTGCGCAGAAATTGCGTGGCCGCGTTAGTAACGTTGTATGGGTTAATTCTGGACATGGCAAGCGTCTCGTCGGGGATGGATTCCACCTCGGAAGAGGTGGTCCTCTCACCGGTAATCCGATAATCCTGAAATTTTTTCAAGAAATTCTTTATAAATTAGAAAAATGGGGCAGGGAAATACAAAGTATAACCAAAGCATACAGAAGGATAAAAAGCGAGGGAGAGAAAAAATAATTAATATTAGAGAAGAATAATGGTACGGAAGAGATTCGAGCAGCGGCGGCTCGTATAGCCTACGGAAGAAAATTTGACCAAAACAGCAAAATATTTGCTTCCTCTATAGGAGTAAGTAGTGTAGCACGAACGGCATCTCTGTCAGCCTCTTCTACGAAGACCCACGAGCCGCCGCTGGATTAGATAGAATGAAATAAGACAATATAAATAGACCGGAAGACAGGGCCGATCCTACCGGAGGGCTAGAGCGTGCATGGCACGTGGGCGGGAAAACCGGCGAAGACTGCGAAACGAAAGACAAAGCTGCGGATTTTGTTTCCTATGTAAATTATTTAGAAAAGGAAATATTAAAATTATAACTACGGGTTTTAAAGACTTACGCCATTGTGATGACCAATTTGTAAAACATGAGAACAGTGCAAAGTATATTAAGTGTCTCCAAAAATGGCGGGAGTTAAAAATCCGTTTAAATAAATAAAAATCACAGACAAAGAGCAACAACAACAATTTGAATTCAAGAAAAAACGATGGAGGGCTATTGTAGAAAGAATGATTGCTATTGTGCACTTTTTAACAAGTCAATGTCTTGCTTTTAGACGAAGTAGTTCCAATCTCTATAGGACAAATAACGATTTTTTTTTAGAGGCAGCAGACATGCTAGCTAAATTTGACCGCTTATTGTCAGATCATTTAAATAAAATTGAAAAATCTAAAGATAAGTCGAAGAAGAAATCCTGCACTGTATGGGAGAATCGTTATATAGAGCCAAGGAGCCATGGCACTACCTGCATATAAATATTTCTTTATATTTTTTTTGAAATACACCATTAATCAATTTAAAATACACCAAATTTTCTGAATTTTGGCCCCTTATAAACCAATCAAGTGACCGTCAGGATATAAAAACAATTAGGGCGACATCTACCGCCGATATATTATAATTTCAGAACGTTGTAACATTTTCAGCGATAGATGTCGCCCTAATTGTTTTTCTATTCTAACGGTTACTTGATTGGTTTATAAGGGCATAGTCGAATTCTGTTTCTCCATCAACGACGATCGTAGTGTGCTGGTGTGAGACTAATGTAGGTCCAAATCGGTCGTCAGTTATTGTCGATGGTGAAATATAATCGAAATTACACAAATGATTATGTATAGAAATAAATTAATACACGATAACACTTTTAAATATAATTAGAGATAGGCAAAACTGCTACTTTTGAATCACTTTGCTACATGTGATTGCTACTTTTTAATATCAGTGATTTTAAACTGTGATCACGATTAGTAAACATCGTAACACCTTTAGAAATTGTGATTATTTCAAAATTAGTGAAGAAGCATTTCTAGACTGTTGCGGAAACGTAAAGTGGAATGTATTTTGAGTAAAGTATGTTGCAAATGTTTTTCTATGTCTCTGAAAAATCTCATCTTCGAAATAACGATTTGCTCTGTTCTCGGGGAGTTGTTTTAAAATCTAGACGAGAAGCATGTAAAGATTTTTGCAGAATCGTAAAATGGAATGAATTTTTAGTCATTTTGTAAAGTTTCGACTCTAATACTTGATAATCGTTTTTTTTTAAATTTGTGTTTTGCTTCTGAGAAAGCGCATATTTAGAATGATGATTTGCTTTGTTCTCGAGGGATTATTTTCAAATGAAATAATCAACGTCGAATCGTCCAGTATATTTTGAAATTTGAGAGAATTTTTATATTTTTTTTGTTAGTTCGTGAAATTTGTAATTTGAAAATTGTTATAGACCAGCCGTGGTATTATTTCAAAAATTATAATAAAAGAATGTCTAGTTGTTCGCACCGAATATTAAAGTTAAATTAATTTTGAGTACGTTTGGGAAGTTCAGCATTTGTTTTTATTTCCATTTTTCAGTTCATGAAAATAGTAAATTGAACATGAGAGCAGAGAAAAATGGACTATAAAGTAATTAATAAAGCGTTTTAAATTTACAAAATACGTTTCGCATTATTTTGAAACTTTCATTTCTTCACATTTCTTCAACCGTACAGAATTTTAGGTTAGAATAAAGCTGGTAGAGTGAATGGTGGGTGGGTGCTATTATACGTGGTGAGTGGGCCATATCTTGTTGCCCACGCACCTAGTTTTTCACCAATGAATAAATTAATCAAAAGATAATAAAATGTTGATTTTGATCATTCGATTTCAAGTCGAAATAAAAAAAAATGAGAAAAGGTTTATAAAATACCTTTAAAATCTTGATTATGATCATTCATAAGCAGAATAGTGCCAAATTTACGATTTTCAAAAAAATTCTCTACAAAGAATAGATTAGAAAAACGAGATTTTCAAGTCTAGTCGTTATACGTTTTAAAAAATCGAATCCTCAATGTTTAGTTCTTTAAAACGTATAGCGACCGTATAGTGTTAAACACTGCAAATCTTGTTTTTTAACCCTTTTCTCGTTTTAGAGAATTTTTTTTGATCATTGAAACGTCAAAATCGAGATATTTGTGTGTTAAATTTTTGCAAAAGGTGTTTGTCGATTTTTGAAAATAGCACTTCTAAATATGTTGGACAATTTTAATAATGCAAGCTTTAAAATGTGAAAAAAATCATTCAAGAAAAATATAAATGATTTTTATATTATTTTTTTCTTGTTATTAGATAGTTTTTGCCGGTGATTTTTGAAGTTTATAACTTGCAAACGCGTTGGATGATCTCCATTGATTGAAAACTAAAGTATCTACAAAAAATTGTTAAAAAACTTGTTTGTAAAATGTGTAAAAAATGTCACAGTTTGGGTGTTTCTTATTGTCTGTGGATTTCTCCACTCAATCAAGGAAATTGTTGAATGTTAAGATCATAGATGTTGCCCTGATGGCGTATCTAGCTATTACGATTTGAAATTTTAATTATTTATGTTCAAGTTGACACAGTGCCACCGGAACATGTTGATGGTAGAGCCACTTATGCAATATACCCTCCCCCCATCATTGTTTTAAGAAATTTATTTATCTTCCTAGACCAAAATAACTGGCGAAAAAGTGTTTTAAGAGTTAATTAAAAATTCTTGCTAAGCTTGAAACTGCAGGTTCTTCTTGGCTCTATATAACGAGTCGCCCCTGTCCTCATCACTAAACTTATTGATAATTGAATAGTTTTGTGGCTGATAATTGTTGATACCGTATCTGTGATTTTTCACTGATGAGTAAAAATCACAGGTCGTTACTGAATTTCACCGTGACTGTGATTGCTACTGTTAGCCAAACTGTGACTGCTAATTAAACAGTGATTGCTACTTCAAACGTTATTGCTACGTAAAATTATAATTGATACCCAAATTGTGATTGTTAGCGAAAATCCTAATTTTTTGACATTTTTCACCAATTTTATAGAAAATTGTCTTAACCATTTTTCAAAGCCCGTCAATTTTGGCACATTTTGGTTTTCAAATAATCGAGATCACATGACACGTTTGGGTATTATAAATCTTTAAAAAGTTACTTAATATATGTTTCTAAACTTCTGGACTCAGAAACCTTGTTTTGGACATTTTTTTACACATTTTACAAACAAGTTTCTTAACAATTTTTTGTAGATATTTTATTATTCAATCAATGAAGATTATCCAACGCGTTTGCAAGTTATAAACTTGGAAAAAATCACCGGTAAAAACTATTTAATAACAAAAAAAAAATAATATAAAAATCATTTATATTTTTCTTGAATGATTTTTTTCACATTTTAAAGCTTGCATTATTAAAATTGTCCTACATATTTGGAAGTGCTATTTTCAAAAATCGACAAACACCTTTTGCAACAATTTAACACACACATGTCTCGATTTTGACGTTTCAATGATCAAAAAAATTCTCTAAAACGAGAAAAACAGGTTAAAAAACAAGATTTGCAGTATTTAACACGTTTGGTCACTATACGTTTTAAAGAACCAAACATCGAGGATTTGATTTTTAAAACGGCTAGACTTGAAAATCTTGATTTTCTAATCTTTTCTTTGTAGAGAAATTTTTTGAAAATCGTAAATTTGGCAGTATTCTGCTTATGAACGACCATCAAGATTTTATAGGTATTTTATTAACCTTTTCTCATTTTTTTTATTTCGACTTGAAATCGAATGATCAAAATCAACATTTTATTATCTTTTGATTAATTTATTCATTGGTGAAAAACTAGGTGCGTGGGCAACAAGATATGGCCCACTCACCACGTAAAATAGCACCCACCCACCATTCACTCTACCAACTTTATTCCAACCTAAAATTCTGTATGGTTGAAGAAATGTGAAGAAATGAAAGTTTAAAAATAATGCGAAACATATTTTGTAAATCTAAAACGCTTTATTAATTACTTTGTACTCCATTTTTCTCTGCTCTCATGTTCAAATTACTATTTTCATGAACTGAAAAAATAAAAATAAAAACAAATGCTGAACTTTCCAAATATTATAATTTTTGAAATAATACCACGGAACCAGCACTATAGCAATTTTTTAATTTCAAATTTCACGAACTAAAAAAAAAATATAAAAATTCTCTCAAATTTCAAAATATACTGGACGATTCGACGTTAATTATTTCATTTAAAAATAATCCCTCGAGAACAGAGCAAATTATCATTCTAAATATGCGCTTTCTCAGAAGCAAAACACAAATTAAAAAAAAAACGATTATCAAGTATTAGAATTGAAACTTTACAAAATGACTAAAAATTCATTCCATTTTACGATTCTGCAAAAATCTTTAAATGCTTCTCGTCTAGATTTTAAAACAACTCCCCGAGAACAGAGCAAATCGTTATTTTGAAGATGAGCTTTTTCAGAGACATAGAAAAACATTTGCAATATACTTTACTCAAAATACATTCCACTTTGCGTTTCCGCAACAGTCTAGAAATGCTTCTTCACTAATTTTGAAATAATCACAATTTCAAAAGCTGTTGCGATGTTTACTAACCGTGATCACGGTTTAAAATCACTGATATTAAAAAGTAGCAATCACAGGTAGCAACGTGATTCAAAAGTAGCAGTTTTGCCCATCTCTAATTATATTTAAAGGTGTTATCGTGTATTAATTTATTTCTATACATAATCATTTGTGTAATTTTGATTATATTTCACCGTCGACAATAACTGAGGACCGATTTGGACCTACATTAGTCTCACATCAGCACACTACGATCGTCGTTGATGGAGAAACAGAATTCGACTCTGCCCTTATAAACCAATCAAGCAACCGTTAGAATAGAAAAACAATTAGGGCGGCATCTATCGCCGAAAATGTTAGAACGTTCTGAAATTATAATATATTGGCGATTGATGTCGCCCTAATTGTTTTTCTATCCTGACGATTACTCGGTTGGTTTATAAGGGGTCAAAATTCAGAAAATTTGGTGTATTTTAAATTGATTAATGGTGTATTTAAAAAAAGACAAAGAAATATTTATATGCAGGTAGTGCCATGGCTCCTTGGCTCTGTATAACGAGCCTCCCCTGCATACGTGCAGGATTTCTTCTTCGTCTTCTCTTTAGATTTTTCAATTTTATTTAAATGATCTGACAATAAGGGGTCAAATTTAGCTAGCATTTCTGCTGCCTATAAAAAATCGTTATGTCTCCTATAGAGATTGGAACTACTTCGTCTAAAAGCAAGACATTGACTTGTTAAAAAGTGCACAATAGCAATCACTCTTTCTACAATAGCCCTCCATCGTTTTTTCTCGAATTCGAATTGTTGTTATTGCTCTTTGTCCATGATTTTTATTTATTTAAACGGATTTTTAACTCCCGCCATTTTTGAAGACACTTAATATACTTTGCACTGTTCTCGTGTTTTACAAATTGGTCAGCACAATGGCGTAAGTCTTTAAAACCCGTAGCTATAATTTTTATATTTCCTTTTCTAAATAATTTACATAGGAAACAAAATCCGCAGCTTTGTCTTTCGTTTTGCGGGTTTCGCCGCCCCTCTAATCGCCGCCCACGTGCCATGCACGCTCTAGCCCTCCGGTAGGATCGGCCCTGGATACGGCACTTTTCTACTAAATATAATAGGTGTTTTTTAATGGTTTTGTATATATAACTCAATTTTTGATTTTTTTGAGTTGTGGCGGATTTCTTCCGGATAAGCGATATGAAAAATATGAACGGGGTTAACGCCGCGGCGCGCCAATTAGGATCTCGGAAAAAAAAGGTTAAAAATTGTGAAAGTATATCACTGTTATGTCAGCAAAAAATGAGTAAAATAATAACCTTAAATAGTTTATTAAGTATCAAGGGCGGTAAGTGCGTTATAACGGTGGAGGGTAATAGTGTGGGGACCGACGCGTTAGCGAAGGTCTCCATATTTACCCGAGACCGGTAGCACTAACGCCCGAGATGCTTATACTATTTTTTGCCCGATCGATTGGTTAATTAATTAATTAAAATCTTTTTTTAAATGACACTCCGAAAATGTGAATTCTGTCAAGTCGGCTAATGCACTCTGGTTGTTATGAAGTTGGTAAACAGAAACAAATATTTGCAAATTCGGACGAATTTTAGTAAGTGTTTTTCGTACTAAATAATGCCCGAAGAAGTATTAGAAGGCGGAGATAATGTAATCGAAGATTTGTTTGCCATCGGTTGTAATTAAATAATTCCTGAGAAGTCAAAACTGAGGTACGAGATGACATACACTACATTTAAAAAAATGGTGTAATGAAAAACAGGTTAGTGTTTCTGAGCAGCGTATTTTGTGCAACGGAGCCATGTGCTGTAAGTTGATCGTACAGCTCGGAGAGCAAAGCTTGTAAATTAAAGAAAATGGCCGATCGGGCAAAAAAATTGTAACGACTAATGCCCACTTGCACCACAGCCGATAACTTTAATCAGTGGTTAGTACCGATTTGTACTTCTTTAATCAGTGGTTAGTACCGATTTGTACTTCTGTAAGAAGCAAATTGTTTACACAATATCGTATTGATCAAAGAGACATATTTGGGATATCTTACAAATTTATAACACTTTTATATTCCCAAATTTTGACTTAATCAGACCTTTAATCGCGATTAACTTTTTAACCACGATTAAGTACTTGCGGTGCAAGTGGGCCTAAATGGATAATGTACAAGTAAAGTAAGGATTAAATCCGAAAAAAAACTAAGATATTGAAGATCCCCCTCAAAAATGGTCTAGAGGGTTGTAATTTCAAGCAATTTATTAGAAGTTACATTTACTTTATTTGCACTTGAATTTACCCTACCCGTTTTACTTACGTTCAATATTTATATTAATTTCTGTGAAACTTGAGAACATGATATTTCTAGGTCTTACCTGATTTGCGTTATTCTGCAGGCGGTAATTATTCGACACGTCGTTGAATGCTGGTCGGCCATTTTCAGACGCAAGTCGAGACCTACATATTCTGGGGGCGCGGGCTTCTGCGTTATCGGAATTGATGCGCTTCCTTGCACAGTTTTCTTTCTCTTTCCATCCAGAGTATAAGTACATTATGGTATCAGTAAGTAATATTTGTAATTAACTCGAAACTGAGCAGTTCGTGTGATCGCTGCTGGCTTTACAATTATAATGAAGACGAAAACGTGAAATATAAGGAAGTGTTTTTTGTATACACTTTTTTGGGTATTGTAAAAAAAACATTTTGAAATGTGTGTAGCATACGATGTTTTCACAATTTAAGAATAAAATAAAAGGAAAGCCTGTTCGGTTGCCTGAATATTTCTAATGTTCCATCCGCACTATAAAGTTATTGTAGGTGGATGTAGAGTGAAGACAGTATGGGTGGTTCAGTGTAGGCCCTTATGCAGAGCCAGATTTACCAATAGGCTAAATAGCAGAATTTAGAGAAGGAATTCATTAGTTTTATGCAGGTGATTGAATATTATTAGACTGAAAAATTTGCTTTGTGTTTATTTTCTGATGCATAATAATAGCTGGAAATATTTCTTTAGTTGATTGTGTGTTTTGTAAGAACACTTGGCTGTAACGACCCGAAGAAAAGCAACAGTTGTGTACTTAAACGTATATTAGTTGTTAACTGTACAATGTTGTGTTTAATACTAAAAAATATATTACAAATTTACAAAGAGGAAACATAATTCTTCATCCCCGAGGAGTGGGGTAGCGGTCACTATGTGAGGAGTGTAAAAAGTATACGTGTAATTAATCAAAGGTGTGAGAGGTATTAGCGATGTCCGACTAATCATAATCATAAAATACCATTAATAGTTGCGCCCGTCTTTCAGAAAAGAGATAATGGGTTGTTATTGTCATTGTGTTTACATTGCACCAGCGCATTATGTATTTAGTGCACTATCGAAGAATGTGTATTTAAGCGGTTTTCTGAGCTACCTGTGGTAACTAAGGTGTGAATTCATAGCCAACACCTGTAAATAGTCAATTAAGTGATTATTAGTATTGTTAAGTCCAAGTCACGATTGCGAGTCAGGCGAACCCTTGGCTATATAATCTGGCAACCGCTCGACAGGTTATATAGCAACAATGTATGCAGGTGTCCGTTTGATCAGATGTCAATTATAGGTTAGAGTAGAGGCGGGCACCACAACTACGGCGCGGTTGATCAAAAAAATCGGTCACGTGGTGTACATTGTTTTGTTCAATAAATGTATACCAAAACCGAACAATAACTGTTGTCGCTGAAGTGCGGAATATTCCAGAATAAATATGTCAAAGACTGTCCTCTGCAGCAGTGTTCCATGATAGGGAGTGTCACGTTGTTAATTAATTAATCATTGTTATCAGGACAGTTCCTGGCCCAAAAAATTATATTCATTGCTCATTCCAAACAAAACTATTGATACAAAACAGAGATTACATTAAATATGAAATACTTTCATACGTGTGCACATGGGCGTCCGCAGAAATTTTTACACGGGGGAGGGGCGCAAAATTTCCATACACAAATTCCGATTAAATACAAAATGTACAGTAATAATACAGCGAGATCGAATAAAAAAATAGTCAAAACAGGTCATGAACAAAAAGCCGCATGTATTTTCTTGATTCATAAATTTGACAATATCAATATACGTCCGCTAATCATTTTAAGATTTTTTTGACTAATTTTATTCGATCACATTGTATTATACTATTTTTGCGTTCATCGAACACAACGCGGAAAGCACTTTTTGTTATAATTTTTAATTTTGATGGGATTGTTAAGGTGTACATCTAGCGACTACATTCAAGTTTAATATACATATAAAATATTACTTTCTGTGGGGGTTGCGTTGCGTAGTTCGTTGGATCCAAGAGAATTCGATGTGGTCGTAACAGTTTATTTACAGAATACGAATATATACCGGTACAGATAATTAAGGTTAGCGCGGTGTCGGTATCGCGACGCGGATTCCGCGGGCGCTGCCGCGGACTGAAAATCGACGCGGGTCCTGTGGGTGCACGGTCGTCGGGTTCACTCCGGTGTACAGGACCTCGGTCAGGTTCAGTCGTCATGGTGTCCTATACGTGGGGGTCCTCGCTCTGGGCCTCGCCTCCGTAGTGTCGATGGGATTGGTGATAATAGCCTCGGGTGGTCTACGCAGTAGCGTCGTACTCGTCTACTAACGTGGCGTCGGTATGATGTGCTCCGGGGTCTGATGCTGCCGGACCGGAAGGCGTAGCATCGGATGCCGTGGGGAGTTTGTCGTAGCGTGCCTTGGTGAGCTTGCTTTGATTCACGTGCCTTGATGAGCTCATGTTGCGTGCCTTGGTGAGCTCGCTTGTCAGACTATCTTACCGACTGTACTGACTGTTCGATTGCAGTGCGCTGATCGAAGTGACGAGATGAGGGGGCACATACCCTATTTAAGTGGGTCGTGCGGCCACAACCGTCGTGCGAGCGTAGGGCGCGCCCTCTGTTTAGGTTGCAGGCGGCCCTTTCCTTTGGTGGGGGATCGTGCGTAGCGAGTGCCGGTGGTGGTGTCACCCTAGTGGCGAGCGTCTTTCGCGCGGCCGGTCGCGGATCGCCACATACCCCCTTCCTTGTGATGGAGTCACTCTACTATGCTGCTGATTCGCCCGGAACGCGTGATCATAAGTGGTTTCGTGGTCTGTTTTGCGATGACAGTTCGCTCGGTCGCGTCATCATGAATTTGTTCCGTGAATGCTGGTTTGATTCGCTCTGTTGAGACTGTCGTAGTTTGTCCGCGCCGGTCGATCGTGATGGTGTTCTTTGTTTGTTTTATCACTCGGAATGGTCCTTCGTAGGGGGGCTGCAGAGTTTTTCGCATCACGTCGATCCGTACGAAAACGTGTGAAGCCGTCGCTAGGTCTTTAAAAACAAAGGGCTTCGATTTGTTGTGTTGTGTCGTTTGCACGGGTTTGATTGTTCTGAACGCGCGTTGTAACTGGGTAGCGTAATTTTCGGCTTCGATTGACTTTTGGCCTCTTTGGTTGGTTAGCATTTCTCCTGGGAGTCGCAGTGTCTGACCGTACACCATCTCTGCTGATGTGGTTTTGATATCGTCCTTCCAAGCCCTCCGTATGCATAGCAGGACGATCGGTGGTGCTTCTGTCTATCGGATGTCGGTGTGGCACATTATTGCTGCCTTCAGGTGTCTGTGGAATCGCTCTACTAGACCGTTTGCCTGTGGATGATATGCCGTGGTACGGTGTCTCGTGAATCATATGGTTTTTTCAAGATTTTTAAACAACTGGGATTCGAACTGGCGTCCTTGGTCTGTCGTAACTCTTGATGGTGTGCCGAACCTGGCTATCCAATGCATCGTGAATAGTCGGACGGCTGTTTCTGCTTCGATGTTGGCCATTGGGATCGCTTCTGGCCATCGTGAGAATCGGTCGATGCACGTTAGCAGGTATTTCTTCCCTTCTGCTTCGGGCAGTGGTCCCACTATGTCGATGTGTACATGTTCGAATTTCGCTGATAGTAGCCGGAATTCTCCTGCTGTCGGGGCGTTATGTCGGGTGATTTTCGATCGTTGGCAGGCTGTGCATTGCCTGCTCCAACGTTTGCAATCTTTTGGTACGCCGGGCCATACGAATTTCTGTGTGACCAGTTTCGTGGTTGCGTTGGCACCAGGGTGTGACAGTTGATGTTGGCTGTTGAATGCTGCCTGTCTGTAGTCGCGTGTGATGTAGGGTCGGGCTATGTCGGTTGTCGTGTCGCAGATAATTTTGCAGTTATATTCGGGAAGGAAGAGTTTTATTAGCTGTAGGCTAGATTTCGTGTCGCTCAGGATTCTTTGCAGTTCTAGGTCGGATTGCTGGTCGGCTCCTAGGGCTGCAAAGTCCATCCCTGCAACGATGCGCTCAATCCTGCTGAGTGTAAATGCTACAATGTTCTCTTTCCCCTTGATATGTTGGATATCGGTGGAAAATTGGCCGATGTAGTCGAGATATCGGAATTGTCTCGGCGAGCATTTCTCGGTCTTCTGTGCGAAAGCAAACGTGATCGGTTTGTGATATGTGAATATCGTGAATGTTCGTCCCTCCAGGGGGTGCTGATATTGCCTTATGGTGGCGTATATTGCAAGAAGCTCTCGGTCGTACGCTGCGTACTTCTGTTCAGCTGGTGATAACTTTCGTGACATGAAAGCTAGTGGTTTCCACTCTCCCTGTTGCATTTGTTGTATGACGCCTCCTAGGGCGTAGTCTGAAGCGTCGGTCGTGACTGCTAGGGGTGCGTTGGGCTCTGAATGCGCCAACAGTGCTGCCTTTGCGATTTGCTGCTTGCATCGCGCGAACGCGTCTCGGGCGTCATTTGTCCACTCGACGGGTTGGTTGCCTTTCTTCTTGCCTTTCAGGAGGTCATTCAGCGGGACTTGTACGCTAGCAGCGTTGGGAATGAACCTTCTATAGTAGTTGATCATTCCGAACATTTGTCATAGTCTCTTCGCTGTTTCGGGTAGCTGCAGGTTCTGGATGGTCACTACCTTGTCAGTGAGCGGTGTGGTTCCTTCTCCGGATATCATGTATCCTAGAAAAGCTATCATGGATGCTCCGAATTCACACTTGGCTAGGTTGATTACTATTCCGTTGTTTCGTAGTCGTTGGAACAGTTGTCGTAAGTGCTTCTCGTGTACGTCCTCTGATTTGGAGGCCACCAGAATGTCGTCGATATACACGTAGCAAAATTCCAGGTCCCATAGGATTCCATCCATGAACTGTTGGAATGTCTGCGCTGCGTTGCGTAGACCAAACGTCATAAATGGGAATTCGAATAGTCCGAATGGCGTGGCGATTGCTGTTTTTGGAATGTCGTTCTCTGCTACGGGTATTTGATGGTAGGCTCTGACCAAATCGATCGTGGAGAAATGTGTGGTGCCGTATAGTTGTTGGGCACAATCTTCAATATGCGGAACGGGGTATTTATCCGGGATCGTTCTTGCGTTCAGTGCTCGGTAATCACCGCACGGTCTCCGTTCTGCGTTTTTTTTTCGACACTAGGTGAAGTGGCGAGGACCATGGGCTTTTCGATGGTCTCGCTATCCCCATTTCACACATTGTTTTGAATTCGCTTTTCGCTATTCGTAGCTTGTCGGGTGCGAGTCGGCGTGGTCTGCTGGATATTGTTTGGCCTGGCGTTGTTTGGATGTGGTGCACTGTTCCATGTCGTGTGGTTGCTGGTAACCTGGCTGGTTTGCAGATCTCAGGGAATTCGCGCTCAGGATTTGGTGGTATTTTTTACTGTTGTTGATCGTGCTCACCGTTGCCTCGTCGCTTGTCGTCAGTTGGCCGGGTGTGGTGATGCTAGTTTTGGCGTCCCTGAGTTTTCGGTGTCGGATGTCGGGTAGTAGCTCGTAGTGGGCTAGGGAATCGCCTTTTGTACATCCGCAATCACAAACCGCCATGGGAAATTCCTCCTTAAATTTAGATCCAAGTTCAAGTTTACTGTGCCGTACGTGTTTATCACAGTTTCATTCGCTGCGTAAAGCAGCGTTGCCGGTTCGCTTTATGAGAAAACGCAGACGTCTGCTCCTGTGTCGATCAAGAATTGGACTCGCGTTTGTCGATCGGTGACATATAGACGCCGGGAGGTGTTAGGCGTGTGGTCAGTCGCCGCTACTGATTGCTTTGGTCGTTTCCCTGCTTCCAATGCTTGCACGTGGGTCGGCAGTTTCGCGCTTCGTTGCCAAACTTGTAGTGGAACTAGCACGTCTCATATTCGCGGGTCTTCGCACGGGTTCTGCCTTGGCTCTGACTTCTGCTTTGTGACTGGTCGCGTCTTTGTGGTAGTCTGAAGTTCTGCTTCTCTTGTTGTTTCAGTTGTCCGATCTCCGCTACGAGGTTCTTCAGCGTGTCATCGTACGTGTGCGTGGCCTTGTTTATCGTTTGGACTGCTGTGTTCGCCATGGCGTCGGCCCATTCTGCCACTTCTTCCAGTGTTGCCTTAGTTTGTGTCGCGAGTATGGCCTGCATGTGGTTTGGGAGTCGTCCCAACCACGGTGGTGCCTGCTAGATATTGTAAGTGACGTAGGAATCGAGATGGTGTTCTGTCTCCTAATTCTTCACGTTCCAGCAGTTGCTTTGTTCGTTGTTCCTGGCTTACGGACAGCCTGCGGATCAGCTCGTATTTACCGGTGGTTGGCGGGTTCGTTAGTACGTCTCGGATTTCCTTGGCATAGGTTGCTTCTAGGTTGCTCTCTACCTGGGCGAACCATAAGTCCGGATCGTCGGTCCAAAATGGCGGGATTCGCACTTGCACTCGATTTACTTCGTGGTTGTCCGGCATTTTGCACTATCACTAGTTCACTGCACTCGTGGTTCTCTTGGATCACGTCGAGGTCACCAATGTGGGGGTTGCGTTGCGTAGTTCGTTGGATCCAAGAGAATTCGATGTGGTCGTAACAGTTTATTTACAGAATACTAATATATACAGGTACAGATATCTCCTCGATTTTCCGAAATGGCCCGGTATTTATGCCTCCCTGCTGCAGTCCGAATGTCCAACCCCCTGAAAAGAACACATCCCATTGGCTGGTTCAATGTTTGGTGTCATTCCTGGCTGGACGTCGGATATGAACGGAAATGCAGCAGTTCGGCAACACCGGGGCCGGCCACCTTCTGGTTGCCGACGAAACATAGCTCATTTTATAAAAAGAAAAGAAATCTATGTATGAAGTTGATGGTAATAGTTAACCTTGAAGAAAAATAATTAAATTCGCGAGCCTGCATTTCGCCGAAACGAAACGCCTCGGAAAATGAGCGATGTTACGTTTTTGATGTCGGTTGACTGGCGGCGATACGGTGGCTGGCTGCAGCAAGGGCGTTTCCAGCCAACTAGTCTAGGGGGGGGGGGTTTAATAAAAAAAATGGTAAATAAACTGGTGCTTCCGCTCTCATACACCTGTTCCGTGAAATCGCCCTATCCTAACGTTTTAAAGCGTTGGAAAACTTTACCGGTTATATTTTTTGTTTAGACTATGGATATCGGTAATTTTTAACAATAAATTCTTAGAGAGGGTAATTACCCGATTACCCCCCCCCAACCCCCCCTTTAAACCGCCACTGGGCTGCAGGTGGGCCAGTCGGAACACCTGGCAGAAGGAGTGATCCAGTGGTGGGCGGCAGTTTGGCTGCAGTCATCCTCCAGGTATGGTCGGCAGGTGCTGCGGGCGCCTGGTAGGCGGAGCACTCGCTGCGCGGTGAGCCTGGAGGTGATTATCCCTTGGTGCAGGGGTGATCCTCGCAGGAGGCCGGTAAGTGCTACGTTACGTCTGGTGGCGGTACGACTGCTGGTCGCAAGAGGACGAGGCGGAGCAGTCGGTGTGGCGACAGTCCTGAAAGTGGTTGTGTCCGATGGTAATGGACTGTTTGGGCGCCACGACGAGAATACCTGCTCGTCGACAGGTGTATGACGCACGGTAGCGTTCATGGGGCACTTATCACTATGTATTTTGTTCTTTCGCGGGAACTGACTGTAATTTCACTGACCGCTCGAGAGGATGTCCTGAATGATGTAGGGGCCGAGCCATTTCGCAGCGAAAGCGGCGTGTCGCACGTTGCCATAGGACTGACGTTGGTTTCGGATGAAGACCTGTTGTCCGGCCTTGAATCGGGCAGGCTCTTCAGGTTGGTCGAACCGGCGACCGTAGCGGAGCTGTTTTTTCCGAATTTCCTCCAGCCTGACGACTCGGTCCTCGTGATGGTTAAGACTCTCACCAGGCCAGAGCAGTTCATAGCTTAGTAAGGCACGGGCTGGAGTGTATAGGGTGGCGGCGTTGGCCCGGGTTCGTACCTCGAATAGAATTGGTTTGAAATGCTTTGCCCAGTTATTCGTGGATTGTTCTTGCATACGGATGCGACGGCACTTCTTCACCTGGTTCCGACGTTTCGTGGGATTCACCTGTGGATGATAGACCGGTGTGTAATGGGGCACAGCTCCCCATGGCCGACAGCAGGACTTCCAGTAATGGGACACGAATTGTGGGCCGTTATCGCTGAGTACCACCGCCGGGTAGCCGAACCTTTGGAAAACTTACTCCTCCAGAATCTTGACGATGGCTCCAGATTTGGTGTGTCCCATCGGGAAGGCTTCTACCCATTTGCTGAAGAGGTCAGTGATGACCAGGATGCACCTCTTCTTGGTCGTTGTTACCGTTAATGGTCCTATTAAGTGCACGGCAACAGTGTGGAATGGTGCCTGAGGAACTCGGGCCTTCATGGGCGCTGGTTTTTGAAGATGTCCTCTCTTTGTGACGCGGCAGGTGAGGCAGTCGCGTACGTACTGCCGGACGACACGGAAAATCGTGGGCCAGAAATATTTGGCTGGTACTGTGGTAGGTCTTATCTCGTCCGGGATGGATGGCTTCGTCGTGTAGGGAATGCAGGACGCGTTCTCGAACAGGCACTGAGACGTATAGGCTATGTCACTGATCGACCATTGGTAAATGGTAAAGGTACCCTCCTTCCATCTCCAGGAATCGATCGTAGCGTTCCCATTGCGGATGGTTCCGGTTGGACAGGAGTTACATCTTCTCCTGCGTTTCCGGGTCAGACAGCTGGGCATCCTTCACGATATAAATGGGTGTCTGAAGCACGTTGAACGCAGGGAGCAGTGCGATCTCGAGTCCTGGGAGGTTGCCAGTTTCTTCCTCCTCTGGGTCCCTTCTCAGTAGGTCAGGCAGCTCGTTTTCTTTAGCTGGGCAGTGTTCTAGGGTAAAGTCGAATGACTGGAGTAGTAGAGCCCACTTCACCAGTTTGGATCGCTGGTCTTAAAGTTGTTCTACCAGGTCAGTGCCTTGGAGTCGGTCCGTATTTTAAAGTGATGGCCCAGGGGAGCCGGGACCTCTTCAGTGACCACACCAGCGCCAGGCGTTCCTGCTCGTTCACGTGGTACCGCCTTTCGGTGGGATTTAGCTTGGCAGAATCGAAGCTTATTATTTGCTTCGTACCATCGGTGGTGGTTTGATACAGAATGGATGCGATGCCAAGCTGGGAGGCGTCCGTTTGTATTGTGCACGGCAGGTTTGCTGAGGGGCGGTGGAGCTGTAATGGCTGAGGTGTTGCATGGTCTGTGTTGCTCCCGGGGTCCATCTGAATGGCCTGGACGTAGCGGTTAGCTCGTTGAGTGGGGCAGCTATGCTAGCGAAGTCCTGGACGTACTGGCGGACCCAATTGGAAAGTCCCAGGTACTTTCATAGCTGGCGGCGGGTTTTTGGACTTGGGTGGTTGCGGATCTGAGCGAGGTGTTTCTCCAGTGGCCGTGTAACAGAAACGCCCACTTGGTGACCCAGGTATTCCAGCGACGCCTTCCCAAAGAAGCACTAGTCCTTTCCGAGGCGGAGATCGTACTGATCCAGCGTCTCGAATACCAGGGCGAGATGTTTCTCTAGTGTGTTGGAGTATACGATGATGTCGTCCAGGTAGACCATCGTGAACTCATGGAGTATCCCTGATAAAACCTTCTAGCTCATCAGTCACTGGAACACAACGGCATCACGCGAAACTGATAGCGTCCGCCATCCGGGGTACTGAAAGCCACGAAGGGTTTGGAGCCATCGGGATCTGCCAGTATCCACTCTGGAGGTCTAGGGTGGAAAACATCCGCGAGTCCCCGAGGTCTCGAAGGGCCTCTTGAATCACAGGTCCAAGGTTCGGACATCGTGGCCTCATTGATAAAACCTTCTAGCTCATCAGTCACTGGAACGTTGCTGGAGCGTTCTTCAGCCCAAACGGCATCACGCGAAACTGATAGTGCCCGCCATCCGGGGTACTGACAACCGTGAAGGGTTTGGAGTCATCGGCCATCGGGATCCGCCAATACCCACTCTGGAGGTCTAGAGTGGAAAAGATCCGCGCGTCCCCGAGGTCTCGAAGGGCCTCTTGGATCACAGGCCCAAGGTTTGGACATTGTGGCCTCATTGACCTTCCGGTAGTCCACGCAGAACCTGCTTTTTCCATCCTTCATTGACACCAGCACAATGGAGGATGCGTAGGGGCTCGTGGAGGCCTCTATGATGTCCTTAGTGAGGAGGTCGCGACCTTCAGGTCGATCTCTCGCTTCGTCGTGGGATTTACACGGTAAGGGCGGATGCGGATGGGACGCTGGTCCTTCAGCAGGATCCGGTGCTCTGTGGTACGAGAGTGACTGGCGAACTGGTCCCGCGGTTGGAAGATTCTGGAGAAACGTCCGATCGGTTCTTGAAACCGTGGGTGTAGCGGCCAGTAAACCCGTGGCCCAGCTGAAGAGGCGTCCCCGTCACGGCCTCTCGCTGATGTGCCCGAAACACGGTCTGCCGGTAGACCGTTCCGAGGTGTGTGGTGCCACCTCCATTCTAATCTATATTTGACATTTGATCAAGCGGACACCTGCATACATTGTTGCTATATAATCTGTCGAGCGGTTGCCAGATTATATAGCCGAGGGTTCGCCAGACTCGCAATCGTGACTTGGACATGACAATACTAATAAAATAAGCTTTTAGTCATTACTTACCTTTACACCTGCTGCCTCGGTTCGGGTTTACTGGCATCTCGGTGTCGGCACAAATCCGTTCACTCACAGATAACGTTTCGTAGGAATATTAGGATTGGGAGAACGGTGATGTCAGCGGTGGCGGCTCCAGCGCGGCTCGTCTTCCAGTGGACAGTTTGGCTCCCTTGGGCAAGGTGTGATCGAATGTAATTCTGCGATGCTCCCAGGTCAAGGAGGCAATGGACTTCCCGGTCTCCGATGGTGATCGGGATCATAGCTGGGTTACATCCTGACGTGGCTGTGAGTAGGGCGGGTAATCTGGCGGCATCTAGAGGTCCTGCGACACAACACGTTGAAGCGTCTTTATCGCGGAAAAAATCTTGATCGGTTAGTGTCTATCTAGCGGGCACTAACGCTAGTATTGTCTAGGGGCACTGCACTGTCATCGTCTCTGTTTCTTCTTTTTTCGCGGCGCATGCGTAGTTCAGAATGAGGTAGATATCTAAAGCGCCGGGGTTTTCTCCTTACGAGCGAGCCCCAGTGCGTTTCGCTCGTCTGGCCATTTCCCAAACGCGGTTAATAGTCCGGGCAGTCAGCGTTCTAGTGTCTGCCGTTCCTGCAGACCTGGCACATCGGGGGCGGACGTCTCCAGTCGTCCTGATGATTACGAGAAGAAGCTGATCGCGGGACTGCTCGTTGGGCTTGTGGTAGTGGACGGTGCCGTGGAGGAATAGCGGCGGCCTTCATGATGAATTAGTCCATTGTCCTCGGCGTCGCCAGCAGGTACTCCCAGGTGAGTGCCACCATCTCCTGCTCGCTCACGTTTTTCACGTGAAACAACTTCCTCATTAGACTGGCCTTCCCCGAGACGAACTCATACGCACTCTGGTTGCCCTGCTCCTGTCGTCATGTCCGTCAGATCCATTCATAAAATTTAATCGCATCTTGATTAAAATTATGAAGCTATAATAATTTTACGAAAATATTACCTCTAGCTCCCACAGTACAGTTTTTAAGTTGTATTGCTAGAGGTTAATTTTTTAAATAAACAATTATACCTGCACTTACCGTGATATAAATCCACCTGTATTTTATTTAAATTAACAGCTTTAAAATTAAAGAACCCAGTACAGTAAAATTCCATCCATAAAATTTTAACTTAGAAATAATAACAAGTTAATTCAATTGCTCGTTTCATTTCTAAACATCAACTTTGAAATGATATCCTAAAATAATTTTTAAACATCAACTTTGAAACTATATCTCAAAAACTGCATCCGTTTTTCCACAAAAGTGTAATTGGACGTTTATTTTATGAGTATATAACACAAAACAAGTTCACTACTTGCAGCGATAAACTCACTTAAGCATTTGTTTCTTTTCACATTATTTTACTTAAGAAACGGGAAAGAATAAAACGTCGTTTTGCAAATTTCTTTATTGCTAAAATATTTTCCAACAACAAAACATTTAATATCATTCACATAGCAAAATCAACACACGCTTCGTAAGTATTGGTAGCCATCGTATAAATATATACACAAGTAAAATCTTGTAGAGTTTAGAATGCATTATTTACAAATACTAGTTCCACCGATATTAATGTAAATCGACTACATTTCCTGGTGTTTCAGCGATAAATATATGCAATTGTGCCTAAGATATAAAATATACAATTAAAACGACTATCGTCAACCGAAAAGAAAAACTAAAAAAAAAAACAGTGCATTTGGTATAACAAACTACATGGCACTAAAGAGTGTATATACAAAATGTTATTGGACGGGAAATAAATGTCGACAGAGAAGTTAACTTGTTCCAAAATTGTACAACCAATTTGAATTAAACTTATTATTATATCAAGAATAACCGAAGAAATTAAAATCACAGTCAAATTTAGCACGAGTTTCCTAAAAGCGGTACCATATCAAATTAACTCCCAAGAAGCGGTGTCATATATAATACAACAAATTCAGCGAATACTCGTGAATTCTGGAAGTCTAAGATCCTTACTGGCTACTCTTAAAAAACTGTGAATAAATAAATAGGCGAGTTAATTTGATCATGTGACTAAGTTTTAATATTAAGGCAATACGTATGTTTTTATCGTAGGCAGCGTATTTATTTGCTCTCGCTCTTTTTCTTGCCTCTCTTTTCCTGTTTTTCTTCCTTCGGTTGCTCCTGACTAGACTCGCTCGGTTCGGACTCTGGTTTCTTCTCTTCTGTTACTTCGCTGGCAGTCTTTTCTTCGGCTGGCAGTTTCTCCTCTTTTTCAATCTTGACCTCTTCTTTCGGCACTTCCTCAGCTGGTTTAGGCGGTTCCACTTCCATTGGTTCTGTTTTTGCCGGTTGTTCAACTTCAGGTGCTTTCGTTTCCATTTCCTCTTGGGGCTGTTGCGATGCTCCCTGTTTAGCTTCTTCGATAGCCTTTAATTTCAATTCATTTGCATTGGCCTTGGATTCAAGCACGCCTATGCACTGCTCGATGCACTTTATAGCTTCCTTTCTGGCCTGGCGGATCGAATCTTTACCCTCCGTTTCTATGTTGTCCAATTTTAAGAGATTCCTTGTCAGCATTTCATCTAGGTACAAGTATTGTTTATCCCGGGGTTTGCCCTCGAATTTGCCCACGTCTTCCATCAATTTGGAGACGTCTTTTTGAATGTTTTGAATAAGATCTAGCGGAGTGGGTTTGTGTTCGGGCGGAGGAGATTGCATATGTGCTTCCGGTTGTTGTTGTTGTTGCTGCTGCTGCTGCTGCTGCTGTTGTTGTTGTTGTTTCTGGTATTCGTGTTGTTGATGTTTTTGATATTCTTGTTGCTGCCTTTGGTATTCCTGCTCCTGTCTAGACATTTCCTCTCTTTGTTTTTCCATGTCGGGTTCATCCCTGTTCAAAAACTGCGTGAAGGTGGAAGGTCTCTGTCCGAAGATCCGTTCGGGCTGGGGTTGAGGCTGCTTTGGAGCCGCTCCTGCCGATACATTCACATTTTTCGGGATGATGGGCTCGTCGCGGCCCTCAATGTGAATGGGAATTATGCGTTCAGTCGGTTTGCTGCTTTGCTGCTGCTGGGATTGCGGTGGAGTCTCTGGTTGGGACATCCTGCCGCCCATATTATCTCCCGCACCCTGGTTGAAATTCGGTATGTTGATACTGGAGACGAATCGTTTATTGGAAGTGTTGCGGTTCTCTGGAGGAGCAGACATCGATCTCTGATTGCGATTATCATCAACGGCCTCCTGTTTCTGACCCAAGTCTACGGTGTTGCTCTGCTGGATGTTCGGATTATGACGGCGGGCGGCGCGCTCTTGTGGTTGTTGGGGTGGTTGCGGTGGTTTTTCTTGAACCTGGAATTTAAAATTCATCAATTAAATTGCAATCATCTTATACTATTCCTTGTATCTTTTGTATCTTCAGTACAGCCACTTAATATAGATGGTGACCAGGTTATACATTATATTGATTGATTAAAACACTTGGTTATAGTACAATCGTCCAGAGGTGACAGTGACTCATCGCTCCATGTTGCTTGAATTAAGTTTCTAGTAAACGTATGTCCATAAAATAATTCGATTCAGTCTAGGTGGGAAATTTAAAAATTTTCGAGCGTGCAAATATTTTCCCGACGAAACTGCGAGTGCATTTTTTGGCAATCGGTAAAGACAACTGGAAAATGGTAATTAAATTTAACCTTTTTATTAATGAAATGGATACAATCAATTCTGCTCTTAACTAAATCGAAATCGGAGACGGTCAAAAGCAGATACAAGCACGTGAATTTTGAGGTTAGAATAGATATAATGAGAAAAGACATACGTTGCACTTAGCCCTTGAATTTACAAATCGACATGCGTTTCGTATTTCATTTCGTTTTTCTTAAGCATGCGAACGAGTATAGATATTTATCCAGACGCGATGATTATATCGAAAAAGCATGAGTCACTGTCACCTCTGCGCGATTGTACTATATATCGTATGTTCATTAGAAAAACGTCAAGTGTGCCATGATTTTTTAATTTTAAAAATCTAAGTTGGCACACATGTTAGGAACTAACATACAAAACGTCAGATCTTTCTAAAAGTCACAATTATTCCGTGGTCACAACAGTTTACAGCAACTAGCAAAAAAAGTTATTTCTGAAATGAGACTAAAATGGACGGAAATTGGGTGTATTCATTCGACGCACCAATGGCAGAGTTTCAGGAAGAATTTCCTAACGTTCCCATTATTTATGATGAATTTAAAAATATCTTTATTTTATCCTATAACGTTAACATGCCAATAATACCTTAGCAACGAGTAACGTTAAGGTACCTTTAACAACACTAGTGCTGTTAAGAAATTCTTAACAACACTAGTGTTGTTATATTATCTTAACGCAACTCGTTGCTATGGAGATCTTAGCAAACATGATTTCACTTTTAGACGGTTTTCATTAAACTTTATTTTTAATTAAAAAAATAGAAATAGGATAAAATAAATCGAGTTACGACACACGTAACGTTATTTGCTTTTACATTACTCGAGAATTTAAAAGCACTCGCTCCTACGTCGCTCGTACTTTGAAACTTTTCTCTCGTAATGTAAAAGCCTCCATAACGTTACAGGATGCTATTAACACAGCCCAAGGTATTTTAGAAGTTGAACCTGCGTTTTCTCTGCGTCGTTTTATCACAGCAAATCAATTTATCGGCAAGTAACATAACCTCAATATGCGTTACCAACTTAAATTTTTAAAAAGAAAAAAACATGGCACACTGGATGTTTTGTTTTAATGAACATTCTTTACATTATTGAACCACAATTATGCGCTATTTGATTACCTTTTCTTCCTGTTTCTGTGGCGGTCTCTCGTTCGTTTGAGCTTGATACTGCTGCTGGATCAGTGGATCGTCGTCGAACTCTGACGTGAAAGGAAAGCCGAACTGTTGGAATCTGGACCCCCCGAAAGGCCACTCGCGAGAGTTGGATCGGTAGTCGGCGAACGGGTCCTGGGACCTGAATCTGTCTGAATTTGCCCGCCTCTGGGCCGGGTTGAGGTGCTCCGCGAATTCCGGGTGGCGTAAAGCGATGTCTTCCAACTCGGTGCGGAAATGAGTGTCGTCTGAATCAAACGGGAATCCGGTCTGAAAATGTGGAGAGAGTTAGTAATCGTCGAATTGCGAGGAGAACTGAATGATTTTAGATTGGAATGCATGATTTGTTTGTCACACAGAAAACGTAGTAAACAGGCTAAAGCCAGAGACAATTTTAGATGCGAGGAGCAAAAAATACTTCATTTTGTAGGCTGTAATTAACTTTTAGCCTAAGGGGCATATAGTAGATTATACAAGGTGTCTAAAAAAGACACCACCAAAATGATATGGTGTATTCCTGAGACAAAAAACAAGCAAATTAACTAAATTTATCTATATGAAAAATTACATACTTTCCAAGATACAGCATGTCAAAGTTTTAGATTTTTAAAATGTTTTAATCTATATCTCGAAAATGGCAGATGAGAATGATTTGTTTATTTTTTTCTGACAACTACATTAGGTGTACTACATTGTTTAAAAATTTCAAGAAATTTCTTCAAGTACAAAGGTGCTCCAGAGGACATGCTGTTTACATTATTACATAGAACTTTTTTGTTCTTCATATTTTTTACGATTTAATATTTTTTTCAATGCAACTCATCACTTTTAAAGAATTTATAACTCTTAAAGTTTTTTTGTTTACGCCTTATTTTTAACAAAAAAAAATAAAAAAGAACTTATTGTTCATTGTTTAATTGTGCTCGTCCTGCAAGAAAAGTCTTAAAAATAACTATAATCCAAAAACTGCTTTTATTTTAACATATCAAATTATTTAACAAATTACAAAAATTGTTCAAAATGACCCTCATAAAAAAAAAATCACAGTACACATTGTATGCGCCCGCGCGTCGCGTCGATGCGCTTCAACCACCGGCGATACTTCGGTTACCACCACTCAACGTGTTAACCAGTTTTACTTAAATTGAAAGTTTTAATTGTACTGACACACGTTTTCAACGAATTGACACCCGCCTACTTAGATTATTTCATTTTTTAACACGAAATTTTCCAAAAACAATAAGTTCTTTTTTATTTATTTTTGTTAAAAATAAGGCGTAAACAAAAAAACTTTAAGAGTTATAAATTCCTTAAAAGTGACGAGTTGCATTGAAAAAAATATTGAATCGTAAAAAATGTGAAGAACAAAAAAGTTCTATGTAATAATGTAAACAGCATGTCCTCTGGAGCACCTTTGTACTTGAAGAAATTTCTTGAAATTTTTAAACAATGTAGTACACCTAATGTAGTTGTCGGAGAAAAATAAACAAATCATTCTCATCTGCCATTTTCGAGATATAGATTAAAACATTTAAAAAATCTAAAACTTTGACATGCTGTATCTTGGAAAGTATGTAATTTTTCATATAGATAAATTTAGTTAATTTGCTTGTTTTTTGTCTCAGGAATACACCATATCATTTTGGTGGTGTCTTTTTTAGACACCTTGTATATCAAGGGAGAGAAATGCGTGATTTTTCCTGAGGTGCAAATTTGTAACCCGAGGGCCAATATTTTAGGAGTAAAACCCAACCTAGAAAAAAACGCCGTCAGCCGTGACAGTTAATAGCTATTATTACTAGGGAAATATGAATAGTATATTTCCCGTGTTGTAATCAATAGTTTTTTTCTGATTAAAAGAATATTGTTTTGTAAATGGGAAAATATTGGATTGTAAATTTTTGAATTTATCGGATTGGTAACGTTGCTAAGGGCCTTGTTTGTAAATATCATGGTTGACTTGTTTTGGTATTTGCGTTGTTTCATAAATTGGTGAAATGTCAAAGTATGTGACGAAAGACCGTGAATGTTTGGTTCCCGTAAAATCCAAACCTGTAAAATCCATAAAGGATACCTTCCTAAGAAATCGGAGGTGTTGTCCCGAGAGCAATTAAAACAATTCTTGCGAGAAGCTCCTAATGACAATTGTTTGATGTCTATATTTCCCTAGGGAAATATAAGCACTTCATATTTCCCTAGGGAAATATAAGTGTGTTATGACATATCGTAACTAAGGTAATATCACTCAATATTGTTTCAATCAGAAAAAAATAAATAATGGAACCTTCTCCCTAGGGAGAGAAGTCATCATTTATTTCCCTTGGGCGAGAAATGTTGTTTCTCTCACGATTTCGACAACTGAGAAATCGACTTTCTCACCCGTTTGTGAAAAAAATCTTTAAAACGTCCCTCAGGTTGTAGTAATGATAAAATGTGTTGTAATACCGGAAATTCTCTAAATTTTAAAGAATAGTTTCTGATATGTGGTCACATTGCACACAATTTTTGCGAATTTATGTTTTAAAGATACAATTTGCTTATGCTTAGTGTAGAGTCGTACCAAAATCTCAGGCAGTGACCATCTTAAATTTTAAGAGAGGGAACGGTTATTCAATGCGGTGAGCAGACTGCGAAAAGTATTCTCTCTGAATACTTTTTCACTCTGCGCAAACTTGTCGCGAGGCGCCGCGAGATTTTGGGAGGGCTATACATGATATTTGTCTTTCACTCGCCTTTTGGAAATAAGTGTATAACTCGCTTGATTATGCGCGGTTTTATGAAAAGTACTCACTTCAGGCCAATCTACCAACGAAGTTGAGAAATTATTAACAGAAGACTTTTCTTAGTCAAGAAAACATACCATCATTCTCGCAATCACCGTTTAAGCAGCACTAGAATTGTGTAGCTCAGTGGCGCTTCGTTAACTTTCATAGAGGAGGCTAATGCCCAGTTTTATAATGTTTGGTTACAGGTCAACTGCCGGTGGACACGAAAGCGCCAGACCAAAACGTGAACGTTTTACACTGAACATTTGACGGATAATCAAGACATTATAAAACTGAGCATAAGACAGAGATTTTAACGCATCTCCACAACAACCGCTCCTTCTGCACTTACTCTTATAAATGAAGTTTTTATATAAATAAAACATGACTGAAAGGCAAGCTTGCAAAAATTTGTCCATGAAGGTCAGCAAGCAAGGGTTTAACCCCTTAACGCACACTTTTTAGCGTTACCATTTAGTGTGCTCGAATTAACTTGAGCATAAGGGGTTTATATACAGGGTGCATAGGAAAGTCCCTTTAAGCTGAAAATTGTTGCAAATCGAGCAACTGCTATGCAAGTAAGGTAACGGTATAATAAAGCGACTACGCCCAACCTAATGCAACAGATAACAGCGCTCTCCAAAACAAAAAATCACATTTCTTGTTCGAATGTGGCTCATTGTACAAATTTTCAGCTTCGCCTTGTGGATTTAATAAGGGTGTTAAGAAATAAGGCCTTAATGGATATCCACTGCCGCCAATTAAGATACAATTGGGGTATAGGCCTTCCTCAAACTCTCTACGCAAATTGCTGTTATTAAAGATAGTCACATCGTGAGCAGAGCTTGGCCAACGTGCTACTACATTCAAAAATTCCATCTTTGAGTTACATACTCCTTGAACATTTATAGAAAAATAGCCTTTCCTATTACAGAACACCTCTCCATCTTCTCCATCAATAGCACCAATAACTCTGGGAAATGAAGCAATTTGAAAAAATTCTGTTTGAATTGTCCCCCTTGCCTCGCAAAGGGGATTTCTAGAATATCACGATCATCGTCAAAATAAAGATTTATTAGTTTTAATTCTTCATAAAATGTGAGGTTATGTTGAAAAACGTGTGTGACATTGGCTCTTTTATAATGTTGTGTACTTCATGCGTTTCTTACGCCCGGTTTCATAATAAGCAGGTTAAAGTGACTTTGCCCTAAGTAAATTTTAAGTTAAAGTTGATTTTAAAATCGATATAAAGTGGATGCGTTTCATAAACTGTTCTTGCTCTGTCTTTACTTAAAGTCAACGTTAGGTGATTTTTATTCATATTTATCAGGTTGGTAACTTTCACCACTGAATGTTGTATGCTTGGCGTTTGAGAAGATTGTAGTGAGTAAAGTGTATGTTAATCGTTTTCTTGTTCTGCAGCTACTTGCATTTCTATATTATTTTTGTACGTGTGTATGTATTGTTCAGATAGGGAACAAATGTCTAAAGTAACTCTTTTTATAATTCTACATGCTGATGACTTTGATATACCTATAAAATCACCTACAAAAATAAGCACATTTCCTGTGGCATAGTATCGTAATGTTAAAAGCAATTGATGAATTGGCTGAATACATCTACCTCTATAAAAAATATTGATAATGAATGTAGCCTTAGATTATATTATCCCTACCTATTTGTAGGAAGCAATATGTTGCCTTCAATTAAATGTAACAATGACACCACGGTGGGTTTTGTTAAGGGAAACCTTTGAAAAAATTCCAATTCGATGTATTTATTAAAGCAGTCTTCTCTCTTTCTATATACTTTTTTTCTTCTAACAACAATATCTAACTCATCATTTGATGAAGAACTCGAACTGGTATTGAAAATTAGATCCATTTTAGATAAAATCACAAATTTTTAGATTAGATAACCGTCGACTTTATCTTTAAAGTGACAAAGTTCGGACTTTAAATTTAAAATTGACTTTCATCCTAAAGTGACATTATGGGACACTTTTTAAAGTTAAAGATTACTTTAAGGGTTTAAAGACACTTTAATTTTATTATTAAACCGGGCGTTAGTTCGGCGGCTTAAACTTAAGGAATCCTTAACCTCCAAATTGCTACTTAAAGTAACGGTGCAAACCAAATCGCCATTTTTAAGAAATCCTTAATATTTAAGGATTCCTTAACTTATGGTGCAACCGGGCATTCGGCAACTTATTGTCCATAATATCCATGCAAATATTATTCTCCCCATTCGGGATACCACTGTTTATAGAGAAGGTCATGCGTATAATTATTCTGTATATTAAAACACTTTTAGTTTAAGTTTTGATGGTAAATTGAGTTGCTGAAATTATAGTCGATAAATAAGTGCAAGTGTTATACAAAGTAAAGGTGTTTCAACATAAATGATAAATAAAAGGAGTAGCTGAAAGACTTATGTACAGTGTTACCAAGTTAGCGGAAAATCCGGCATATTTTGAATCTGAATTGCAGAATAATTTTCGTTTTAGCGGCTGGCAGATTTTCCAAAGAAATTATGTTGGATTGCAGAAAAGCCATTATAATTTAATTTAAATTTAAACGTTATTTTTAAAAGTTATATTTTACAAGAGAAAAAGCAGAAACTTAAAACATTAATTTTAACCCTTTCACTAACAAGAGGGTCGTCAATAAGTGACTTGGTAATTCTGCTTTGTACTGTCCGGCAGTCAATTAATAGACAATTTAGATTATAGTTTTAATTCAAAGAGAAAAAAATCATTAGATATTTCACCAATTTGCAAAATGTAACTTCTTTGAGGGCACAACGGGGGGTTAAGAAGATATTTTAGTAAATTTGATTTAAAAAAATTGGTGATGTCATGCATAAATGTACCCATAGTTAACCCTTTCGGCCCTGGTGGTGGCAATTGCCACCGCAACATTTACATGTCTCTACTTAATATGACAATCCATATTTTTGCTGTTTATCACTAGATGTCACTTCAACAAAGCCTCACTAATTAATTCCTATACTAATTAATCAAATCAGTTCAAATTTGGTATTTATGGTCTTAAGAAGCTCCCCATCAATAATAATTAACAAAAAAATGTTTTTTTTCAAATTTAAAAATCCAGGGCTGAAAGGGTTAAAGGGCTAAAGAATTTTATAATCGCAGAAAAATGAACAAATTTTCAAGAATTAAAGTCAGTTTTTAAGGTATATATCCTGTAAATACGCTAAAATATTTGAGGAACTCTTACCATATTAGTATTAATTTTTTTTATTTTCTTTTCGATCTTTGTTTTCTTTAAGCGTTCAACAACTTTAGATATTGATTTTTTTAAATTCATAACACACAAAAATTGATGCATTTTCAAAAACCGAAGTTAATTCTAAAGGCAGATGGTTTGTGAATACACTAACATTTTTGGGAAATTCTATCAAATCATAAAAAGTCGTATAGATAACACCCCCCAAACACAAGCAATGGTAAAGAACTTGAAGATCCTCAAGAAATAGCCGATGAATTCGCCTTACATTACAAAAAATGTTTATACCTACTCTGCCCTCCTAAGTCAAAATGGCGTATCTCAAATTTCACTAAATTTCTTATTCCTTTATAAGGACACTTGGAGTTGTATTTAATCGATTTCCTAGACGTATCTCGTCCGTATTGTGCAGCTAAGTGCTAGTATCTCAGGAGTTTGACGTATCTCAAAAATGAAACAAAAACCTAAGTAGTTTGGACTCATATTTCTAAGCAAAACGGCCGCTTCTCAGAGATGCGTCTACTTTGCCTAGGATTTCTGGCAATTTACAATTTGACCTTCACAGAGATACGTCTACATCACTTAGTAGCTTCCCTGATTGATACCTCAATTTGCCGCAGTATCTGCGCTGTAAAGGGTTCAGCCTCATCTGTAAAGTTTGTTGTTTGGTCATCAACTGTCAAATGCAGTTTGAAAATTAATTTTTTTTCCGCTACCGACAACGTAAATAAGCATTGCATCCATAGTTACAGGTACCGTAAGTGGCTGATAACATTCGTGGTGTTTGTTGTCCTTGGCGACGGAACTTAATTTTTACTTACGGACCTAGGAAAATAATAAACAGAAACGTAACGCTCCAACGTATAGGCGAGCAACACATTTTCGTCTATACCTATAGCATCGGCATCCTTTTTACATAACCACTACTTAAGAGTCGTAACAGGGCACATACCTTTTTCGATTTTGTCGGTAACAGGTTTTAACACGCAATATTCGCAGCTTCGTTTGCATCCGTGCCCGCAGAAAGTTTCACTGGATTGACACAAACAAACAAAGTTCGATATTGTTTTCTCGGTTGCTGGGTTGCCATAGGACGCATAGGTGACTATAAAAATTTTAGTCCCAAATGTTACAAGCCGTATTTTAGACTATTTTTTGATCTTTTTTAAGTATTATATTTCCGGTAGCGGAAAAAAATTAATAAGCAACACGGAACGTAATGACAATTAATATTTTCGGTAGGCGACGAGCCTCGGCTCCGCCTTGGCTCGTATTCGCCTACCTCAAATGTGAATACGTCCTTACGTTCCTTGTTGCTTAAATAACTATTATAGTAGTTAAATTGAAAAAAAGTGAAGAGAAGAAAGGTAGATGTTTTTATATTGCCAGTAATATATTATAAGGTGGGTAAATACAAAATTCACCACCGAAAAAAAGAAAATTTTACATTTTATGTTGACTTTGAGGTTAACTTTTATACATCGTATATTATTGTTTTAGATCTAATCATGGACAAATCAAATGGATTTCGGGGACGTAAATTAGTTATGTTGTTTAAATAAGAAAACAAAACAAGAGTTCTCCAAGAAACGTTTAAGCAACAAATAATAAACCAGCACGTCATTCCGATGAAGAGTATGTCCCTTCCAATTTGGACGCAAGTTCTGAGGGCAGTAGTGACATTTCCGATATTGACGAAACTGTTCAGAGCAATATTTCTACAAGTGATAGTGTTTTGCCATATGCAGTAATAAAGGGGAAATCTAATACAGAGAACACTCAAATAACAAAACCTAATTTTATTACAGTGAATGAAAACGTGGTTGTGTCGGAAATGGAGTCTTCAACTAATAACAGTAGTGATACAGCACCCACAGAATTATCTTCGGGTGCATTTAGTGACGGTGGTGTTCGCAACAGCAATATTAATATTTCGAAGATAATTTCCTTCTCTAAGGAGCCGATAACACAGGGAACTTTAACAGGCGAAGGTTCATCTTGTCAGGTTGAAAAAACATGTGATTCTAATAATATAGATCAGCGCTGTCCAACTGGCGGCCCGCGAGCCGCATCCGGCCCGCGAGCCGCATCCGGCCCGCGAAGCTTTTGTTTCCGGCCCGCGAGTTATAGTAAACTGTACATCAAATTTTGACTGACCCATTCATTGCATCTAGTGGAGCAACTGGAATACAAGTGTTCAAACACTTGGATAAAGAAAAATATCCAAAAATGAGAAATTTTGGACTTCAAATTATTTCTATGTTCAGAAGTACATATATCTGCGAGCGTGCATTCTCTGACTTGAAATATATAAAATCAAAATTTAGAAACAGCTTGAAAAACTCCACTCTTGAAAATATAATTAGAGTTGCCACAACAAATATTTATATGGACATTATTTACCTATCTTTTTCGGCCCGCGAAATATTTGCTAAAGAAAAAATGGCCCGCTGGCTAAGGAAGTTGGACAGCGCTGATATAGATGATCAGATTCATG